>JAJHZJ010000310.1:2287761-2867761 GCA_023548195.1 Bettongia penicillata ogilbyi | reverse complement strand
CAAAGTGATGTTTCTAAAGTACGGTTCTGACCACGTCACTTTATGCTGCTGAAGAGTCTTCCATGGCTCTCTGTGGCCTCAAGGATCAAATACAAACTCCTTGGTATTTCAGATTCCAATCTACTTTTCCTGTTTAATTTCACATTACTACCTCTCATGCACTCTATTCCAGACAAATTGGTATACCTGCTGTTTGCATTTTCTCTTCTACCTCACATCTTTACACTGACTATCTCTCATGCCTGGAATACACTTCCTCTTCACTTTCTTGGATGCTCAATTCAGACTCCACCTTCCCCCTCCCAATTTGCTAGGTCTCCCTCCCTCCCTCCTGAACTTCCTTTGAAATTGAACCCCCTGAAATTATAATCAAATAATTCAAATAATTGTTTAACTATCTCTTTACATACTATATCTCCCAAGTAGAATATAAACTCCTTGTGGGAAGGATTTTTTTTT
The DNA here is from genome assembly GCA_023548195.1 of Bettongia penicillata ogilbyi. Taxonomy (NCBI): domain Eukaryota; kingdom Metazoa; phylum Chordata; class Mammalia; order Diprotodontia; family Potoroidae; genus Bettongia; species Bettongia penicillata. Next base: position 2,867,302 of record JAJHZJ010000310.1, on the reverse strand, counting down.
ATTGAGGAGACAGACAGAAACGAAGTCAGTCCCTGCTCTGAAGGAGCTTATGGAGGGGAGCAAAATGTACCCAGAGAAGCAAATGGGCTCTGAGGAGGACAGTGGTTCATAGACTCTGAAGACTTGGAAAAAACCCTTTCCTCATTGCAGCCCTCAGAAGCATATAGCGCCATTGTGATAAGACCCATTTTACAAAAGGGAACACTGAAGCTTGGAAAGACAGCCTCACTTTGACATCTCTGAACTGTGCCTTTTTTTTTTTTCACTGATACTTCCTCTAATCTACTATGGACAAGCCTCTGTAAACTTCTTCCTTCCCTGGCTCATTCCACCATCCAGAACCGTGGGCCATCTCCCCCATCCCATACCTCTGCAGGAATTCAGCCAGCCCTCCTAGGCAGCAGTGTGCCATCCGTTCCCCAAATTCCTGGCTGATGCGAGGGGCCTGATCTGTATGCTCTTCCAGTAGCTGGGGGATAGAGATAGAGAAGTGAGACCCCCTTTTCTCCAACCCCATGCAATTGCCTCACTTGGAGTGGTGTTGGCACCTTAGAGATCTTCCCTCCTTGTCTCCTCTAACCCCAAAGCATCTTAAAGTTTTCAAATTTTAAATCCTTAAGTTTGTAGAATTTTATATTTGCAAAATTTTAACTCTCACAATGATAGAATTTTAGACTGTTAGGATTACAAAATCTTACTCTGTAAGATTGTGTAATTTTTAAAATTATAAAATGTAAGATTAATAATAGATAACATTTATATTGTGCTTTCAGGTTTATAAAGTTCTCTTCATATGCTATCACATCTGATCCTCACAGCAACCTGGGAAGTAGTACTATTGTTATTTCTTTTGCCCCAGACAATCAAGGCTAAGTGATTTGCTCAGGGTCACGCAGCTGGTGTCTGAGGTCACATTTGAACTCAAGTCCTTCTGACTCTAGAGTTGGTGCTCCATCCACGCCATCTAGCTGCCCTAGGTGCTCTAAACTGAGGCAGACAGAAATGAGGTGACTTGTGCAGGTTCACACAGCAGGTAGCAAATGAATGAGGCTAGATTTGAACTTAGGTCATCCTGACTCCAGGTCCACCCAGCACTGTTCACTGCACCACCTTAGCTGCCTCATGTTTTTAATAAAATAAATTTTGTTTTATAATATTTATCATATTATTGCAAAATATGTGCATAGTTTAGACTCTTAGAATGATACTATTTTAGAATTATAAAATCTCCAAATTTCAGTCTCATAGAATACTTCAATATTAGAAAAACAGAATCTTGAACTTCTCTCCTTTAGCGTCTTTGAAACAAAGAACTTGGCTCCAAGGAACCATGGGTTTAGAGATTCCTAAAATCATCTACTTTGCTAATCCAAGAATTATGGACTCGAAAAATGAGAAAGGACCTTCCCTCCCTCCTCCAGCCCCCTCTTTCCCAATCCCTTCTTCTTTCCCCAAGGGAAGTGGGTGCTGATACTCTCCTCTCTTCCTCCCCAGACCCACACACCTTACACACATACATACATACATACACACGTCTCACACACCTTACACACACACCTTTTACGTACATATACACACACCTCTCATATACTTTACACACATACACACCTTACACACACGTACACATCTCACATATGCATCTCACACACTTCACACACACACCTCTCACACAACTTTCACACACCCTACACACACACCTCACATGCATCCCTTACATACACCTCACACACATCTCTCACACACCTTACATGTACCCCTTACACACCCACACATCTCATACATATATCTCACACACCACCTCTCACATCCCTTTACATACATTGCTCACACACGTCACACATACATCATACACACACATCTCACACACACACACCTCACAGACATCTTGAGCCAGGCTGCTGGGCTGGTCCTCAGCCCCTATCCATTGCTCTTCTTCGTCTTGTAGGGTCTGGAGCAAAGCAGCTCGTGTCTGAGCCTGAGAAAACAGAAGTGGGCATTATTTGATCCCCAGAGGAAAAGTTCAGGAAAGTGATGTGTGGGGAGGGGAGAACATTCCTTTCTAACCCACAATTCTCTCCATTACTAGTGGAGCCCTAGACAGACCCCTTGACTCAGAAGAATTTCAGAAGTTTGGGATCCTAGAGGACCTTAGACCCAGAGAACTTAAGACACACTCATGCAATCTGAGACTTTAGGGAATCACACACAACATCTGACCCATTTGGAAGGGACTTTCAGTGGTCGCTTGGGTCAGCTCACTCACATGTGAGTGAGGGAGAATTCTCTGTCCAATGTTCCCAACAAAAGGAGGTATCTGGCCATTAGTGAAGGGGTGCAACCTTTCAATAGAAGGTCGGTCTGGCATGAACTTCTAGGCTGTGTTGGTTGGTCCAGACCTTGGATTTCTTTCACACAGGGAGTTTGTGGTGAGGAAAGCCTCACTACCAATACAGATTCACAAACTTTTAGACACCTTTTAGGCACCTTTCCGACTTGGAGAATTTCCTGAGGCAAGGAGAGGTTTTCCCAGAGGGTCAGAGGCAAGCTTTGAATTTAGGTCTTCCCAGTGCTGAGATCTTCCTAACATTACACCACCCTGACTCTCCCCAACCTGTTTTTGCTGAAGCTGTGCTAGCCCCTTAATGATCAAAGCTTCCCTTTCTAGGTGTACACAAACCATCCCTTTCTTGCTACGTTGTAGAATTTTGCAACTGTATCCTGTAGTTCAGAGGTACGGCTCTGCCTACACGGAGCCCCAAATTAATTTTGGAGGCTTATCAATAATTACCAAGACTGTCTACAGTCTTAGTGGCTCCTGCCCTAACCTTGAATTTCTCCAGGAAACATCAGTCTGTTTCACATTAGCTTCCCTTAGGGGTGTTAACTTCCAACTCTATCAAGAAAATTGTAAGTATACACTATTCAGGACAGTAATTAAATTGGAAGCCTAGCCTCTTTGACCAAATAATAAGGAAAGACCAGGTCACCTCCAGGTTAGTGACATTTCTGATTCTCCATCTCTCAAGTCTCCATTCCCCAAAATACTCTCAAAAGAGCACGTAACTGCCCACTTCAAGAACCATTAGTAACTCCCTGTTGCCTAAGGTGTTAGATAGATAGATGGATAGATGGGTGGATGAATATATAGATAATAGATATAGATAGATATATGTGTTTGGATAGAAAGACAGACAGATGGATAGACAGATAGACTAGAGAGTGCATTTATTAGGCACTTATTATGTGCCAAAGGTGCTAAGGATTAGGAAAACAAAAATAACAAGAGACTAAATCGATCAATAAAACAAACCACAGCTCCCCAGTGCCCTCGATAGGAATCCGAGTCCACACTCGCAGTCCATTGGGTCAACAGAGATGGAGATGGACAGATAGTCATCAGCTAGCTACTATGCTTGCCCCAGAACGTCATTTAAAGCCCCCCAGTCAGACTCTAGCCATCTTTCCACACTTATTCCACGTGATTCCTCTTTGTGTTCTCTACATTCCAGCCAGGCTAGACTACAAGTCTTTCCCTGAAATTAGCATTCCAATGTTGTACATGACTGCACATGTTTAATCTATATCAAATTGTTTGCCTTCTCAGAGAAGAAGGAGAAGAGGGAAGGAGAGAATTTGGAAGTCACCATATTAAAAAAAAAAGTTAAAATTGTTGTTATATGTAATTGGGAAAAAATATGAAAAGTTTTCACTTGAAAAAAGAAATGTGAATTCCACCACCCTCCTTTATGCAGGCTGGAATGTGATCTTTGCTCAGTCCTGTCTTTAGAATGCCTAACTTCCCTCCTTTTCTGGCTTCCAGTTGTTGGGGTGCTTTCCCTCCTCTCATGATTGGGGTGGGGGCAGAGAAAAAAGAGCAACATCGTCTGATCCCTTCACCCCCACTTTCCATCCAGATACGTAGCCTCTAAGCTCTGTCTCCAGCCCCATGAGGGTGAGGGGCTGATCTCTGTATGATTGCGTCCAGCCTTGGACACTTAACACCCTGCCCTGATGCTGACAGCTGTCTGCCACCTGGATCTGGGTGAGTATCCTTCCCCTTAGGGCTCCGTCTCTATCTATCTTGGGCTTCAATTCTCCATGATCTCTTTTAGTTCTACCCTCACCAGTCCAGACTTAGAGCTGCAGAATCTTTGAGTCATAGACCGGGGGAAATCATAGTCTTGTCCAAGGCCAGGAAGCCAGGGGACCCTGTAAACCCCTGGTGACCTATGTGGACCCCTCCCCCTTCCTCCCAGGTCACCTTGACGTCAGTCACGCACTCATCCTCCAGGCTCCGAACGGTTTCAGTGGGAAGGAGGGGCCCCAGTTGTCCATTCTCCAGGGCCACCATGTTCACCAGGCCCAAGATCTCCCTAAGAGCAGGCAAAAGAGGAAGTGGTGAGGCAGAAGAAAAGAAGAGGAGAAGGAGCGATATGTCCCCAGAAAAGCAGACAAAGTCCTTGCCCTGGCTCCAATCCCATCCCTCTTCTCTGAGACACAGGGCAGCTAAGCCTGACCCTCCAGCACCACCTGTACCACCACTGTGGCCTCTGGAATCAAATATGGTCCTCAGCATAGTTTTTGCCACTTCCATCTTAGAGATAAAGCAAGTTGGGAGTGAGAGGTTGGTAGATTGTTTAAAGCAAGAAGGGGCCTTAGAACAGAGGATGTTAAATTTGGAAGGGCCTTTAAAATTTAGAGGAAAAGAAGGTCAGAGCTGAAAGAGTGCCTACTATACCTTCTAGTCCAACTCCTTTATTTTATGGGGTGGAAACTGAGGCTCAGAGGATGGAGGGAGGATTAGGGTTAGCGTTAGATTTCTCCATCCTGTTGCGCTCCACTCAGTCCATTGCCCAGTCTCTTACCCCTTTCCCCTTCAGGGTCTTACCTTGGATAAACTTGGTTGTGCCAGTACAGGAGGGCATAACGGTCAGCCAGAGGTAACCAATGGTAGGTGGCCTTCCTCAGCCAATCAGAGAGGGCTCCATGATAACCCCGAAGGTAAACACCAAAGGCTCCCAGGCTCGGTGGGTAAGCAGGTGCCAGACGGGTCCGAACTGCCCCCATGTCTGCCAGCAGCCTAGATCTCAGGGCCTCCAACCTCCCAGTCATGGCCTCAGCCTCTCCTCTGGCAGCTGCCTCCAGCCGCTCTCCAGCTGCTTGGCCCACAGCCTCTGCCCAGCGGGCCCTGAACCTCCGGGCTGCCCCTGGTCCCCGACGCCCATCAGCTTCCTCTTCCTGGGCCAGGACCTGGCCCAACTGAGTCAGAGGGGCCCCTCCTGTCCCTCCAGTGGCTCCAGGGTCTGCCAGTGTCTCCCTGACCAGTGCCCAGAGCTCTCTCTGCAAAGCTTCATAGAGAAGGGTCACGTCTCGAGCCCGACGGCCCTCAGGGAGACCCCGGACCTCCCCCAGGCTGCCAGGGCTGGACCCCGATGTCACCAGCTTCTCCTCAGCCTCTAACTCCAGGATGTGTTCATCTGCCCGTGCCAATTCTCGCTTCTGGATCAAGCTGAGGATCTCTAGGACTATGGGAAAAAACACCATGGGGGGTGAGGGTCAGAAGGGACCAAGAGATAGTGGGATAGAGAGACTGAGAGGCAGGTGGATAGTGAAAAAGTGAAGGAGATAGAGAAAACAGAGGGAGAGAGAAAGAAAAAAGAGTCAGGAGAAGAGAAAGGAGAGAGATTAGAAAAGAGTTGAGAAGAGGAGAGGAGGGAAGGGAAGGGAAGGAGGGAGGGAGGGAGAGAGACAGAGACAGAGAGAGAGAGAGAAAGAGAGAGAGAGAGGGAGAGACAGAGAGAGAGAGAGAGATTGGGAATAGGAGTGGGATGACGGGGACTGAGGCTATTGGGAGGAAGAAGGGAAAAGGGTTGGGAAAGTTGGCTAAGTTGTATATAAGACAAGTCCTTGGTTCCCTGCAGGAGGTACAGTTGTGATGGGGGTACAGAGGGTCATCCCAGATAGCGTTTGGGTTAGGGAAAGAGGTCAGCAGGGGACAGTTAGAAAAGGCCCACAGGGGCGGATGAAGGGTCCCTAGGGGACCAGGGGCTCCCCTTGACCCTCCCCCGCCTCTGTTTCCTACTTGCAGGGAAGCAATTTCCTGTCCAGTGGCTATTTCTGCCCATCCGTTTCCAGAAGGTGGGGAGGGGAGGTGGGTTCCCCCAGCTCCCAGCACTCTCCTCCCTTCTCACTCCTTGCCCCCTCCCTTGGGGCTCAAGGCCAAGACTTGGGGCAGCTGAGCATTGCCTCCTTTCCCACAAGGGGCCTTGGCTCCTCACTGGTGGCAAAAAGGCACTTTCTTGGTTTTGAGATCATTGGAGCTCTCATGAGGGGCCGTAGGGGTCAGGACTCCAGAAGAGAAGGGAAAGGGGAAGATTAGTGCCAAGGAGATACAGCGCAGAGGTCAGTGCTGGGGGTAGGGATGGGGTTAGGGCTAAAATTGAGATCAAGTTGGGGTTGGGGATAGGGTGGGTGAGAGTAATGGTTACATTTGGAATTGGGGTTAGGATCATGTTTGAATCCACTCTTGGGGACATGGTTAGGGTTAAGGATAGGCTGGGGATGTACTCAGAGCTAAGTTAGGGCTACAGTTGAGTTTGAGGTTGGGGTTGGAATGAATGTTGACTTGGCTTTTGGGGTCCAGGCTGAGATGAAGGCTAAGGCTGGGGCCTGAGGTGAGGTGATCAATGACTGGGTTTAGGGACAGTACTGGAGTTGGGGGTCTGACTTGGGACCCCAACTGAGATTGGGACCAGGGGGTCAGAATTAGAGTGAAGACAGAGTTAGAATTGGGAGAGAGTCATTGTTGGTGCTGAGTCCTGAGAGAGGAGTTGGATCAGAGATGAGGTGAGAGTCATGGGACCATGGGTCAAAGACTTCAAGCAGGAAAGTCCTTCAGAACTCACTGAGTCAAACCCTCTTATTTTACAGACAGAAAAATGAAGGCTCAGGAATGGTAAATGATTTGGGAAAGATCACGAAAATGGTTGTACACTTGTGTCTGACTCTCCATGACCCCATTTGGGGTTTTCTTGGCAGAGATATTGGACAGGTTTGCTATTTCCTTCTCCATTTTACAGAGGAGGAAACTGAGGCAAACAGGGTCTCATGACTGACTAGTAAGTGTCTCAGGCTGGATTTGAACTCAGAAAGATGAGTCTTCCTCACTCCAGACCCAGTGCGCTAACCAGTGCGCAAACCACTGCACTACCTAAGTCCTCATCCTCAAGCTCTTTTCACTGCCTATATGTGGATCAGTGTCAGAGGGTCAGATTGGGTTGGAGCTCTTGGGATAGGGTCACCTCTGGGGGTCATGACTGAGGGTAGAGCCGAGCTGGGGTTAGTCAGGGATCGGAAATAGGGTCTGAATTGTGGGTAGGTTTAGAGTTAGGGTCAGAATTGAGATTAGGATGAGTTGGGGTCTAACTTGGGTTTGGTGTTAGAGTTGGGGGGTCTGAGTTGTGGCCTGAGCTGAGCTTGCCAGCGGGATTAGGATCAGGGTTCGAGTCCAGACCCTGGTCGGGTGCCTTTCTCTATGAGTTAGGGTCATCTCTCACTCCTGTTACCCCTCCCCACTCACCAGACAGCGGCTCCTTCACCTTGGGTGGCGCTGGGGCTGGGGGTGATGTCCCCAGGGCTGGCTCCCCTGAGGGCATCAGCCTTTCTGCCAGGGACCCCCGGCGGGGCTTGGGCCCTCGTCCTAGCCTCAAGAAGGCCAGCCTCCGGGCTGCCTCGCCTGCAGCCTCAGCATCCCCTGTTCCACCCTGTCGGGCCCCGTTGAGCCTGGCCAAGAGGCCAAAGTCGGCAGAGCTCCGCCGGACCCCAGGGCCCAGCACCCGGCCCAAGAAGGAGCGGGACTCCCCATCTCCAGGGCTGCCCACCCGTCGGCCCCCTCCCCTGCCCAGCCTGAAGGGTGACAGGCCCACCAGCTTCTCCAGGGTGGCCCGGCGGTGGCAAGAGGCCCCATTAGGCAGGGTAGGGGTTGACTCCCCACGGAAGGCATCCAGTTCCCCCTTCTCCTCCTCATCCTCTGCCCCTGAGGAGGACTCAAAGGGGTTCCTGGAAGGTGTCAGGGGCAGAGTGTTGGCACGGGTCCCCTTTGGGTCTGGCATTCGAAGGCTCTTCAGGATAGGCATCATGGGGTAGGGACCTAGAATTAGAATCATCAATGAATATTTTTGTTTCATCATTGACACTTAGACTCTTAGAATCATGATGCGTTTTTCAAATTCTAGATTCCCTTAGAATTCTAAAATCTGAGAGTTATAAAGTCACATCCTTGGGCACCCCAAATCTTAGAGTTCAGGAGTCCTAAAATTTCAGACTTGTGGAATTTTATAACTATACTCTTAGCTCCTTAGACTAAGAGGATCTTAGAACCTTAGTCTTACACTCTCTCAAGGACCCTTAGTTCGTGGATTCTTAGAATATCTGAATTCTGCAATCATATACCCATAGAATGCTTGACTTAGAGAATCCCAAACTTGTAGAGTTTCAGCATTTTAGTCTTACCCTAGGCAGCTAGATGGTTGAATGAATAGAACACTAGACTTGGAGTCAGGAGGACCTGAGTTCAAATCCAACCTCAGACACTTAGACACTTAGTAGCTGTGTGATCCTGGGCAAGTCACTTCACCACTGTCTGCCTCAGTTTCCTCAACTGTAATCACTCCTTCCTACCATTGCTGTGTGTATGACACAGGGTCTGGTACAAAGTTTGTGCTATAAGTTGTTATTACCATGAGCCTCTTAGGCTCACAGACTCTTAGCACTTGCAGACTGCTTGACCCTTGAACTCATGGAATTCCAGAATTTTAGAATTTTGATTCTTAAAAAAGACTTGTAGACTCTCCGAATCCTACCCTTAGACCCTTAGGCTCACAAACGCTTGGCTTCTTTGAGTCCTAGAACCTGAGGAATCTGGGTCTTTTCCCCATTTCTTTGATTTCTCCTTCTCCCTGTCTAGTAGGGGGAACCACATATAAATAAACCATACATAAATAAGTATTGCTCGCAGAATGATTCAACTCCTAGGATTTTTGCTACAGAGCCTCAACTACCCTGACACGTATTTTGCGTGGGGCTGTGAAATTGACTCCAAACTAGCCCCACCCACGCCCCCTGCCCTTTTTATAGTTCTGGGAGAAGGCTCTCCTTGAAGGTTGAAGGAGAAGCCAGTTTGCCCAATCCCCATCCATTTAGAAAGCCTGTAGATGTTTTCCTCAGCCTTCAAGGCCTCACTTAACTGCAGCCTCTTTTAAACAACTCATCCTGAATCAATGACTCACAGAATCTTGGACTTAGAAGGAATTTCCGCATTAGACCCGGTGCCCTTTGAGAGCTGAGACTGTTTCTGTTTTGTTTTTTTTTTTAGCACAGTGTATACAGTAAACATGTAATAAATGTTTATTGACGGACCCAGTGACTTTAGGGATCATCTACTCTAACCTGTTCCTGAACAGGAATCCTTGCTTGCTCCAGCAAAAGGGCATCCAACTTTCTATTAAAACCCCTCAGTGAGAGAGACTCCTGGGGCAGCCCTTTTCTCTTTAGGATGGCTCTAATTATCCAAAAATTTAATCTACCTCTTTGTGCCTTCCCCATTCTGCTCCTGGTTCTGCTCCGGGGGATGCACAGAAGTAGAACAAGACTCTTCTCTCCTTCGCAGAACAATCCTTCAGTCACGTAAGGGAGATTTCCCCCCGCTCCCCAAGCCTTCTCTTCTCCAAGTTAACCATGCCCAGTTCTTTCAATGGATCACCAGATGACCTCTGATGGTATTCTGGTTCTCTGGATCCTCTCTAGTTTATTAATGGTCTTTCTAGAATGTGGTACCCAGAACTGAGCACAATATTGTATCCTCTTTCTTGACCAAGACTATTGACTTTTATTGTGTTTGCAGTACAATTGGAGACCACTTCTATAAACCATGTAGAACCTTTAATGATGATTCTTTGGGTGTGGCCATTCATCCAGTTCTGAAACCATTTAATTGTACCATTGTCTAGACATGCCTCTCCATCTTAGAGTCCACAAGCATCGCTTGGGAGACGTTTTTTCAATTTCTTTGATATAATCTAGGTAAATTACACCCACAGCCTTCCCTGATTGACCAGTCTAGTAACCCTATCAAAGAAGAAAATAAGGTCAAGCTGGTGTGACTTGTTTTTGATGGAGCCATGGTAGCCCTCTGTGGTCATGGATTCCTTTTAGAGACATTCACTAGCCAGCTATCTGATAATACATTGTGGAATTTTACCAGGAATATAAGTCAAGCGCATTGGATTGTGGTTGGCAGGTGCTGCTCTCTTCCTCTCTCCTTCTCCAATCCTATGGTCCCCTTTTCTGTTTTCTGTTGAGTGGACAAGTCACTTCAACCAGTTTCTCAGTGCTCTAGAACAGAGCCCATCTGGACCACCAAAGCGATCGTGCGCCCTCCTACCCTGGTCATCAATTGCCCATTAGTTATTTTAGTTCTTTCTTCAGTTTAAAGGTCATTCTCTTGGCTGAGAAGACAGGAGCAAGGTAAGTTGAGGCAATGAGACTCTCTAATCCATGGTCCTTTTCTTCCACCACTCCCATAGTTCTTTTAAATAAACTTCTTTTCGTTGTTATTTCATTTTATCTTTTTGCTGGCTTCCACTTGTACTGAGCTGAGGGGATGGATGGGTGTCCTTCTGTCCCCTTTCTCCCCACCCACCCAAATGGGATTCCCTCTCTCCTCTGAGCCTTCACAGCTTGACACTACCCTTCCTTCATGGCCTTGTTTCCTCTCTTGTCTAGGGTTGGGGGTTATCTGAGCCACCTTCTCCAAATATAGGTCAGGTAGCATGTGAGCAGCCAGGTGGTGCCAGGATAGAATGCCAGCCTTGGAGTAAGGAAGACTCCTCTTCTTGAGTTCAAATCTGGCCTCAGACATTTACTAGCTGTGTGGCCCTGGGCAAGTCGCTTCAGTCTGTTTCCCTCAGTTTCCTCATCTGCAAGATGGAGCTGGAGAAGGAAATGAACCACTCCAATATCTCTACCAAGAAAACCCCAAATCCCCAAAGATTTGGACATGATTGAAAAACAAGCGCACCCTCTCTAAAGTCAGCAACTGTTCACCTCGTTTTTCCTCAGTTCCAAATTGCTTGTTGAATCAAAGGCAATAGAGCCGTATGTTGGAAAATACTGCTTCTCTCTGTCCATTTATCACTCAGCCTTTCTTTCCCCATCATCACACAGCTTTGAGGTCTAGGTCTATGGACAGATACGGTAGAGAGATCACCATCAGCAAGTCACCAGCTTTCTGGTTCTCAGTTTCCTCATTTACAAAATAACTAGACAACCTCCAAGGTCCCCTTTATTTCTGCAGGTCAAATTAAAAAGCTAGATGCAGAGGCCAGATAAGAAACCTGGGGAACCGTGTAAGTGTATGTGTATTAAGCTGGCAGTTAATACTGGCATTTATATTGACCCCTGACTGGATGCCAAAGGCAATGAATGAGGCAAACAGAAAGGAGACTAGTCCCATAAAACATCTGACCTCTCTGGTATGAGGGGAATTACTGATCTTAGAGACCGAGGAGATCAAATGCCCTCTCCAACACTGTCTAGCTAAGGGGGAGGAGGAGGAGGAGGGAGAGGAGGAGAAGGTTTTATATAGCAAGGTTTGCAAAGAGCTATACGTGTGTTAACTAGAGTCCTTTCCCCTCTTTGAGCCTCAGTTTCCCTCTCTGAGGGAAATAATATAATATTATAATATATAATATAATATTAATATTATATTATAGCTGTACAGGGCTCAGCAATTACATTACATTTCCTATGTTCACACAGGAGAAGTGTGTTAGCATTTAAAGTCCAATCACATTCTGACTTCCCCTTCAGGCTCTCCAGCCAAACTGATCTCCCTATATTGCTTCTCCTCCCTTTTGAACAGCCTTTGCCCAGGCTGGAGTGTGGACTCCTGGAATGCCTTCCTTCTTTACTGCCACATCTTAGAATCTCTAGACCCTTTCACAGGTCAGCTTAAGTGACCCCTCCTGTAAGAAGTCTTTCTTGGTTATGCCAGTTGTTGCGGCCCCTTCCCCAGTGACTTTTATTTATTTCATTGATATTTTTTGGATGTATTTATCCATGTACACTTTTTATTATCCCCCATCTCCCCACCCATCCAATAGAATGTGAGTTCCTTGAGGGCAAGGACTACTATATTTTTGTCTTTGTGTACCCAGCACCGAACAGAGTACCTGACACATAGTAGGTGACAATACATCATCACTGATTTGAATTTAAAGTTTTAGTGATAGAGGAATTAGCACTATGATTACGGTTATCTCTCTACCACCAAGTGCTAAAAAGCTACAAGATGAGGAAAGAAATAACATGAATACGAAAGTGCTTCTCTCCTGGGCTAAGAAGACTGGGACCTCTGGCTATACTTTAGGATTTACTCTATTTGGACTTCCTGGGACTGAACACAACCAAGTCCCAAGAAAGATTCTTTTGTGGAGGGGCATGGTAAACCAGGCAATATTGGGAGGGAGGGATACTTAGAAATCCATAAAAGCAAGTCTTTAAAACAAGTTTAAAAAAAAAAGCCAGGATTAAGTCCAGCAGGGGGTGATAACAGTAATTTTTTCAAGAAGATACACAATTGTTTCAAGTTGTTTGTACTTCTTTAAGTCTTGATCAAATGATACATTTTTTAAAAAGCCAAAGGCTAACTTAGCTATACTTTAAGGATGTGGCCCTCATGAGAGATGGCAAGGTGCCAAAGAAAGGGCGTCAGTTTTAATTAGGTCCCAACCCTGCCACTTCCTAGCTGTGGAACCCTGGGCTAGTAACTTCCCCTTTGTGACCCCAGCGTCTTCAACTGTGAAGTAGGGGTCAGTAAAATTTGTATTACTTTAGGAGAAACCCATTTGGTAAGGACGGAACCATGACAGAAATACAGCCATGATTCTGCGTGCATTTGTATTGCCTTTTTACATAGGCGGAAACTGAGTCTCTAAGATTAAATGACTTGGCCGGGGTCATAGCTAGTAAAAGTTTGAGGTGGAATTTGAACTCGGGCCTTTCTGATCATGAGCTCAACACATTATCCTCTACAGCATACTATAGTGTTTTCCTCCTTTAATAATTCCATCCCATCACTACCCTCCCCCTCCCCCTACTAAGTTCTTTAGTATTCTCTGCTTTCCTGCCTTTTACCTCTCTAGCTTCCCATATGGTCCCATCACTGTATGGATTAAGGAGTCAGGGTCCCTGCTGTTTGTTGCCTGTGTGGCCTTGGGAAAGCCTCTCTGAACCTCAGTTTCCTCATCTGTAAAATCTAAACTCTAAAATTTCTTCCAGCTCCATTAAGAGGATATATAATACTTTCTATGTCTCCCTGGGAGCTGCTAAGATTACAGTGAATGATAAAATTTTTAATGAACTACAACAAAAAAACCATTGTTAGATCTCATTTACTGCAAATAATGGAGCACATCCCTGAAGTGGTCACATTATTGAAATTCACATTACCTATTTCCACTGAGCTGGAACCAATTTCTATATTTTATATAATCATAACTTTGAAGAGTGCGCATTCCAATCCATGAGATCATTTCAGGTGTTTACATCATAGCTCTCCAGCATTATAGAAGCATATTGGTTGGAATAAAAACATTTATTAAGCACTTACTGTGTACTAATAATGATCTTGGATTTAGAGCTGAAGGGGACTTTTTGGCATCATCAAATTCATCCCCTCATTTTACACATGAGGAAACTGGGGTCCCTCCAGGGGCAATGGGTTGCCCAAGGTCTAATACCTGGTGAGTGACAGTTCTGAGACTCAATCCCAGATCTACAAATTCCAATGAATGAATGAACGAACATTTAATAAATTCCTATGAAGTACCGCAGACTCCGTTAGGGTGTGAGTATAAAAGGCAAAAGTGAAAGTCCCTGCCCTCCAGAAGCTTCTGCTCTAAGAGAGATAATTACACTTTCACAGAGAAAAATAAACAAGATCTGGGCAAAGTGAGTAACTCTGGCCTGGAGCTGCCTCCTTAGGAGGCAATTTGCATTTACATTGCCTTGTGGACAAACCATTTAGTTTGAGACCTAGAGAGGATTTGACACCTTTTTGATTCAGTTTCAACTAATAACTGTCTCCTTTTGCTGAGAAGCCTTCCCCAACCTCTCTTACTTCTAGGACCTTAGAATAGGAATGACTTCCTATTTATTCTGTATATAGCTTGCTTTGGAGACACATCTCCAAAGCATCTCCAAACTATATATATATTTTTTTTTCATACAAAATAAAAGCAAATAATAACAATAAACATTTAGATATCGCTTTCAGGTCTCCAAAGCTCTTTACATACATTATCTTATTTGCTCCTTACATCAACCCTGAGAAGGTAGGCAGTCACATTATCCCAATTTTACAGATTGGTAAACTGAAGCTGAGATTAAGTGACTTGCCCAGGGTCACACAAACTAGTACCTGCCTAATTTAGGACTTGCTGACTGCACTTTCAGTGTTCTGACCACAGCATCACCTGTCTGTCCCAAAGTAAACTCATGAGGGCTGTGGGTAAAGACCCCTGTTCTCTTAGTAAATTGCCTGACCTGCTCATCAGTTTTAGAGTAGGGCTTGCCAAGTCTGACCATGAACCTAATGACAGCAAGAGAAGATGAAGTCATGATTCCAATGGGGAAAAAAAAAACACAAAATCACTGAATGTGAGAGTTGGAAGGAAGGGGACCACTAGACCATCTAGTACAACCTGACTACAAAAAGAATCCCTACTAGACCAAAGTCAGCAAGGGTCATCCACCTACTACCTCTCCAGGCAGTTGGTTCCACTTTGGGACAGCTCCTGACATCCAGCCTCAGTTGCCATCTTCCTGCCTTCTGCCCAAAGCAGGTAGATCTGCAGTCTGGGGCCAAAGAAATCTAATTTGTCTGCTGGAGGACAGCTCTTCAGATCCTTACAGATAGCTCTCCCCCGCTTCCCCATGCATTGAAACATCCAGAACAACTGCTGCCTGACAGTGCCCTCCCATCTTGTGCATGTGAAATTGACTTTTTGTACCCAAGCACAAGTCTTTACATTTATGCCTGTTGAATGTCATTTTACAAGCCTCAGTTCCAAACTCCACTGACCTGTCTACATTCCTGGAGCCCTGATAAGTATCACTTATTGTCAACACCTTTATCTAAGTCACAGATAAAAATGTGGAATAGGTCAGGGCTAAGCACAGACATCTGGGGCCTTTCACTGGAGACCTCTGGCCAAGTTGACTTGGAACTTATCAACTACTCTTTGGGCCCAGCCATCCAAGTACTTTTGAATCCCATCTGCAGGTATAATTGTATAATCAATGATCTCATCTTCTGCCTCTGAAGGAAGCATCACAATGTTACTGCCCTTAAAGATCCCGGCTCCTTGCTTTCAGTCCTCAGCCCAGAGCTACCACTCTAGGTATTTGGTCCCAACTTTCCCTCTCTGTACCCACATACCTCCTATGGTTTTGTGGTGAAGGGCCATTCCCTTCTTTCCCAGGGCCCATTTTTCTCTTTCTCCAGTCCTTGAGGAACTGGGAAGCAGGTGATCTTTGACTTGCTCATTCTTATTGGAGCCAGACCAAGAACTCCTGCATAGTCCCCTAGTCCTGGGGATGTCTTAGCCTTGAAAGTGGTATAGCAACCTCTACCTAACTTGGAGACCCATCACTAGTCCTCAAGCTTCTAGAGTCTCTTCCTTTTAAATCAGCTGGGAAAACCATGAGAACAGATAGTGTCAGATCTGGGAGGGGCCTTAAAACACGAGATGTCAGAGCAAGGAAGACCTAGAACATAGAATTTCAGAGCTTACCCTTCAAGATAATAAAATCCCTTCATTTTATAGATGGAGAAACTGAGGGGAAGAAACTTAGATAACGTCATTAGTAAAGAGTAGAATACAAAGGAGAGATCAGGTCCCCTTGAATTCTCAGTTTCATAACAAGACCAGTTATCTGTTCCCAAGCTCTGCCAGTCCCATATACCACCGAACCTGTTTTCTGGATCCAAAATCTCACTCAGCCTCCGATATCTTGCTCCTCTCCACCTCATCCTCAGACAATCTCCACCACTCCCCCCCCCACCTCTTCCCCTCCCCAGGCGCCCCCTGCTCCAGGTCCCAGCCTGACTCACTTCCCAGACGCCTCTCTTGCCCCCTCCTGCAGGATGTGTCTGCCAGAACTTTCTTCTTCCCCCAGGGTCTGCCCCTCCCCCTTTGCCCTTCTCCTCTGCCTCTTGTTTCTCTACCTCACTTTAAAAATTATCTTCTGAACTCGACTTTCCCCACTGCCTAGATTCTGACCACTTCACAGGATTCACAAACACCTGACTGTGCCATATGGCCCATCCCTCTTTCTTCCCCAATCTTACATCTCCTACACATCCATTCTTTCCCCTTTCATCCCTCTTCTCTCCAGGTCTCTTTTTCATCCCTTACTTTGTCATCCTCGAATCCCACCCACCCATCCATCCATCCATCCATCCATCCATCCATCCATCCATCCTATCTCATTTTGTTCTCTAGTGTATTCATTCCCGTTTCTTCATCCCTTATCTCGACGTCCCTCTATCTCCCCATTTCTCCATCTGTTGATACCCTGTTCTCTATAACTGAAGGATCTCTGCACTCAAAATTAACAGGCTTGATTTTTAGTCTCACTTGGTGATCGTTGGTAAAAAATAGGACTCAGTTTTACCATTTGCACAACGAGGTAATGCATTAGACTGTGCCAAAGGTCCATTGTAGCTCTGAGAGTCTAGAATTCTAGGCCTGCCCTGACCCCTTCTCAGACCCCACTCATTTTGTTTCCCATGAATCTCATCTGCTGTCTCCCCAGGCTTCTCTGACCCCCATTCCCCAGCATTGACAGGAAGATCTAATGCCTGACTTCTTCCTAGCCTTGGGCTTTCTCAAGTTGTTGGATAGAAAAGACCCCCACTCCCCCTACCCATCCTGTCTCCTGACAACCCTTTCCTCTCCCAGGAGCTGGGTACTGGGAAACTGGGAACCCTAGGGGGAGGCCCTCACCTGAGTCCCTCTGACCGTTGGTCCCAGCCTCCGTCTGGACGCTCCAAGTGGGCACTGCTGGCTAAGGGGAGTGGAGCCCCACCGGGGTGGGGGGGGCGGATCTGGGTCAATTTCCTGTCAGGAAACCCCTCCCTCTCTGGGGCCAGGGGGGCCGGGAGGGACTCATTATCTGTCTGCCCTCCAAGGCTGAGCTGTGATTAGAACCTGGCTCCTCCCTGCCTGAGATCTGGGCTAGGGCTGGCTCAAGCAGATTCCACCCCCCCCCAATCTTGGTGGTGCTGCCCCTCCACGATCTCTTCCAGTCATATCCCTTTTCCTCCAGCACACTGACACTTCCCCCTGTCTCTACTTAGAGAACTCTGGGCTTGGCGTGAAGAGCCCTAATTCCTGGATCTGTCCCTGACTCTCTAAGTGACCTGGGACAAATCCCATCCCCTCCTATGAGCCCTGCTTTCCCCTTCTAGTAAAATGAAAGGCCTGGACTATGCTGGCCTTTTAAGTGCTTTCTCTAACTTGGAGATCGAAACTGTAAACTTCTAAGATGCTAAGACAGATTTCAAAGGATCGATGATGTTGAGTTGGAAGGGACTTTAGAAGCAATCTAAGGAACAACCCTCTCATTTTACTGATGGGGAAACTGAGGCCTACTGGGGTGAAATGATTCCTCAACATAACATGCAGCTGTAGACCTATGACCCAGGGCCTCTAGCTCCAGATGCAGCCTAAGGTGAGAAGCAAACCTCAGTTTCCTTCACTATAAAATGGGGATACTAGCTGTGGAAATTCAGTAAGATAATCTGTTTAAAGAATTTTGCAGAAATTAAAAGCGCACAAACTTCATTGATCAATATTAAAATTGTAACGTTTCTGAGTCCTTCTATTCTGTGAAATAGAAGTGGGAGATGGGGAGTAGGGGATTGGGATGAGAGATAGGAATGGGGACAGAGAAGGGGTTAAGGACAGGGACAGGATTAGAGATGCTTTTGTGTGAACACCAACTCTTCCCTAGCTCCAGCCCAGTTGATGGGAAGCTGAGGTTGGCAGAGAGTGGGGGTGCAAATGTGTTAGGAGGCCAGAGGTCAGGCCTCTGATCCTGAAACAATGGCCTGATGGAGGAGGAGCCACAGAGCCCAAGGCCCCCTGGCCTTTCCTTGGTATTTTCCTGATGCCCTGGATTGGGAAACCAGAGACTTGAGCTGTGGGACCAGATCTGCCACTGACTCACTGGGATGAAAGACTTTCACTTCCCCTCACTGGACCTTAGTTTCTCCTTCTGTAAAATGAATGAGTGGGACTAGATGACGCTTGGGGTCTTCCCCAGTTCTAACATTCACTGTTCTATGTTCCAGCTCTAACATATTCTAAGCTCTGATATTCCTTGTTCTAAGTTCCCCCCTCATCTCTGACATTGCCTGTTCTAAGGTCCTCCCAGCTCTGACATTTCAAAGGGCTCTCCTAGCTCTGATATGCTCTGGTTCTATTGTATGGGGAACCCGTTGATCTATGTCTATGAACTCTGTGACTTCAGTCCCAGCCATGCTCTTTAGAGAGGCTGTGGAGATACGGTCTTCACCTAATTGAGAGCCAGGTATGATGGGGAATAAAGGGAATTAATAGTGCAGTAAAGAAGACAGGGTGTCCCCTTGTGGGAAAGGAGATGCTCTGTGCTCCCGAGTCTCTCGTTTTCTGCTGCCCTCTAGTGGATAGCATGAGAATTCTGGTTCCCAGAAACAGGAGGCTAGGCTTGTCTCCCCCATGCATCCTGGAAGCCCCATCCCACCCACCCACCTTCTGTCTTCTCCAAGCTGCCATTGAGTAACTCAGGGTACCCCGAGAGCTGCTCCAGCAGGCTTCTCATCCCCGCCCCATGGAGCCCTTGGCACACACTGCCTCCTACCCAGAGGCCTGAAATCCCGCGCTCTTCCGCTCCCATTCAGGTTTTTATTCTAAAGTGCCCTGGGCAGCAGGACCTGGGCTCCCATGGAGCTTTGCAAGACACTTTGACCCTTCCCCTTCTGGAGCTTCCCGAAGATGGGGAGTGGGATTAGTTGGGCTGTAATGTTCTGCAAGTCAAAAGCCCAGAAATTTCACTTCCTTTTTCCAGCCTTCCGTTTCCCCATCTGTAAAATATGGGGCATAGGATAAACCAGTTTATGGGATCCGCCCCAGGACTCTGAACTGGGATCTGAGGCGTACCCGGTCCAGCCCCTCTAGTGCTGTCTCCCCCTCCCCCTATCTGTGTCGCTGATCCAAAGAGGGTCAATGCCACAGCAAGTGCCGATCTCCCAGGACATGACTGATCTCTCAGTCTTTCTCCCTGCCCTTCCATTTCTCTGTTTCTCTATCTTTCCTTCAGACCCTGGCTCTGTGTGTCTCTCCTTGTTTCTGTGTAAGACCTTCCGCGTCTGTGTGTGTGTGTGTGTGTGTGTGTGTGTGTGTGTGTGTGTGTGCGCGCCTTAGGACCACAGGTTTTGGGGACGCTCTCCCAGCTCAGCTCCCTGGGTTTTTGGCAGAGGAGGACGAGGAGGCCAGAGAAGGGAAGGGACTCGGTCAAGGTCGCACAGCTCCTGCTCGTCTCTTTGTGTTTCTGTGTGCATGTGTTTCTCTCTCTCCGTCTCCCTCTGCCCTTTCTTCCTTTCTCTGTCTCCCGGGGTCTCCGGCCTCCCTCCTTCCCTCGGTGTCTGTCTGAACTCCCGGTCCCTCCTTGGGTTCGTAGAGCTGCGGCCTCTTGGCTTGTCTGTGCTCTCAGCTCACAGCGGGCGGGGGCCTGCGAGCCCCGACACATCCTCCCTCCGCCCAGTCTGTGGGTGCCCACAGGGGCCCCCGCCCTCCCGGGCTGGCCCGGACCTAGCCGACCTGGGTCCTCCCAGCCCCCCCACCTCCTCCTCCCATCTTCCTCCTCCTTCTCCTCCTCCTCTTCCTTCCCCCTCCCCTCCCTCGTGGGGGAGCCTGCGCCTTTAAGGGCGGGCGGGGGGCGGGGGCTCGGGCTCCCCTCCCCCTCCCCGCCCCCCCTCCCCCTCCCCCTCCCTGACGTCTCTTCCTCCCGGGCCCCTCCGCCGCCGCCGCCGCCCGGGCCGGCTCCGCGCCCCCCGGCCCCCCCAGCCCCGGCCCCCCTCCCCCCATGGAGCCCGGGCTCCCTTGGAGCCGGGGCCACTAGGACCCTCGGGTGCCTTCCCCCAGTCCCGGCCCCCAGTCCCCCAGCCCGGGGCCGGCTCCCGGAGCTGGGGGGCCGCCCTTCCCGGGACCCCGGCGTCCCGGGCCCCCCAGCCTTTGTGTGGGAGGGAGCGGCCGGCAGTCCGGGGCGCAGGGCCAAGGCCGGGGCCGGGGGGGTCCCCCCCCCCGGACCCTGCAGGAGAAGATGTCTTCGCGGACCGCGCTGGCTCCGGGCAACGACCGGAATCCCGACTCGGTGAGTCTGCCTTGCTTGCCTGGGCGCTGGCTGGCCATGGCCTTCTCCCCGTCCTCCGGAGCCCCAAGCTGCCTGGACCTTCCAGGCCTCCGGATCCCCCTTACTCCAGGCCGCCCCCTCCCTCCCCCCTTCCCCCCCACCCCCCGCCACCTGCCAAGCTTCCCCATCCCCCTCCTCCCGGCAGCCCCTCATCTTTCAGGACTCCTCATCCCTTGGACCTAGGAGTGCCCCCCCTTCTCCAGGTAGCTTTACATCTTTCAGTCCTCCCGATGCCCAGGGCCTGGGAGTGCTCCCTTTCTCCAGGTAGCCATCCCCACACCTTCCAGGCCTCCTGATCTCGTGGCCCAGACAACCATTCCCCTCCTCCCAAGCCCCAGACAGCTCCCTCTGTTCCAGCCTTCTGGGCCTGTAGCTATCCTCCTGGCAACCCTGCACTGTCCGGGCCGGATCCCTTGGTCCTCAGAGCTGAATAGTCTCCACCCATCTCCGTGTTCCAGGCCTGCACCCCACCTACAGGCAGCCCCCCATCTCAGCCCCATCTTTTGGCCCTGAGAGCTAGTGATAGTGACCCCCCCACTACGGAAGCATCCTGACCAATGAGAGCTGGTATTTTCTCTCCCCTACCCCAGCCTGCAGCCACTGCCCTTTCCTCTGGGCACCCTTGTGAAAGGCTGTGTCCCACCCCCAGAAGACCCCACCTTCTCCCTCCAGGGTTAGCCTCGGCTCCAGGGGACTGTCCTGTACCATTCCCTAAGGCCATTTTTAGCTCAGAAGTCCCCATGCCACTTTCTGGATGCACCCCACCCCCCTGCCCATTTTCTAGGCCTCTGTCTCTTTCCGGGCCAATCAGTCTCCTCCTTTTCTCCTTCCTTTCAAGGCCGGCCTGAGTTCCTTCTTTCCCCCAGGAAGCCCCCCATATTTCATGCCTTTCTCCCCCGCTTTCCAAGGCTAACCTGTCCTCTGGGAACCTTTCTTCCCCCTTCCTGTACCCTTCCCCCAGACGCCTGCTTTATCCTGGCCTCAAACCCCTTCTTCCAGGCAGAACCCCCTCCCCCCATCTTCTAGGCCTTTTTCCCTTGATCCTGAGCGCCAGCCAGGGCACTCCCATCTCTCAGATTCCTTCCTTGGGTTCTAAGAGACCCCTCCTCTGGCTCTAGGCAGCCCCCCATCTTCCAAATCTTCTCTCCTGCTCTGAGAGGAGTGTTCCTTTTCTGAAATCCTTCTTTTCCAGGCCCTGTCCCCTGCCTCTTGGAAATCGGCTTGTTCTCCAGGCAGCTCCCTAGTCCTGCTTTCCCCAAGGTCTGATTCATGGTTCCCCCTCCCCAGGCTACTGAGACCCTTTCTTCCTGTATTAGCCCTCCAGTTTTTAGGCCTTCCCTAGCTCTGGGGCATCCTACCTCCCTCCCAGTCCCTCCCTTTCTCCCTCTCAAGGTCAGTCTTTAGCCTTTCTTCCTCCCCCAAGAAGCCCCTCATCTTTTAGGATGACTCTGTCCAAGATTCTCTCCCTCCTCAACTCCTTCCATTTGAGACTTCCCCAGGGAAGACTTCCATCTTCCAGGCCCCCTCTGCTCAGAGGCCCAGCTGGTCTCCTCTCCCAGCCAGCTTCCACAGGCCTTAGGAGAGAACTCTTTCAGTTTTCCCCCAGAGACCTCAGATCAGATGGGCCTCTTCTTCCCCTTTCTCTAGGCTCATCCAGGGCTGCTGGCTGGTGGGAGGCCCCATCTTCCAGGTCTTTTTCCCCTGTGATAACTGTTTTCTCCCCTAATCTCTAAGGCCACGCAGTGTTCCCTTTCCCATAAGGGCTTTCCCTAGAGCTGTTCCCACTGCTTTTTCCTCCCTTTGCTCTCTCCTCCATTTCCCAGATCTCTTCTGCCTGGGAAGACTAAAGGAAGGTGTGTGGTTGAGAGGTATCTCTGTGTGTCTCCAGCCTCCCCTTCCAAAATTGAGATGAATTTCCTCCATCCTGAGAATCATCAGGGATCCCTTCTCACATTTTCTGGCCATCCCCACCCACAGCTCTAAGTAGTAGAAGACTGGGCTTTGCATCTTGCCCCTTTTTCTCTCTTCTTGATCACTGTAATCCCAAGGAGCCATACCTCTGTATTTCTGTTTCCTATAATTCTGCTGCTAAAGGTAGCTCTGTCCCCGGGGGTGGGGCAGTCTGCTGGTCCATAGTTCCCCCTCCCTGCCAAAGATTGCACCCCCCACTAGTCTCCAGCTGCCCCCCCACTTTGATCCACCTCAGTTCCCTAGCAACAGGGGCCTCATACCTGGGGTGCCAGCCCAGGCAAAGGGAGCTAGGCCAGATGGTGCTGAAGGCTGATTTTAGCTACCACCCCCAGCTTGAGGGTGGAAGGGGGAGGCCTGCCGTGTCACCTACTGGCCCCTGCCCCATTAATTCTTCAGGGGCTCCCTGTTCCTCCCCATGCCCATCTGAATGCTGCCTTGGTGCCCCCAACATGAGACAGGGGCTGCGATTGGGGCTGTGTTGAGAAGGATCTCAAAGCACTTCGTCCTAGAGGGGTAGGGTTTTGAGCTGAAGGAGACCTTAGAGATCCCCTAGTCTCACCCCTTCATTTTTACAGAAGAGGGCATTGAGGCCCAGAGAGAGGGATTGAGTGGCCCAAGATCACCCAGAGAGACAATCCTCTTGACTCCCAGCCCAGGGCTCCACTTTGCCATTGCTGCATATCTCTCGGGGCATATCAAAGTACTTTCCTTCAGGATCTTAGAGTGCCCTGTATCTATTCCCTAGAGAAGAAACTAGGGCTGTGGTTTACACAGTGTTGGGGAGGAAGGCTGGCCTAAGGGCCCAGAAACTCCGCTGGCCTCCTTTGGGCTAAGACAGGGTATTGGGGTGAGGTAGCCTCCCTGTCTTATTTCATTTGACAAACAAACAAAAACTTCCTGAGGGGCTTGCTTAATGGCTTGAGGGTCTGGGTCTGGGGGCATGAGGCAGAGGCTAGGTCCTGTTCTCAACTCTTTTCTTTATCCCTTGAGAAAGGGATTCCTGGGGCCTGAAATAAAGAGAAGTGAGGAACCTTAGATCCAGAGTGGGGAAAACCTGGGGAAGTGACGATTTTTTTGGAGTCTAGAATGTTAGGGACAGGGTGAAGCCTGGAAAAATTGGGGGCTGAACTCTGGGGACCGAAGAGATGGAAAAATGAAGGTCTAAGCAGAGAAAGAATGTTGCATAGAATGCCGACGGAGTGTTGGGAACAGAGGTGAGGGAATGGAGGGGGTCAGAATGTGGCCCAGAATAAGAGAATGGAATCTTGGGAGAAGAAATTTGGAAGGCCAGACTATTGGGATTGGAGCACTGGGGATGCAGTGGAACCTGGACAGTGGGGGCTAAATGACAGCTGTCCTGGGGAGAAGCCACCCTGAAGACTGAGTCTCCATTGACTAGGAGTGGTTGGGACTGTGATGGTGGATGAGAACATGTTGCTAGTTACCTGGGTCGGTTCTCTCCCTTGCTGTCTTTTGGACTTTGGGGATGGAAACTCCACCCCATATGGGTAGAGGCTGTTGTGGGATGGGAAGAAAGTCCATTGAGTTGTCCAGGGTGATGACTTGGGCAGGGTAGAGGCCTAGGTCAGGTAGTCTAAGACGTCAGTCCTTAGGGGGATGGGAACCTTTGGTATGGTGGAAAACACAGGCAATCTGACTAACTCCCATTGACTCACTCTTGGCAAGTATCTTCCTTTGTCTGTGCCTCAGTTTTCCCTTCTGTGAAATGAAGGGGTTGGTATCAGGAATCTTTCAGGGCCTCCTCATTCTAACTTCAGGGGTTGTCAGACACACAGAAGAGACACAGGAGAACACACTTAGACGAAGATAATCCTTGAGGGCCCACCCTCTGAGGGAACCTGGGCTTCCCTTCCCCTTTGGCAAAGTCAGAAATAGAGGGCACTTTATCTAGTCAGGAAGAAGGGAAAGAGGAAGGGATAGAGGTCCTTGGAGGGGAGACGGTGGGAGTGGGATTTGGGTGTTCTGCTCCTCCAGCCCCCACCTCGGCGGGTGCCTTAGGCCAGGGGGCTGAGTCACGGGCCCAAACCTGCTCTCCTGCCTGGGTGGGGGTGGAGATGGGCAGGCCTGGGCAGGTGAGTAGCCGACAGCCCCGTCCCCCACAGCATGGAACCCTGAGCAGCGGCAGGTCCTCGGACAAGGGTCCTTCCTGGTCAAGTCGCTCACTGGGTGCCCGGTGCCGGAACTCCATTGCTTCATGCCCAGAGGAGCAGCCCCATGTTGGCAACTACCGGCTCCTTCGGACCATTGGGAAGGGGAATTTTGCCAAGGTCAAACTGGCCCGGCACATCCTCACTGGGCGAGAGGTAGGTAGGGGCTGTATCCAGGGATGGTCTGAGGGCTCTGGGGAGGACACCTGCCTGAAGAGCTGGAGTCTGACCTGCGTTCGAATCCTGACTCTGTGACTTACTCCCTGTGGGATCTTCAGGAAACTTATTTATCATCTCTGAGCCCCAGTTTCCTCCTCTGTAGAAAGTACCCTAATCACACCTGGAATGTTGTGAAGTCTCAATGAAATAACAATAAAATGCTCTACAAATGTAAAAAAAAAATTATTAGTGAATAATGGTGATCATACATTCATGGTCACCATTTCAGTCCTAAAAGGGGCTGCCCCCTCTGGGCCTCAGTTTCCTCATCTATGAGATGGGGAGTTTGGAGTTTATGGCCTCTAAGAGTCTTTCCACCACAGAATTTGTGATTCTAATGATGGCCTTCTCTTGCACCACTGGGAGATCTCAGTCCCTTGGATCATCTTTTCCCTGCCCCCAACTCTCAGGGTGGCTGGTGGGGGTGGGGAGGCTCCCAAGGGAGTCACTCCCAGGGTAAGCAGGGGATGGTGGGCCTGGTCTCAAGGTCTGGCTTTGCAGGTTGCCATCAAGATAATCGACAAAACCCAGCTCAACCCCAGCAGCTTACAAAAGGTAAGTCTGTGTTCCTTCCCCCATCACAATCTCTGTCACCACCTCGTTTCTGTTGCTAGAGACCCAGAGTCCTGGCAGGGGGAGGCCCCACGGAACACTCCAGGCCTCTGGTCTCCCTGCCTGCTGGCTACATACTGTCCCCTGGCCTTGGCCTTTTAGGGAGGCTGGGCACCTGACATTCCTGAACATAGTGGCCCTTGTCTTGTGAAATATTTTGCAGGTCGCAGGTCCTGCATTCAAATCCAGACTTAACCTTCCAGTGTGACCTTAGGAGAATCACTTAAACTCACTTTCTATCAATCGAAGGGGCGTGGGAGCCAGGTTGGTTGAGAGCTATCTCTAACGATTTTTGTGTTTAAAACTCTGTCCCTTTCCCTCCTTCCTCACAGCTCTTCCGAGAAGTCCGAATTATGAAAGGCTTAAACCACCCCAATATCGGTGAGGCTCGGGGCCTTGGGGGAGGGGAAGGGCGAGGTTAGGGGGAGGGGAGACAACTTCAGTGCTAAGGTGCAGGGGAACCCTGATGCTGACCTCAGGGGCTTATTACAGTGAAACTCTTCGAAGTCATTGAGACAGAGAAAACCCTGTACCTGGTCATGGAGTATGCCAGTGCTGGTGAGACACAGTCCCACTCCTCCTTTCTTTCCCACCCCATTGTCCCTCCTGCTCCACAAGACCTTCACCATGGATGCCCATCCTCCATCATTCTCTCCCAGTGTTCCATCCCCAACACTCCCCTCTTGGTGCCCAACCTTCCTCAGCCCAGCTCTCCCCTATCCTTCTCTGTTCACCCCCCCCATCCTGTTCCCCTTCCCCACCTGTGTCTGACCCCTGACCCTGTCCCTGCCCCCTCAGGGGAGGTGTTTGACTACCTCGTGTCCCATGGCCGCATGAAGGAGAAAGAGGCCAGAGCCAAGTTTCGGCAGGTGAGGGAGAGGGAGGTGTGAGGGTGTGAGGGTTGGGGTGGGGCTGCCCCTCTGCTTATCTGAGGGTGAGATTTGAGACCTTTGTCTTCTTTCTTCCCCTCCCCCCTTGGATCTTTTCTGCTAGATCGTCTCTGCTGTACATTACTGTCACCAGAAAAATATCGTACACCGAGATCTGAAGGTGAGGCAGGTCCATTTTAATCTACTCCACTCCCTCATCCCCTCAGTGTCCTCTGGCTTCTTTATCTTTCTTACTACCCCCATTCTACTGTTTCCTATGGACCCCTCCCCCCACTCCACTGTGCTCTCTAACCTCAACATAAAGCTATTTCTGACCTCTGACCCTCACTCCACATAGAATACCACTGTGGCCTCTATACTCCTCTCATCCAGTTCAAGTGAGCAAATATCTACCAATGGTCTAGGAGGGCAGAACTGGGGATGGGGATGGGGAGTAGAGAGAGAGAGATGGAGTTCTGGATCCAGCTCTGTCCTGCCTCTGTGGGCCTAACAGGGGTCTAAGCCATAAACAAATCCCTTCACTAAATGGCAGTGCTATAGACTTGGGGCTCTGGGGAGATGAGGCGTGGATTTGGGCTTTGAAGGCTCGGTAAGACATAAAGTAAAGATGTGGAAAGTGGGATGCGCAGGGTGTGCTTGAAAGGGAGAGCACTTCACCTTGTGGGTGGGGAAGTGACTGCTAGAAAAGTGGGAAGATAATGAGGAGAGGCCATGGATTCAAGGAGGGTTTTCTAAGTGCTGGCAAAGGTGTTTCTTTTGTCTTATAGATGATAGAGAGCCAGCCACTTGTTGTCCAGCCCTTTTTCAGTTGTGTCTGACTCTCTGTGACCCCATTTGGGATGTTCTTGACAGAGACACTGGAGTGGTTTGCCCTTTCCCTCTCCAACTCATTTGACATATGAGGAAACTGAGGCAAACAAGGGAAGGGACTTGCCCAGGGTCACACAGCCAGTAATTGTCTGAGGTCAAATTTGAACTCAGGTCTTCCTAACTCCAGGCCTGGCACTCTGTGCACTATGGCGCCACATAGTGGCACTCAGGATTCTTGAACTGGAGAGCAGCATGATCTGACCTGGGCCTTGGGGATATAATTCAAGTAACTTCTAAGAATTGATTGAAGGAAGGAGGAACTGGGGCCTGGATTATTTTAGTAGGTTTTTTTTCTTGAGGCAGTCAGGTTTAAGTGACTTGGCTAGTTCACACAGCTAGTAAGTGTCTGAGGTTAGATTTGAACTCAGGTTCTCTTGACTCCTGGCCTGAGGCTCTCTTCACTGCATCACCTAGGTGTCCCCTATTTTAGCAGTTTAGAGAGGGTAGTCACCTTGAACTGGAGCTGACATCAGAGGACATCTTGTCCAACCCCTCCCCACTGCTCCCAGCCCCCCACATACTTTATTTTAAAGATGAGGAACTAAGGCCCTAAGAGGTGAAGGATTTGAACCCAGGCTCTCTTGACCCCAGTGCCAAGGCTCCTTCCACTTCTAATCTGGTCTTGGGAATGCAGAGATTCTTCCCTGCAATGGTAGAAGGAGCCATTGGACTTGGCTGCTATATGACTGGGGAAGGTAAGGGATGGAAAGAGGAGTGGAAAACTGTCCCCAGCTCTTGAGCCTGGGGAAACTGAGGCCAGGACCTCGGAGGGAGGCTGAGAGGAGACTTGAGGTGGGAGGCAGGTGGGCCATCCAGCTGGGGGTGTCCTGGAGGCAGCTGGAGCTCTGGAATGCTGGGCTCAGTTCAGAGCATGAGAGTGAATGAGAGAGCTCAGGTAAGGAATGGAGAGGCAAGGCATTGTCCAGTATGGCAGAGTCCATCCTCTAGGGATAATAATACCCATCTGAAGGGTCTCTGGTGACTCTCTGGAAGATAATGAGGCACCATGTACCACTTGTCAATAATACTTGTTTTCATTAGCACCTGGTAAACAGTAGGTATTTAATATTTGTTGAATAGATGAGATGGAAGAGAGACAAGGGCAGACTTTTTTGGGGGGAGAGGGTTGCTTACATTTGGGCAGAGAAAACAGAGAAGGCGTGGCCAGAGAGGTAGGAGACCTAGGAGTGTCCTGTTTGAAGGGAGGTGTTCAGGTGCTGTGGACTGAGCAGATCGTGGAAAGCCTCAGTCTAGGGACCAGGATGGGGGAGAGGGTGGGCATTGGGTGAATGGCAGGGTGGGGCTGTGCTCCTGGGAAAGGAGGAGGGTGCAGCACCTGGGCTGCAGGGACAAAACTATGGTGGAGGTGGAGGAGTGACAAAAGGCCCCATGGAGAGTCCAGTGGCCTTCGGGAGGATTTCTAAGGCTACTTACAGTTTGTTCCTGAGGATTAAGTGAAAGCTACAATGTTACCCAAAATCTTAGCTACAGTGACTGTGTCCCTGGGGCCTCCATTCTCTGCCCCTCCCTCTAGCTGGCTTCTTAGCAACATGTATCAGCTTTGTGTCCTTAGGCTGGTCCCTTCTGGTCTCTTCTTCTGACATGGGACCTTCTCAGCTGTGGGTGTTCATAGAAATGGAGAGATCGCCCCCTGGTGGAAGTTTCTGAATGAACCCAGAGAGCTGTAATGGATGTCTGGGGTTACCACTGGTTCCCTTGACCGGGGTAGAAAACTGAGGCACCAAAAAAGGAGGGAAGGGACTGGCCCAAGGTCACACAGTGAGCTGGAGATGGAGCTAGGATTAGAAGACTGATTAAGGGTCCTAGGGTTCTTTCTACCTCACACCAGATTCTAGGGTTCTAGGTCTGAGAACGATTGCTGAATGATCTTGGACAGGTCCTTGTTCTAATGAGGGTTTGAACCAGAGGCTCACCAGAGACTCTCCCAGCTCTGACATTCCCTATTCTAAGGACCCTCCTAGCTCTGATATTACCTGTTCTAAGTTCCCTTCCATTCCTGACATTCCCTGTTCTAAGGACCCTCTTAGTTCTGATATTCACTGTTCTAACCTTGTTCTAAGGTTCCTCCCAGCCCTGACATTCCCTGTTCTAAGGGTCCTCCCAGCTCTGATATTCCCTGTTCTAAGGTCCCTCCCAGCCCTGACATTCCCTGTTTTAAGGGCCCTCCCAGATTTGACCTTCTCTGATGACCTGTAGGGCTGACCTGGACCCCCTGCCCTCTCCCTTCCTGCAGGCAGAGAACCTGCTTCTGGATGCAGAGGCCAACATCAAAATTGCTGACTTTGGCTTCAGTAATGAGTTCACACTGGGCTCGAAACTGGACACCTTCTGCGGAAGCCCCCCCTATGCAGCCCCTGAGCTCTTTCAGGGCAAGAAGTATGATGGGCCTGAGGTGGACATCTGGAGCCTGGGGGTCATTCTCTATACGTTGGTCAGCGGCTCCCTGCCCTTTGATGGCCATAATCTTAAGGCAAGTGCTGAGCTGGGCCCCACAGGTTGCTTTGGAGGGAAGGAAGGAGGGAGAAAAGGGAGGGAGGGAGGAAAAGAAGGAGGGATGGAGGAAGCTCACTCCCCTCCCAGAGCTGCTAAATCTCCCTATCCCTGATCTCCACAGGAGCTTCGGGAGAGGGTCCTGAGGGGCAAGTACCGGGTCCCCTTCTATATGTCCACAGACTGTGAGAGCATCCTCAGAAGGTTTCTTGTACTGAACCCAGCCAAGCGGTGTACCCTTGAGGTGAGAGCTTTGGGCCCACCCTCTCACTCTTCCCATCTGCCTCTATCCAACCCCATCACCAACCTCCTGTGTCTCTCCCTCTGCTCGTTTTCCTCCAAACCACTTGTATCCCCTCCCTCCTTGACTACCCTAACTCATTTCCCTCCCCAAATCCTGCCTTCATTAGTAGGGTTGGGGGAGTGAACCCCAGAATTCCCTGCCTCACCTCTGATTGGCAGCTTCCTCGGGATGACAATAATTAGCTAACAAGCTGTGGGGATGATTACAGGGTGCTGGGGGACCCAGACAGTGCGGAGGAGGGAGGGAGGGAGAGATAGACCGGGAGCCCTGAGGCAGGCAGGGAACGTCTGAATGGGGGAAGGTGCCCATTTGTGGTGGAGGAAGAGGACACCTGGACTTGTCTTTCCCTGATCTGGCCCCCAGTTCACCGGCCAATCCCTTCCCTTTTACCCATTTTCTGGCCCCCACAGCAAATCATGAAGGACAAGTGGATCAACATTGGCTATGAAGGAGAAGAGCTGAAGCCATACACGGAGCCTGAGGAGGACTTTGGAGACCCTAAGCGCATCGGTGAGGGCAGGAGCAGGGCCTTAGGAATCTTTAAAGCTAACACTTGAAGATAATAGACCTTTGGGTCTTAGGAATGTACCATGTTAGAACTAGGAAGGGCCTTAGAACACATATGTTGAGGTTGGGAGGGCCCTTAGAAAGGGAAGGTCAGAGCTGGGAGGGCCCCTAGAACTTGGAATGTCTGAGCTGGGAGGGTCCTTACAACTGGGGATGTCAGAACTGGGAGGAGCCTAGAACAGGGAATGTCAGAGCTGGAAGGGGCCTTAGAATAGGGAACATTAGAGAGGAAGGAACAGATTCACTAGAGGTTCTACAGAAAATTGTGGGGAGGCCTCCAACTACAGATGGGGTCCCCTTGACTGGCCTCTCAGGGCTCTTCCCTAGCCACTCTGGAGACGTAAGACCTGTCCTTCGGAGGAGGTCTTGAGAGCCACGTTGACTCCTTCCCCCAATTTCTCCAGAGGTGATGGTGAGCATGGGCTACACTCGGGAAGAGATCAAAGAGGCCTTGACGAGCCAGAAGTACAATGAGGTCACAGCCACCTACCTCCTGCTGGGCAGGAAGACTGAGGTCTGTGGGATCCCAGGGGCTCCAGCAGCTGACAGTCCAGGGGTGGGAATGCTATGGGGGTGGAACAGATCCTTGAGGGTGGAGGGGGATTCAGATTTATCGGCATCTATTAAGTACCTACTGTATGCCAGGCATTATTTAGATGCTGGGGATACAAAGACTCACATGAAAGAATCTTCTGCCAAGGAGACTGTGGTCTATTGGCTTTGGCAGGCATTAGACTGAGGCTCACAAGGTAAAGTAGCGAGGTGACATTTGACTGAGGCTCTTTTCCCTTGCCCCCCAGGAAGGTGGGGATAGGGGTGCCCCTGGGCTGGCTCTGGCTCGAGTTCGAGCACCCAGTGAAGCATCCAATGGTCCCAGCAAAAGCTCCAGCTCCAGCCAGAACAAAGGCCAGAGGAGTTCTTCGTCGACCTATCACCGGCAGCGCCGGCACAGCGACTTCTGTGAGTGAGCTCTCTCTGCCCTAATCTCCCATCCTGGGTCACCAGGCAGGAATGGCCCCACTGGGTGACAACAAGAGCCTGGGGCCCAGCATCACCAAGTCCTAAGGGCTCCTGGTTCGGCCCACAAGTAGCGGGTTGACCTTAAGGAAGTCCCTTCTTTTCCTTGAGTGTCACTTTTCCTCTCCCTAAAAAGTACCAGTTGGCTCCTAAAGTTCTTTCCAGTCTCGAGTTCTTCTTTCATTTTAAAATCATCCTCATTTTCATACATATCTCCACCTAGAGAGCCATCCCCTGGAACAGAGGATAAAAAAGCAAGAGGTTAAAAAGGCACCATGGCAAAAATAATTCATACCATCTGAGCCCAACAGTATATGTAATGTTCTATACCCATAGCCCCCCACCTCTGCCCAGAAGGGAGGTGTAGCTTCTTTCTTCTCTGAAGCCAAGGTTGGTCATTACAATTGTAATTGCACAGCATTCAGTTTAGGGTTTGAGGGTTTGTGTTTTCTCTCTCCTTTTATATTATTGTGGCATTATCTATGTTGTTTTCCTGGCTCTTGCCAATCTGCATTGGTTTACTTAAATCTTTCTAGGTTCCTCTAGATTCATCATATTGGCCATTTCTTACAGCAGATTCAATATACAATATACAATAGTTTGTTCGGTCATTCCCCAATCAGTGGGCATCTACTTTGTTTCCAATTATTTGTTACCACAAAAAGTGCTGCTATCAATATTTTGGTGTATATAGGGTCTTTCTTTTTGGTCATTAATGTCCTTGGGTTGTTTGACTAGCAGTGGTGTCTCTAGGTCGAAAAGTGTGGATATTTTAATTGCTTTCCTAGCATACTTGCAAATTGCTTACCAGAATGAAGAGACCAATACACAGCTCTCCCTACCATGCATTGATGTGCCTGCTTTTCCACAATTCCCCCATCATTGGCTGTTCCCTTTTTTAATCCTCTTTGCCAGTTTGTTGGATTTGAGGTGAAACCTCAAAGTTGTTTGATATTTACTTCTTTTGTTTTTTATTAATTCACTTATTTTTAGTTTTCAGCATTCACTTCTATAAGATTTTGAGTTCTAAATTTTCTTCCCCTCCCCAACATGGTGCTTCCATTGCTGAGAAGAGCTAAGTCTATCAAAGTTAGTCATTACGCATTATGGCTGTTACTGTGTACAATGTTCTCTCAGTTCTGCTCACTTCACTTAGCATCAGTTCATATAAGTCTTCCCAGGTTTTTCTGAAGTCCGTCTGCTCATCATTTCTTATAGCACAATAGTATTCCATTACATTCATATAGCACAACTTCTTCAGCCGTTTGACAGTTGACAGGCATCCCCTCAGTTTCCAGTTCTTTGCTACCACAAAAGTCTCTTCTTCTGTTATTAGTGATTTGGGGCATTCTTTGCCCTCCCTCACTTCAATCCAATTCACTTGCAAGTTGTGGCATCACCTTCCTCATGTCATGGTCCTCTTTGCGGACAAATGACAAACAATGCCAACAAATGGTTATGGACAGATTGTTTCTTTTGACATCATAATTGTAAAGCATTTAGCACAGTGCCTAGCAAATAGCAAATGCTATAGAAATTTATTATTATTTTTAAACTCTTCATATCATTTAATCACTTATCAGTGAGGAATGGTTGGGGTCTTTTATGTTTGTTTTAGTTACATATAAATCTCAAGTATCTGACTAGGCCTAATCAGAGATATTTGATGCAAAGACTTTTCCACAATTGACAACTTGTTCATATTTATTGTTTTTCTTGGAAAAACTTTTTTTGTTGTGGTTCAGTTGTTTCATTCATATCTGACCCTTCATGACCCCTCTGGGGTTTCCTTGGCAAAGATGTTGGAGTGGTTTTCCGTTTCCTTCTCCGACTCATTTTACAAATGAGGAAACTAAGGCAAACAAGGTCATGTGACTTGCCCAGGGTCACACAGCTAGTAAGTGTCTGAGACTGGATTTGAAATCAGGTCTTGCTGACTCTAGGAACAGAGCTCTATTGACTGCACCACATAGATCCCCTGTAAAACCTTTTTAATTTCACATAATCAGAATTGTCTTTCTTAATCATCACTGATGTCTCATGTTTGGATAAGAATTCTTCCGCTAGGCTTAGCAGTGCCAGATCTCAAACTATACTCTGAAGTTATAATTGTTGAAACAATTTGTTAGTGAATAAGGAAAAGAGAGGTTGATCAGTGGGACAGATTAGATACACAATATACAGAAGCAAATGAACACAGTAACTTACTCTCTGATACACCCAAAGATCATGGCTACTGGGGCAAGGACTCACGATTTTACAAAATCTGTTGGGAAATCTAGAAACCAGATTGGCAGAAACAAGGTATGGACCAGCTTCTCACACAGTATCCCAAGATTAGCTACATATGAATGCATAATTGAGACATAAATACTGACAGACAAATTAGTGAAGCCTGGAAGAAATTGCCTGTCAGATCTATGGATAAGGAAGGAGATCATGAGCAAACAAGAGATAGAGAAGCTCAATAGACAATATTGATTACATAAAATTAGTTTTTGTATGCATAAAACTTATGAAGCTCAAATTACAAAAGAAGACAGTAAATGGGGGAAAAATCTTTGTAGGATGTTTCTCTGATGTTCATTTCTAAGATATATAGAGAACTGATTCATATTTATAAGAATAAGAGCTATTCCCTTATTGATAAATGATCAAAGCATATGAATATGCAGTTTTTAGAGGAAGAAATCCAAGCTATCAATAACCATATAAAAATGCTCTAAATCTCTAATAACTGGAACTATGCAGATTAATAACTGAGATTCTACCTTGTGCTCATCAGATTGGCAAAGTCAACAAAAAGGGAAAATGACAAATTCTGTAGGGGCTGTCAGAGAATAGGTGCATTAATGCATTGTTAATGGAGTCGTGTACTTGTCCAGACGTTCTGGAAAGCAATTTGGAACTCTGTTGAGTGAGTCAATAAACATTTATTAAGTGCCTGCTATGTGCCAAGGCATTGTGCTAAGCACTAGGGATACAAAAGATGTAAAAGATAGTCCTGCCCTTGAGGAACTCACAGTCTAATTAGGAAGACAACATTAAACAATTATATATCAACAAGTTATGAGTAAGGTAAATAGAAAGTAATCAACAGAGGGAAGGAAGAGTTGGGAAAGACTTCTTATAGAAGGTGGGATTTTAGTTGGAATTTGAAGGAAGCCTTGGAGTAGAGATGTAGAGGGAGAATGTTCCAAACATGAGGGACAGCCAAGGAAAATAACCAGGGTTGGGAGATGGAGTGTCTTTTTGTTGGTGGAAGAGCCAGGAGGCCAATGTCACTGGATTGAGGAATGTGTGGCAGGAAGATGTAAGAAACATAAGAAGCCTGGAAATGGGAGTGGGGGGCAGGGGGGAAGTGGAGTGGAGAGGCACTAGGTTATGAAGAACCTTGAATGCCAAACAGAGCATTTTGTATTTGATCCTGGAGACACAAGGGAGCCACTGGAGTTTATTGAATTAGGGGTGGGGGGTGGAGATGCGTTATATGATCAGACCTATGTTTTAGGAAAATCACTTGAGTGGTTGATGGAGGTTGGTCAAGAGTGGGGAGAGATATGAGGCAGGGAGACCCACCTATAGTTATTGCAAGTGCCCAGGTATGAGGGGACAAGGTCCTAAACCAACTGAGAGCTCAGTGGCAGAAGAGAGAAGGGGACATATTTGAAAGATACCACAAAGATGAAAGGCCCAAACTGTACGTACCATTACCCCAGTGATACCATTGCTAGATCTGTATCCCAAAGAGATCAAAGAAAAGACCTCTTTGCACAAACCTGTTCATAGCAGTTCTTTTTTTTTTTCTTTTTGTGGTGGCAAAGAATTGGAAACTGAGGGAATGCTCTTCTATTGGGGAATGACTGAACCAGTGATGGTATGGAATAATACTGTGTTGTAAGAAATAATAAAGGAGATGGTTTCAGACAAACCTGCGAAGAGTTATATGAATCGATGCAAATTGAAGTGAGCAGAACCAGGGGTACATTAACAGCCATATTATGAAGACAAACAAACTTTAAAAGGCTTGAGAACTCTGATTAGCACCGTGACCCACAAATCTGGAGGACTAAAGATAAACATGCTTCCCACTTCCAGGAGAGAAGTGGTGGATGCTGGGTACAGATTGAGACATGTTTTTTGGGACACAGCCAATGTGGGAATCTATTTTGCTTGACTCTACATGTTTGTAACTGGCGTTTGTTTTCCTCACTTTCTCAGCTGAGAAGGGAGAGAGAAAATGAGGTTGTGGAAATAAAATCTGATTTAAAATAAGAAGGAATTCTCCCCGTAGCCAGGGGTGAGAGGTACTTCATCTGGCTTACTTCTCGAGTTTTTCTAATTATGTTCTTTAACGCTCAGACTCCCCAGGCTGGAATTCTGAAGAGCTTGGATTAGAGGCTCACCATTTCTTCCCTTCTTCCCCAGGTGGCCCCTCCCCAGCACCCCTGCACCCCAAACGTAGCCCCACGAGTACAGGAGAGACAGAGCTGAAAGAGGAGCGGCTACCGAGCCGCAAGACCAGCTGCAGCACGGCTGGTGGTGGGAGTCGAGGCCTGCCTCCAGCCAGCCCCATGGTCAGCAGTGCCCACAACCCCAACAAGGCTGAGATCCCGGAGCGGCGCAAAGACGGTTCAGGCACACCTGTGAGTGGAGGCCAGGGAGATGCTCAGGGCAAGGGTCAGGGCTGGTCTTTCCCATTTGTCCCTGTCTCTTCCCTGAGTACCAGATGGGAAAGTGGAAGGCTTGGATTGGAATCCTGACTCTGGCACTTAACCTTGAGCGAACAACTTTGCCTTTCTGAGTCTCAATTTTCCCCATCTGTAAAATGGGGCTGGTACTAACTCATAGGACCTACCTCACTTTGAGGATCAAGTGAGTCATAAAAGTAAACCACTTTTTATGTTGCTTCCTAGCTTGTATGACTGTGAGCAAGTGACTTTCCCTCCCTGAGCCTCAGGTAAGAGGGATGCTAAGTCTTGTCCATCCTTTTATTTCGCTTATGATGAAACTTGGGCTCAGAGAGGGTAAATGACTTGCCCAGAGTCACACAGCAATTGAGTAGCTGAGTCAGAATTCAGAACTGACTTCACTTTTTGGGATGTTAAAGGGTGGCTGGGTGAGAAGACGGAGTGGCCAGGAAGTCTTTCTTCTCCTACCTCACTTCTTTTTCCCCCTCCCCAATTTCTTCACCAGAATAACCTCCCCCCGAGTGTGATGACGCGCCGGAACACATACGTGTGTACAGAGCGTCCTGGGAGCGAGCGCCCTTCTTTGCTGCCCAACGGGAAGGAAAACAGGTACAAGCATCGGGGAACTGGGCGGGGGGGAGTGGCGCAGATCCAGCATTGGGCCAGTTACAGGGACTTTGCCCAGCAATGGCAGCAGGGCATCCCAAGAACATCTTCCAACCATTCTAATCATCATCTGCCACCAGGAACTTCTGCTAAGGGATCATCTGCCCCATAGTAGAAAGTCAGCTATAAAAGATGGGAGGGCCTTTGGAACCAGGAATGTCAGAGCTGGGAGGGGCCTGGAACAGGGAATGGGAGAGCTGGGAAAGACCTTAAAACTGAAAATGTCAGAGCTGGGAGGGACCTTAAAGACCATCAAGTCCCGCACCTCCCCCTCCTAATACACACACACACACACACACACACACACACACACACACACACACACACACACACACACACATTTTGCAGATGGGGAAGATGAGAGCTCAGAGGGCCCAGTCCTTACTCCCCAGAGGTGCCAGTATCTGTAGCTTTCAGCCTCGGTGGGCTCAGGCTTGTCCTATCCAGCCCTTCAGGGTGACAGTGACCCTCCAAGGACCCCATCAGTTCTGGTCAGGGTTTGACACAAGACCCTGATGACCATCTCTGTTTCCTCCAGCTCGGGCCCTCCACGAGTTCCCCCAGCTTCCCCCTCGAGCCACAGCTTGGCACCCCCAGGGGGTGAGAGAAGCCGCCTGGCCCGGGGCTCCACCATCCGCAGTACCTTCCATGGTGGGCAGGTGCGGGACCGGAGGGCAGGGGGGGGAAGTGGGGTCCAGAACGGGCCACCTGCCTCACCCACCCTGGCCCACGAGGCCGCTCCTCTGCCCACTGGGCGACCTCGACCCACCGCCAACCTCTTCAGCAAGCTCACCTCCAAACTGACCCGCAGGTATGGCCACTGGGCCTGGGGAGGGG
The DNA here is from genome assembly GCA_023548195.1 of Bettongia penicillata ogilbyi. Classification (NCBI taxonomy): domain Eukaryota; kingdom Metazoa; phylum Chordata; class Mammalia; order Diprotodontia; family Potoroidae; genus Bettongia; species Bettongia penicillata. The sequence continues at coordinate 2,829,462 of JAJHZJ010000310.1, read as the reverse complement.
GTCGTTGGGGGTTGGGGGCTGGGCAGACGATCTGAGCCTGGACTGCTAACCTCCGCCTCTCCTCTCTCCTCTTCCACCCAAAACAACTATTTCTCCCTCCTCTTCTTTCTCTTCTCTCCATTTGCTACTCGCTCGATCCCGCTGCAGGGTCACCCTCGACCCCTCTAAACGGCAGAACTCTAACCGCTGTGTGTCTGGGGCATCTCTGCCCCAGGGATCCAAGATCAGTAAGTCGGGGCCTAACCCCCTTCTCTTTCACTGTCTCTCTGTGCCCCAGTCCATCTGCCTGCCCAGCCCTGGCTTCCTCTTCCTTCTAGCGTGCCTCTGTCTCTGCAGCCTGCCTGCCTCAGTGGTTCTACTGTCTTTGTCCATTCTGCCTGGTCCCACTCTATCTTCTGGCTACCTGACCCTTTCTGGTTAGTGGAATGAGTGTGTGTGTGTGTGTGTGTGTGTGTGTGTGTGTGTGTGTGTGTATGTGTGTGTGTATATGCGTGCATTCATAAGGTTCTACTTTCTCCTCTGTCTCCTGTGGTTTCTATGTTGCTCTGTCTCTGCCTTTGTCTTTTGAGATTGATCTCTCTCTCTCTCTCTCTCTTTCTCTCTCTCTCTCTCTCTCTCTCTCTCTCTCTCTCTCTCTCTTCTCTCTCTCTCTCCTGGGATCTCTCCCTCTCTGTCTGTCTCTTGGAATCTCTCTCTGTCTCTCTCTCTTCCCTTCCTGCCTCCCTGAGGCGCCCCCCCCCCCCACTGGAAGGTGACAAGATAATGAGGGTCTTTTAATAATGGCTGATACTGAGGTGTAAGATTTGCAACGTGCTTTACAAAGATCTCATCTGAGCTTCACAAACACCCTGGGAGGGAAGTGCTGTTATCACCATTTTACAGTTGAGGAACCTAAAGCAGACAGCAGTTCAGTGACTTGCCCAAGGTCACACAGCTAGGAAATGTCTGAGGTTGGGTTTGAACTCAGATCTTCCAGATTCCAGGCTCAGTGGCATCTCTACTGCCCCACATAACTGTTCAGTGACACCAGAATCCATTAAAGGAATGGAGAATGTTTAGTGTGGAGAGAAGCAGCCTGTTGGGAAGGAGGCCTGGGGTGGGGAATCATGGGAGGGGTCTCCAAGTAGTTGAAGGACTCTGATTTAGAGGCTGGGCCAGCCTTGTTCTGCTGGGCTGCAAAGGGCACAAGTGGGAGTCATGGAGGTGTGGAAGATGCCAGAGGAAGAACCTTCCCCCTCCTTAGGGCCATCCTAGAATGGAATGGGGTGACAGCAGTGGCTAGAACTCTGGCCCCCAAGTCAGGAAGACCTGAACTGAAATTCAGCCTCAGACACTTACAAACTGTGTGACCCTGGGCAAGTCACCTCACCTGGTTTGCCTCAGTTTCCTCATCTGTAAAAAGATCTGGAGAAGGCAGTGGCAAACCACTCCAGTATCTCTGCCAAGAAAAGCCCAGATGGGGTCACAAAGTTGGACACAAATTAAAACAAGTAAACAGCCACAATGACACGGAGGGGCCATCCCACCATTCTCCCTTCACACCGGTTGCTCAGTCTCTCAGTCTCTCACTATCTCTCACTTCTCCACATCGCTGCCATCTCTCTTTTACTGGACCTTCCTCTCTTGGTCTTGACCATATGTTGTGTGGAACATTGGATTTCTTAGACTGGGGGTGCCTCTCTCTCTCTTCCTCTCCCCTCTTCCCTTGTCTCTCCCTCATGCTCCTCAGTCTCTCTCCTCTCCTGCACATCAAACTAACGCCACTAACACAGGGGAGGGGAAGGCTGGGCAGAGGGGACTCGCCCCCAGCTCTCATCCTGGGAGCTCAGCTGGCCAGGAAGTTGGTGGGGGGCAGGATCTAAGATCCCCCTATTCTTCCTGTGCCCTCACCAGGAAGAGGTCTGGAAAGAGGCCAGGGATACCTGGGTCCCTTTGGGGAGGGAGAAATTAGGGGTGGGGGTCAGAAGGTTGGTTGGAGATTCCATATGTGACCTTTTATTCTCCTCACTGCCCTCAGGGTCGCAGACCAACCTGAGAGAATCGGGGGACCTGAGGTCACAGGGTAAGTGTCCCTCCTTCCCTTATCACTCACCATCCAACTTCTGCCCTGCCTCTTCCAGAGACTCCTTAGGTAGCCCCTGACCAGTCTCCCAGTCCTAAAATCAGCACACAAATCTCTCTTCTCCCCTGCAGGACGTGGTTCTAAGTGCCTGTGTCTGGGGCTTCAGCCTTCTTCTCTATCCTGCCCCAGGACTAGTTTCTTCCTTTACCATCTTATTTTTTCCCATCACTTCACTCTCTCCTACGACTTCCCACTTCTCCCACCTTCCCCTCACTCTCTCCTATGATGTCTCACTTCTCCCACCTTCCCCTCACTTGCTCCTTGTCTGCTTGGTCCCCTGCAGTCGCCATCTACCTTGGGATCAAGAGGAAGCCACCCCCCGGCTGCTCCGATTCCCCTGGAGTGTGAAGCTGACAAGCTCCCGCCCACCAGAGGCCCTCATGGCAGCCCTTCGCCAGGCCACGGCGGCTGCCCGCTGCCGCTGCCGCCAGCCCCAGCCCTTCCTGCTGGCCTGCCTGCACGGTGGGGCCGGCGGGCCCGAGCCCCTGTCCCACTTCGAGGTGGAGGTGTGCCAGCTGCCTCGGCCAGGCCTCCGGGGTGTCCTCTTCCGCCGGGTGGCAGGCACTGCCCTGGCCTTCCGCACACTGGTCACCCGTATCTCCAATGACCTGGAGCTCTGAGACTGGCAGTACCCTCTCCGCCAGAGACTTTGAGGGGGTCAGGGGGAAGGGGAGCCCCCACACCCCACTGAACAGCGCGGTTCCCCCTTTGTCCTTCTTCCACTCCACTCATACTGGGATTGGGGAGGGAGGAAGAATGCTGGAGGGGGTGACCGCCATACTTACTCTAGTCTTTTTTGAGCTGGAAAAAGCCTTAGAGACCATCAAGTTCCACCCTTCCCATTTCATAGAGGGGGAAACTGAGTTTCAGGGAGGGGAAGGGACTTGCCCAAGGTCAGATAGTTGGGAGGCCTTAGACCCCAGCTTTCCTGCTTCCCTCTTGATTCTCCCACACCAAAGCCCAGACCCACTCCTACCCCACCCAGCCCTTCCATTTCCTTGGAATGAAGCAGTGAAGCAGAGGTGGGGTTGGTCAGACAGATCCTTGGGGGAAGTCCAGCACCTGTACAGCACAAGGCACTGGGAAGCAGGAGCCCTAGGTTTTCCTTCCCAATTCTCACTTTTTTGACCTTGGGCAAATCACTGTAGGCCTCAATTTCCCTCTTCTGACAAAGGAGGGAGTTAGACTAGCTTGGTCTCTAGGGTATCTCCTAGCTCTATCCCCAGTTTTTTTGGGGGGAGGCAGCTGGAGGGAATCTTGTAGAACCTAGATTCGCTATTCTTTCTAGGATGGGTTGCCAGAGACTGCAGGAAAGCTGGGGGGCTGGGGTGGGGTATAAAGAAGGACAAGGCTCCTGTCTGTCTCTCCCCCTCCTTCCCCCCCATCCAGCAAGAAGATGTCCCATGAGACTGAACTTTGGACTGGGTGGCAAATTGGCTATGAAGGCCAGGTACAGCATCCTAGGAGGAGCTTGGCTACAGGGGAAAGCCCCCCCCACCCCAGCCTGAGGGCTTTCCCTGCCCTTTCTTTCCCTCTAAAGACCACCTCAGGTGCCCAAAACTGATCTGGATTGGACTCTCTATGGGGCGAAGTTCTCAAATTCTCCCCCTTCCGTTACCTGGTGTGAGAGGTCTGGGAGAGGGAAGAGGCGAGCTGGGAGGACTAGGGCCTCCTCTCCTTCTGTATTCCCTCTCCCTGCCTCCACCCACCAATCAGACACCTTCTCCCTTCCTCTTTTCCCTGGAACTTTGTACAAATCCTTGTAAATATATTCTCCCTCCTGCCTCCCAACCTCTCCTCATCTTATCCGCCAAGGGAGCCGCCTCCAGTTTTTAAGTTATTATACCCCTGGTCCCCCCAGTCCAGCCCTGGCCCCTGCCGCCTGTTACCAATAAAATTAGGAGATTCCCCCTGCCTTGCTGTATCCTTTTCCCAACACTAACCACCCCCCCCCCCCCATGACCTTAAGACCCTCTTAGAGGGAGGCCAGATGAGGGAAGGTGCTTTTCCCACTCTGCTCCCTGTTTTGTGACCAAATCACTTTGGCCTCAGTTTCCTCATCTGTAAAATGAGAGAGTTTGGACTCAGTTATCTGCAAACATGAGTCTTGTGAACCTTACACTAGTGGTAGGTCCAGTGAGATTCTGGACCGCCTCCATGGCCTGGGAGAAGTAAGGCATGAATCAAAAAAACCAGACAAAAACTGAACCCAGGCTATAACTTTGGTCAGGAACTATAGAGAAAATGGAAGAGAGAAAAATCTAAAGTCGTAAAAAAAATCTAAAGACTTAGATGAGAAAAAAAAGGCAATTGCAGAAGCAGTGGCATAAGGGCAGCAAGGCTGGACAGCAGTGTGTGTGTGTGTGTGTGTGTGTGTGTGTGTGTGTGTGTGTGTGTGTGTGACAGAGACAGAGACATAGACAGAGAGCTGGAGGATCTTACTGGACGGCACCAGACCCTGGGAGGTAAGAGACCAGCCCTCCTCTGCCACATCCCATCCGTTTCTGGAATGCCACCTTTTTGAAAGTACTTTGCTGAGTGCAGAGAATGCTGGCCAGGCTGGTGAGGGAAGGGAGATTGTGCTATCAGAGGTTAGCCTGGAGGAGAGGTGGCAGCTGAGAACCTGATATGACTCATGGGAAAAGAGGTCAGGCTTGTCTGGGAAAACTTCTGAGCCATGTTATGTGGCACTGTGTGGAACAGTCTGCCTGCTAGGTAGTGAGCTTCTCCCCTTCACTGGGGGTCTTCAGACAGAAGCTTGGAAGACCAGCCAGCAGCCTCTCTGCAGAAGGGATCCCTGCCTGCCTGTCAGCGTTTGGAATGTCCAGCTCCCAAGATCCTTTTCGTTTCTGGCTTGAGTTCCTTGTCCAGCCACTGTGTGACTTCAGACAAGCCCCTGCCATTCCCTGGGCCTTAGCTTTTTCCATCAGTAAAATGAGGGGAGTGAATCCTGGTCTTTTTGTGTCACTCCCATCCTTTCAGGTTTGACAGTTGAGAATTTGAAGTTTTTTTTTTTAAATTAAGGATAATGCTAATCTTGCTTGGTCTCCCATGAAGTTCTGGAATCCTAGGGTCAACACTACTTCCATTGTTGGAGTCCATGCAGCCAAACCCCATCCCATTCCTTCCATCCAGGTTTCAAAGGTCTTACTTCCCATTTGACCCAGTTTGATCACTTTCTTGGCTGATGGCTGGAACAACTGGCAGATTTGCCCCTATTTCCTCAGGGAGCATGAGAACCTCATCCCCCTCATTTAGTCCCATCCTTCCATTGGGACCCCTCTTTCCCTTCAATGAACACCAATCTATACACCAAACTTCCATTCTCATTAAGCCCCGTTCCTTCACTTCTATTTATCTCACTGAACCCCATTTCCAGTGCCAACTCCCTCACTTATGACTCCATCTCCCTCACTGAACCCCTAGGTCTATTGTGTCCATCCTCAGTATACCTCTATGCACAATGAATCTGTCCCTATTACTGATCTGCGTCCCCACTCCTTTCTTCCTCAGCCTCCACTGGGGATCCCATCTTTAAAATCCCTCTATATCTACAATCCCCATACAATTCTCATTCCATTAGACCCTATTCCCCCTCACCAAGTTTCAGTTTTAGTCACCAGCTAGTGCCCTCACTGAGGACTCTATCCCCTTCCCTGAGGATCATTCTCTCATTGATGAAATTCCCTCCATTGCCTAACCCCTATCCATATCTTGAACTCCTTATCCTCATGAAACCCAATCCCTTTCAACTAGCCTCCAGACTCCTCACTGAGCACTACATTCTCTCTGATGTACAATTGCCCTCCTCCCTGACACTCCATCTCGTCATCCCTCACCAAAGAGATGTAAACCAGAAGGTATCTGTTAACTGGATGCAGTCAGCCAGAATGTAAACTCTATTATCTGAGTGGCCAAAAGCTCAGAGGGCTAGCTTATCCATTGGACAAGGAAACAAAGATCCATAAAGGTCAGCTGAAGAAGGAAATGGCAAACCACTCTAGTATCTTTGCCAGGAAGATCGCCCAAATAGGATCAGGAGTTGGATACAACGGAAATGACTGAACAAAAAGGTATCAGCAGACTGGAGCAAGGGGCCATGTCTGATGAGATGAAACTGAATACAATCAGATGTAAAGATTGTCCCAGAGAGTCCCTAAGTTCTCCAAGGGGAACAGCTGTAGCAGATTCTACCAAGTTCTAAGGGCTTGGAGGATGGTCCTGTTGGCACACAGTGCCTGCTGCCCAGTTAAGAGGTCACCCAGTAAATTTTAAGATCATATGAGATTCCTTGATAGATGTGATTGATCTCTGAGGTAGCTTTGTTCAGCAATCTTCTGGGGCCCAGCTAGGTGTCTCAATGGATAGAGTACCAGCCCCGAGTCCAGGAGAACTTGAATTAAAATGTGACCTGAGATAAAGTCACTTAACCCCATTGTCTCCAAAATTAAGGTATAAGTAGGAAAGTACTCGCTGCCTCAAGGTATTGTTCACCACCCAAGGGTATGCTGATAAATGTTTAACATCCAGCTCTGGATTTTCAGCGGGTGGGGGGAGATTTACATAATCAACTTCACTTTTAAGCTTAATCAGTATCAATAGCATTTTCTCCATCACTTTCTTAAACCTAGACAACCAACAAAACAAGCCTGATTTACAGGACTTGCCAACTTCTGAGGTATACATTCTCACAACGAAAATTTAGCAGTCAGCTTCCTAGCAGGTATAAGCTGGCTCCCACATACTGACGTCACCACCATGGAGGGTTTTTCCAGCTCAGAGCACATATGGGAGTGGAATTCCCAATAGAAAATGGGGGGCCTCTTGGGAAGAGCCCTGGATTTGGAGTGGGAGGATCGACATTTGAATTCCAGACACTTTATATTTCCATGACTTTGGGCAAGTTTCGCCTCTCAACCACGGTTCCCTCCAGAGCCTAAAATCAACATGCAATGAATGACCAAGCCAGTTCTGTGTTCTGTTATAGGTGTGAGGATCTTCTTATAGAGGGGGAAGCAGGACCACCTCTAGAGGAGCAAATTCCTTCCTGAAGGGGAAAGGAAGGAAGAGAAGGGAATGAGCATTTATATAGTAGCTACTGTGTGCCAGGCATTTTGCTAAGTGTTGAACAAATATTATTTCATTTGATCTTTATGACAATGCTGCAAGGTAGGTGCTGTGATAATCCATGATTTACAGATGAAGAAACCGAGGTGAAAATAAGGTTACGTGACTTGCCCAAGGTCACACAGCTAGTAATGATTCAATTCCCCATCTTTCTGACTCCAAGTTTTGCACTCGGTACTCTATGCCACGTTGTCTCTCCTGGCAGGTGATGCCATCTGGTGGAGTCATCCAAGAAAGACAACAGAGAAGGGAAGGCCGACTGTGAAGAAAAATAAACCAGGTGAAGCCGTTATTAGACACCGCCCTCCACCTCTCTTCTTTGTGCCAAACTCCTACCCATATTGTATATACAACAACAAGCTTCCCAGGCTCCGAGCTGCCCTTCAGACAAGAATGTATGATCCAATATTTTCAAGAGAAACTCAGACCAATAAGGATGGGAAGCTCCCAGATTAAGACTCAAGTAGCAATGATTATGAGTAGGAAAAAGAGATAACTGTTGAGAGTGATCGCCATGGATGCCCAAAGGGAGGGACTCATCGACCAGCTCATATTTTTAGAGACATGCATAGAAGATGAGAGTAAGGACAGAAGATGAAGGCACAAGAGTAATGATTTGGTCCTTATGGACGGGCAGGCGTGCTTAATCCCAGACTGCACTGAGCTTGGGAATGACTAGTAAAGACAAGCAAGAAAGGGTTTTGGAGGGTTTGTTTTTTTACTGTTGTGACCAAGAGGAGAATCAAAGAAGGGATGGAATTTCTTCTTGGGGTGGAGATGGTGAGGATGATGGAGGGAGGGAGAGAGAGAAAGGGGAGAAGGGAGGGAATGACCATTTGTTAAGTTTCTACTATGTGTCAGGTGCTACACTAAGTACTTTAATAATATTATCTCAACTGATAAACTAAACTGCCCAAATCATATTTCCTTTTGTTTTCTCTTTTAAGGAGAATGTTCTTTATGCCCCCAAATGATCAGTAGGGAGTGAAAACCCAAGATAAATGCAGAGAGATTGGTTGGTTGGTGGATTATTGTCCGTTTGGACAGGAACAAAATGACATCACTGTGTTGGAGTCAAGTTGCAGTGCGTCCTACTGTGGCTGATCAGACCAACATGAGCTGGGAATGTTCTACCACAGGTCAGGCACAAACAGTCATGTGAACATTTGGGGTGGATTCTCTGAATTTGTGCATCTAAAATTTCTTTTGAGCTACTTCAATTCTGTGTTGCTCAAAGAACACAGCACTTTCTTTGATGAGAGGACACCATGCTGGCTGGTCCTGTGCCAGTGTCTCTCATATCATGCAATCGATTCCAAAGTTCTTCAGAGAGACCTTGAAAATGATCTTGTATCGCTTCTTCTGACTATCATGTGAGCATTTGCCTTGTGTGAGTTCTCCATAAAATAGTCTTTTAGGCAAGCATATGTTTGGCATTTGAACAATGTGGCCAGCCCATCGGAGTTGTGCTCTCTGCAGTAGACTTTAAATGCTTGAAAGTTTAGTCCAAGAAAGGACCTCAGTGTCTGGTATGTTATCCTGCCAGGTGATCTTCAGAATCTTCTTAAGACAATTCAAATGGAAGTGATTCAGTTTCCTGGCATGGCACTGGTAGACTGTCCAGATTTCACAGGCATACAAAAATGAGGTCAGCACAATGGCTTACAGAGAGGTAGCCAGCCCATAGCTATGCATGATGAATATTAATCATCAGTGCTTCTAGAATGTAGCCATGGCCATGCCTCTCTGCTGCAACCAGCTTTCATGGTCCCTTTTGAGGAATTGCTTATTCAAATTCACAGCTCCAAGCCCCGCATCCAATGACTCTGAGCTAGTCCAAACTAAATGATTTTTGCAATCAGGCCAAAAGGCACTTAAAAAAAATACCATACATAATAGAAAAAGTAAATAGCAAAAAATTAGATCAAGTATTAAGGATTCTCAACACCCATTCCCTAACTGATGTTACCTCCAAGTGTTTCCTGGGAAGGCTATTATAGGGTGTTCAGGGAGGACTAGCACCTCTGGTGTAAGGGCTGCTCATTAACCTTTGGAGTCCACTTGATACTCAGTTCTCATCTGTGACTCCAAGAGGCTGTAGCATGTGTTGCAACCATACTCCAGTAAACCATCATGGCAAATGGGCTAAACCAAGCTAAGGGCCATAAACTTACTCTTGAGTTAGGGAAGGGGGAGTGTATACACCAAGCACGTGAAGACCTTTCTGCAGAATGGGCTAATGTGAATTATTTGTTCCAATGGCCATGAAGGTGACAGAAGCAGGCACTGTGGAGTGCTTAGAACTTGGTTATTCATTGAAGCTGCCAACAATCATCCACTGCATCCAGGGCCATCATCAGTCATCCTAACTATTATCTTGCCATTGAACTTCAATGTCTCTGGAAGACAGAGTGAGGATGATGATTGTATGCAGCTCTGCCTCCCTTAGATTCTTATTCACAAGTCAAGACAACACCTCATGATGTCATCAACCTTAACAAATGAAGGATGAACAGTAAGAGGAGAGGCATATAGGGTCCCTCTTGGAAGGGTAACAGGGTGAGCTTGGGACCATAATGCACCTGCTAAGTCTGAGTGCTACACACACACACACACACACACACACACACTCCTCACTCAGCTATTTTTCCTTAGTCATGAGATATGAGATCAGAAGAGCTGGGTCCATTTTATCCTTTCCTCCTTTCCTTTCCTTTCCTTTCCTTTCCTTTCCTTTTCCTTTCCTTTCCTTTCCTTTCCTTTCCTTTCCTTTCCTTTCCTTTCCTTTCCTTTCCTTTCCTTTCCTTTCCTTTCCTTTCCTTTCCTTTCCTTTCCTTTCCTTTCCTTTCCTTTTCCTTTCCTTCCTTCTTTTTCTTTCTTTCCTCCCTTTTTCTCTCTCCTTTATTTTCCTTCCTTCCTTCCTTCCTTCCTTCCTTCCTTCCTTCCTTCCTTCCTTCCTTCCTTCCTTCCTTCCTTCCTTCCTTCCTTCCTTCCTTCCTTCCTTCCTTCCTTCCTTCCTCCTCCTTCTCTCTCTGTCTCTGTCTCTCTCTCCCCTCCTCCTCCTCTTTCTTTCTTCAAAGGCAATTACTCTAATGATTTAGCAAGAGCCAAAATTCCCACAGACCAGGGGACACACTCACCCAATAAATATATGCAGACTAAGTAGGCTGCTAGAGGGCACAGTGAATGGAGCACTGGAGTTAGGAAGACTTGAGTTCAAATTCAACCTCAGATATTTACTAGCTATGTGACCCTGGGCAAGTCACTCCACCTCTGTATGCCTCAGTTTCCTCAATTGTAAAGTGGGGATCATAAAAACACCTTGTTCTCAGGATCAAATGTGATAACATTTGTAAAACATTTGCCACAGTGTCTGGCATATAGTTGTTGCTTAATAAATCCTTATTTTCTTCTCTTCCCTGATGAAGAGAGTGAACATGAATTTAAGGTATGATGGTGCTAAAGCATATGTAGAAGGAACAGACTAATCAAGACTGTAGGGTTTTGAAGTTTTTTACCTTTTTTTCCTGAAGGATTCTCACGAAATTTGCTATGGGTTGTGACATTAGTGATGGATGAACTAATCCCCTGCTCAGCTGAGCTGGCTTTTTGAAGGTCACGATGTTTCCCCTGGATGGGTAGCTCAGCTGGACTTGCTCCTCATAGGATATGGTGCCTTAGTGCGATGGGTCAACCCCTCCTGAGCTGGGTAATGGAGGTCACTTGGTTGTTGATGAGCTTCTGCGACCTCCCCAGGCTCAGTTACTGCTGGGCTAGACCAGAAGGTCACTTTACCTCTGGACTTCTTGTGAGGAAGATCACTGATCCATTTGGCAACTGCTGCTGGAGTGGGCTGCACAAGCCATGGTCCTTCTGGATTCTTCTCAATATGCTCTATCTCCACTGGACTCCCTGGATCTTTTCTGTGATGGGCAGCTTCAGTCTTTTACCACCTTCAGCCAGTGACTTGACTGGATGCTGCTGCGCTCCTCTCAATAGTGTTAAAGTGCTCTTTTTAGATGAGTGATGCTGTGCTTTTTTAGTGAGGGAAGTAACTCATAGCCTAGAACCCCAAAGTCAGAGGGGAAAGGAATCTGGTTCTCCCTCTTTGATAAGCCTTCCTGAGGTACTCTGCCATGGCTTTGGTGATCAGTCCCCACTCAGCTGCACTTTCGAGACTCCTTTTGGGATCTTCCACAGATAAGTAGTTGGGGACGGAGGTGGGAATGCACCTAATGCTCTAGAAGCAAGTTCATTGTCTTTGCTGCCCAACTCATATATAATTGAGCTATTTAAGCCTATTACCCTTCTTAAGGTTTGGAATGTTTTGGGGGTTTTGTTTATTCATTTTTAAAAATCTACCTTCTCTTTTTCCTACCTACTCCCAATTGAGAAAGAAAAAAAAAGAAGCATAAACAAACATTACAAATATATATGGTTAAGCAAAACAAATTTCTTCATTTACCACATCTCCCAGAAAATGTCTCTTTTGCACTCTGAGTCCTTCACCTCTCTATCAGGAAACAGATGATCTATTTCATCACGCATCTTCTGGGATTATGATTGATCATTAGACTGATCAGAGGAACTGCTTCTTTTTAAAGATATTTGCCTTTTCAGAGAGATAGACTGAGAGAGAGAAAGAGGGAGCGATAGAGACATAGTGGGGAGGAGAGGCAGAGAGACAGAGAAAAGTACAGAGGGAGAAACACAGAAAGAGGTAATCAGAGGCAGACACACACAGAGAGACAGAGACAGAGAAACCGAGTGAAAGAACAGAGAGACAGAGAGACAGAGTAAAAGGAGAGAGAGAGAGAGAGAGAGAGAGAGAGAGAGAGAGAGAGAGAGAGAGAGAGATTCTATGCAGTTTCAAAGTTTCTATGCAGTTCTGGTCTTTTCATCAGGAAATCTTAGAAGTCCTCTATTTCATTAAAGGACCATTCCCCTACACCTTAGAGAATTATACTCAATTTTGCCGGGTAAGTTATTCTTGGTTGTAAGTCTATATTCTTTGCCTTCTGGAAAATTGTATTCCAAGCTCTCTGTTCCTTTTAAGTGGTGGCTACTAAATCCTAATTGTTGTTTCTTGGTACTTGAATTCTTTCTTTCCACAATAATTCTTTTCCTTTGACCTGGAAACTCTGGATTTGGGCTCTAATGTTCCTTGGAGCTTCATTTTGGGATTTTGTTCAGGAGGCGACCAATAGATTCCTTATATTTCTACTTTGCCCTTTGGTTCTAAGAAATCTGGGTAGTTTTGTGATTCCTTGAAATAGATTTTTGGTTGTTATTGCACCTTTCAGGTAGTCCAATGATTCTTAAATTGTATCACTTTGACGTTTTCCATGCCCATTATATTTGTGAGATATTATATTTTCTTCTATTTTTTCAGTCTTTTCACTTTCTTTTATTATATTTTATTGTCTCATAAAATTATTAGCTACTGTTTGGTCCATTAGAATTTTCAGAGAGTTTATTGCTTGGGCAGTTGGGTTCTCAAATGGATTTATCCGGACCTAATTTCTCTGATGGCTTCCGGTTTCATATCTCTGACTGCTTACTGGGCACCTCAAGATGGGTGTTGAACACAACCATATCCAAAACCGAACTCATTATCTTTCCTTCAAACCTTCCCCGTCCCTAAATATCCTGTTACTATCAGAGATAGCACTTGCCTTCCTTGTCTTCCTGCAAATGCCAGCTAAAATAACATCTTTCTTGATCCCCTGTAATTCTAGTGCCTTCCTTCTGTTGACTATTATAGAGTTTGTTTGTACATAATTGTTTGCGTGTTGTTTCCTCCATTAGAATGTAAGTTCCTTGCGGGAGCTGTGGACTGGTTTTTAACTTTCTTTGTATCCCTATAGCTTAGAACAGTGCCTGACACATAGTAGGTGTTTAATAAACACTTATTGACTGACTGGAAAATGTATTATTTAAAAAATATTTATATATATTTTAATCAGCAAAAATATTTTCCTCCCATCCCAAACCCTTTCCCCCATTGAATAATGGAGAAAAAAACCCTACCAGTTACAAACATGTACAGTCAAGCAAAATAAATTTATTCATTGGCCACAAGCAAATATATGTGTGTGTATTATATATATATATGTAATATACATATACATTTGTAAATGATAAAATAACTTTGATTACATGAAACTGAAAACCTTCTCAAGCAAAATTAATGTACTCAAGAAAGAAAGCACCAAATGAGGAAGAAATCTTTGTATCAAATTTCTCTGATAAAGGTTTGTTTTATATGTGTGTGTATCACAATGTTTTATATAAGATATATAACATAAATTTGCGTGTATATAAATACATATATGTGTGCGTATGTAAAATCAAAAGCTATTATCCCAAAGGTAAGTGATGAAAAGATATGAATAAACAAATCTTAAATGAAGAATTGAAGGTCACTGATAAACATATAAAAGAACTCTCCAAAACACTAATAATAAGAGAAATGGGGCAACTAGGTGGTGCAGTGGATAGAGCACCAGTGCAGGAGTCAGGAGGACCTGATCTCAAATCTCACATCAGATACTTGACACTCACTAGCTGTGTGACCTTGGGCAAGTCACTTAACCCCAATTGCCTCATCCTGGGTCATCTCCAGTCATCCTAATGAATATCTGGCCACTGGATTCAGATGACTCTGGAGGAGAAGTGAGACTAGTGACCTGCACAGCCCTCCCTCACTCAAAGCAAAGTCAAGTGCAAGTCATGTCATTATTTCTCTGATGGCATGATCTTCTTCGGCAACGAAGGATGAACACATACACACACACAATAAGAGAAATGCAAATCAAAACTACCCAATAGTTTCATCTCACTCAGGAAACTGACAAAGATGACAAAGGTGGAAATAGTTAATTTTGGAGGGACTGTGGGAAGATCAGCACACTGGTGTATTTTTGGTGGAGCTGTGAAGCAATATAAGCATTTGGAATTATGCAAATAAAATAAAATGTCCTTTCTCTTTGACCCAGAGATTTCATTACTAAGCTTATGTCTCTAAGAGATCATAGATAAGAATATAGCCTCCATATACATCAAAATTTTTATAATGGCACTTTTTGTGGTAGCAAAGAATTGGAAACAAAGTAGTTGCCCATTAAAGAAAGGCTTTATGTCAGAGTGCTGTAAGAAATGATGAATTTGATATATACTCAGAAGCATGGGAGTATTTATATGAATAAAATAAAATGATAGAGCCAGGGATATCATGGATACAATGACTACTACCACCATATAAATGAAACAAAAAAACAGCACAACAATTAAAAATGAATCATACGGGAACAAAATCGTCCCCAAAGGAGCAGATAGGAAAAGATGCCTTCTGCACTCCTTGGTAGAGAGAGGGAGTGCTTAGAGATGTGGAGCAGTCTATAGAGGGGCAGATTTTTAATTTTTAATTACTTTTACAGACTTTTTTTCTCTTCCTCTTTTTCTTTAAAAAAATTATCTCTTATAAATCATTATTTTCTTGGAGGAAGGGGGAAATTTAGGGGATGTGATAACGAAAGTTATCAATAAAAATCCATTCTAAAGAAAAGGAAGTTATCTATGGGTCCCTTCCAGAGGAGTGGAAAGGAATGATGGTGAATAGTGCCCCTAGAAGCTGTATCTTGGTGTGCGGCCCCCCCACTCCCAGAGGATGATGTTCCGAAGTCTGTTTCCCACCGATGGGCAATGACCACAACTCTCCTTTAACTAATGGTGCCTTAGATGTCCATTGGTCTATTTGCATTTGCAGTGATTGCCTGTGATGCAACATTTTCTGTCATGCGCTGGCTGGGTGTTTCTCTTGACTAGAGGTGTTCTAGCAGAGACTGGATGGTCACTCCCAATGTCACTGAGGGATTATTGGTTAGCTGGAGGTGGGACTAGATGAGTTCTGAGGTGCTGTCTAATTTTTAGGTTCTGTGCTCTGTGATTGTTACTGGGATGGGCAAAGGGTGTCTTGAAGGAAATGCTTCTTCCTTGGGACTCTAGAGGGAGTCTGGTTCCCCATCCATCAATTCTGATGCTTTACAATATTCCCCTTTCCCCTCATTCCAAGAATCATGAGACACTGAACTCTGGGGCCACCATAGATTTTATTAATGGGAGTGAAAGGGAGAGGGAGAGCTCCCAAAGGGAGCAGGAGGTCCCACTGTGCAGAACTCCAGGTAATGGTTGGATCTCCAAATATAGGTGGTCTTCTATTGTCTGGAATTCCAGGCAGGACACCTGGTGAGTGGAGTTCATTACCAAACTCCCATTGGCTGGAATTCTACACTACAGTAGGAGCTCTGGGGATAAGAAAGGCAAGGGCAAGGCGCCAGGTGACATGTACATGTAGGGGCCCAGTAAGGCAGAGGCCCTTATTTCTGAGCAGGGATCATATCATCAATGGACTGACCCTTCTCCAGTTTCTTCTCCATCTCCACCATGAGTTTCACACCATCCACTACCAACTGCACCTGCTCCACCTCTGAGGAACCCAGTCGGTCTGCGTTGGACACATCAAACACAGAGCCCACAGCTGCTGTGTCCACACCACCTGTAGGGAAGGTAGGAGGGAGAGGATAGGGAAATGGCTCAAAGCAAGATGCTGCTGTGTTTGAGTGCAGGGACATGGAGACAGATACCCAGCATTCATGGAACTATATGTCATCTACCTAGCTATCAGATATCACAATATTATGGTCATCTAGCATTTCTAGAGCACCTACTCTGTGCCAGGAACTGTGCTAAGCACTTTACAAATACTATGTCATTTGATCCTTACAACAACCCTGGAAAGGAAGTTCTATTATGATCCTGTTTTATGGTTGAGGAAACTGAGGCAAACAGAGGTTAGGTGACTTCCCCAAGATCACACAGCTACTAAATCTGTGGCTGGATTTGAATCCAGCTCTTCCTGACTCCATTCCGAAACTCTCTATCCACTGTACCACCTAGTTGCCCTAATATATAATATCCATGAAGGTGGAGGAACCCAATGCCCATGGAGGTTCCCAATGCCAAGAGATAGTCAATATTCATGGAGGTGTATGGATTGTATTGATGCAACATCAATGGTAAGAGCCAACACCCATGGGGCTATGTAACACCCATGAATATATCCAATGCCCATCCAATTTTATTGGGTTGGCCAACTTCCACAGGCACTCAGCTTCACTCCATGGAGATAATGAATAATCACAGAGGTCCCCAGTCTAGTCTCCATGGAACCATTCAATAACTGGCCAGGACAATGCCTCGTATCAGGGGTGGGCCATGCCACATTCATACAGGGTCGCTGGATGAGCAAGTACCCACCTGTGCCCCGCTTCTGCAGACGCAGACGGGTGAGGATCTCTTCAAACTTGGGGTGCTTGCTAAGGTGTGCCAGTTTCACATGCACACCCCCACGCAGGCCAGTACCGAGGTTGGAAGGGCAGGTGAGGACGTAGCCAAGATGTTCATTCCACATGAAAGGGTGACCAGCCTTCTTGAAGATCTCTTCAATCTGGTGATGAAGAGGAGAAGAAAAGATGGGTCACTATGATAAGGGAAGTAGTCATCATAGTAGAGAGACTGTACCTGTGATTTCCTCAGTATAAGGCACATGTGCAAAATCTGCGTCTGAGGCTCAAATGAACCCAACCCTTCCTGCCTCCAAGACCAACTTTCCACCCACATCCTGGCTGCCTCCTGGTAGTCACAAAACCTCCTATATATTTAGCCCTTCTCTCAGAACCCTGTGTAGTTGGTGGTGTGAGGATGATAATTCTTATTTCATAAAGGGATAGATTGATATTGTGGAAGGCAGTGGGATCTAGGCGACAGAGAGTCAACCTTAGGGTCAGGAACACCCACGTCCAAGACTTGTCTCTGCCACCCACTGTGACTCTAGGCAAGTCAGGAAGGTCCAGAAGATGAAATTTCAGACAAGCTTCCCTGAGAGGGAGTTTTCCCACCAGGGATTTCCATATAGCCAGGAGACCCCAAGCCTGGACAAAAACACCTGCTACAAATGGAAGTTCAGAGAAATGAAGGGTCTCTTGGCTAGGAAATTAATACTCAAGCTGGAATTGAATTCAGGGTTTCTGACTCCAAGGCTGTGACTCTACACTATCATCCCCCCTTCCAGGAGTTCTGATGAAAGAAATCAGGTCAGGGGTGAAAGTTCAAAGTCATAATTCAAGGGCTGCTGCCCCAAGAATCAAGTCAGAGAGAATTCTTTCTGTGCCTCAGTTTCCACATTTGTAAAATGAGGGAGTTGGATGAGAGCGCCCCTGATGTTCCTCCCTACTGTAAATCTGTGGCCCTCTGCCCATTTCCACACTGATGCATGTCCTTCAGAGTGTACAGAGGTACCAGGAATAATGAGTTATGCCAGGAGGATGCCAAATGACTCCCCGCTTTTTCCCTGAGGTCTCACACCTGGGAAGATCCTCCTGGCCCTGCCAAGTGGGCACCCTCACTGCATCCTTTAGTCTTGGTCTCCCTTGTGACCTTCCTCCCTTCCCTCCCCCCACTCCTCAAAAACTGGTGTTCTGAGGTGTCCCCAATGGGGCTCCCACTGGACTCTCATTCTCCCCACTTTATCAGAGTGCACTCCAGAGTATCTCCTCCTGCCATCTATTGTCCTCTATTAATTTTCTGTCAGTTTTCTATGTAATTATATCAACAACACAATTAGCATTTATGAGGCATTCCCTATGTGCCAAGCACTGTGTTACATGATGTAGATTCAAAAGGCAAAATTAGCCTCCGTTCTCAAGAAGCAGGCAAGCTAATAGACCTGTAGGCATACCTATACATACATGCATTTATGCACATGGGACATTATATACAGACATGCGTATCACGTAGACACAGTATGCAGCACACATGTGTGCCTATGCACACACATATATGTATCATTCAGACAACATATTGTGTATATGTATGTACATGTATACACACATGTGTCATGCAGTCATGGTATATAGTGTATATACTATGGATATATACACACAAGTAGTATGTATGTGTACTTAGTATACATACACACTATATACATGATATATAACATATAATACACACATCACATAACATGTATGTATATGCATGTGCATAATATATGTACTTATTATCATATGTGTACACACGTGTATGTGCATGTTATATATGTGCATTTGTCTCTCCACATAAAATGTAGGGCTGTCTTTTGTCTCCAATGCCTAGCACAGAGCTTGGCACATAGGGCTCATTTAATAAATGTTCGTTGATTGATTACGCTAGGCACCAAAGTCTCCAGGGACAGTTCTGTCTGAGACTTAACACCCATTTTCAAGCACTTTCCCCAAAATATCCCTTTGAGGTAGGCAGTGAAAGCTTTATTATCTCCATTTAGCAAAGGGGGAAACTGAGAACCATGGTGACACAGGAGGTGAGTTGAGATCATATAATTTTTAGGTCTGGAAGGGCCTTTAGGGACTGTCTAATCCAGAGGTTCTTAACCTTTATTGTGGCATGGAACCCTTCTCAAAATAATAGTTTTAAAACATACAATAAAATACGTAGGTTTACAAAGGAAAGCCAAGGTTAGTGGTGCCATTTTTTCCCATCTGAGTTCATAGTCCTGAAATCTATCCACAGATTCCTTGCCTGATCTAATCCAAGTCTCTCACTTTACAAATGAGGCAAGAGACCTAAAGTACAATCTTAGTATCATAGATTTAGCCCCGGAAGAGACCTTAGAGACCTTTCCTGCTACAGATGAAGGAGCTGAGGCACAGAGGGTCAGGTTGCCAAGGTAACAGGGACTAGAGCTGTCTTGGAACCAGGATCTGAACCCAGGTTTCCTGACTCCTAATCCTGGGTTGTTTTCATTCCATAACCACAAGGAGGGTGGTGTCAGGGGCCAGAGGTCAGGAGTCAGAACCCACCTTCTGCAGCCCCACGCAGAAGCGACGGAAGACCTCCTTCATATTGCCTCCCTTCTCCATGGAGATGACTCTCAGATGATCCTCTTCATTCACCCACACCAAGAAGCTCTTGTTGTCATTATGCCTGAGGGATGAAAGAAAGGGGATCACAGAATCACTGGGCTCCCCAAATCCCCTGTTCCCTCCCCCTCCCTGAACTGGCTATCCAACTTGAGGAGGGACTGTAGACTTGGAGGAGGAATCAACTAGGAGAAGGTGTAGAGTTCTGAGAAGTGCCCCTGTAAAAGGTAGGGGCAGAATCCTAGCATGCTCAGGTCATAGAATGGTGGGCTTCTCCAGTGTCAGAGTTTTCCATCATCCTTCTTTCATCTCCTCTGAGGCTTGAAGAGTCCTAAATTTCTAGATTCTCAGCAGACTGACATCTCAGCATCCTAGGAGGAGGTGGTTAGGGTGTTCTCATGTCCTAGATTCTGGGAAACATGAGAATCCTCAATTCAACCATCCCCAAATTTTAGAATTTTATGTTTTTAGCCTTAGAGCTGGAAAGAGCCATGGAAACCATATTGTTCAAGTGCCTCGTTTTGTTAACGAGGAAACCTGGACCCAGAGAGGGAAGGAATTTGTTCAAGAAAACAGAGTTCACACATGACAGAGCCAGAATTTGAGGCCAAAGGCTCTGATCCCAAATAAAAAATGCCTCCCAGTGATATTATATTGGAATTTGAATTTTCTGAAACTTAAAATCTTAGGATTTTGGAATTCTAGATTCCGAGGAATAACCAGCTCTTAGACCTTACAGAAATTGGCCAGCTCCCCTCCCTCTTCATATGTGTAACCCCAAGCCTGGGGTGGATGCTGAGGGTGAGTTTATTTAAGGAGACATGACTCCTAACTGGCTGAGAAAATCCTGAGCCAGGACACTTTGTAAGTGGGAGAGGGATGTCCACCAATCTGTTGGAGTCATCCTTGAAAAAAGGACCTTAAGAGACATCCCTCAAGAGATAGGAAAGGAATTTAGATTGGCCAGAGCCCTAGGGACACAGCCACTTGGAGGAACTGAACCCCACCACATCTCTGTTATGGTACTTGCAGCCACAGAGACTGCTAAGATTATTTCTTTTTCTGATTATTCTGTCCTTTTTTGATAGAGGATTACTAACTATTCATGATGGTCTTTTGTGGGGCTGTCAGCATGTTCCTCTTTGAGAGGAGTCAGGGAAATGGCTTTCATCCTGAACCCAGACCTAGATCTGAGACTAGAGATATATGAGGGGTGGCAGGTAGATGCCAGTCTAGAGTAAGACTAGAGGAGAGATCTCTCAGCCTCAATGGTCCTGTCCTTCTTCCCGTCCTCAACAGCCGTCAGCATAGCACCAGCAAAAGTGACCAGATACCAGATCCTATCTGTCTACACCCACCATGAGTCTTATCTCTGTGTTTAACCAAGACTTCATATCTATCTCCATCTTCTGTGTAGATGAGGAAACTGAGGTTCAGAGACGAAGGGGAAGGGACCTTCTCCAAGTCATGTAGGATGGTGAATACAGAGCCTGGTACACGTTCTGCTACTGGAAGCTTAGTGGGAGGGGGGGTCCTCACCAGATGCCACGGGCATCGGGCCAGTCCCGGGCCATGCCAGAGGCCAGGAGCAGGGGGCTAACAGGCTTGTCGAAGAGGAAGTGGTCATCAATCAGCTGCTGCTGTTCCTTCTCCGTCATGCTCTTCAGAGGGTAGTATTTGCCCTTGAACTCCCCAGTCAGACTGTTGAGGGCTGGGGGATGGGGGAGGTGGGAGAGAGAGGAGGGGGAAGAGAACAGAGTATGGAGTCAGCACCCAGACCTTCTGGAGGGTGGCTGTGGGTGGAATCCAAGTGGAAGGTCCATGTGTGTTGGAGGCGTCTCTAGAGGGGATGTCTAGAGGGACTAGAGACAAGGAACGGGGCACAGGGGCATGAAGTTTCTTCACTAAGGATAGACAGACAAGGTCTTTCCTGGGCTGGGAATCCTCACCAGTGACACTCAGGGATTCCACAGCGCGACGCTCGCCCCGGGAGCAGTGGGGAGGCAGGGTGTAACCCTTGATGCTTCGGCCAGTCCGGACACGGCTGCTCAGCACGTAGTTGGGGTCTAGGTCATCACCACCCTGGGGGACAGTGTGGTATTGGAAGTTGGCTTAGAGAGAGATCACCGTCTCCTTTCACGATGCCCCTCAGAAGGCACCTCTGGGCAGAGGGTATCCTGGCTCAAGCTTGCCTGCCCTTCGACCCCAGGCAAGACTCCTCTAACTGACTCCCTTTCCCTATCCTTTCATATACTCTCGTCCCTCTCCTTCAGTGCCCACCTTGCTCCATCTCCTCATCTGCCTCCATCAGTGCTGGTCCCCTCCACTCTCCCCACTTCCTTCCACCCTCCATCCCCCCACCTCCTACCCTTTCCTTCCCCCCCTAAATATTTCTCCAGGG
Organism: Bettongia penicillata ogilbyi; assembly: GCA_023548195.1. NCBI lineage: Eukaryota > Metazoa > Chordata > Mammalia > Diprotodontia > Potoroidae > Bettongia > Bettongia penicillata. Next base: position 2,807,837 of record JAJHZJ010000310.1, on the reverse strand, counting down.
GTTCCACCTTGAGGTTCTCATGGTTGAGGTCAGTCTTATGCTTGTCTGTGGGCTTGTAGCCCCCGTGCCGATCCTGAATGATGGGGTCAAACAGGTCCTTGAAGACTGTGTAGGACTCCTCGTCACCAGCCACACAACCCACAGTCATGATGAAGGGGTGACCTGTGTGTGAGGATGAAAAGGGAGTCAAAAGTCAGAATCACAGAAGCTTAAAACAAACACAGAATGTCAGGGCTGGGAGGGCCCTTAGAACAGGAAATGTCAGAGCTAGGAAAAACTGTATGGAATATCAAAGCTGAAAGGGGACTTGGAAATTGCTCGGTTCAGTAACTCGCAAGCAGAACATTCTAGACTTGAAATCTATTGAAGGAAACCATGGTAAATTGACAAAGACAAACAGAGATAAATGTAAAGTCTGACACCTGGGCTTAAAAAAATCAATTTCACAAGTACAAGATGAGTCAGGCAATGGTTGGAAACCAAGCTGAGGGTTTTAGCAGGAGCCAAGACCTTCACTCTGTACGACCAAATATGATACAGAGGCTCTTGTGAGATCTTAAACTGTGAAAAGAGATGTGTGCTTTCCAAGGATAAGACTGGCACATCATGATCGACTCCTAGCTGGAGTCTTGTGCTTGGACCTAGGAGCCACAGCTCCAGCAGGAGATTGATAATCCAGAGGCTGTCCAGGGAAAGTCTAATCCTAATTCTAAGCAGAAGGTGCAGGACCTACTGGTCCTACCACATGGGGATCCATTAAAAGAACTGGGAATATTTAACCTGGGGAAGATGGGGATGACATGATGTTGTCTGTAAAGATATGAAAGGTTGAGGTGAGAGAGAGGACTTTTATCTGTCCTGTTTGGCTCGACAGGCTGGTATCAGGGAGAAGTTTCTAAGTGACAAATTTAGGCTTGAGGCTGATACTGAGAGGTAGCTATTTCCCCTCATCCCAGGTCTTCATGCATCCATCAAGGTCAGATGAACCCTTGTGGGCAGTGGGATCACAGAAAACTAGATTAAGGATGAAAAGAATGAAAGCTCTGAAAGAACGGAGCTCAGAAGAAATCTGATCAAGGCAGTTAGCACTGGACTTGGAGTCAGGAACACCTGAATTCAAATCCAGCCTTGGACACTTACTAGCTGTTACCCTGGGCAAGTCACTCAACCTGTTGGCCTCAGTTTCCTTATCTGTAAATGAGTACAACGTAGAGCCCATCTTCCAAGTGGGAGGATAAAATGAAATGGTGTTTGTAAAGCACTTTGAAAACCTTAAAGTTTTATTATTTTTATTGTCACATCTTTATTTTAAAGGTGAGGACACTGAGACTCAGATGGGGATGGGGGAAGGCCTTGTCCATGGTCATGCAGGCATTAAGTAGCAGAGACTGTATCTGAACACAAGTCTGGTGATCCCCATTCCATCCATACCACCACAATGCCTTGTGGGATGGGAGGAGGGGTCCTTGCTCATATGTGGGTTGGAACATGTGTCTGTGCACGTCCTTCCAGTCTGGAAATCCTGGGATTCTGTGAAATGCTGATCTAGGATCCTGAGGGACTGGAGGCTGGGGAGTGGTGGCGTCAAGGAGAGTGGGCCAGGAGATGCAGGCTATGGCAAGAAAGAGCCCTCCAAGACACTGAAAATGAAAATTTTCACACCAAAGAAACTGGACCACACAATTTGTTTGTCCTATACCTCATTCCTATTGGGGGAGGAAGTTAAGTGGTACAGTGGATAGAACACTAGCCTTGGAGTCAGGAAGACCTGAGTTCAGATCTGGTCTCAGATATTTTCTAGCTGTGTGACTCTGGGCAAGTCACTTAACCCCGAGTGCCCCCTCCACATCATTTTAGGGTGAAGTAGAGCTTTGGATTTTCTCCATAGCACTCTGGGCTTCCACACAACAGAGCTTAGGAAGGTCAGAGTGTGAGCCAAACAGTTGGACAGACAGAGGGTATGGAGACAAGGGGCAGAGCTGAACATGGTCTCAGCCAGGCTCAAGCACAAGGCTTTTGAGAGCATTTAGTCAAATGCAGAGATGTTGTAGGGGAGGAAACTAGCATCCTGAGAGGGAAAGAAGCTTGACCAAAGTCGCTTGACCAAAGTCAGATAGCCACTCGTTGACCTAGCTGAGGGCTAGAACCCTGGTCTCCTACTCCCAGCTTAGGACTCCCTGTGGGTCTGTTTGAGGGGTTTGTTTGGGGGAGGGGGAAGGGTGGGCAGGGGTCCCTCAGGGATTCTGAGATTACTTATGAGTTTTACAAAGTCATATCTATGAGTCTTCACATAGCCCCCACCTATGTAAATCACAGACATATCTATGGGGTATTTATGGGATCCTGCATCCGGGGCCATCTCCAGTTGTCCTGGTCTATATCTGTCCCCTGGACCTAGATGGCTCCAGAGGAGAAAGTGAGGCTGGTGACTGTATAGCCCTGCCTCACTTCAATCCAGTTCACTTGCATGTCATGACATCACCTCCCTGATGTCACAGTCCTTTTTGAGAACAAATGACAAGCAACAATCTATAGGATACTTAGGACTGTCTACTGGAGGACCTAAGAAGGTTTGTGGGGATTACAGAATGATAATGTTAGATCTGAAAGAAACCTCAGAGGTCATCTTGTTCAACTGCCTCACTTTACTGATGGGGAAACTGAGGCCCAGGGAAGTGAGGTGGTTTGTCCAAGGTCATACAGTAGTAAACTTCAGAAATGATGCCAGAGACTCCTTTTTCTGCTGTTTTTCTACTGTTCCATACTGGGAGGGAAGGGACTGCAGGGCCATCTGAGAGGTCCTTGGTGTGTCTCTGGGGACCTGAGGTTGTTCATTAGAGTTCCTAGGAGGATTCCAGAGTGGGCCCCTGAGTGTATTTATGGGGGTCTGGGTATATCTATATCAGTCTCAGGGAGTTCTGTCAGGTGGTCCATGGGTATCTTTGCTTATCTATAAGAAGTCCTAAGATATCTGAGACTTTCAGGAGATTTTGAGTCTCCCTAGGATGTCTTCGAGGGTCCCAGATACATCTTTGTGGGTCCAGAGAGTGTTTAAGGATGTCTCTAGGTATCCTGAATGTGTCTACAGGAGTATCAGGGATGTTTCTGAAAGTCCATGACTTGGCAGTCCCAAGAGTCTTGGGGAGGTGGGGGTAGGGGAGAGTTAGGATGTCCAGAAAAGGTCTTAAATGTATCTAGGAGGTCCCAGATAAATCTTTGAGGGTTCTTGGGGGGGTACTCTGTGTTTCTCAGGGAGTGTCCATGGGGAGATCCCAGAGGCATCAGTGAAGGTCTTGGGGGGGCTATTCTGGAGGTCCCTAGAGATATCTATAGGGTCTTGAGCTTGCCTTGGGTCTTGGGTCTTGGAGTCCTGAGGGCATCTGGAAAGAGCTCCAGAGTGTTCAAGGAAGGTGCTAGGTTTCTAAGTGTTTCTGAGCATCCTGGTAGTATCTATGGGATTTCAGGGTATTCAGGAAGGTCTTGGGGGCATCCTTTTGGGTTCTAGGGTTTTCTACAGGGATAGGTTTAGGATGTACCTCTAGAGGTCTCAGAGATATCTGTGGAGCATAGAATCAGAACCACAAAGGACTAGGAAGGCCATGGGGGTTTAACCCTCTCATTTTATAGCTAAGGAATCTGTGGCCAACGAGGTTAAGTGATATGCACAAGGTCACACAGTAACTATCTGAGGCAGGATTTGAACTCAGGTCTTCCTGACTCCAAATTCTGTGCTTGATCTCACAAAGATGGGATGAGCTATAGATTAGACTTAGAGCAAGAAAGGACCTCAGTGGCTGTCTAATCCAATCCCTTCATTTTGCAAGTGAAGTGTTGAACCCAGGCCACACACACATAGTAAGATAAAAAGCTGGGATTCGAACTCCCATCTTCTGACTGCAAATCCAGCCTACCTTCCTTCCCTTGCTCTACACTGCCTGCCTGTGGTGTCTTTTGGAGTCATAGTGTTTCAGGTAGGCTCCAAGTGAGTCTGTGGGGTCTTAGCATGTCTGTGGTGGTTCTGGGAGTGTTTGGATCATTTCTGGATACCCCAGGTTGTTCACTAGGGTCCTGAGGCAGCTCCAGGGGCCTTTGAGTATTTACAGTACAGGATGTCTGTGGTAGATCAGGGATTGTACAAGGGTGCTGTGACATATATCTGTGGTCATTTCTGAGTGTCCCAGGATTATCCATTGAGATCCCGGAGGTGTCTATTAGACTCTCAGAGTATCTGAGTAAGAACCTAAGTTAGGTCCCAGGTGTGTCTAGGGGTCCTGGGGATGGGTCTATGGTGGTTTTGGCTAGGGAGAATTTGTGAGTATTTCTAGGGTCTTGGGTAGTGTCCAACAGGGTTCTGGGGTGTCTGTGGGGGTTTCAGAGTATCTGAGTTAGATTCTTGGCAGGTCTGTGGGGATGTCTAGGAATATACAGGGATGCTGGGGATGTTCCTGACCATCTCTGGGGTGGCTCTGGGAGTGTTTCTGGGGGCTGTGCGATGAGCCTCACTCTCCATCACCCTTGCTCAGAGCTGGGTCTCTCACCTGGGTTGTCCACACCGGTCTGGATGACATCATCCAGGGTGAAGCCGGAGGGTGTCTCCTTGTCCCGGAGTTTCTTGTACAGATCTGGAGTGAGCACCTTGGCCATGTGGTTGTTGTGTTTGCTCAGGTCTGGGTACTCCTCCTCCGGCTTGAAGTTGAGCTTGTATTTGTTGTGGGTGTTTCCGAAAGGCATGGTGGCGGCAGGGTAGGGCCTGTGGAACAGGAGCAAGGGTCACTAGGGCCAACTGTAAGGGAGTTGGACTACAGGAGGACTCCAGATGTCAGAGAACGGTTGTCCTGATGGGAAGGCTTGTCGTGATGGGAAGGCTCTTTTAGCTGTGGCTGCTGTGGCAAGATCAAGCTAACTTGGAGTCCAAAGAATCTTAGCCTCGGTAGCACCTTAGAACCTCAGATCCCAAAGAATTCTGGGCTTGGAAGAACCTTACAACTTTGGACTTCAAAGAATTTTTGCCTTAGTAGAATCTAAGAGCCTCAGACCCCCAAAGAATCTTAGATGAGGTAGAACTTTAGAACCTTGGACCCAATAGAGTCTTAGACTCAGAAGAACCTTAGAACCCTGTCAACAGAAAATTAGTCTTAGTAAATCCTTATAGTATTAGACCCAAGAGAATCTTAACCTCTTAGAAACCTTGACTCTTAGAATTGTAGGATTTGAGACTCTAGAATGTCTGAGCTGGATGGATTTTGGATGGATGGTTCTAGTCAACAGCTTCAATGGGAAACCAAGACCAAAGAAGGAAAGACTGCTACAGCATTCATTCTGTCAGACTAGAATCTGGGGCTCCTGACTCTCAGCAGAAGGGAGGAAAGGAGCTAGGAGCAGACTCAGGGGGATGGGAAGGAGGTTGGGAGAATTTTAGGGGTTGAGTGGAATTGCAGAAAGTCTTAGGAGAGGGGAAAACATTAGATTTGGGGAAAGGTTGGGGACTAGATCTCAGTTTTCCCATCTGTAAAATGGTAGGGTTGTATTAAATTATCTCTAACATCTCTCCCAGTTCTAAATGCTACTGTGCTCCTAAATTAGGGAAACCTGGGGGAAGGGGGAGACGAGGGGCAGAGAAGGGGAATTACAGGAGTGGGGGGGGGCAGTTGGAGCTGCCATCCCTAGGGGGATATTTTTAGCCTATGGACTCCACCCCCCACAGCTGTGGCCATTCTCTCTCCCCTCCCCCTCCACATTCCGGGGGCTCTGTTTGCACCGAATCAGCGGCTCTGGAGCCAGAGGGGAGACAGGAGAGGACAGTGGCAGAGGACACCAGCCTATCCCAAAGGGCTAGACAAGACCAAACAGCAGCCGTTGATCTCAGGGCCCCCTGAGACCTGACACAAGGCTCCTGTGCAGGGCACACACACCCAGGGGTACACACACCGGTGCACACACACAGTCATCAGGGTGTCCCCCCGACCTAGAGATGCCCAGAAAGTCACCATGCACAGACATATGGGGTCACACTAACAAAGGCACAGGCAAGGTCATGGAATCACAGAGTTAAAGCTGGAAGGACCATCCAGGTCAGTTGTCAAGATGTGAAAACTGAGGTCCAGAATCATAGTCAGTTATATGGAGAGGCAATCTATCATAAGCAGACACAGAAAGACCCATAGTTGTATGCATATACACACACACACACACACAGAGTCACACAGGCCCACAATGATACACAGGTACAGGAAGAGAGTCACACAAAAATCCAGAAGGACCCAATAGCACCCAACAAGTCACATATGGTCACAGACAGGACACAGCCAGTCAGCCAAACTGAGCAGACCTACAAGGAGATCCAGGATCATTCCCACCAAGGTATAGCTGTAAGGTCCTAGTCAGATAGGAGCCCACCCTATCCAGGAGAAGGTGGGGAGACAACTTTAGCCCCTTCCCTCTTTAATTCCCCCCAGCCTTCCCTTCCCTCCCCTACCCTTTCCCTCTAGACCCCTTGGGACCATACCTGGGCTGGGCTGAACTGGACTCTCTCTGTGTCCCCTACAACTGATGGGTGACCCAGGGGTCTAGAAGGGTGGCCCCTGACTTATATAGGAGAGTCAGAGGGCCAGGCCAACCCCCTGGAAGGTGGGAGGGAAGCTGAGCTGCCCACTGGGCATCATGCCCAGGCAAAGGAACATGTTTGGCCCTAGGCTCCCCCCAGCTGGGCCCTGGGGTCCAGGAGTGCCTTGTGGCCTGAGCCCCACAGGATACCTTGTATGGATGGCTGAGGGGAGCCCAGCTTGCTTCCCCCAACAACAAATGCTGAGTTGCACTGGAAGGAACAGCTGGCTCCAGGCTGGGGACATTGGCAAAGAAGAGGAGGACACGTCCCTGGTTCCTGGCCTGGGGCCTTCCCCCTGTTTGGGCCAGGGTCCAATTCTCCAGTCCTAGATAGCCCGGAGCCCCACATCTTTCAATCTCTTATCCCTCCCCTCTCAACTTATCCTTTCACTCCCTCCTCGGACCCTTGGCTTCCCACATCCTCAGACCCTAAACCTGACCTTTAATCCTTCACTTCTTCCCTGGCTCCAACCCTCAGCCTTAGAATTCTACCTTTAAATTTTCATCTCCACCCTTGACCAGCCTCTGAAGCTACTCAGCCTCTGTCCCTCACCCCCAGCCTCTGCTCCCCTTTCAACCTCTGCCCGCTTCTCCTTTTCTGGGCCCCTAACTCCCTCCCTCATCCCAAAGATCAGATGTACCGGGGACTCAAGTGGGAAAGTGAGTAGAGAAAAGGGATTGGAACTCAGGACTAGGAAGAGGTGGTACCACCATCCTTAGACCCCCTCCCGGTCCCTCCAGCGGTAAGAGATTCCTCTTCAAACCCAGAATCTCGGTGCTAAGAGAGACCGTTCTCTCTCAAAGATTCCAGCCCTGAATGGGGACAGGCCATTCAGGGGTGGGAGCCTGAGGCCCAGGCATCATAGTCCCCAGCCCTGGAAGGGTATTTTTAGAGGTGCCCAGAGACTTTCTTAGCTCTCCTCCTGTGGAGACATGGAGGCCAGGACCTCAGGGGGTGAAGGGGGAGGGGAAGCTGGGTGGGTTCCAGGGAGGTGTGGCTGGGGGAAGGAGGGGGAGCCCAGGCACGTGGGGGTCTAATTATAACCAGCTGCTGCTTGGGCCTTACAAGGACAGCAGCCTGCTCCTTTGGTCTGACTGTCCCCTCCCAACAGCTGACTCCCCTCTGGGGGGCTCTGCTTGTAAGGAGCCCCCAGGCAGACACAGGGATGAAAGTTTGGACTCCCTTTCTCCAGCATTCCTATAGTGTCTCTCCTGCCAACCCCCACTTGTCCAGCCAACTTGCAGTCCCATCCAAGGCATAGCACCCCAGCTCCCCTCCAATCTGGGGCCACCTGCTCTATACCCTGCAGTGTTACCCCCAGCTGCAGGAGAGCTCCAGGCTCCCTGTTTACATAACCCCTCCCTAGTCCCTTCATAATGCCTCTAGTGGGAAACCCTAAGGATTGCACTAGTGGGAAGAGAGTGGATGGCTGTCAGTGTGAGTGTGTGGGTGGTATTCAGTCCCAATCCCTATTTGCTTGAGTCCCCTCCCTTCCACCCTCCAGGAGACAGGTGGGTTTGCTCCTCCTCTGACCTCTGAATGGACCCTGGTTGTCCCCCTCCGTGCTCCACCCCTCACACCCACTGGCCCACCCTCCCTTCTCTGCCCCCTGGGACTGGCCTTATAGGGTCTGCTTCTGCCCCAAAGAGGAGGCATCTCATATATCATAGGGAAGGAAAGAAGGGAGCTTTGGGGGAGGGGACAAAGGAGAGCTGTAAAGGCCCCTTCTCTCATCACCCCCACCCCCTGTCAAGGACCATTCCCTAAGACTCAGCAGGGCAGCTGCTCCCTCAAGGTGTGATTCCACAGCGGCATCTACAGGTGGGATCAGGGACCTGCTTGGGCGTGTAATTCAGATTCGTTCAATTAGGAGAAAATCCTAAAATATCAGAACTGGTGTGCGGAGTAGTGGTGAGGCCCTTTGTCAGAAGAGACAATGTTAAAGATGAAAATCATCTTAGGATATGAATTAGGGAATTAGACTCCTCATGTTCCCATTCATTGACTCCCTGATACTCCAGAGACAATTCTGCTTTTGGCTTTTCTCTAAGGCTCCCCCCAGAAGGAGGAAAGTAAAGCAGATATTTGATGTACAAATATGAATTGGATACAGAGCAGGCAATCTGCCCCTGCCCGTGAAAACCATTATAAGTACAAAAGAAGCATAGCATGCATTACAGAATGCCCAGAACAGAATTCAGTGGCTGATCAGAGAAGGGTAGGAAACAGTTCTTATTTTCAAGGAGACTACACACTAACAGGGAGACAATAGGCAAAAATGATGAATATATATATACAGAGAAAACAGTGGAATATTACTGTGCTGTAAGAGATGTCAAATGTGATGAATATGGAGAAGTCTGGGAAGATTTACATAAACTGATGCAAGGTAAAGTTACAATAGCCAACAAACCCATATATAGAATGACTACAACAATGTAAAGGGAAACAACAGCCAGAAAACAATAAAAAAATGAATGTTACAAAATTACAAAGAGCAAACAGCTCTTTACAGAGGTAAGAGGTCCACAGGTGTGGAATATTGCATCCATTTTCAGATTTTTTTCCCTCTGTAGATTGACCAGTTTTTATTTTTTCTCTTCTAGATTTTTTTTCTTTAAAAAAAAATCTTTATTATATGAAATGACTCTCTGGAAATAGGAGAAAGAAGGATTATAGGGGAAAATTCAGTTAATGTAAAAACAAAAGATTGAAATAAATTTTTTTAAAAAGGATATACACAGAGTAGTTGGAAAACAATCTCAGGGTCTCTCAGTACCAGATCTCAAATGATACTGTAAAGCAATAGTCATTAAAACCATTTGGTACAGGTTTAAAAAAAAAAAGAGAGAGAGGCCAATCAGTAGAATAGATCAGGTACCCAATATTCAAAAGCAAACACAGTAACCTATGTTTGATAAACCAAAAGACCCCAATGACTAGAGAAAGGGCTCACTATTTGGTAAAAAAAAAACAACCAAAACAAAAACTACTGGGAAACCTTACAACAATTTGAAAGAAATTCTATTTAGACCAACACTATACACCATACATCAAGAGAAGCGCCTATATATAACAGGTCACATTATTAACAAATTAGAGGAGCAAGGAAGAAATTACTTTTTAGATCTTAATTAATAAATTACCCTTCAGATTGATGAAGAGAAGAGTTTAGGACTAGGCAAGGGATAGAGAACCTCTCAGTCAAGTTAAAATGGACAATTTTGATTATTTAACATTTAAAAGTTTTTGCACAAATTGAGTAAAAATTGGTAAAAATTAGAAGGGAAATAGGTAACAGGTGGGGGGAGGAATCTTTGCAACAAGGTTCTCTAATAATACCCTCATTATCTATGGGAAGACCTTTATGAAGGGAAGCAAGAAAAAGAACTAGGAAACGATTGAAATTTATGGCTAAGAACCATTCCCAATATACAAATGGTCAAAGAGATGAATAGGCAGTTTTCAAAGGAAGAAATCCAAGCTGTCAACAATCATGAAAAAATATTCTAAGTAAAAGGGTGGGGCATTTTATTAAGCACCTACTATGTGCTGAGCTGTCTGAAGATATAAAGAAAGGTGAAAGAAAATCCCTCCTTTCACAGAATTATCAGACTAATGGGGGAGACATGATGCAAATAATAATGTACAAACAAGATACATACAGGATAAATTGTCTATCATCTCAGAGGGAAGGCTCTGAGGTTAGGGAGGACTGGGAAGGGCTTTTTGTACAATGTGGTATTTGAAGGAAGCCAGGGAAGCCAGGAGTTGGACATGAAGAGACAGATCTAGTTCCGGGCATGGAGGACAGCCAGTGTTGGTGTCCGCAGTCAGGGGATGGAGTGTCATTTTTGAGGAACAGCAGAAAGGTCAGTGTCACTGGATTATAAAATGTGTGAGCATAGGATGAGTAAAGTGTAAGAAGACTGGGAATTTTGAAGTGGGCTAAATTTGGGAAGGACTCTGAGTGTCAAACAGAGGATTTTATTTTGGCTGCTGGAGTTAGTAATGGGAAACCAATGAAATTTATTGAGTAGATAGGTGACATGATCAGATCTGAACTTTTTTTTTATTGTATGTATTTATTTATTTTTAGATTTGGACATTCATTTCCACAATATTTTGACTTCCAATTTGTTCTCCCCATCTCTCCCCTCCCCCACCCCATAATACCTTGCATTCTGATTACCCCTTCCCTCAATGAGCCCTCCCTTCTATCACACCTTACCCTTGCCTTATCCCCATCTTCTCTCTCTTTTTGTAGGGCAAGATAGATTTCTATACCCCATTACCTGTGTTTTCTTATTTCCCAGTTATATGCAATAATAAGTCTCAACATTCATTTCTAATACTTTGAATTCCAACTTATCTCCCTTCCTCCCTTCCCACCCATCCGCACTGAGAAAGCAAACAATTCCATACAGGCTATATATGTGTTGTTTTGCAAAAGACTTCCCTAATAACCAAGTTGTGTAATACTAACTATATTGCCCTCTATCCTACCCTGTCCCTCCCTTTTTTATTCTCTCTTTTGACCTTGTCCCTTCCCAAAAGTGTTTACTTCTATTTACTCCCTTCTCCCATTTGCCATCCCCCTCACCCCACTTTCCCCCTACTCCCCTACTTTCCTGCAGTGTAAGATAGATTTTCATACCAAATTTAGTGAGCATGTTATTCTCTCCTTAAGCCACATGTGAAGAGGGTAAGCTTCACTTTTCCCCCTCTCACCTTCTCCCTTTTCTCCTCCATTGAACAAGATTTTTCTTATCTCTTTTATGAGTTATAGCTTGCCCCATTCCATTTCTCCCTTTCTCCTCCCAGTATTTTCCTCCCTCACGCCTTAATTTTTACTTTATTTTTTTATGGATATCATCTCTTCTGATTCAACTCAACCTCTACTCTATGTCTATATATGTGTGTATGTATGTGTACATGTGTGTATAATCCCTCCACCTACCCAAATACTGAGAAAAGTCTCAAGAGTTACAAATATTATCTTTCCATGTAGGAATGTAAACAGTTCAGCTTTAGAAAGTCTTTTATGATTTCTCTTTCCTGTTTACCTTTTCATGCTTCTCTTGACTCTTGTGTTTGAAAGTCAAATTTTCTATTCAGTTCTGTTCTTTTCATCATGAATGCTTGAAAATCCTCTATATCATCGAATGACCATTTATTCCCTTGAAGTATTATACTCAGTTTTGCTGGGTAGATGATTCTTGGTTTTAATCCCAGTTCCTTTTACTTCCGGAATATCCTACTGCAAGCCCTTCAATCCCTTAATGTAGAAGTTGCCAGATGCTGTGTTATTCTGATTGTATTTCTACAGTACTTGAATTGTTTTTTTCTAGCTGCTTGCAATATTTTCTTTTTGACCTGGGAACTTGGAAATTTGGCCACAATATTTCTAGGAGTTTCTCTTTTCAGGTCTCTTTCAGGAGGTGATCGGTGGATTCTTTCAATATTTATTTTGTCTTCTGGTTCCAGAATATCAGGGCATTTTCCTTGATAATTTCATGGAAGACCTACATGGCTAATGTAGGTATTTGTTTTGCTGAACTCTATAGCTATGTATTAGGGGATATGTTTCACTTTGTTTCTTTAATTTGCTATGTTGGGGAGGTAGTGGAAGAAATAAGTTAATTTTTAAAATACTTGCTGCTAGGTGGCATGGTGGATTGTGTGGTTCTGGACAAGTCACTTACACTCTGCCTCGGTTTCTTTAACTGGAAATGGGGATAATAATAGCACCTTTCTTGTAGAGTTGTGGGAAGTTCAAATGAGATATTTGCAAAGTGTTCAGCACAATGCCTGGAATATAGTAGGCGCTTGATTTTTATTTTTTGCTTAGTAATATTTTATTTTTTCCCCAATTACATGTAAAGATAGTTTTCAACATTCATTTTTGTAAGATTTTAAGTTCCAAATTTTTTTCTCCCTCCCTTCCCTCCTTCTTCACCAAGACAATGTGCAATCTGATTATAGATTATACATATACAATCATATTAAAGACATTTCCACTTTAGTCATGTTGTGAAAGAAGAATCAGAAGAAAAGGGAAAAATCACTGAAAAGAAAAAAAAATGAAAGTAATATGCTTCGATCTGCATTCAGACTCCATAATTCTTTCTCTGAATGTGATTAGTATTTTCCATCATAAATCTTTTGGAATTTTCTTTGATCATTGCATTGCTGAAAAGAGCTAAGTTTATCTCAGTTGATCATCACACAATATTGCTGTTACTGTATACAATATTCTACTGGTTCTGCTGACTTCACTTTGTATCAGTTCTTGTAAGACTTTCCTGGTTTTTCTGAAATGGACCTGCTTGTCATTTGTTATAGTACAATAATATTCCATTTATAGTAGGTGTTTTAATACTTGTTTCTTTCCTTCCTTCCTTGAAAAAGATTTTTTAAAAAAGTTTAAGAAAGAAAAATATCAGAGGGAAGGAAGTCATGGTGAGGGCATTAGAGACATTTGGGAAGCCAATATTCAAGCCTGGTTTGGGGGTGGAGAACAAGTCTGCTCATTAGTTACTTTACATCTCAACTTGGCAATGGGCATTGTCCTGATCAAGCAGCACAGCTCAGTCTTTTTTTGGTAGCCTTTGTCCCATGCCAAGGCTGACTTTGGCAGTAGAAACTCCAAATGTACCTTGCCACAGCAACCACCAGCTCTTGCTGTCACACAGCCCCTGCCCACCCACCCCTTAGCCCCCAAATGCAGACTCCCCCAACAGGAGAGGAAACACAAAGAGGGAGACAAGGGTAGCAGCCAAATGCTGGGTCTTCTGGTTAAGTTCTACCCAGAAACTCTGAGGGTGAGATCGCTGTCACCTTAGGAGAGAGCTCTCTCCATCTCTCCCCATGTCTTAGAGGAGTTTTATTTCATCATGTCAGTGGCTAGGATCCATTAAAGCCTGGCTGGAAATTGTCTCCTTTTTAATTTTGATTTTTATTTATTTAGTTTTTTGGAGGCAATAGGGATTAAGTGACGTGCCCAGAGTCACACAGCTAATAAGTGTCTGAGGCCAGATTTGAACTCAAGATCTCCTCACTTTCCTCTTTTTTAAAAAAAAAGATTCCTGGGGTTCTCCTCTTCTGTCTCGGCAGTTCTCAGATGAGAAAGGAGGCCTCCCAGGTCCCTCCTGGTGACTGAGAGGAGTGCCTGCCCTCTCTGGGAGATGGAAAGAGAAAGGGCGAGCACTTCCTCTCCTTCGAAATCTACCTCTTCTAATGTCTTCTAAATTGATTGTTGGTCTTCACTGTGCCATCCAGTTGCTCAGTCCTTTCCCCTTCTCTATGTTGGCTGTCCTCTCTCCTCCTCTCTGTGACTAAACTTGGGGAAAGCTGTCTACAATTGCTGAACACTCTGTAGTCTGGCTTACAATGTCATCATTTGATGTAAACTGCCCTCTCCAAAATTACCAGTGATCTCTTCATTGTCAAACTGAATGGTCTTTTCATCCTTCTTGACCTCTCTGAAGACTTTGACACTGGTAACTACTCTCTTCTCTCTCTAGGCTTCTAGAACCACTCTCTCCTGGTCCTTCTCCTACCTGACAGACCACTCCTGCTTCCTCTCTTTTGCTGGATCCTCATCCCTGGGTCATAGTGATTAACCACAGGTGTCCCCCAAGGCTCTGTCCTGAGTCTTCATCTCTTTTCCCTCTATACTGTCTTGCTTGGAGAGCTTATGAGTTCTCATAAATTTCCTCATCATTTCAATACAGATAATTCTAAGATCTATATATTCAGACTCTTTCTCTTGACCCATAGTTTTGCATTATGATCCCCCCTTTGGACATATTGAATTGTATGTCCTGTGGACATCTCAAACTCAACACACCAAAACAGAATTCACTATCTTTCCCCCATAAACCCTCCATTTTTGGGGGGAGGGGTGGAGCCAAGATGGCAGAGTAGAAAGACACAGATATGCAGGGTCTTCCCCCACAGCTCATAAAATACCTGAAGAGAGGGACGCTCAACAAATTTTGGAGCAGCAGAAATGAAGAACAACAGAGTGGAGGAGATTTCCAGCCAAGGGTGACCTGAAAGACCCACAGGAAATGTGGGTTGCACCGGACGTGGAGCAGAGCGCAGAGCCCAGCCCAGCCTTGGCCATGCAGGGCTCAGGAACAGCTCTTGGGGGTGGAATCTCCAGTTGTGGAATCCCAAGTCCCAGCAGCAGCGGGTTCGAAGATCCCTCAACCCACAGGTGCCAAAGGTCAGTGACCAGGTTTTTCCAGCTGGCCAGGAAAGGAGAAGGGCCTTCCCATAGCTCCAGCAGCAGGCAGCCGCCTCAGAGGCTATGTTGCAGGCTCACCAGCTGCATACATTTTTGGAGCATTTTGGGGGGCATTGAGAAGCTGATTCTTGCCTCCACCCTGTGTGGAGGCCCTGGCCCAGCTGCTCTTTGTCTCACACTGAATGGCGGCCCTGCCCATCCAGCTTATCTGAAAATCAACCCCCCAGTCCTGACTTGGGAACTGGAGGCCAGGTGACTGTGGAGGGGTAACTGCTAAGATTCTGGACACAAAAATCCCTTTCTGCATCCAGGCCAGTATACGTTCGATCATGCCATGTTGGAGGAACTGAGATCTCACAGATTCCCAGAGTATACCCTACACTTGACAAAGGATCCAAAAGTCAGGTAACTGGTTGGGAAAGATGCCCAAAAAAGGGAAAAAAAATAAGACTATAGAGGGTTACTTTCTTGGTGAACAGATATCTTCTCCCATCCTTTTGGATGAGGAAGAACAATGCTTACCATCAGCAGAAGACATAAAAGTCAAGGCTTCTATATCCCAAACATCCAAAATAAATATTCAATGGGATCAGGCCATGGAAGAGCTCAAAAAGGATTTTGAAAATCAAGTAAGAGAGGTGGAGGAAAAATTAGGAAGAGAAATGAGAGAGATGCAAGAAAAGCATTAAAAGTGGGTCAACACCTTGCTAAAGCAGACCCAAAAAATGCTGAAGAAAATAACAGCTTTAAAAATAGGCTAACTCAACTGGCAAAAGAGATTCAAAAAGCCAATGAGGAGAAGAATGTTTTAAAAAGTAGAATTAGCCAAATGGAAAAGGAGGTTAAAAAGCTCACTGAAGAAAATAGTTCTTTAAAAATTAGAATGGAACAGATGGAGGCTAATGACTTTATGAGAGACCAAGAAATCACAAAACAAAACCAAAAGAATGAAAAAATGGAAGATAATGTGAAATATCTCATTGGAAAAACAACTGACCTGGAAAATAGATCCAGGAGAAACAATTTAAAAATTATGGGACTACCTGAAAGCCTTGATCAATAAAAGAGCCTAGACATCATCTTTCATGAAATTATCAAGGAAAACTGCCCTGATATTCTAGAAGCAGGGGGCAAAATAAGTATTGAAAGAA
Organism: Bettongia penicillata ogilbyi; assembly: GCA_023548195.1. Taxonomy (NCBI): domain Eukaryota; kingdom Metazoa; phylum Chordata; class Mammalia; order Diprotodontia; family Potoroidae; genus Bettongia; species Bettongia penicillata. The sequence goes on along the minus strand of JAJHZJ010000310.1, from coordinate 2,791,828 downwards.
TTCACTGATCACCTCCTGAAAGAGATCCTAAAAGAGAAACTCCTAGAAACTTCGTGGCCAAATTCCAGAGTTGTCCGGTCAAGGAGAAAACATTGCAAGCAGCTAGAAAGAAACAATTCAAGTATTGTGGAAATACAATCAGGATAACACAAGATCTAGAGGCTTCTACATTAAGGTACCAAAGGGCATGGAATATGATATTCCAGAAGTCAAAGGAACTAGGACTAAAACCAAGAATCACCTACCCAGCAAAACTTAGTATAATACTTCAGGGGAAAAAATGATCTTTCAATGAAATAGAGGACTTTCAAGCATTCTTGATGAAAAGACCAGAGCTGAAAAGAAAATTTGACTTTCAAACTCAAGAATCAAGAAAAGCATGAAAAGGTAAATAGCAAAGAGAAATATAAGGGATTTACTAAAAGTTGAACTGTTTACATTCCTACATGGAAAGACAATATTTGTAACTCTTGAAACTTTTTTCAGTATCTAGGTAGTTGGTGGAATTTACACACACACACACACACACACACACACACACACACACATAGAGAGAGAGAGAGAGAGAGAGAGAGAGACAGAGAGCACAGAGTGAATTGAATAGGATGGGATCATACCTTAAAATAATGAAATTAAGCAGTGAGAGAGAAATATATTGGGAGGAGAAAGGGAGAAATGGAATGGGGCAGGTTATCTCTCATAAAAGAGGCAAATAAAAGACTTTTCAGTGGAGGGAAAAAGAGGGGAGGTAAGAGAAAAAACATGAAGCTTACTCTCATCACATTTAGCTAAAAGAAGGAGTAAAATGCACACTCATTTTTGTATGAAAACCTATCTTACAATACAGGATAGTGGGGGAGAAGGGGATAAACAGGGTGGGGGGGATGATGGAAGAGAGGGCAGTGGGAAGAGGGAGCAATCTTGGGGAAGGATAGGATCAAAAGAAGAATAGAAGAAATGGGGGTCAGGATGGGATGGAAGGAAATATAGTTAGTCTTACACAACATGACTATTATGGAAGTCATTTGCAAAACTACACAGATATGGTCTATATTGAATTGCTTGCCTTCCCAAAGGGAATGGATGGTGAGGGAGGGATGAAGAGAAGCTGGAACTCAAAGTTTTAGGAACAACTGTTGAGTATTGTTCTTGCTACTAGGAAATAAGAAATACAGGTAATGGGATATAGAAATTTATCTTGCCCTTCAGGACAAAAGAGAAGATGGGGATAAGGGAAGGGATGGATGCTAGAAGGGAGGACAGATTGGTGATAGGGGTAATTAGAATGCTCAGTATTTGGGGGTGGGGAGAGGGGAGAAATGGGGAGAAAATTTGGAGCCCAAAATTTTGTGGAAATGAATGTTGAAAACTTAAATAAATAAATTTAATATAAAAAAATCCCTCCATTTTTCTTAACTTCCCTATTACTTTTTATATTTTTGAGACAATTGAGGATAAGTGACTTACCCAGGGTCATACAGTTAAGCGTCTGAGGCTGAATTTGAACACAAGTCCTCCTGACTCTAGGGCCAGTGCTTTATCCACTATACCACCTAGTTGCCCCCTTCCCTATTACTTTTTATTTTTACCAGGCAATCAAGGTTTAAGTGACTTGATGAAGGACACAGCTAGTAAGTGTTATATGTCTGAGGCCGGATTTGAACTCAGGTTCTGACTCCAGGGCTGGTGGTGCTCTATCCATTGCATCACTTAGCTGCCCCTTTTCCCTATTATTTTGAGGGTACCACCTTCCTCCCAGTCTCTCAGTTCACAACCTAGGTGTTATCCTTGACTCCTCACTATCTCTCACTCCCCATATTCAATATGGCACCAAGGCCTGTCGATTTTTACCTCTGCACCATTTCTCCAATACACCCCCTTCTCTCCTCTGACACTATCCCCCCCCTGGGGCATTCCTCACCACCTCCAGGTTACAATACCCTTCTAATGAGTTTACCTGCCTCAGATCTCTCCTCACTCAAACCCATCCTCCATTACCCACCAAAGTGACTTTCCTAAAGATCAGTTTAACCGTGGTACCTCCCTACTCAGTCAACTCCACTGGCATCCTATCACCCCCAGGATCAAATATAAAATCCTCTGTTTGACTTTTAAGGCACTTCATAACCTTGACCTACCTTTCAAGTCTTCTTTCATTTTGTCCTCCATGATATGCTGACTCTGACCTCCTGGCCAATAACATTCCCTCTCTCTCCTTTACGCCTTTCCCCTGGTCACCCCCCCCGTTGTCCCTAATGCTCACCCTTCTCACCTCTGCCTCTTCCTTGGCTTCCTCAGACAGGAGGCCTTTCCCGGTCTCCTCTACTGCTATCATTTTCCTTCTGAGGCTACCTTCTATCTAGTATATACCTGACATGGATCTACCATCAATGGTCATATTCTCTTTACTATTAGACTTTTAGCTCCATGAGAACAGAGCCTGTTTTGGCCTCTCTTTGTATCTTCAGCAATTAGCACAGTGGCTAGCTCAGGATTAGCATTTGTTGAAAGACAATTGATGATTCTTCTCAGTCTTTATCCTGTAATTGACCAGTCCAACCACATGGTATTTGGTCTCCTTGCACCCCTTGCCCCCTTGTGCTCTTGCCAGTAACATCTTACAAAGCTCCAACCTGAAGATGCTCTCGTCATCTACAGCCTCCATTCCTACTCAGGAATGGGAACTGAAAGCTCCCAGAGAATGGAACTGGGTCAACTGGACCCATTATGGATTTCTCTTCTCTACTCTCAGTTGGTATTCACTACGGCTCAGAAAACCTCCCTGATAGACTATCACATTCTCAAATGCGATTATTCCATACCTTCTCGTAATCCCTCCCCTCCCTCTTCAGCAGAGGACCTCAGCTCCTGCTTTGCTGAGGAAATAGAGACCATTGCTTAAGAATTCCCTTTCTCCTCTACTCCACATCTCAAACTCCTCTTCCACCGTTTCCCCATTTCCTCCTCCTTTGCCTTCATCCCATACCCGCCTTACCCTTGGATGCCAAGACTCTTCATCCAGCAGAGGGCAGTGTGAATTAGAGACGAGTCAGACATGATCACACCCAGAGCCCTAATCACTGAATTTCAACTGATCAGGTTTAATCTTTGGGGATACACAAAAATCCCAACTCTCTGGCTCCAATTGTCTACTTGACCCTCCGATTGTAACTTGTGTCTAGATGTTCAAAGACGGAGGTTATAGAGAGTCCTGGTTCCTCAACAGCACTCAACTCACCACGATGGATATGACAGCCTTGACTTCAACCCCTCAAAATGTGAGCTGCTATTAGTGTTTCTTTCATTGACATCACCATAGGCACTGTGTCCACTGGTTTCCTTGTGGCGATAGCTTTGTTATACGTCAGTTCGTACATGTTTTTCCATAACCCCCCGAATTCTTCACATTCGCTGATTTGTGCCACAATTTGGATTACTTATCCCCTCATCAACAAGCATTAACCTTTCTTCCCCATTTTTTTTAAATTTTAATTTTTTTTAATGTTTTACAATCATTTCCTTAAAGTTAAGATTTTATCCCCCCCACCTTTCCCCCACTACCCCCTCCCTCCCCATGACAGCATATAATTCTGTATAGGTTCTACATATACTTTCCTATTGAGCACATTTTCACTATAGTCATGCTATATAGTCGAACTAAAATAAATGGAAGAAATCATATAACAAATCAAAACATAATACACTGAAACCCACCCACACACAAACATGATCTGCTACATTCTGCGAATGACTTCCATATTTCTTTCTCTGAGTGTGGAAGGCATTTTGCCTTAGAAGACAGACATTAGAATTTTTTTTTTCTCAGTAAGTTCTTGTGTTATTACAAATTTCCAAGTCTACCAGAAAAAACTCTCACACACTGTGGTCGTTGCTGTGCACAAAGTTCTCCTGGTTCTGCTCCTTTTGCTCAGCATCAGATCATATAAATCCTTCCAGGCCTCCATGAAGTCTTCTTGTTCATCATTTCTTATGGCGCAATAGTACTCCATTACATTCATATACCATAATTTATTCAGCCATTCCCCAATTGATGGGCATCCCCTTGACTTCCAGTTTTTGGCTACCACAAAGAGTGCTGCTATAAATATTTTTGTACACGTGGGACCCTTTCCCCCCATTTTTTGCAACCACAAAAAATGTTATTACACATATTTTGGTATATACATGACCCCTCTTTCTGTCTCTGACCTTCTTGGGGTATATATCCCAAGTGGGGTCATTGTGTCAAGGTATAAACATTTTAATAAAGGACTTGGGGGGGCATAATTCCAAACTGTTTTCCAAACAATTGGATTAAACTGCAATTATACCAAGAGTGTATGGCTATACTAACACACCAACAGAGTATTAGTGTAACTATCTTCCCACAGACCCTCTATGATGAACTATTCCCATCTTTCATCATCTTCATCAGTTTGATGGGAGTGAGGTGAAACTCACAAGTTCTTCAATTTTCATCTCTTTTACCATTCCTTATTTTTGACCTTTTCCCCCATGGTTGTTGATCATATATGATTCTTCTTTTGAGAACTGTTAATGTCTTTTGGCCACTTACATGTGTCAGGGAATGACTCTTGGTCTTACTACATATGTCAACCCCTTACATATCTTAGATGACAAACTTTTGCCAGAGACATTTAATGTAAACAATTTTCCCGCTTGACAGTTTCTCTTTTATTCTAGTTGCATTGATTTTATTTTGCAAAAGCTTTTACATTACATGTAGTCAAAGTTACCTGTTTTGTCTTTTATGATCTCCTGTATCTTTTGTTTAGTAATGAATTCTCCCCCAATTATAGATTTTCAACATGTTTCCTTCTATTCTCCTCTAAATTTTTTGGTGATGCATTCTTTCACATTTAAATCACTTTTTAAAAGTGCTTCTTGCACATAGTATATGATACTAGTCTAAATCTATTATTTTACAAAACCATTTTCCAGCCAGCTGTTTGTTAAGTAGGGATGCCTTTTCTGAATAGTATGTTTTCTTAAGTTTATTAAACATTGAGATTCCAGGTTTGTTTGTTTGTAGGTACTGTTTACTTATCTGTTATCCTGATTTACTTTTCTCTTTTTAGCCGCCTTCCAAAGGATTGAAAGACTTTTAACGAAGTACTGAAGTAGTTTTTAATGATTACTGCCTTATAGTTGGAGATCTGGTAAGGCTAGGTCCTCCTTATTCCTACTGTTTTATTTTCCTCAAGATTTCTGAACCTTTGGTCATCAAAATAATGCTATTTTTATTTAATTTAGTTCAATAAAGTAAGTTCATAGTTTTTAGATTAGTTTAGCCCCTGATTTCTGTATTTGTTAGCAGCCATACTGAGAGGCCAGCACTCTTAAGAATGCTGTTATGCCAAGATGGGAAGGGATGTGATTAGGTGGGATCTACTTAGAGTGCTAGTCTAACACCCCACTGTAAGTGAACTGGGCAGCTAGGTGGTGCAGTGGATAGAGCACCAGTGTAGGAGTCAGGAGGACCTGAGTTCAAATCTCACCTCTGGACACTGGACACTCATCAGCTGTGTGACCTTGGGCAAGTCACTTAACCCCAATTGTCTCATCATGAGTCATCTTCAGTCATCCTGATGAATATCTGGTCACTGGATTCAGATGGCTCTGGAGGAGAAGTGAGGCTGGTGACCTGCACAGCCCTCCCTCACTCAAAACAAAGTCAAGTGCAAGTCACGTCATTATTTCTCTGATGGCATGGTCTTCTTCGGCAATGAAGGGCGAACACACAAGTGAATTAATGTGTCTCTCTTCTGCTGTGCTGGTGAGAAGAGTCATTAATTGGACTTATCTATGAGCACTTCAGAGAGATACTGGAGAGCAGGGACCATTTGCCAATTGGTGTCCATCTTATGTAATAGCTGATTCAATTCTTAATCTGCTTAATTAAATCTATTTTGCTCTGATTTTATTAATTATCTTTTGGGGTCTGGTTCAGAGTCACTCAATAGAGCTTTTTTGTTATAAAAAATTTTTATTAACGCTTTTTGTTTTTAAAATATAGTCATTCCCAGACATGCTTACCACTACTACCACCACCACCAAATGAACCTTTTTGTAACAAAAACAATAAAGCAAAATCATATGACACAATGACTCCTGTCTGAACATGTGTGTATCATTCTCGACCTGTTGTTATCCATGCCTCTACTGGAGGAGGGAGGTGCTTCAACGCCCCTTCTCTGGGACCAGGTTTGGTTAGTAAAATTATTCAGAGTTTAATTATATTTGACCGTTCTTTTTGTCCACATTATTTTGGTTATCATACATATCGTTCTCTGGGTTCTGCTTATTTTTCTCTGCATCAGTTTAAAACCTTCTCATGTTTCTCTAAATTTCTCATAGGCATCATTTCCTGGAAGCTTTGAATTTAAATATGATGACCCAAGAGGACCATGAATCTGAGTATAGTTCAGAGACATACCATTGGTGATGGGATATTACATTAGTGGGGACTCATTTAAATTTTACTAATATTATTATTTGATTAAGCCTGCTCCAGAATCAGAAGGATTAGACCTATTAAAGATTTTCCCCTTCTTATTTAAAAAAAATCTTTCCAACTGTAATTTGACAGCAATACTTTTCATGAAACTCTTCCTTGTCAGGTCAGGTAATTTAAGTGACTGACTGTTCAACTCTTTTGTGTTGAAGCATCATTGAAATTCTCATCATTTCTTGCTGAAGTGACATTGTTGAATTGTTTGAGTACATTACATTCTTGAGTCCTGGGCTGAGTAATTGCCACTACTTTGGAAAACTAGGGCATAGGAGTAGGTCTTGATCTTTTTCAAGTACTAACCTGTTGGCTGTGATGATAATGATGATATGGTAAAGGTTTGACACTATGGTGCGCCATTTTGGGGAGCTGTTTGGGAGTTAATTATTCAATTGCCTCTTGTTGACTAAAATATGGTGAGAACATTCAGAGCCCTCCTGGGTGAGAGAAAGATTGATAGAGAATGAAAGTCATCACAGGAAGCTCATGACTCAGTGACGGCACCAAACTCAAGAGGGAGTGACCTGGTGTAGGTGACCAGTGATCACAGGATCACAGAGGCAGCATTGTCAGAGGTAAGACTTGAACCCAGATCCTCCTGACTTCCAAGCAGATTCGCTATCCATCCAACCACACTGTTTCTTCTGAGTGGACAAACAGGTACATAGAGTCACAGAATGTGAGAGTTGGAAAAGACTAACACAAGAGGGCATCTAGCCCAATCCATACATAAAAGGAATGGGATTATAACTTACCCAACAAATAGTCATCTGGTACTTTCTTCTCCCTCAAGGAAGGAGAACTCATCACCCTCGTGGGGCAGGTCAGACCTCTTTGCACTGCCCTAATCCTTAGCAGAGTTTTCCTAACACAAAGCCTAGATTGGGCTCTTTCCAAGGTTCCTCTGTTGCTTCCAGATCTAGTCCCTTCTCCATGTGACAGTCCTCATATTGGACCATTATCATTCCTTCCTCCCCTTGCCCTGAGTCTTCTCCCAGCTAAATTTCTCCAATTCTTTCACCTGGTGCTCATATGATGTGGACTCAAGGGCCCTTTGACATCTCAGTTGCCTCTCTCTAGACACTCTCCAGTTTATCAACATCATTCTTCAGTCGTGGTGTCCAAGTGCCAAGTGCAAGGCATGTTGGGTGTACTTAAGAGAATTTACCTCTAGTCTCTCAGATGCTGGAGGGAAATGGACCAGCACCTTGAAACAGATGGAATCAGAGATGGTGGCCCACCAAGTCCCAAAGAATTTCCTTCCTGCCCACAAACTCTCTTGAGGATTTGGCCATCATTCAGCAAGGACAGCAAAGACTGAAGATGTGGCATACTACCACATGTGTGAAGGGTAACAGTAGATCCCAAGTGACTGCTGTATTCTAACTGTTTTATGAAGGACAATTGAACACTCTAGGGATTGGCAGGGCCTCTGTGGAGCAATGGCCATCAACTGGAAAATGGACTCTGATCTGAGCACATATGGAGGCCACCTTCCCTTCCTTCCTTAAGCCTATTGTGCTTGTCCCTCACTGTCTGAGTTGTCTGTGGCACCTGGAAGTTAAGTTAGTCAGTCAATAAGCATTTAGTAAGCACCTACTATGTGCCCAGCACTGTGCTACAAGCTAGGGTACAGATAAAGGCAAGAGTCCATTCTCTCACGAAATTCATATTGTAAATTGGGAGGTAATGTGCCAAGAAGTATATTATACTGAGGAAATAAATTAGAGACAGTCAAAAGAGAGAAGGCACCAGCATTAAGTGATTTTCCTGGGTTCACACCTGAGATATGTCAGAGGTGAGATTTGAACCCAGATCCTAAGAATGCTTTCTATCTTTCTGGAAAGAACATAGCCCAGGAAATGGCTGCTGAGCCTTTGGGATCATCCTTCCAGAAGAACTCTCAGAGGGCTTTTAATCCAACTCCATTTAAATATGAAAGTTTTGAGATTCAGGAAAATGGATGATGTGCCCAAGGTTGGCAGATATTAGTAAGATTTTTAACCTAGGATCCCACACTCTATGGTGGGTGTTCTTTCTCCCCTCATCTATCAGTTCTTCATTCCTGCAAACATGCTGAGGTGTCCTCTATCCTTAAAAAGTCTTCACATGATCCTACCTATCGCCTTACATCTCTCCTCCCTTTCACAGACAAGTGACTACATTTCCTCACCTCCCACTCGACTCTCTATGCTTGGCAATCTGGTTTCCCACTGCACTGGTTCAACTTAAATGACTTTCTCCAAGGGTCCCAGTCATCTCATCATTATGGTGTCCACTCTGTCTCTCCCTAGTGTTCATCTCTCTTAATCAGCGTTTTCACATTGTCGATTCCCCCAGTATCCTGGATACTCTCTCTTACCCCCTCAGCTTCTGGGACACTGCTCTCTCTCCTGCTTCTCCTCCTCCTACCTGTCAGACAAGTCCTTAGCCTCATTCTTCTGGACTGTCATTCATGTCCTGCCCCCGGCTGTGGGTGTACCCTAGGCCCATCTGTCCTGGGCCCATCTCTCTCTTGATCATGTCTCTCTCATGCCTCCCCTGGTGGCAAGGCAGGGAAAATAATTGCTATAAGCCTCCAAGTGGGGAGAGTATGGCTGCTTTTATGAAAAATCAAGGAATACTTTTAAAAAACCTATCTGTACATACAGATAAGCTCCAGAATTTATTTCCTTTCAAACTCAATCAGGGTATACAGGATTTACTGAAAGTCAAGTGGTCTGGAGACCAAAAGATGGTTGGAAATTCCTAATGGAGATGACTCCCAATGACTATATTCAGATTTCATCTCACTCTCACCTGACCAACCTGGACATCCCTACCCATATATCAAATTCAGAATATCCCCCCCAATTAATTATTTCCACCTCAAAACCGCTCCTCAACACCCTTATTTCTATGGGGAAAGCACCACCAACTTTCCTGTCATCCCGGTTCAAAATCTCAGAATGAGACCAGCAAGATGACCAGAGAGTTGCAAACTACAAACTTTTCCAACCTGAAAACCTCAAAAGAAAGAAACTGCCCAAGAAATGAGTAAATACAGCTTAGTATTTAAGAAGATTTAGTTCTGCATCAGGAGCTTTAATTTCTGTCCTAAAAATAAGAAGACAGAACCTCCACAAGCAAGGTAAAAAAGTTGTGAATTAACAGAAAATGTTAACAGAGTTTTCATTTCCTGTCCTTGTATGTTCGTCCTTCGTTGCTGAAGAAGACCATGCCACCAGAGAAATAATGACATGACTTGCACTTGACTTTGTTTTGAGTGAGGGAGGGCTGTGCAGGTCACCAGCCTCACTTCTCCTCCAGAGTCATCTGAATCCAGTGACCAGATATTCATCAGGATGACTGGAGATGACCCAGGATGAGTCATCTTGTCCTTAATCATACCTAACTCCATGCACCTATCAAAGTAGATACAACCAAGGACTTGTGATTCAGGAAACTCACAGAGCAGTAACCTTACCCAAATCCCACTGGCCCCACAAGAAGTAACAGACACTAATTGACCCAGCCACTTAAAGGAGAAGAGTTAATGGAACATAAAACACTATGAAGGTAGAAATCAAACCATGAGGATCAGTGTCACAGACTGGAGGGGAATATCGATTTAAGAGAAACAGAAACCCACTCAGGGACAATCTTCTCCTAGACTTCTCTCAAGGTAGGGACCTTGGCCCTGCTGACTCCCACATCTCCTAACTCAAGATGTTACTGGGGCTACCTTGGGAGATCTATCTGTGCAAGGGTGACAAACAAAGTGATTTAGATTCCCAAAGGTAGGTGGAAAAGAAGACAGTTGAAATACCCAAGAGTAACTGAGAAAGACTGAAAAAAATTCCAAACAGATAAACTACAAGAGAAGATAATATTTATAGAAGGAAGGAGTAAACCTCAAAAAAGAAACCAAAACTCTTAGAACAAATATTATAATATGATGGTAAATGGACCAGTGTTACCTGATGAAAGAGAGACTCTTCCAGAAATCATGAGATAATAGCAAGAAACTCTAGAATGGTTCAAAAGAAAAATACAACTTTTAAAAGAGGAAATTATGAATGAATTTAAGACAGAATTCAAAGCTCCCAATGCAGAACTAAAAAATGCAAATAGAGTAAGAAAAATTGAATACATGATAAAGAATAAGAATTTGAAATGCAAATAAATACATTATGGACAGAAATTCCACAGAAAAGAAGCAAAAGGCAATAATGTTACAAAAACACATGAACCTTATACAAACCCAAATGGCTGACTTTGAAGATAAGCTGCATAGGGATTATTTAAGGACCCAAATTCTCCCAGAAGAACATGAAAAATCAAACATTCTTGAATACCTTCTTGCAGGAAATAATTTAAGAAAAATGTCAAAACCTTGGAGTCATCTTTGACACTTTCCTTTCCCTCATCCCTCTATATTTAATCAATATTGTAAGCTCCTTGAGGGCAAGGACTATCTTTTGCCTCTTTTTGTATCCCCAATATTTAACACAGTGCCTGACACATAGTAGGAACTTAATAAATATTAATTGATTAATTGATCTATTGATTAATAAGTTTCTCTTGACATCTTTTTCTCTCTTGACATCTCTCACACTTATTCCTTTCTCTTCAGTCCCATGACCACTACCCAGGCTTGAGTTCTAATCTCCTCTCATGGATTCCAACAATAGCTTTCTTTGCTTTCCTGCTTGTAGTTGCTCCTCTTTGCAATTATGCTCCACATAGATGCCAAACTGATATTCCTACAACAGAATCCCAACAATAACACTTCCCTTCTCAAGATTTTCTATCCCTTCTAGTATAAAATACAATTTCCTCAGGCCTTTAAGGAACTTTGCTATCTGCCTCTACCTATCTTTTCAGACTTATTTCATTTTACTTCCCTTTACAAGTTTAGATTTCTAACCAAATTCTAACCATTCCATTTCCCACCTCCACACCTTTGCATAGGCCATTCTGATTGCCTGAAATGTACTCCCTCCTCACTATATAGCTCAGTTGCCATCCTCTAGTCAAAGCCTTTCCTGATATTCCTCTTTGTTGGTATTTTCTCCCCTTTTCAAGTGATCATGTATTTAGTTATCTATTTCCAGGGAGATAGGCTAGAATAGTCTAGTGAATATAGTACCGAACTTGGAGTCAGGAAGATCTGAGTTCATATCCTGCCTCTATATTTGGCAACTATGTCACTGAAAAAGTCACACTATCTTAACTCTCAGCGTCTATGACCATAAAAAGAAAAACAAAAACAGTGGGGGAGGGTCAATATTAATTCTTTTTTTATTTGCTTACATTGCAGAGTTGCTACGAGACTCAAATGAGATAATGTATATAAGAAGCTATGTAAATATTATTAACCTTTTTATTTTTATTTTTTGCTGTTATTGCATCCTCCAGTAGAATGTGAGCTCTTTGAAGGTGAGAATTATTTTTTATTTTTATCTTTATAGCCCCAACACCTAACATTTTTGGCATTTTTCACAGAGCCAGGTGCTTAAAAATTATCATTTGATGAATTCACTTAGGAATCTATAATTCTAAAGTTCTAAGGAGTAGGGATATTGTGAAGGAAAAATCTATAGGGATTAAAAAAATATGTCAGCACTTGGGCTTTAAAAAAAATCAACTTTTCAAGGACAAGATGGGAGAAGTGTGTCTAGATATCAGTTCTGAAAAAGAGGTGGGGGGGGTGTCTTAGTGGATTGTAAGACCTCTAAACAATGTGAAGTAGCAGCAAGGAAAGCTAATGCAGTCTTAGGTTCCTTTAAGATAAGCATAGTGCACACTGGACTTTCCCTTCATGAGCTATTGAGGAAGCTTCATTTCTTGGAGAGTCAACCCCAGGCTGGAAGACCTGGTTTCAAATCTTGCCTTTGATATATATGGACTATGACCCTGTGCAAGTCAAGTGTCCTAGATGACTCTCCAGAATTAGAAATTGTGGAGCAACTGCTAGCAGAGTAGGAATTACAGGACTAGGAGGTCCCTTCACCAATGAAATTTTCAAAAGTAAATTTTTAGTAATTATATAGGATTAGGGAGGTGACTGTAGTCAGGCCCTGATCATATTCACACCTGGAATATTGTGTTCGGTTCTGGGTACACATTTTAGGAAGGGTATTGCTTAGATGGAGAGTATTCAGAAGAGAGGGACAGGACAGTTAGGAGGCACAATGGGTAGAGTGGAATCTGGAAGACTCATCTTCCCGAGATGAAGCCTCAGACACTTACCAGCTCTGTGACCTTGGGCAAGTCACTTCACCCTGTCTGACTTAGTTTCCCCACCTGTCAAATGATCTGAAGAAAGAAACTGCAGTATCTCTTTCAAGAAAACCGCAGATGGAGTCATGGAGAATCATACACGATTGAACAACATCCAGAGGAGGGCAACGAGAACGGTCGAGGGTCTTGAGTTTATGCCATATAAGGAGGGGTCGGAGGAGCTGGGGAAGAGGAGACTCGGGGGTCACCTGGTGGCTTTCCCCAAGAATCTAATAGGACTGTCCTATGGCCAAGAGATTAGCCCATGGGGGAGGAACAAGGGGCAGGGGGCGCCGAGTTCAAAGAATCACAAAACTTAAGAGATGGAAGAGACTTCGGCGAGCAGCCCGTTCAGCTACCATCCAGTAGGAACCCTTGAATGATATCCTCGAGCAGCAGTCCTCCAATTTCGGCTTGGAGATCCCCTCGAAGTAGGGGCTGCTCACTGCCCTAGGGGACTGCTCTTCCTGGTGGGAAGCTTGGACCATCGAGCCTAGTCTGCCTGCCTTTTGGCTGCGCATGGGGCAGCTGTATCCCGACGTCAGTAAAGCCTTTTTAAACTTTATTGTTCAACAATGAGATCTGTCCAAATGGGGAGTAAGCTGTCTCCAGGCCTGCCCCATTCGCACTGCCCCAGGCGGACTACCCAGACCCAAGCGCCGTCCGCAGCTCCGCGACTTAGAAGAGCTTTAGAAGCGTCTCTGACGTCACGGCTCCCCCATTCAGGGTTCCCCACCCCCAACTGCACTCACAGAGCACCACGGGTAGAACCTCACCTGCAGGGAGCAGGGCGGCCCCTCCCCTCCCTAATCCTGGCTTCGGCCCCGCCTCCCCCGGAGCCTCCTCTGAGCCCTCCAGCAGGCTCCCAGGAGAAGGCTGGGGAGGCGGCAGCTGCGCAGCGAGCCCTAGCGACAGCGACAGCGACAGGGACAGCGACAGTGATAGCGACAGTACGGACCCGAGCTGGAGTGGGAGCTTGAGCTCCAGGGAGAACGGAGTGCAGACAGGTAGCGAAGCGGGCCAGCGGATGGGGGCCCAGGGCACTCCCGGGCTCCCAACACCCCTAGCCTCCCTCCGTGCCCCTCCCTCCAAGGTCCCTTCCACCCTCCTGCCTCCCCCCGTACTCCCTCCGGGGCCCCCTTCACCCCCTTGCATCCCCTATACTCTCTCCAGGGCCCCCTCCACTTCCCTGCCTCCCTCTGTCCCCCTCCCTCCAGGGTTCCCTCCACCCTCTTTGCCTCCTTCCATTTCCTTCCCTCCATAACCCCTCTTTCCTTTCCTCTGTACCCCTCCCTTTTTCTATCTTTCTGTCCTCTCCCTCTATTGCCCCTTCCCCCTCTTTCCCTTCCTCTGTTCCCCTCTCTACATTACCCTTCCCTTTTCTTCCCTTTATCCCCCTCTTTCTCTTCCTCCGTCCTCCTCCCTCCATCACCCCCACTGTAACCATACACCATCCATCCCACTCTCCGTTCTTCTCCTTCCTCCTCAATCCTACTGCTTTCACCACAAGGGTGTCCCTGGCTCCCCTAGTCCCGCCCCCTCCCCGCCAGAATTCCAAACTCAGATCCCCCCACACGCATACACTTGCCGTCCCTCCCCCTCCGCACAGGTAAACAGAAGCCAGGGCGGGGCGGGGCCCGTGCTTGCCGGTGTGGTAGGACAGGGGCCTCCGAGTGAGTTGACCTAGCGACTGCTGGGTGTTGCGGGGGGAGGGGGGGTGCGAGCTGGGGACCATGAGCCTCTATGTGTATGGAGCTGTGATTGTGGGCCGGCTCAGAGGAGGGATGGTCTAGGTGACCAACACAACGTGGGTCTGACGGGGGAGTCCACAGAACTTGGTACCTACCCATCCTGACCGGGCAGCACTGACTGGGTGCCTGTCCCATCCCTTCTCTAGGCTTCTGTCATCTAATGAAAAAAAAAAGCCAGGGGTCTGGCTGGGGGAGGATGTTGGTGCATGATTGAAAGTCTGTCGCAGTCCCGAAACCCTAAATTCTGCAAAATGGTGTGTGGGAGTCAGGGTTCTAGGAGCAGGGACAAACAGAGCCAGATGAGGGTGGAAAAGTGTATACCAAGCTATATGGAATCCAGAAGGCAGAGCAGGCAGGCTGGGTCGTGTTGGAGAGGTGTGTGTAAGGTATGGAGGCAGTGTGTAACCCTGTGAGATTTTCTTCTGGGGAAGAAAACTGTCTCCAAGGGCAAAACTCAGACATCATCTGTTTGTGGTCCCTCCCAGTCTGGAAGTTCACTTGGTTTTCCTAAGGTCTCTTGTTCTTACTCCACTTTTTAAAGTCCATCCAACTTTTGAATCTGTTTTTTCTAAGAGCCCTCCTTGCTCTGGCATTCTGTGCTTTAAGGTCTCTTTTAGCAATGGCATCCTATATTCTTTGGTCCTTTCCAAAGATGTCAGTCTATGGCAATCTAGAGATCAGCCAAGGTCAACCCTCTAATTTTACAGATAAGGACACTGAGGACCATAAAGAAGGGCCTTGCACAGGGTTATTTGGTGAGTTAGTTAGGACTGGCCCTAGAACCTAGATCTACTCTGTGATCTGGGATGCATATGAACTCAGCTACAGTAGGGGTCGCCCTTGGTGAGGTGGCCGACCACCTGTGTACCCATCCAACATATAGGGGCCACACCTGATATGGACATCTATGAGTCTGTCTCTACATGCCCAGAGCCATCCTGCCTGGCCTGTCTAAGAAGCTGGATGGTGTCCACCCACATCCTGGCTGGGGAGTGACTGGAGAAGAGACATAAAGCCAGCTGTCCCCATGGGTGCAAGCTTGTCCTCCTTTCCCTAGATCACAGGGATGACCCCTAAGTGATGAAGTAGGTTTCTTCAAGTTTCTTTCAAACTCCCACCAGGCACCACTGATCTCTCTGCTCTGGTCTTCCCCACCCTTGCAGAGGCAGCTGTCAGACTGGTTCCCAGCACAAGAAGGCGGCAGGGATGAGGTCATGGGGAAGAAGCTTCACCAGACACACACCCCCACCCCACCCCAGCACACACACACACACACACACACACACACACACCCAAGCAACCCTCTTTCCAGTAGCAACAATGCAGAACTGGTCAGGAGTCATTTCCATTCACCAAACATCTATTAAGCACCCTAGGAGGGGAAAAAAAGGAAAAACAAGCATTTATACAGCACCTCTTGTATACAAGGAAACTGTGTTGAGTGCTGGCAGTAGAAAGGTATGAAATGATCTGTGGGGCTAGTCCCACAAACCCAGTTTGTTACCTTGGACATATCACTTCCCTCTCCCAGCCGCTCTCCTCTGTAGAAGTGGAATTATAGTCTCCAATCTGTTCCAGCTCTGAAGTTTATCATGTTTTTATTCTTTGTTAACAAAAACTGGCATTTATATATACTGCTTTAAACACTTTACATGCTCTGTCTCACTGAATCTTTGGAAGACAGGTATTCTAAGCATCCCCATTTCAGAGATGGGGAGATGAAAGTTGAGAACAGTAAAGTGACCAGTCCAAAGGCTTACAGCTAGCAAGTCATCTGAGGAAGGATTTAAACCTAGGTTTTTCTGACTTCAAGCTCAGTGATTATACCAGGGAGTTTCTTTTGTTCTATATTTCCTCCCCACTGTGATATTCTCTGTTCAATGATCTGAGCATGTATATATATATATATAGATAGATAGATAGATAGATAGATAGATATAGAGATAAAGATATGATATATGATATATATGTGTGTGTGTATATATATATATATATATATATATAGAGAGAGAGAGAGAGAGAGAGAGAGAGAGAGAGAGAGAGAGAGAGAGATTGAAATTGAGACTAACTCTATGTCATGCAACACAGACCCCACCTCTCACCCTCCCCACATTTGTTTCATAGTTTGGAGAAGTGGTCAGGACCTGGACTTGAGCATGAATTTCCTTTCTTCACATTTAATGTTCACATGTCTTGGTTGTTTCCTAACCTTAGTATGGGGGCAGTGTAGAAGAAACACATATGAGGATTTTGTAAGGAAAAGCTTCACAATGAGAGTCTTCTGAGAGCAGAAGAGGCTGACTAGGTAGTGAGTTCTCCAGCCCTGGAGATGTGTAAACAAAGACTTGTCAGGAAGGTTGTAGAGGGAAATTATTCTGCCTTTCTTTGTATTCCCAGTGCTTAGCCCAGTGCCTGGCATATAATAAGTGCTTAATAAATGCTTGTTGAAATGTTTGTACCATAGTTAACTCTTTGAGTTCAAGCCCATCTGAGGTTTTGTAGCTCTATTAAACTTGTCCTAAGGGGAAAAAAATGCTTGTTGACTTGAACTGGAACTGAAATTGAGCTCTGAGATTCTGGGTCTTGGGGATCTGAAGCTTCAGGAAATTGTGGCTAACCAAAGGGTGTTTTGTAAACCAGGGTGGTTCTTCATTCGTCTTTGGTCTCCAGTGCAGTTGCTCAGTCTATCCTCTCTTTTGCCTGAGTAGCAAGGGAAAGACAGTGGGAGCAAGGGAAGCAGCCTCTGAGGGTAGAACACAATGGCGTTGACTTTGATGAGCCCCCATCAGAGGTGGAGGCATAAGAACTGGTGCCAGCAAAGAAGGGAAGACAATCAGAGAATCCCAGAATCTCAGGGATGGATGGTGCCTCAGAGGCCATCCAACCCAACCCCACAGTGATATGTGAATCTTCACCAACCTCTGCTTGAAGACCTCAGAAAAGGAGGAAGCGGCCGATTCTAATTTGGAATAGTTCTCATTATTTACAAGTTGGGTTTTATCCCCTCATATTCAGCCTAAATCAATCTCTTTTGCATCCCTCACTCTTTCTTCAAGATCTCTCCTCTGGGGCCAAAAAGAGCAAGGTGAACCCTGCCTTCACACGACAGACCTTCAAACTAGCATGTCTTCCCTCAGTTGTCTCCTTCCCAGACTAAATGTGACCAGTTCCTTCAACTGATCCCTATATGACATGGACCCTTGAGACCATTATCTGTGCTGGTTATCCTCCTCTGGACACTGTCCTTTGTGAAATATGGTGCCTGGCACTGAACCCAATATGATAAGTGTTGTCCAACAAGGGTCTAGAAGTCATGCCTCCTCTCTAAAAACATCCCAAAATCCTTCACATCACACCACACCACGACTCATATTGAGTATGTAGACCTCTAAAAGCCCCAGAGCTTTTCTCAGAACAGCTGCTGTCTAACGAGGGACTCCTCCATTCTGTATCTGTGAGACTGACTTTTTTGTACCCAAGTGGAAGACTTTTACATTTACTCTATTTCCTTATCTTACATTCAGTTCAATCAATGTTCCAGTCTAAGATTTTTTTTTCTTTTGGATCCTGGCTAGGTCATCCAGTTCAGTCAGTCAGGAAGCATTTATTAAGTACCTACTATATGCCTAAGTACTGGGGATACAAAGTACTGGAGACAAGTACTACTAAAAGCTAAGCCCCAGGGATACAAAGAAAGTCCAAAGACCAGCCCCTGCTCTCAAAGAGCTTACAGGATAATGGAGGGGACAGTAGACAAACAACTCTGCACAAATAAACTCTATATACAGGATAAATTCTAATCCAGGAAGAGAGGGAAGGTACTAGAATAAGAGGTATTGGGAAAAGTTTCCTATATGATATGGGATTTTAGTTGGGACTTGAAGGGGAGCCCTGTGAAGGTGGAAATGAGGAGAGAGTGTGTTCCAGGCATGGGGAACAGTCAGAGAAAATATCTGGAATATCTTATCCCAAGAACCACCAGGTTGGAAACACTGGATGGAAAAATAACTGTGTAGGTGGGGTGTAAGTATATTCGAAAGTGAAGTGGGGGCAATTATAGGGTCTTTGAATACCAAATAGAGAGTTTTCTATTTGATCCTGGAGGTGATAGGGAAGCATTGAGTTTCTTGACATGATCGGATCTGGTGATCACTTTGGTGATTGAGTAGAGATTGGATCAGAGGAGGGAGAGACCTGAGGCAGGAGGAGCCACCAGCAGTTTATTGTAATAGTCTAGGACTGGGGTGGTGAGGGTAGCACCAGGGTGCAAGTGGCAGTGTCAGAGGAGAGAAGGGAACATATACAAGAGACGATGGGAAGGAGAAACTAGCAGCTCTTGGTAGAAGATGGATTCAGGGGGCAGGGTAAGAGTGGGGAGTCAAAGATCATTCCCAAGTTGCCTCAGGGAGATCAGCTGTCAAAGCCACCTTCCTGAAGCACACATCTGATCGTATTAGAGCAAGGACTGTGTTTTACCTTTCTTTGTTTCTCCAGAACTCAGCACAGTGGTTGGCACATAGTAGGTGCTTAACAAGCATTTATTGACTAACTGGCTGACTGGGAGAATGATGATGCTCTCCACAGTAATAAGGAAGTCCAGAGAGGGAGAGGACTTGGAGGGCAAGATAATGCGTTTCATTTTGGACATTGTTGAGTTGAAGATGTCTCAGTATGAGATGTCTAAAAAGCAACTGGAAATGTGAACCTGAAGAGGTTAGAGTGGATTTAGTTGTTCAGTTGTGACTTCATTTTCTCGGCAGCGATACTGCAGTGGTTTACCATTTCCTTCTCCAGCTCATTTGACAGATGAGGGAAACTGAGGCAAACAGGGTTAAGTGATTTGCCCAGGGTCCTACAGCTAGTATCTGAGGCCAGATTTGAACTCAGGAAGATGTCTTCCTGAAGTGCTCTGTGCACTATGGTGTCATCTAGCTGCCCCAGAGCTGGTTAAATAGTTCATTCAAGCTTTTCCTCCCAGCTTTGTTCTACCTGCAAATTTTATGAGCGCTTCTATGCCTTCATCCAGATCACAGGCAAAAAGAGCAAGCTGTACAGAACCAAGCAGAGAGCCCTGGGACACTCCACTGGAGACCTCTTTCCAAGTTGACATCAAACCACTAATGGCTTTTCTTTGAATGTGGCCATTGAACCATTTCCATATCCATCTGAATTGTGCTGTGCTCTAGTCGACATTTCTCTGTCTTTTCCACAAGAAATAACATGGAATATTTTTGTAAAAGCTTTGCTCAAATCTAGATAGCTTCTAGTTATTGCATTTAGTAGCTTAGAACTTGTGGGAAAACAACCACAGTGTGTGAGGAACTTTTCTGGTAGACTTAGTACTTCATTAAAATGCATGGACTTAAAAAATTTCCAATGGACTCGAGGCAAAATGCCTTCTACATCCAGAGAAAGAACTATTGAATTGGATCGCAAATAGAAACAGACCATTTTCTTTTGTATTATGTTTTGTTTTGTTTTATGGTTTTTCCCATTCACTTTAATTCTTCTATGTAACATGCATTTAATAGGAATGTACTTGTAGAACCTACATAAGATTGTACGCCATTTTAAGGAAGGAGTGGGGAGGGAGGGGGGAATTTGGGGGAGGGAGTGGAAAAAAATCTAAAATATGTGGAAGTGATTGTTGAACACTGAAAACAAATAAAATAATTCAATTAAAAAATAAAGTCATGCAAAAAAAAGAACCTGTGGGAAAAAGGAAATAAGTTAACATCAGTTGATGAACCAATGTTGATACTTTGTGACAATCATTTTCTTGTCTAAATATGATGACAATGAATTTATAAAGTGCTTTAAAATGTTACCTCATTTTATCCTCACAAGAACCCTGAGAGGTATTTATATTTGATCCTGGAGGTGATAGGGAGTTTCTTGAATTAGGGGAAGGGGTGACATGGTCAGACTAGTTTTAGACCCATTTTATATAGATGAAGAAACTGAGGCAGAACCATTCAATGATGTGTCCATGATCACAAAGCCAGAAAGTGTCTGAGTCCGGGTTTGAACTTAACTCCAGGTCAAATATTCTTTTGCCACCCAGAGCTATTTCTTAATACTTCTTTAATAACATGCTCTAGAATTTTCCCAGGAATGGAAGTCAAGCCCATTGACTTACAATATGCAGGCATCATTCTATTCCCTTTTTGGACAATGATGTCATTCTCTCTTCTCTACCTCTCATTCTCCACCATCTTTCAGAGAGAATTGCTAAAGGCTCACGATCACATCTGGTAGGTTTTCAGGAGCTTGAGAATATAGTTCATCTGGGCCAGGTGGCTTGAATTCATGGAAGGTCGTTAGTTATCTCCTGGTTTATCCTGAGTATCCCTGTGAGCCCTTTCAGCTCTGCCCTTCTCATTCCAAAGGCTTATTCTCCTGTAGAGAAAACAAGCAGAGTAAGGATTGAGCAACTGAGGCTCCTCTCTGTTATCAGCGTCCCATCCCCTTTAGCATGGCACCATCCCTCTGTGATCTCCTCTCTTCTGTAATGTGGCTGAACCCAAACCAAGCATCCCTTGTGACTCTTGGCTTGTTGGCTTGTTCTGAGTCTCGGTGGTCTTCATACCAGCCTGCGCCATGCTTTTACAGACATGCTGCTGCTACCTTCCCTTGTTTCCATCTTCTGTGGATGTCTCTTCATGATCCAAGTTGGTTGGTGAATTCCCTGTGATGCTACAGAGAGTTTCCATTTTTCCTCCTTCAGAATTGTTTTCCTTTGTATCTTTAGAATCTTATTCTTAAGAGCTACCTGTCCCACCTGGTCTGACATCCCCTGTAGAATTTTAATTCATGGGATCCTCCTCTTTCCCTGAAGCCTTTGAAATCTTCTCTTTCCAAATCTAGGGGACACATCAGACTACACCCAAATTGCTTCTCCTTCCCTATCACAAACTCATAAGAGAGACGGCTCACTTCCCCCTAAGGTTCCCACCATTTCCACCCTGGTGGTCAATCGGTCAAGGAAGTGAGTAATTGTTAAGGCTAGAACCAGGCCAAGAATTGTGCCTAGAACAAGGAATACCTGAGTTCAAATGCAATCTCAGACACAATAGCTGTGTGACCCTTAACCACTTACCTGCTGCCTGCCTCAGTTTGATCATCTGTAAAATGGGCATAAAAACAGCATCTTCCATACAGTGTTGATGTAAGGATCGAGAGACATGATATTTGTAACATGCTTAGTGAAGTGCCTGGCACATAGTAGATCTTAATAAATGCTTCTAACTTTCCTTCTCTCTTCTCCTCTATTTTGTATCAGGTGCTATGCTGGCAATGTCTTATTATTGGTGACACTCAGATCTAGAACAGGCTATCTTGGGTCCTCTATCTTTTGAATGGTTGAAATGATCACTAACACTGAGATTCTTGACCATGATCCATGAACTTGGCTTTTAAAATTATCTTCAGAACTATTTAAAATAATTTTGTAATTATTATTACATATTAATTTAACTATTACTTTGTCATTCTATTTTAACATCATGTGTATTTTAAAACATGATTCTGAGAAAGGGTCTGTGGGCTCCAGCATGACCAACTGCCCAAGGGGTCCTGAGCCCAAAAATGCTCAGGACCCCCAACATTAGGTCAAGACATTATCAGCTACTCTGTTTTTCTCTATATCTCTGTCTCAGAGATGAAGACAGGCAGAGATATAGAGAAAGACAGAGACCAAGAAAAAGTAAGACAGACCAAGAGAAAAAGAAAGAGGAGAAAGAAAGGAGAGGTGAGAGAGGAAGAAAGAGGAGGAGGAGGAGGAGGGGGAAAGAGAGAGAGAGAGAGAGAGAGAGAGAGAGAGAGAGAGAGAGAGAGAGAGAGAACTCCAGCAACTGTCTAGATAACTGAAGTCTGCTACTGCTACTAGACTACATTCTGTCCAGTGAAACATGAATAGAACTCCAGTACTTCAAGGGAAGTAGGGGGTTATCCCACCTTGATCCCAGCCCCTCTTCCCTCCCCCACTCCCTACAGGTACAGTCATGTCACTGACTGTAGATCCCTTGGGGTCAGTACGGATGAGTCCTGAGGAGCTGGTGAGTCAGACACGGCAAGTGGTCCAAGGACTGGAGGCCTTGAGATCGGAGCATCGTGGCTTGGCTGGGCGACTGCAGAAAGCCCTGACTGATGCTGGGACCAACTCAGGAGAAGAGACCTTCCCAGGACTGGATCTGCTGAAGGAGAAACACCATGCTCTCAGCCGGTCCCTGGAGGCCATTGAGCTGGGTCTAGGAGAAGCCCAGGTATGAGATTTCCCTGGCCAGCAGAAAGGGATCAGAGGGTCATGGAGGTATTCAATGTCACCATGGGCTGTGGGGTTCATTAGAAGTCATGAGAAGCTTCTGAGACATTGTTCTGGGCCATGGTGGTCATGGGATCTGTGAAGATCAGCAAGGATGTTATTTTAGAAGGTTGTGGGGGACATGGCAATCAGGGCCCTGGAGCATGTATGAAGAGATGTCTAGAAGGTGTAGGGTCTCCATGGACCATGGTGGATGCCTTGAAAGCTCTGAAGAGTCCAGGAGATGTGGAATGGTTGTGAGGTCCCCTTGAAGGGACATCTGAAAGATGTGGGAGTTTTGGGGAAAGTAGGGGAAAGGGGGCCTCATTCAGGGGTCTGGGGATCTGTAGGGGATTTGGGAGAGTGATAAAAGACAGGAGATGTGTGGGAAATGCAGAGGGATTAAGGGGGATATGAAGGGAATTACTGTGGACCATGGGGCTTGCTAGTGGATCAGGGAAGGTCAAAGAATCTTCAGTGGGTGATGACAGGAAGGAGTGAACAGGGAAAGAGAGGTGATCATGGGAGAGTCCTAAGGGCCAAGGAAGAGATATGGGGCCTCTGAGGGACAGGGAAAGTTTGTTTAGTGTGGGAGGGTCCTCAGAGGTGTGAAAGATGCTGAGGGGATATGAGGTCATAGGGAATGTGAAGGGTGGTTATGGGACCATAGATGTGTAGGGGTTTGAGAATACAGAAACAGAGAGAGAGAGAGAGAGAGAGAGAGACAGAGAGAGAGAGAGAGACAGAGAGAGACAGAGAGAGAGAGAGAGACAGAGACAGAGACAGAGAGAGAGAGAGAGAGAGAGAGAGAGAGAGAGAGAGAGAGAGAGAGAGAAGAGGAAAGACAGAAAGAAAAGAGGAGAGAGACAGAGAAAAGGGGAAGTGCACCATGCAAGTGAGGACACAGGTGTATTCACATGCTCCCAAGGCTCCCTGAAGTCTTGCCTGGCAGTCAGTCCCTGTTCTCCATTCCGGCTGGTGCTCTGCCAGGTGCTGCTAGCGCTGTCCACACATGTTGGGGCTCTGGAGGCTGAAAAGCAGCGGCTGCGGGCCCAAGCTCGGCGCCTGGCTCAGGAGAATGCATGGCTTCAGGAAGAGCTGGAGGAGACAAGGAGGAGGCTGCAAGTCAGCGAGGAGACTGTGGCCCAGCTTGAGGAGGAGAAGAGTCACCTGGAGTTCTTGGGCCAGCTGAGGCACTATGACACCTTGGACGATGAGGGCCACCAGGAGGGTGCCAAGGTAATAGCAGGAGTCCTCAGATCTCTCCCCCCATCATTCCTATATGCTGCTGTTCATCTAGAGTCCCTCAGACTTTCATTTACAAGTTTCAGACTTTTGGGACATTCATATATGACCTCACCTCTAGGCAGACTAGGGTAGGGAGACTGGGGTATTGCTCCAGGACCCTGAGAGTGACTAGGGGCATGTTTCTCTACTCCAGAGGTTCCTCTATTTGATGTCCTCATGCCTCCGTCTTCCACTGCTAGGCAGATGTGCACTGTGTCCCCTGCTTACCATCACCTCCACTTTGATTCCTTCCAGGGTGGTTTTATTGAGGGTGGGTAGGTTTGGGCCAGCATCTCTATGGGACAGGCTACCTCTTCACCTACTCGACTGTATCCTGTTGGGTTGGACATTCTTTCTCCTGCTCCCTAATTTTCTCTAGGTACCAGGCTAATTCCACCTTTACCCTGAGGTTCTCCTATGCACCTTCCCATTCCCTTGCCCCAGGGGCAGCTAGGTGGTGCAGTGGATAGAGCACCAGTGCAGGAGTCAGGAGGACCTGAGTTCAAATCTCCCCTCAGACATTTGACATTCACTAGCTGTGTGACCTTGGGCAAGTCACATCCCAATTGCCTCATCCTGGGTCATTTCCAGTCATCCTGATGAATATCTGGTCACTGGATTCAGATGGCTCTGGATAAGTGAGGTTGGTGACCTGCACAGCCCTCCCTCACTCAGAATGAAGTCAAGTGCAAATCATGTCATTATTTCTCTGATGGCATGGTCTTCTTTGGCAACGAAGGACAAACACACACACCCTTGCCCCAGACCTTCATTTGGAGGCAGTGTGGTATAATGGATAGAACTCTAGACTCCCTGACAGGAGGACCCAAATTCAAATCCTACCTCATGCCCTTCATAAGCTGAACAAATCATTTCATCTCTTGGGGTCTCAGTTTCTTCTTCTGTAAAATGAAGGCCTTGGGCTCAGTGACCTTGGAGGGCCCATTAAGCTCTGAATCTATAATTCTAGACTCACTCTCAGTGCCTAACCCTTCACGATGCTTAAATAGGACACCACCACCTCCCCAGCCCTCAGATGCCCCCCACCAGGGCCTTCATATCTTCAGAAAAGACTCCCTCTCAGCAAGGGTATTCAAGTTCATTCATCTCCCCTTCATTCTCTGTCCCTACCAGAAGACAGAAGAACGTCGAGACAGCCTTACCTCTCTGTTCCCCAGCGAAGATAAGAAAAGTCAGTGTCTGGGCCTGCGCCAGTCAAGGGAGTGGGGTGGGGACCTGCAATGCAGGGCTGGGATCTTGGGGAAGGAAACAGGGGTTTCCTCTATGGTTGTAGAGAGGGGGATCTGAGGAGTGGTGCTATGGGAAGGGCACAGAATTGGGAGTCAGATGACTGGATGAGCTTGGGCAATCTCTCAGCCTCTTGGCCTCAGCTCTCTCTTCTGTTGGCTCAGTGATTTCTGGGGCCCCTTCTGGGCAGGGGCAGCCAGGGCAGCAGGCCAAGGCCAACACTCGGGGAGGGGACTAATCCACAGGTGTGGGGTGGGGGGAAGGATGGGAGATGATAGGAGTCTGCTTTGTTCCCTGACGCCAGGTCCTGAGGCATTTGGTGCAGCAGCAGCTCAGCAAGGTGGCTATGAGATCCCGGCCCGCCTGAGGACATTACACAACCTTGTCATTCAGTATGCAGGGCAAGGACGTTATGAGGTGGCTGTACCCTTGTGCCGCCAGGCCTTGGAGGACCTGGAGCACACCTCTGGTCACTGCCATCCAGATGTGGCTACCATGCTGAACATCCTAGCCCTGGTGTACCGGTGAGGGACCTCACCCTGTGTATCTTCCCCCCACTCACTTACATGCCTCAACCAGATGACCTCATGCCATGCCTCATCCTATGTCCTCCAGCCACCTCACAGCATGTCCTACGTGTCCCCAGCTGATCTCAGGCATGCCCCATGTGTCCTCACCCTCCTCCCATCTCATCTATGGCCCTGTCCCACTCCACCCCCACCCCCAGGTGCCTTCATCGCATACCCTGGACATCCTCATCCCTTCACTCTGGCTCTGGAGTCAGAGCCCACTCATCCTGGGCACCTTTGGTTCCCCTGGGTCTGACCCCTTCTGTCTCAGGTTCCCCATCCCCCCAAGTTACCCCCACTGAGGCTCTTCCCTGCCCCCCTGTCCTTCCCCCATGACCTCCCAGGGACCAGAACAAGTACAAAGAGGCCACAGAACTTCTCCAGGATGCCCTGCAGATCCGGGAACAGACCCTGGGGTCCGAGCACCCAGCAGTGAGTAGGGGCTGGGCTGGGCTAGGACCCCTGACCCCAGCCCCCTCCCCTTCTGGACGTGGAGAATAGGAGCATACAGTGTGAGCTGGAGGGGACCTCAGGAAACCATCTGATCCAACCCCTTCATTTTACAGATGATGAAACCAAGGCTCAGAGAAGCCAGCCACCTTGTCTTTAGTCATGTGGTTAATGAGCGTAGCTAGCATTAGAACCCATGTCCTCTGACTTCCAGGCCAATGTGTCTCCACTGTATCATGCTCCTTCACAGACCTAGATTTGAATTCCAGCCTTATCACTTGCTATCTTTGGGCCTGGTCAATTCCCTTCCTCTTTGGGCCTCAGTTTCCTCAGATGAAAATGAGGTGGAGGTTATTCCAGATCCAAACTTTGCTGAAACCTTCCCTCCCTCACCCACTTTAGGTGGCAGCCACCCTGAACAACCTTGCTGTGTTGTATGGGAAACGGGGTCGCTATCGGGAGGCAGAGCCCCTTTGCCAGAGGGCCCTGGAGATCCGTGAGAAGGTGGGTCTTGTGTCCAGCCCGGGACATGCTCTGTTACTGCCTCCTGACTTTGTCCTCTCCTCTGAACCCCTGCTCTCTGGGCATCTCTGGCTTGGTCCTCCTGCTCAGATGCTCTGGGGGATCTCTTCACCCACAGGCTCACAATGACACTCCCCGGGACCCCTAAATGCCTCACTATTACCTGTGACTTACAGCCCCTTGTTCAGACCCCATGATCCTAGACCTCTGGGTCCCCACCCCACCCCCACCCCAGGGATTCCTTGTTCTGACCCTGAGGATGTCAACCCCTTGGGAGCTTCCTTTCTGACCCTGAGGATGTCAACCCCTTGGGAGCTTCCTTTCTGACCCTGTGACTGCTGGAGACTGGCCCCAGGACCTCCAACTCCTCAGGACTCCCCCACATAACTCCTGACCCCTCAGGACCTTCCTGTCCTGGCCCTACCACCCTCATCCTCTGGTCAGCCCCTTACTCCTTAATGCCTGGGGAGCCCCTGTGCACACTCTGACTCTGTGACCCCCAGCTCTTCAGATTGATCCCTGGTGTCTTCACAGGTCTTGGGCGCTGACCACCCAGATGTGGCCAAGCAGCTGAACAACCTGGCCTTGTTGTGTCAGAACCAGGGCAAGTTTGAGGAGGTGGAGAAGCATTATGGGCGGGCGCTGGCCATCTACGAGGCCCTGGGGGGCCCCGACGACCCGAATGTGGCCAAGACCAAGAACAATCTGGTGAGGGGCTGGCCAGAGGTCCTGAGACTGAAGACCCCCAGCCATGCACGTACTGGTCCAAGGGCCCCCAGCCCTGCTACTCTGAGAGGAGGAAAGGCCCCTCCCCACTCTGACATCTCATGTTTTATTGCCCCCTACTCCCTCGATTTAGAATAGACATTCTAGGATTCTATCCCCTATGTCTCCTTGCTCCCTGGGGCCCCAGACAGCCTTATCTCCAGGAGCCCTTGGCGCCTGGACCTGACCCACATCTCCCTCCTCCTTTGCTGTCCTCAGGCCTCAGCTTACCTGAAACAGTGTAAGTATGAACAGGCTGAAGAATTGTACAAGGAGATTCTCAGCAGGCAGGAGCTCCCAGCCCCCCTGGGTGAGTGCCCTACTCTGTCAGCCCCAAGCTTTGGTTCTGGGTCTCTCTAGTTCCCTCTGAGCCTCTTCCTTCTTTCCCCCAGGGAACCCTGACACTGGAGCCTCAGGGGACAAGGAACCCCAGGTAAGAAGCTCACCAGGGGTCAGACAGAAGGCTGTGTGGTGCAGCAGGAACACCCCTACATCAGGAGTCAAAGTACTGGGGTTTAAATCCTGACTGATCTTCATGACCTGTATTGCCCCACTATCTCTGAGCCTGTTTTCCCCCTCTGTAAATGGATGGGCTGGATGTGGCCTCTGAGGTCTGGGTCACCTCTGAAGTCCAGAGGATCTGGGGAATGGGGGCTCGAGCTGTGAAGGTCACTCTCTGCTCTGCGTTTAGGTCCTGCGACGGAGCACCTCCTTTTCCAAGCTCCGGGAGTCAATCCGACGCGGGAGTGAGAAGCTGGTATCCCGCCTGCGGGGTGAGGGATCCTCCGGGTGAGTCCCTAGACCTGGACCCTATGCCTCCCCTAATCTGGGACTACCACCACTGCCCAGAGGGACCAAACTGGCATTTAGGGCCTCAGTCTTCCTGCCCCATCCTGGCTTGCCCCTCAGACCACACTTTTACCCTTCCTTTCCTGTCCTGTCTCTGAGACCTTTGGATTCAGAAGCCAGGTTGGGTTACTGCTCCTACAGGAAGCCCCCCTTGGCTACTTCTCCTCACCCCCACCCACCACTCTGGGGCTCTCTCAACTTTGAGTCTGTCCTCCATGAAGGAGGCTATGAAAACTCCCCTCAGGGCCACTCTTCTCCACGAATCCATCCCCCAAAGTGCTTTATTTAGCCTGATTGGTGTCTCTTCCTTTCCCTGACCCTTTGGACCCGCTTCCCTGGACCCTGTCTGTGCCCATGGTCAGGGAGTGGGGGCAAGGCAGAGGAAGAGGGGATCACATTCTTAGGAGAGCCCTGCCTTCCCTCCCAGAATGGGATTTCCCTGGGGCTGGGTGTGACCAAGGAGAAGGGGATGCCCTAGGAGGGAAGGAGTAAGCTCCCCACCCCTAGAGATATTCAAGCATTGACTGGATGGAGGCTTGTTTGGAGGGGATCCTTGTCCAGCTACAGGCCAGATTAGCTGGCCAGCCTCTGAGAGTCTTAAAAGGCAGCTGTGGGATATCATGATAAGAACCGATGTCTCTACATCACGTTAAACTTTTAAGAAGTATGTTCTGCACGTTATTATCTTGCGATGTTTCACAGTGGAAAGAGACCAACTTCTGTAGGATCCAGAAGGCCTGGGTTCAGATCCAGTCTCTGTGGGCCTCAGTTTCCTCACCTGTAAAATAAAGGTGTCGAACGCTTTGGGCCCTCAATCTGCAATCGCACGATGCTCCAAGGAGTGCTGTAAGGGGGCCCATAGCCGTCAAAAACAACAGTGAGCTCTCAGGCAGCAAAGGTAGTAAGACCACTGTCTTCTGCTCTGGTCAGACAGACCCCACCCCAAAACGGCATTACCTAGACATGGATACATTAATATAAAGTAATGGGGGTGGTGAGAGGGGAGGGGCACCGGAGCTTGTGCAAGGTGGGGAGGGGATGCAGCGATCAAGGAACGCTTCATGGTGAGGGCTGAGTTCGCTGTGTGAAAGCTAGGATTCTAAGGACTAAAGGTGAGGAAGGAGTGCATTCTAGGCACTGTCCCTGAGGACAGCCATAGCAGAGGCTTGGAGGCTGGAGATGACATACTTACTGAGTGCAAGGAAGAGAAGGAGCTGACTTGACAGGATTGTGGATGCACCAAGTAGGGTGGCAATGCCTAGTAATGCACTGGGAAGGAAAGAGATTTAGGAGTTCCTATGGGATCTCCCAGCATCATACTCCAGGGCTGAGGCTGATCACTTTGGCGCCTGGGCCTGGGAGGACCTTGAACCAGGGACACCAGAATCACATAAGGCAGACCACATAGAGATCACCTCTGCCTTTGGGGGCCCTGGTGGCATAGGAGAGATGGCTTAGGATGAAGCCATCCCAGGAGACAGAGAGATGGGGGGAGGGGAGGGAAGGAAGAGGCAGAGGAAAAGGAGAGAGATGAGAGACAGAAAACAGACAGGGATAGAGAGAGATGGAGATAGAGAGGAAGAGACAAAGAAAGGAGAGGGAGGAAGATGAGAGAGAGACGGAGAGAGAGAACAAAAAAAGAGAGATAGAAATGGAGACAGGGAGAGACAGAGAAACAGAACTGGAGAAAGGGAAAAGAGAAAGGAAGAGAAAAAGAGAAAGATGGAGACAGACAGAGACAGACAAATGAGAGATGAGAGAGGTGCACACCACCCTGCTCCCATCCCTGAATGTCCGATCTCTCCTTACAGGATGAAGCGAGCTATGTCTCTCAGTGTGCTCAGTACCGAGGAGCCCAGGGCCAGCAGGATGCTGGTAAGGACAGCGAGTAGGGGTCTCCGGGGTGAAGGGGAATGCCTATGACAGAAAGCCCAATGAGTTTCGAGAGTGCCGTGGAGGGACAGGTGTAGAGGAGGGGCAGCTCTGGAGATGACACAGTCACTGCCTAGTTGGAGGTCAGAGGGCTGGCAAGGGAATGGAGGTGTTGACCCAAGCAGGGGTTTGCCTCTCTGGGCCTCAGTTTCCTCATCTGCAAATGTGAGAAGCTTGGACTCCATGACACCTAAGGTCTCTTGCAGCCCTAAATCTGTCCCTGATCTTTCTTCTCTAACCTAAGGCTGGTCCTCTAGGGGGCTGTGGAGTTGGGTGGAGGGTATGACTGGTGAATGTCATTATCCAAGAGCTGTCTTGCCCCCAGGGGTCGGGCAGCCAGCTGAGCCTGATGCGCCCACTGAGCACCAGCACCCAAGACCTGGGCCTCCCTCTGGACCAGCGCTAGTGGTCAGGTCTGGCCACAGAAGCTTCTCAGGAACATGGCGGTGGGATCATGGCCCTGGCGCCATCCCCTCACCTTCCACACCACTCCAGCTTCTTCTGGCCCCTCCTCTGACTATATTTATTTATACCCACCTAGAGATGTCCTCACCCCAGGGCTGCAGTGTTGGAGATAAAACCAACCAACCTCCCCCACTCTGGCTGTTTGCACATTTCTTTGGAGGCACCAAAAGCCTCCTTGCCCTCCAAACACACACCCATGGAGAAATCACCTCTCTCTGGGGTCTCAGTTTCCCCATCTGTACAGTGAAGAGGTCTGGAGGATCCCTTCTTTACTCCTACATCTGGAGTCCTCCATAATGGCTCAATGACTACATTTGTCAGAAGAGTTCTAGGACCCCAAGATCTAGACGTAGAAGGGACTCTGGAAGTCATCCGGAAGGCAAGGGCAAGAGAGGAGGAAAGGGTGGGTGGTTGATGGAGCATTTGGGTTGTAAATGGAAAACTTGGGTTATAATCCCTGCTCTGCCATGCTGTGTATGGTGAAGATCTGAGTTCAAATCCTGCCTTGGATGTGTGAGAAATTAATGATTTCTCTCATATTTAATAACGTTCTTGAATTAGGACCAAAGTTTTTCCCCTTTTTCTAATTGTTCATCCAGAAACCAACCCAAGCCGAGATCTAATCAGACAGGAAAAGAAATTACTTTAGGCTAATGGGTGTATTGCAACTTGTGTTTGCTCAAACAGGTCTGGGAACAAGTGGATCCTCCCACTAGTCAGACAGGTGATATGGAAACTGATGTCTCTTTGACCGAGGTTTGGGTGACACAGGTCCTGTACCCCAAGACCCACCCCTCATCATGTTAACCAATCAGAGTAGATCGTCACCCTCTGGACACTGGCTCTTCCAAGAGTCTCTCTAAGCTCTGAGCCCTCCACGTAAGGCCAAATGACCATCCTTTTGTTAATAACCTACTGGCTTTATTAATAAAATGATTTAATTACCTAGAAACTCTGTGT
The DNA here is from genome assembly GCA_023548195.1 of Bettongia penicillata ogilbyi. Taxonomy (NCBI): domain Eukaryota; kingdom Metazoa; phylum Chordata; class Mammalia; order Diprotodontia; family Potoroidae; genus Bettongia; species Bettongia penicillata. The sequence continues at coordinate 2,759,932 of JAJHZJ010000310.1, read as the reverse complement.
TTTGAACTTTTTTAATGGTCACAAATGACTCCTGACCCTCTGGTCAGGGCTGGACCAGAGGGTGGCCGCTGAGCCTGACCCCTCCAGATCTCTGGCCTATGATCCTTGCAGGACTGTGGGCCTCCAAAGTGACTGCGCCATCTTGAGAGGCCCCTTGGCAAGGCAAAGCTCTTGTTTTTCTTTCTCTTGGCTTGTTTTGAATGAGGTTTTTGTGCGAATTCATTCAAAGCACTATATTTTCTGAGAGGAAAGGCCAGTGGCCCCTTCTGCAGCAAGGTGAGGATGTCCCCTGGCCTGCTCAAATTTTCCGACTCGTAAAAGGTCACATTCCTTTTTCTGAGGTTCTAATAATAACCACTTTTACATAAGGCTTTGTGCTATGCGAATCACTTGACAAACAGTATCTCATTTTGATCCTCAGGGAGGTGCTTTTGTTATCCCCATTTTACAGATGAAGAAAATAAGGCCAAGAGAAGTGACTTGGCCAGGGTCACACAGTTAGTTAAGTATCTGGGGCTGCATTCAAATTCAGACCTTTCTGATTCCTCACTACCTCACCCTGGAGCCCAGGTGGATAATCTCCCCCAGAGAAGACAGTAAAGCCTTTAAAAAAACCACAAAATTTATTAATCCCCCCACCCCAGCCTGGGGCTGGCCCATTCACAGCTGCTGCGCTATCTGCTCTATCCGGCGGAGGGTCTCCTCAGACTGAAGCTGCTCCAGGCTCAGCAAAGACAACCCCAGCTGGTCTTCCTGGGGAGCAGATTGGAGGGGCAAGGTCAGGATGCCCCTCTCCTGCAACCCCTGGGACCTAGGTTCCCTTGGATCGTTCATGGATCGGCCCCTCTCTGGGCCTCAGTTTACCCATCTGTACAGCACAGGTCCAGCTACTGCCTTCTAGAATGTGCCCAGCACCATCCTACACACCTCGCAGAAAAGTGGGGCCTCCCTCACCCTTGTCACCCCAAGCCTGTGCTCCCAGCCACAGACCTGGTACCGGGGGGGCAGAAAACCCTGGGCCCTGGAGGAGGCAGCAATGAACATGTCTGCCTGGGGTGGGCCTGGAAAGACAGAACTGGGACAGGGAGACCAGGAAGGGCAAGAGGCTGAGCTGCGGTCTGCCCAGGAGTCAAGGGTTAGGGCTTTCCTGGGACTCTCCTTGGTGCGGCCCCTTGTAATTTAGGAGGGAGTTTAGGGTCAGAAGGAAGCAAGAACTTCTGTGGGGAGGTCAGAAAAAGGAGCAATCACCAGGGACTCCCTGGAGGAGGTGAGAGAGGGGCAGAGCAGCGACTCCAGGCAGAACCTGGAGAAGGAAGGAGGGGATCCCAGGCTGGGGCTGGGGTGTGAGGGGCATTCGGGGTGGCTCACCCTGTGGAAAGGCTGGGCCATCTGCCTCAAGAAGTACTTGGCCACTTGGACACCCTCATCCACCGTCAGGTTGAGGTTGGCATCTGTCAGGTGCTCCTGAATCCAGCGAGGGAGCTTTCCACGTTTGTCAGCCCGGGCAAAGCGCTAAGGGTGAGGAGGGGGCTCAGGCTCCCAGCCTGTGTGGTAGGGAGCACGTCCAGGACCTCGACCCCTACCCAGCTCAACCCAGCCAGCCGCCAACCTTGTCAGCAAAGATCATGAGCCCATAGTCAGTCTTGCCCCGGATGGCACGGCCCACACACTGGGCTGCGTGCCGCATAGCATCGAAGGTCAGGAAGTCATTCTCTCGGATCTGGAACTGGTCACGAAGAAACTCTAGGCGGGCCTGCAAGTGGAGAGACAGGGGGCTGTCTGGTCAGAGACCACCTCCATCACATGGCACCTCCCACAAATGACTTCACAGGCCTCGGCCCAAGCTCCCTGCCCTCAGCTGAACTGGACACTGGCATAATGACCACATCATCAGAACCGTGGCCTCAGAATTAGGAGGCCTGGGTCCAGGGGGATCAGCCTAGAACTCTAGGCAAGGTCACTCCCCACTTGGGGCCTCACATCTCCCCATCTGTGAGATAAAAGGGTTGACCTAGATGGTCTCTAACGACAATCTCCACTCTGAGATTTTATGTTCTGAGGCCTCAAATATTCCCTGTTCTAAGAGTCCCCCAGGCCTGACATCCCCTGTTCTAAGGGCCTTCTCAGTTCTGACATCCCTTGTTCTAAGGCCCCTCGCAGCTCTGACCTTCCTAGGTCCTCTCCTAGCTCTGACATTCCCTATTCCAAGGGTCAGCCTAACATTCAGTTTCTGCTACGTGCTCAGACATTCTGTGGTTTAAGATTCAAATTCCTTCCCCTCCCTCCAGCCTCCTACTCACCTTGAGAATTCGGCTTTGGGTGTAGACATAGGGGACACCAAACATGATGACAGCCCGGCCATAATGGTGGACTGTGGCGAAGAGGTGACAGGTCAAGGGAGAGAAGAGTACTTGTGGTTGGAGGGTGGGGTGAGACAGAGAAACTGGGCCCAGGGCCCAGCCTGGCATAGCCAAGCTAGATGACTCGGGCAGAGCTGAGAAGAAGGAGACACTGTGTGCTGCTCTCCCAGGTCCTGCCCATCTGTGCCCAAGGAGGGTGGGGTGGGTGAGGCACATCATTCCCTGTTCCCAGGCCCCTCCCTGACCCCAGGGACTGGGGGCACTCACCAAAGTCGATGCCCTCAGACACCTTGCCCCTGGCCACGGAGAGCAGGATGGCTCCTCTGCCGTTCTCACATGCCTGCAGGGGACAGAGGCATCAGACACCCCCTGCAGTTTTGGAAGATGAGGCAACAACAGACCCCCAGCCACTGGCTCCTAAGCTGGAGTGACCATAGAGGTCATCACAGTCAACCCCCTCCTTTTACAGACCAAGGTTCAGGGAGAAGTGACTCATCCAAGGTCACCACTCATCTCTTACCTCCTGGTATTTCTCCAGGGCCACACTCGTCTCTGCCCCGTCCTGGGTCTCAATGAATAGAAGCTTGTTCCTCTGAATGTTTTCCAGGATGCCCTAGGCAATGGGAGGGGACAGTGAGGAGAAGAGCTGGGGGCTCAAAGCCTAAGAGCCAGGAAGGCTGGGACTTGGGGGGAGGAGGGGACAAGTGGAGGTCCCTGAGGACCCCCAGGCCAAGGTCTGGAGGCCTGGGGTGGGCGGGGAGCTCACCTGCTCATACCAGGCAGCCACGGTGCTCTCCATGTACTGGTAGCTGGTAAAAAAGGCAACAACACCATCGGGGACCACAGCGGACATCTCCAGGAGCAAGTTCCCATAATTCCGGATTACGGCTGTGGAGAGCCATCCCACCCCAGCAAGTCAGAAACAGCCTTTCTGGCTCTGTGGATGGCCCCTCTGCCATGATCTCTCTCCCATCCCAAGAGGCTTGACTGGTCCTCACCCACCCAGGCAACCAGGGAGCTTTAGCTCCCTTTTTACCCTCTCCTAGTCCTTCCTCGACCTGTCCAAAGGATCAACCCTAGTGTGGAGGGTCAGAGCTGGGCCAGCCCCCCACCTAAGGCATCAAATGAGTTTCCCACCCTCATTTCTAGCCTTCTCTGTCCAGGTATTTCTCGATGGCAACTCACCAATATCCTCACGGGTCTCGAACTTGGAGCTGATAGCCACCTGGTCATTGCCTCGGCCAACAATCTGGAAAGATCGAGAGAAGCATTAAGGAACCACAGATGGAGGCCAGCTAGTAAGGGTCTGCCTGCCTCCCAGACCAGCCCTCCCCTGTCCCTTTGATCATTCTGTGTCAGGGCTGGGCCTTGAGACCCACTGCTTACTGCGAGTCTGAGCTGGAAGTGGATGGAAGGATGAGGACAGTGTCTCTCTACCCCGTACCCACCAGTTTCCCTGAATAGAACATATCTGGGCCGGGGGGGCCCTCCCAACCCCCACACTCACCATTGGGCAAAGGCAGACCCGGGCGAGAGTCATGGTGAAGGTTGCCATGGTGACAGGGTGGAAGTCCAATATTTTGGGGTACATATCCAAAGGGGACAGGGTCTAAGAGAAGAGGAGATAAAAGGAGACAGGGTCTCAGAGGTGCACAGGCAGAGAAGCCTCGGGAGCTTTGGGGAGGCCAAGGGACTGTGGAAGACAGGAAGACCCAGGGGACCACTAAAGAAGACAGTGAAAGAACACTGGGGGGCAGGGGTTGGGCCCCTGCAGAAAGAAGACAGGGAGAACCTGGGGGCCATGGCATTGAACTGGAACTAGGGACAGGTTTGCAAAATCAATCACACGTAAGTGCCTGGTACCGAGCTGCATCCTGACAGTACAGGTCCTGCTCTCAAGGTGCTTACCTTCTATCGAGGAGACAATACCAATGGGGAATATAGGAGCAAACACAAGATGGGTGGGGGGCAGGAATCAGAGAATGGATGCCTTGTTCAGAGACACGGAGGGGCTGGAGCTGGATATCTGGCAGATGTGACGGGATGGAGGGAGGTCACCCTGGGCATAGGGCACAACCAGTAAATGGTGCCAGGATGGATGCCAGTGCAGGAGGGGGTCAGGTGCGATAAGACTGGAAGATCTAATCCCAGAGAGGGCAGGGAGCAGGGGCGAGATGTGCTCAGACCTGCTCTTCAGGAATATCACTGGCATCTGGGGGAGCCTGGGGCCATAGCCCTGGACTACAGGGATGGGCACATGGGCTGAGCAGAACTATCTCCTCCCAGAGGCCAGGGGTTGGGGGGCGGGGGGACACATTCAATAGCAGGGGACAAGCTTGAGGGAAACTGGTTTTGTGGGATAGGGACACAGGCACAGAGAGATAAGGGAGCAGGGAAGAAAGCCAGGGGCCAGGGCAGGGGGTCTGGGAGAGACCAACCATGAGACTGGGGCATGGGGCAGGGATGATTTTTGCCTCTTGTATCCCATTACTTGGGATGGTGCCTGGCACATTGTGGGTCCCCTTAATAAACACCTGTTGACTGGACTTGGTGGAGGGACATGAGGCTCATGGGGAGGCTCATTGGGACTCTTCACACTCTCACAGGTCTTAGGGGCAATAAGGGGATGTCAGGAAAGGCCTGGGGAGGCTGAGGGAGGTCAGGAAGAACCAGGGACTCCAGGGACGCTCAGGACCACGAAGAGCAGAAAAGGAAGGACTTGGGGGCAACAGGGAAACCCTGGTGGGTGAGTGAGGACAGACCGGCAGGGGTTAGATGTGGGGAGCTCAGACAGGGTACATCGAGGCAGAGCTACAGGACCAGGGGAGTGGCAAGCACAAAATGGAAGGAAGGGCCCAGAATGAGGAAGAACAAGAGAGCTGGCGCTCATGTGATGCTTTCTGGTCGGCAGTCTGTTATCTCCTTGGACCCTCAAGACCAACTGGTGATGTGGGTGCTCTTCTCAGCCTCATTTTACAGAGAAGAAAACTGAGGTGCAGAGAAGCTCCAGGAGAGTCCCCTGGGGCCCTGATGCTCTCACAGGGACGAGGGGGTGGTGAAAGAACATGAGGACAAGTTCACAGTAGACAGAGAGGGGTGGGGCTGGGGGGCTTACCCCTGAGGTGATGATCACAGACTGAAAACGCTCAAACACTGGTTTGATGGCCAGGGAAGCATCCATGCAGCTGGTGAGGGATTGGGAAGAGAGATGTCAGGGAGGCCTGTCCTGGGGTCTGGGGAAAGGGGGTGGGGAGCGAGGTGCCTCACCTGAAATGCAGGACTGGGTTGGCAATGGTTGGGGTCCTCTCGTCAAAGGGTTCAATGATAATGGTGAAGCCTAGAGCAAGGAGGGAAGGGTAAGGCCTCCGTGTGCCCAGGACCCCATCCCACCCCCAAATCAAGGTGGACCCAGGTGGGGGGATGGGGGAGTGGGACTGAGAGGTCACTCCACCCCTGCCTGGCACAAGGCAGAACTCATCTCTCTCTCTCTCTCCTTCCTTTCATCCCTCCCTCCCTCCACCTTTCCCTCCCTCCATCTATCCCTCCCTCATCTATCTCCCAATCTCTCCCTCCCGGCATGCTGCCACAGGCCTGCCCTGATTCCCTGGAGTTAATCTCCAGGGATTAGTGAGAATAGATGGGGGATGCGCAGCCATGTCCTAGAGGGATGGGGGAGGAGGGGATGGACAAGCAGGATCAGGACCAGGGGAGGAAAAATGTCATCTACTCCTACCCCCATCTCTGCCACTCTCCTGCTGATTCAGAACAGCTGCTAAGCACCCCAACTGTGAGTGTGACAGAGGCACACACTGGAACCCCCAAAATGTCAGAGCTGGGAGGGCACTGGGAGACAATCAAGCCTAGCCTCGTTCTTTAGGAGGGAAACTGAGTCCCCCAAGAAAGGAAGAGAGGAAGGCTGGAGCCAGTGGAGTGGGGCTCACCTCGGGAGTAAGTGCTGACCAGCGTGGCAAAGTTGGACAGGAGGGTGAGGGGGGAGAAGTCGGCCAGATCCGCAATCTCAAGTGTGTGCAGCAGGGACCTCAGCCGCTCAGCGCAGAACCTAAGGGGTGAAGGAGGGAGGCCCGGGCAGGGGGAGGTCAGGCCCAAGCCAGGGTCATGTCAGAAAGGTCAGATTTGCAGAGAAATAGGAGAGGGAAAGGCCGGTCTCAGAGAGGCTGAAACTGACCTGAAGGTGGAGGCCTGGGCTAGGCAGAGGGCTGGAGGGAGGCAGAGGTGGACTCCAGAGCCACTGGTAGGAGGCCAGCTAGCCCAACTCCCTCATTTCACAGAGGAGGAAACAAACATGTCCAGAGAAGAGGAATCGCCAGGGGAGAGGGTCTGAGTTCCTCTACAAGAAGAGCCAGGAGGGAGGGGCAAATTGGGGGGGACAAAGGCTCACCTCAAGGGCTTGCGTTGGATGCAGACGCGGTGGGCCAGGCCCCCCAGGAAGGCTGGTGGGCTCTCCTGGACCACATGTTGAGTCCGGAGGCGCCACTTGACATACTCCAGCAGGCGTCGAAGGAAGCCCAGGAAATGCTCTGCAGTCCGGATGGAGCCAGGCACCGCCTCTGTGAGTGGGAGTAAGAGGGAGACGTGAGACAGCATGTCCCCATCAGGGAGGGACCCAGGCCTGGCCAGGCCAGCTCCTGACCACAGCTGGAGAGCCAGAGGGTCCTTACAGACCCACCCAGCCCTTACACAGAGGACCACAGTCTACTTGGGGATTACCGGCTAGACCATGGGTGGATTAATTACATATTGCCTGAACAAGGAACAACCTGAGGGCAGGAAAGAGACGCTCAAAGGACATTAGAGACATCTAGGTCAAGCACCTCATATGGCAGAGAGGGAAACCGAGGTGTGGGGGACATCCCACAATGCATGAGTGGGGGAAGCCAGGCCTCCCTCAGCCCCCTCCCCTCCTACATCTTGGCTGAGTCCAAGAAGGGCAGGAGTGGCAGAGAGCCCCAGGACCCCTCCTCACCTTGCAGCACCTCATCAGGAAGGACTGGGTTGGCCAGGTGTGCATCAGTCTCGCGGGCTAAGCTGGCCTCTCGAAGCCCTTCCACGAGGCGGCGGTATTCCTCCCGCAGGCGTTTTTCATCCGTCTCTTTGATTCTGGGGGTGAGGGGGAACCCACAGGAATTGGCGGAGTGGGGCAGGAGCTGAGGCCTCGTCTCTACTCTTGGACCCAGCAGTGTGGGGTGCACTTCCTGCTGCCTTGGGGAATTCTCGAGCCAGGAGGTTCTGGTCAGACCTCAGACAAGGCCCTTCCCCTCTGGGTACCCCAAAGTTGCCACCTTGCTACCCTGATTTCCCAAGTTTTTCCTCTTGGCATCCCAAGTTATCGCTCTGCATACCCCAATTCCCTGTCTTGGTACCTCAGTACCCCCTAAGCAAAATAGAAGGGTGAAGGTCAATGGCCTCCCTCCCACCTCTGACATTCTGGGTTCTGGGATCTCTTCCAGTTCTACTCTGACCCATTCATTTCACAGATGAGGAAACTGAGGCACACAGAGGTTAAGGGATTTGCTTAAGGCCATCAAGTCAGTAAAAAGCTGAGGTACGATTTGAACCCAAGACCTCTGACTCCAAAGGCTCTTCCCACCACTCTGACAATTGGCTCCATTCTATGAAGAAAGGGGACTCCTGGGTCTCAGCCCTGAGGTCAGGACCTGACCAGAGGCAGAGGCAGAGGAGGGAAGCCCTGGAGTCCAGGCTGGTCTTGGGCTGGGGCTCTGGGTCAGCGAGAGCTGGCGGCCCCCACCCACTTGTGAATCGTGCGCTGCAGCGTCTCCAGGTTGTTCTGACATCGGTCCAAGGTCCGGCGGGTCAGGTTCACACTCATAGAGTCTATGCACACGTTGTCTGAAAGACAAAAGGGCAAAGTAGGGGTCACCAACCTGGAGGGGGCTCAGGGTGGAAGGGGTGTCCCTGCCCGTCCTGCTCACCAATGTTGTGGGCCTCGTCAAAGACTACAACTGCCTTTCGAGCCAGCTCCTTGGAGACAAGGTCAGCGATCTTTGGGTCCAGAAGGTAGTGGTAGCTGTAGACAATCACGTTGGCATGAAGGATCTGGAGGAGGAGAAGAAGGAATGCGAGGGGGGAGAGCCAATGAGCACAGGGCCTACCTCTGGCATTCCTAGCACTGATAACCTCTGTTCTAGGGCTCCCCACAATGTCCTCTGTTCTAAGGCCCTCCCCAGCACCAATGTCCTCTGTTCTAAGGCCCTCCCCAGCACTGATGTTCTCTGTACTAAGGCCCTCCCCAGTGCTGATGTTCTCTGTTCTAAGGTCTTCAACAGTGCTGATGTTCTCTGTTCTAAGGCCCTTCCCAGTGCTGATATTCTCTGTTCTAAGATTCCTTCCATCTCTATGATTCCATGCTGTAAGACCCCCTCCATCTGACAATTCCATGTAGTAGGCTTCCTCCAACTTGACATTCAAGTACTTCATACCCCAACCCTACCCCACACCTCCATCACACACACACACACACACACACACACACACACACACACACACACACACACACACACACACACACACACACACACACACACCCTTACCGAATATCGGGCAAGGAAGTACGGGCACCAGCCTTTCTGTCGCCCAAAGGCCTTCAGGTCATCCAGGTTGTAGATGCCCCAGGGAATGGGCACTTGGCGGCCTTGAGCATCAAACTCCTGGGAGCAGGGGAAGGCCTCTGTGAGCGCAGAGCTGGACATCCTACCCTCCACCCCTGGGGCCCAGGTACCTCATAGAAGCGGCAGTGAGGGCTGCTGGCGTCCTGTTGGTGTTGGGCCCGCACGTACGAGGCTGTCAGACTATGGCACTTCCCGTCCACATCCTTCCCAAACCTCAAGGGGGTCACCTGCAAAGGGACCCAGGGAGAAAGCCCCAAGGGCTCAGGGCTCCCCTCTCCGCTTCTAGACCTGAAGGTCTAAAGGACTTGGTTTGTTCCAGGGACTCCAGCGTCTAGCCTCCAGATTCATGTTCCTACAGTCTGACTTAGAACCTCATCCCTCCCCTGCTCAGTGCCCTTCCTGGGCTTCCAGTGATCAGAGGATGGGGATAGAGAAAAAGAGGAGAAAGAGAGAAAGAAAGGTCTCACAGAGCTTAGAATGTTAGGCCTGGGAGGCCCCTCAGAACTGAGAATGTCAGGGTTGGGAACGGATTCTAGAACAGGGAATGTCAGAACTGGGAGAGACCTTAGAACAGGGAATGTCAGGGCTGGGAGGACCCTGAGAACCAGGAATGTCAGAGCTGGGAGAGACCTTAGAACAAGGAATGTTCCAATTGGACAGAACCTTAGAAGATTGATCAGACTTAGAGGAAGCCTCAGAAATTGTCTAGTCCCATTCTCTTGTTTTTACAGATGAGGTAACAGGCCTAGTGTGCTCAAGATCATGAAGTGCCCCAGTGGGTAGAATCCCTGCCTCTTGACCCTTCCTCCCCTCCGCAGCCCAGCGCTGAGGGCCCCTCACCTCTGGGTGAATACACAGATTCTTCCGGGAGCTCAAGGCCAGGCCCAGGAATGGCACTTTCTCTCCCTCCTGCTTCTCAAAGGAGTTCATCAGCTTCCTGAGCTCCTCAATCACCTGGCTCAGGGAAGGAGGGGAGGAGAGAGCGGCTAAAGTCCCCCCTTCCCAACCAGGACTGGGTCCTCTTTCTCCTCTGCCCACCCTAGCAGCACCCCCAGCCTGCCTCCCAGAGCAGAGATGGGCTGAACCAAATCATCCCCACTCCCTGGCCCAGGAAACAACAAAGGGTCAAGGGAATGGCTTAGTGGTGGCCCCAGACTAAAGACATGGCCCCAGACTAAAGACATGGCCAGAGACCCACCTTCTCAATCTCGGGGACAGTCCTCGAACAGTAGATGAGCTTGGTTACTTCCAGTGGGTGAACCTGCTCATGGATTAGGGAGTAAGGGAAGGCAGAGTCCCAGGGTCAGGGTCACCCATGCCAGGTCAGACCTGCCGCCCCAATCCCCATCCCCACCTCAGGCCCAAGTACTGACCCGCTGGTATGCCACAATCAAAGCCAGGAGGGAGACGGTCTTGCCAGTGCCTGAGGGCATCTCAAGGACCCCATGACCCTGTGTGTGCCCAACCCCCCCCAAGAAATATCATCATCTCACAAAAAAGTGTTTGAATATGAACATGAATTATCACAAGTTTAAGAATCAAAACCTCAGAATCAAGAACATTACAGCGGGGAAGGCCCTTAGGAGAAAAAATGCATCTATTAAGCACCTAGTATGTACCGCTCTGCTAGACACTTTACAAATACAGTTTCCTTTGACCTTCACAACCTGGGAAGCAGATGCCGTGATGATCCCTAGGAAGTAAAGGGGCACCACAGGGCATAATGCTAGGTTCAAATCCAGCCTCAGACACTTGACTAGCAGTGACTGTGGGCAAGTCACTTAGCCTTTGCCTGCCTCAGTTTCCTCACCTATAAAATGGGGTTCACATCAGCCCCTTCCTTAAAGAGCTGCTGTGATAATCAAGTGAGACAATAAAGTGACTGGCACATAGTAGGCACCCTATAAACTTTACACAGCCTTCCTTTCCTATTTTACAAGTGATGAAACTACGGCAGGCTAAGTGACTTACCCAGAGTCACATCACTAGTAAGTGTCTGAGGCTGGATTTGAACTCAAGTCTTTCCTGACTCTAACTGCTGTGCTTGGTAGCTGCCCTTAGAGAGCATCTAGCCCAGGGGTTCTTTCTCTGGTTTGTGACTGGACCACCTAGGCAGGCTGAGGGAGCCTGCTGACCCGTTCTCAGGAGTGTTTAAATGCATAAAGGTTGACAAAGGAGACTTGACTCTGGTGGGGTTGGGGGCCTGGGGGGAGGGCTGATGATACCTTGGCATCCAGGGTCCGCTTGAGTTCCAACATGTAGGAGAACTGTTCGGGGTAGATGTAGTCATAGGGGAAGTGAACCAGGAGCCCATCAACATTCAGCCTAGGGTGAGGAAAAGGTGGGCATCAGTGACCCCCCTCTGCGAGGACTTAAATCAGTGTCTCACCCTCAAGCAGCTGGTCCACGCCATGAGGCTGGCATCCCACCACCGGCCTGCCCACCTCGTCCTACGGCCATCCCTCTGTGCAGCCTGGACGCAGTGGGTCACTCCTTCCTCCTCAATACTCTCTCCTGTCTGGGTTTTCGGATACCCTCTCCCTCCAGGCTCATCTCCCTCTATGAATGCTCCTCCTCTGTCTCCTCCACTGGGTCAGAGCCCACCCTCTGACATTAGGGGACCCCCAGGGCTATGCCCTGCGCCTCTTCTCCTTTCTATAAGAGGATATATCTGTAAGTATCTATTCCATATAGGTCTATGTACTCTACTATATGCTCTAATGTATATCTACTCTGTAAGTCTATATACTCTACTATATATCATATATATACTATATGTTCTAATACATGCATCTATATGAGTCAGGAGGACGTCCCTGGGGAACCATCAACTTCCCCTGTCCTTCCCTGCCTGGACTCTGCCCTCCCTCTTGCTCTCACACACCAGGAGCTGGGGGTCCTGAAGACATCTTTGACTCCACATGTCCAGTCTGCACTCCCTTCCCATCTAAGCTGTCACCAGGGTCCCATGTGACCTCTGCAGTAGCTGGGGGGGGTCTCTCCCCACACCCCCAGCCTCATTCTGCCACCAAAGGGGCTCCCCTAAAGCTCAGGTCTGAGAGCTGCTCCCCATGGCCCCCGGGGCAAACATCCACTCTGCTCGGCATTCAAGGCCCTTCACTCCCCTACCCCCTCCCACCTTAAAAGCAAGGTCGCAGACCCCAGGTTAGAACCAGAGAAACTGAGTCCCAGGGAGGGTGGGCCCGGTGGTTACCTCCCACTGACCCCGTCTAGAGGGGCTCTGCACACACTGGGGCCTCCCCCGTGACTGGGCGCCCTGCACACAGTGGGCACTACATAAATGCCCAAACGACGCCCTCCGCCCCGCTCCCCCAAACCAATAGCCCCATTGTGCAGAGGAGGAAACTGAGGCAATGGAGGCCGGCTCCCCTGGCTCCTCAGGCTCCGAGGTCCCCCTCGAACCCAGGTCTTCCTAACTGCGGGTCCAGGCCCCACCTGCCCCCCGACCCGCACCCCAGCGCCCTCTACGGAGCCCCCACGCGGGACTCCCCCTCCTACTTCATGGCGGAGTCCACAACGTTCAGATGTCTCGGCCCCGCCCCTTTATGAATATGCAGAAAAGGAACCATCGAGGACTCTATCCGCTCATTGGCTAAACTCGCGGAGGACTCTGTGGAGGCGGGGCTCCGACAGGGAAGGAGTGAAGAGTGCGCGTGCGCACGGGGGCGGGTTGGGGGAGAGGAGCGAAGTAGGGATTAGTTTGGAGAGGCTACAGTCATCCTTAATCGCTCCCCGACTAGAGCGCAGGCGCGACAAGGATGGAGAAAGCCGAGTGAATCGATCACCATTCATTCTAGCTATGGATAGAATAATACTAAATAGTAATTGTTTCTCTTTTACCCAGGAACCCTGAGGGTCTTCTCCTCCCAGCTTGATTTTTTTTTATGAAAGGGGCCGTCCCTTGAGTCATTTAAAGAAGGCTTTTCATTGAATAGGTGTATCTCACTCAAAGAGAGAATACTGTAAGACTTTGGCCCTTGCGTCCTGAGTCTGCAGCTGTCCTGGTGAATATCTGGCCACTGAAGTAAGGCTGCTGACCTGGCTCAGCCCTCCGCACTCACATCAGGGTCACCTTCAAGTCCTGTCATCGTCTGGACTGTCCTCTTCGAGAGCAAAGGACAGACACGAGAGAGGATCCTAGATCTTAAAAGGGTCCTGGAATGTCAGGGCTAGGGTGAGAGTGGGCGAAACCACAGAAGAGAAGAGGAATGTGAAGAGCTAGGAGGGCCCTTAGAACAGGGGAGGTCAGGGCTGGAGGAGCCTAGGACAGGGGAGGTCAGGGCTGGAGGGGCCTAGGACAGGGGAGGTCAGGGCTGGAGGGGCCTAGGACAGGGGAGGTCATGTCAGGGCTGGAGAAGCCTAGGACAGGGGAGGTCAAGGCTGGGAGGGGCCTAGAACAGGGGAGGTCATGTCAGGGCTGGAGGGGCCTAGGACAGGGGAGGTCAGGGCTGGAGGGGCCTAGGACAGGGAAGGTCAGAGCTGGAGGGGCCTAGGACAGGGGAGGTCAGGGCTGGAGGGGCCTAGGACAGGGGAGGTCAGAGCTTGGAGGGGCCTAGGACAGGGGAGGTCAGGGCTGGGAGGGGCCTAGAACATGACAGGGGAGGTCAGGGCTGGGAGGGGCCTAGAACAGGGGAGGTCATGTCAGGGCTGGAGGGGCCTAGGACAGGGGAGGTCAGAGCTTGGAGGGGCCTAGGACAGGGGAGGTCAGGGCTGGGAGGGGCCTAGAACATGACAGGGGAGGTCAGGGCTGGGAGGGGCCTAGAACAGGGGAGGTCATGTCAGGGCTGGAGGGGCCTAGGACAGGGGAGGTCAGGGCTGGAGGGGCCTAGGACAGGGAAGGTCAGAGCTGGAGGGGCCTAGGACAGGGGAGGTCAGGGCTGGAGGGGCCTAGGACAGGGAAGGTCAGAGCTGGAGGGGCCTAGGACAGGGGAGGTCAGGGCTGGAGGGGCCTAGGACAGGGGAGGTCAGAGCTGGAGGGGCCTAGGACAGGGGAGGTCAGGGCTGGGAGGGGTCCAGGACAGGGGAGGTCAGGGCTGGGAGGGGCCTAGAACATGACAGGGGAGGTCAGGGCTGGAGAGGCCTAGGACAGGGGAGGTCAGGGCTGGAGGGGTCTAGGACAGGGGAGGTCAGGGCTGGGAGGGGCCTAGAACATGACAGGGGAGGTCAGGGCTGGGAGGGGCCTAGAACAGGGGAGGTCATGTCAGGGCTGAAGGGGCCTAGGACAGGGGAGGTCAGGGCTGGAGAGGCCTAGGACAGGGGAGGTCAGGGCTGGGAGGAGCCTAGAACAGGGGAGGTCAGGGCTGGAGGGGTCTAGGACAGGGGAGGTCAGGGCTGGGAGGGGCCTAGAACATGACAGGGGAGGTCAGGGCTGGAGGGGTCTAGGACAGGGGAGGTCAGGTCTGGAGGGGCCCAGGACAGGGAAGGTCATGTCAGGACTGGAGGAGCCTAGGACAGGGGAGGTCATGTCAGGACTGGAGGGGCCTTCGAACAGGGGATGTCAGAAATGTCAAGCACATTAGGGATAGGGACTGGACCTGTGAATTCATTAGTGTCAGAAGCTCCCAGTCACCTTCCTCAATGCAGTGCAGGCACTTTCTCTGCAATTTGTAGTATGAATCAATCAGTGAAAAAGCCTTTATTAGACACTTACTATGTGCCAAGTGGTAGGGCTACAAATACAAAAAGCCCTGAAGAAGCTCACCTTCTAATGGAGAAGCCAGCCCCCAAAGAGGAGCAGTGGCCAGAGAGGAACATGTTAGCCCAGAAAGGTACTGGAATGGTAAGTGGGGAGGTAGGGGGGTAGATTGAGCCATCCCATTCAGGAACAGTGGCAGAGCTCATTTGATCATGGTTCGTTTTTCCAAAACTGGAGGAAATGGGTGGAAAAAGATAGAAGGAAAGAGCAGTGAGTGCCTCCTAGGATGGAAATTTCTCTAGGACAGGAAAAGAATTTCTGAGAAGGACATGTGTCAGAGCTAGGCCTTGAACCTGGATCTTCCTGGCTCTGAGGATTGGCTGTGGAGCCAGACACCTGGATTCAAATCACTGCCTTTGATCTGTGTGACTGGGGGCAAGTCATTTCATGTCTCAGGGTCTTGGTTTTCTCATTTGTAAAAGGAGTTAAACTAGATGGTCTCCGGGGTCTCTTCCAGCTCTCATTAGAAACATTAGATCGCAGGCTTTTCAGGCTTAGAGTAAACTTATCACGTAAAAGGCCAGAGTGAGGAAGGAATTTCAGATGGAGAACCTCAGGAACCTGGTGAGGCCTCCCTTCACCACACAGTCAGGCAGCTTGGAGACCCGGCTCTGCCCCACTGGCCAGGGCAGGCTCTTAGAGATTGCTGCTTGTCTCTCCCACTGAACCGTCAGCTTCTCACAGCAGAGACTGGTGTTTGCAGGCACACAGGAAGTAGAGAATGAATGCTGCTTGGCTGGGTTCTAGAATTCTAGGTTCCATCTCTGGACTTCCCTTCCCTGGTCCCAGGGAAGCCTGCCAGCCCCGGATCCTTTCAACTCCTTCTTTGTTACGTCTTCTCTGGCACCTGAAAAATCCTTCAATACTCGTTGCCAAGTCCAATTCTTTGAGGGCATTCCTGATGCTGGGATCGATGGAGGGAGAGCTAGGTGAACCAGTGGGAAAAGATCTGGGTGGATCAGTGCAGGGGATTTCTGGAGGGGCTGGTGGGGGAGATAATGGGAGATGTTCAATAGTAACAAGGACTAAAGGATAACTTTAATTAGAAAGTATTTTTATTTTTCTATTTAATTACAAACGGAGACCAGACAAGACTTGAGGCACTTGGTTTGGAGGGAGAAGGTAGAGGTTCCTATGTCCCCAACCCCCAAGGCTGCTGGTGGGAAGGAGAACAGAGGACAGCATGAATCAGAGTTCACTTGAGACGAGTGCGGTGTGCATTGGGTGAGGAAACCTTATATTTTCTGGGATCGTGGGGGGCTGGCTGGGGTTGGGAGTTTTTGGGGGGGTGTTGGGGTGTAGCTGATTGATCTGGTTCAGCCCTGTCCACTCCATTCTGGTGCTGGTGCTTTGGACATGTGGCTGGAGGCTGACAGGGATGGTCGTAATGGGGACTGGATTTAGGGTACGCCATCCCCTCTGAAAGACAGGATCTAAGCTCATCCCCTCTCCCCTGGGGCCAATACAGAAGCAAGGGGGAGAATTCCCCCCTGTTCCTCATCCTGGCATTGGCTCCTTCTCTTATCTGGTCTGGGGTCCTACACTTTGCCACGCTGAGGTTTCACTCTGGGGAACAGCTGAAAAGACAAAGGCCGTTGTGAGTCTGGAATGCGTGGGAGGCTAGACCTAGTAAGCCTTAAGCTCCTCCTCTGCCTCCTTATCCCACCTGCCAAATTTCAATGGAACATCTCATTCTCTACCCCTGCCTGCATAATGAAAACTCCAGGGGCAGATCCCCCTTTCTCTTCCCTGCACCATGTAATGGAGCCCCCTCCATTCCTCTATGCAACAATGAACCTGTCCCCCAGTGGAACCACTCATCCCCTCCCATGTAATGGAAGCACTCATGTCTACCTGACACCCCTTGGTTGGGTGCTTACCCCAAAGTAGTTTCTGGGCACGTATCCCTCCTGACCCCGCAGGGCTGCCCACCACCAGTCAGTCTCCTCAGGGCCATCTCGGCGTAGGACAGTCACGGGTTCACCCTCACGGAAGGACAGCTCGTCCCCAAACTCGGCACTATAGTCCCAGAGTGCATAGACTGCCCCTCCATGCAGGTGGCCCATGCTCTGCTCAGCCTCTGAGGCACAGGACACAGACAGTCAGACCTGGAAAGTGTCTTATCCATCAGCTGATTTTTCCCATCACTTTATAGAAGGGGAAACTGAGGCCCAGAGTCACATAAATATTCAGTTTTGGGGTTGGGATTTGAACCCAGGTCTTCTGGCTCTGAATCCAGCACTCTTCTCACTGCACCATGGTCTGGTACAGAACCTCACCCTAATAACAGTTTATTTGCTCACTGATGTCAGTGCGCACTAAGGACATAGGTGTGAGAACATCAAATGACAGGTGTGATTCCCCAGGCCCTGTTCCACCATGACTGCTCCTGCCCCTCCCCCTGGTCATCTAGCATGCCTCACCTGCCAGGTAGGTGGCACAGTCAGCATAGCCCTCCCGGTAAGGGTCACACTTCTCAATGGCCATGGCCCCATCACTCAGGGTTGTGGCAAAGATGGCAGCCCCATGCTGCACCAAGGCTGTACATATGGCTGTGTCATTGCAAGAGGCCGCACAGTGTAAGGGCGTCCTGGGGTGGGACAGAGAGGTGACCATGGTAAGGAGGACTACTGAGGCACCACTGATAACAAAGCACTTCCCCTGCCAACCCTGAGCCCTTTGGCTGAGGGCCAGCCATCGCGTTGTCCTGCACTGGGTATGATATAAAATCCATCCCCCAGTGGACTGGGGGCCAGGGTAAATTTACCCCTCAGTGCTCTGCGGTCCCCAGGAGTGATGAGGAGGAAAAGTTATGGGCAGATGACCGGGAACCAAGTGAATGGAGTTGGGGTTTAGCGATCCCTTGACCAGCCCTCCCACCCTGTCTCACCAGCCATGGCTGTCCGGGGAGTTAACATTGGCACCAGTACCAATGAGGAAGTCCACAATGGCGTAGTTGGCACCACAGATGGCATTGTGCAGGGCCGTGATGCCCTCCTCATTGGGCTGGCTGGGGTCATTTATCTGAAGGGTAAGGTAGGAGAGACAGGAGTCCAGTCAGCCTTGGAAGAAAACGAAAGGAGCAGAACCATTCCTCCTCCCTTTCAGCCCACAGCCTCTCACCTCCTTCACTGCCTGCTGCACCACATCCAGCTCCCCAGTGAGTGCCGCGTCCAACAGTAATACCAAGGGGTTAAGGCGGGCTCGGCGGGCCTTGCGGGGGGAACCCCCTTTCCGAAGCACTGAGCGCATTTCCTGAGATGAGAGAGAATGCTGCATCAAAAAGGAGCTAGCTTCCCCCTTCTCTAGTTCCACTGTGACAATTCCCCTCCCTTACCCTTTCCAGGTGCCCAAAGAGGACAATGGACAGATACGGCTAAGTAGGCAAAACCTCCGCAAGAGGACAAAAGTAAGGAAGACCAGAGAGAAGGCCTACCTAGGAGTTGGGAGCATGAGTATTGTGGCCTAGAAACAGAAGCCTGGATTTTATCCCTAGCTCTGCCCCTTGACTCACTGTGGGACTTTCCCCTCTCTGGGCCACAGTTTCCCTATCTGTAAAACAAGAGGGGGAAGACAAGTAGACATTTCTAAGGGCCCTTCTTGCTCTGAGAACCCTAAGATTCCAGAATCCTATAGTTCTAAAGTTCAACAGTAGTTACAATATTCTCCATTTGTATAATGGTTCAAAGTTCTAGGACTCCCAAGATTCTAGGACGGTCCCAAGAGCCTTAGATGATCCCAAAAATCCATGGTTGTAAAGAGTTAGGGTACCCAAATTCTATGGTGACATCCAGAATCCATGGCTCCTAGATTCAGTGATCGTTCTAAGATTGTACAGTAACAAGACCTTACGTTTCCAAAAGTCTCAGATGGGTCTAAGGTTCTATGATGGTTCCCAAAGTCTATCCTGATTCCTCAATTATTTTAGGGTAATTCAAAGATGATATAATTCTAAGTTCTATGATGGTTCTAAAAGTCTATGTTGGCTTTAAGAATCCATGGTTCAGGAGTCTATGTTCTATATTCTACACAACATGATAGTTCTGAGTCCATGGCAGCTCTAATATTCATTGGTTCTAGATTCTAATGGTCTAGATGCTATAGTAGTGCTAAGATTCTATGATGACTCTAAGAATCTCCGATGGTTTTAAAATGGTAGTTCTAGATTTTATCAGGTTTTAAAAATCCCCTCCTCATTCTAACAAGTTACTGAATTTAGGGTTCTATGGTTCTAGATCCTATGGTAACTCTAAGATTCTGAAAGTATCTCACGGCTCTGAGATTCTTCAGTTCTAGAAACTATGGAAGCTTTATGGTTTTATAGTTCTTGTGTTCTATGCTACCTCTAAGATGTGATAGTTCTAGAATCTCTTATCCTTCTAAAATGCTGTTATGGTTCTAAGACTCTATTGGATCTGGGAGTCTATGGTTCTAGATTCTAGGATGAGTCTTTGATAGTTCTACAATTCTGTGGTTTTAGATTTTGTATTAGTTCTAAGATTCTGATTATTTTAAAAATATGTTAGCTTTCTGAATCGATAGTTCTAGATTCTATGGTTCTAGGTACTATGGTAATGCTAAGGTTCTAGGGTAGTTCTAAGAATCTCTTAGGCCATACAA
The DNA here is from genome assembly GCA_023548195.1 of Bettongia penicillata ogilbyi. NCBI lineage: Eukaryota > Metazoa > Chordata > Mammalia > Diprotodontia > Potoroidae > Bettongia > Bettongia penicillata. Next base: position 2,740,589 of record JAJHZJ010000310.1, on the reverse strand, counting down.
CTCATTGGTTCTACATTCTGTTGTTTTGGTAGCACTAAGATTCAATGGTGGTTCTAAGCATCATGAAGGCTCTAAGATTCTATGGTTCTAGATTCCAGCATTCTATTATGATTCTAAGAATCTACTTGACTTAGAATTCGGTGGCTCTAGATTCCATGGGAGTTCTAAAGTCCTATCATGACTCTAAGAGTTGCTGTTTCTGGATGCCATGGAAATCCTATGGTTCTCTGGTTCTTCTATTCAAAGCTCTAAGCTTCTGTGGTTCTAGATTCCTTGATAGTTGTGTATAGTTCTGTTAGGAGAGCCCTGAAAACAGAGGATTGACCTGGGGGATGGAGAAAAGAAGTGGGGCAGATAGCCCCCATTACTCACTGTGCTCTGGGGTGGTGGGGGGTCAGGCAGGCTAGGGGCTAGGGTGGGAGCTGGTGGGGCTGGGGCAGGGGGCCCTGCCCTAGCATCAGAGCCCTCAGTAATGGGAGGCAGCTCAGGTTCAGGCCCACCGGGGCCGCCACCACCATCACGGGGAGGGCTGCTGCCTCCACTGCCCCCGTGCCGATGGAAGAGGCGGTTGATAATTTGCTGGTACTGCTTCTTGTGCGTAGGGGGCAGGGCTGGGCCAGGGCTCTGTTCCATTGAGCCTCTGCGTTTCAGGGGCCGGGGAATCTCTGCCAGCACCCGGGCCACTTCCTCAAGCTCTGGCACCGTCTGGGCTTCCGGGGGGAGTGCAGGTTGTAGTCGTGTGGGGCTCAGGGGCCGAGGCACAGCCCCTTCCTCAGTCTCCACAACCTCTAGTGTTGGGGCCAGCAGCCCCTCCAGCTCTGGCTCTGGTTCCGGCTCTTCAGGGGGTTTGGGGGGACCTAAGAAGAGGGTCAAAGCCACTAAGCATGACACAGGGACTCCCTCCTCAAAATGTCCCATTCTCTCATTCATTCCCAGTTTGAACATTCAACAAGCCTGACTTTATAAAGCTAATATCCCATAGGCCTGTCATTCCACTAGTCTCTTCTGTCCCTCCTCCCCTATCCTCCCCTTAATGCTGAGCCTGACTTAGCTTGAAATCTTGGAGTCTGTGCCCTAACCAGGGACCCCTCAATGCCCATCTCCCCCACCTCTGCATTTTTAAGGCACTCTTGAATTTGAAGCTTGAGAAACGGGCATTATGGAGAACCTGGAAAAGCTTCTTGGTGATAACAAGGGTGCTACAAAGGGACTGGGAAATGAGACACAATTTCATTTCCCATGAAAGAGGGGCCAGGAACTGACTCTGGCTCAGATGCTTGACAGAGATGACCTCCTCCACCCAGAACTTTACCCTGGAGGCCGGTTCAATGTCGTTCCCTGCCCACCCTCTGGGGACCCCAGTTTTGACCTCACCTTCACCTCCTGGAGGTCGGGCAGATGGTACAAGCTGAGTGGCTAGAGGCTGGGCTGGGTTCTGTGGGGCTGGAACTGGGCTTTGAGGGGCTGGGACTTGGGGGGGCAACTTGGGTAGGGGAGCCCGTGTGATAATGGGTGAGCCTGGGGGCCCTGCCTTGGCTGCCCCATACTCCCAGAAGGCATTTTGCAACTTGAATATCATGGAGAGGGGGATAGGGCGCTGGCGGGGGGCCCCCCGGGCCTGAGGGCTGGTTGGTGGCATGGCGATGCGGCTGGCCGGCTGCCAGCTTCGAGGAAGGGTGCCAGGGACCCCTGGGCCCAAGGAGCGACGATATCCCCCAACCTCTGTCCGCCGGTCACTGGCCAATGGAGAAACTTTGTAATTCCGGGGCAGGGTGGAACTGGTGAGGCCATCCTGAAGGGGAGTGGGGGACAGGGTAGAGACAAGGTGATGACTTTCTACTGCGCACTCTCCATTCTCCTCTCTGGGCCTCAGTTTCCTCATTTACACAATGATGAGAGTTGAGCATCAAGCTCCCTAAGGACCCTTCTAGCCCCAGTGTGTTTGTATCCTAGGCTCATCATGTACAGGAAGCCTTGGCCTAGAAACCCTGCCACCCAGTCTCACCCCCTCACCTTGCCTGGACCACCCAGGCCATCTAAGCTGCTCTCCCGCCAGGGTAGCAGCTGCAAGGAAGGGGAGGATGGACGAAGGCCTCCGAAAACGTCCAGACCTGTGGCGGGGAGGAAAGATTAGGGACCGAACAGAGGAAGGGGGCCTCCACCACCACATTCCCTTCCCCAGGCTAGCTCACGGTCATAGCTGGAGGATTGGGATGATGACTTCTTCTCATAGGCCACATCCAAGTCTGACTCATTCCAGCTCTTAGGGGGACGCCGGCGCAGTGTCAGATCATCTGCAAGGGGCAGGGAGAGTTTGATCCACATCCCACATCCCTTCTTCTGCAGGATCACCCTACGTCCCCCACTTCTCTAGGGCCATCACTACTCAAAGGCACCCATATCTACTTCTACATCCCCTTCCCAATCCTAATGTCTGCCCCCTCTCACCTTGTGCCCGAAGTGGTGCAAAGGCACTGCCCCCAGCACTTGGGGGTGGACTCCCAAAGAGGGCAGAGCCCTCATAAGTGGCAGGAAGGCTGGAGCGGGGTGAAGGTCCTCGGTGCTCAGGGAAGAAAGTGTGAGGGCCATCACCCCGAGGAGAGCCAGCCCGTCCACCCACTAGGAAGTCATATTGTGGCGGGGGGCCTGTGGGACGGAGGGGGCCGGAGCCAGGCCTAGGAGATGGAGCCCGGCCCAGCGAGCTGACCACAGCCTCGTAGGTCAGAGTTTTGGGCCGCGGGGAGGGGGCCCGTTCCAGCGGTGAGTATGGCTCTGAAGACAAGTAGAGTGGGGTGCGTGGGGAGGATGGGCGCCCTTTGGGGGACAGGGGACTATATGGGAGCAAGGTGGGGGAATTTTCTGAGCGAGTATAGGTGGCATCCCCACTGTCTGCCACCTTCCGGGGTGAAGAAGTACGGCTAAAATGGTCAGGAGTGGGACTGGAGCTGTATCTGGTCAGCTGGAGGGAAGGAAGGAGGAGAAATGCCCAGTCAGTGATAGGGAATATGAGGGGGCTGCGGGGGAAGGGACCCAGGAGCTCAGGACCCAGGGACTGAGGGGGAAGGGACCCAGGAACTCAGAGAGAAGGAACCTAGGGGCTCAGGACCCAGGGACTGAGGGGGAAGGGACCCAGGAGTTCAGAGAGAAGGAACCCAGGGCTCAGGAGGAAAGGACCCAGAAAGAAGGGACCCACAGGCTCAGGACCCAAGGGCTCAGCAGAAAGGGACCCAGGGGCTGGTGGGGAAAAGGACCTAGGGGCTCAGGACCCAGGGGCTGAGGGGGAAGGGACCGAGGAGCTCAGAGAGAAGAAACCCAGGAGCTGAGGGAGAAGAGACCCAGGGGCTCAGGACCCAGGAACTGAGGGGGAAGGGACCCAGGAGCTCAGAAAGAAGGAACCCGGGGCTCAGGAAGAAAGGACCCAGAAAGAAGGGACCCACAGGCTCGGGGGCTCAGGACCCAAGAGCTCAGCAGGAAGGGACACAGGGAAGGGGGAAGGCAGACCCAGGGAAAGAAAACTACGGGGCTAAGGGAAGGATATATTCTACAATATATTATTAAATGAATGTTTACTAAAGATCCAGAAAAGGAAGCCTGCCTGGCTTCATCAAGCATAGGTCATGCCAGATGAAGCTTTTTTAAATACAGCATTACTAGACTAGTGGATTGGAAGGTGGGGAGAGGGATACTCTAAATATAAATGGAGCTAGCATCTGACAGCCTCTCATGCTATTCTTGTGGAACAGATAGAGGTTAGAATCGCACCATGCTGGGGCAGAGGCAGGAGCCAGTTTACTGGCCAGCCTCTAAAAGGAGTCATTCCCAACAACTCAGAAGGAAGGAGGTTTCCAGTGGAGTGCCCTGCCTTGTTTCACACACCAATGACTTGAAGAAAGGCAAAGATGGAATGTTTGTCAAATTTACAGACATCAAAAAGTTGGAAGCCCTGGCTAGTATGTTGGACAACAGTCTGACTCCAGCAATGGGCCGGATCTAACAAGGGTCCAGATAAATGTAAAATCTGGGTAATGTAAAAACTGGGTAATGAAAAATATGACAAGTACAAGACAGGGGAGGCTTGAGAGAGAACAATGGAGAGATAAACAGGTACAGAGACAGATTGAGTATTTGTTAAATTCTTACTAGGGCTAGATATGGTCTTTTAATGGACTTCTGGGTCCTGTGACAGCCCCCAAAACTAACGTGACCATAGACTACAGCAGGAAATGTTATATAATCTCTAAGCCTAGTGAACTGATATTGCTGAACTCTGACTTGTCTGGTGGCATGGTGGATAGAACACCAGACCTGGAGTCAGGAAAACCAGAGTTCAAATCCAGCCTTAGACATGTCCTACCTGTGTGAGCCTGGGCAAGTCAGTTTGCCTCAGTTTTCTCATCATGAACTGGAGCAGGAAATTACAAACTACTCCAGTATCTTCGCCAAGAAAACCCCAAATGGGCTCATAAAGAGTTGGATATGACTAAAACAAGTCAACAGCAATGTCCTGACTGGATCCCACTGGAGTACTAGGTTCAGCTTCAGCTGTTGTATTTTATGAAGAACAGTGGGTCCCATGGGGTGCAACCTGGAGTGGTTTAGTCTGGAAGGGAAGATTCAGGGTGGGCTTGGGGGACAAAACAGCTGTGTTCAAACTAAGAGTAATGGGGAGAAATTGCCAACAGGACAATCTAGGTTTGATGTCAGGGAAAACATCCTCACACTGGCAGCTGGCCCCAATAGCAACGGGCTACCTAGGGAGTATTGAACTCCCTGGCCTTGGAGGTCTCTGCAGGTCCCTCCCTGAAGTAAAGCTGACAGAGGAGGGGCCTAGAGGCTCACCCTGGTCGGAATGCTACCCTGGGGTGGAGGGGTAGAGGGGGCCGGTGAGTCAGACCAAAGAGACTCCAGCTGCTTGGTCAGCTCATCCACCTTGGCAGCAGCTGTGTCCAACTCCATCTGCTTCAGGTCAATGTGTTTCATGGCCAAGGCTGTGGGGAGAGGAGAGGTCAGGAGCGAGGTTCCAGGGAGCCCACCCCATCCGGAGAAGCCTTGCCCCCAGAGGGCCCCTCCCTCACATTGGAAATTCAAGTCCAGAAGGTCCCGAGCAGCGCTCTCAAAGGCCTCGCTGTCCATGGTGCCCAGGCTGGGGGGAGGCGGGGCGCGCCTGCGGAAAGAAGAAAGGTTACTAAGCCTCGGCGGCCCCACCAGAGCGAGGAAGTAGGATCTCTAAGCGCACAGGGGCGAAGTCTTACAGCACCTTGAAGAGGCAAGACAATGATAGGGGATGTCCAAGTATATTATCCCCAGCACCACCCCAAGAGCTTCGAGCAGGTTAGCCTCATTTTATCGAAGAGGAAGTCCGAGTCTCGGAGACGTTCGGTGACTTCCTAACTGTCCCACAGCTACGCTTTTTAGGGTCACATATTTAGAGTCGGAAGGGGCCTCAGAGGGCAATCCCTCATTTTGCAGAGGGACACGAAGCTCAGGGAGGTTGTATCGCACAAGAGTAGCGTCAGAGACAGAGTTTGAATCCAGGTCTCTCTTGACTGTAGGTCTAGCTCTCTTTCCACTACACCCCAAATCTCTAGGCGTTGAATTGGAGGTGGAAGGGGGAAAGGTTCTTGATCTAAGATCCCTAAGAACCAAGAGCTAACAGCTCGGACCTCAAGGAAGGGGGCTCTGGAGAGTCCGAGGCTGACTCTAAGCTGCAGAGACCCAGTAAAATTCTCATCAGTAAGGGGGAATTCTAAGTGCTAGAGGGGAAAGAACCCGGAGTGACTCTCAAGAGTTAGAGTAAGACTCCGGAGGGCCTTCAGCAAGAACGTAGGATTTAGGGGTACTGAAATTAAGAGTGCAGCGTGCAAGCACGGAGAGAAGGTGTTCTCCTGGAGAATGCTGGGCGGAGGCAAGGGCTTCACGGCTGGAAATTAGATGGCTGGAAGGAAACCGGTTGGGCCAACACAGCCCCTACGACCGACCGGCCCCGCCCTCCCTCCAGGGTGGGAGAAGGGCCAGGACAGGAGGTGTTTTCCTTCAGCCCCCGCAGCCGCCTCGGGGAGGAGCCACCACCCCAGCACGTTGGAACCCCCGCCAGGGTGGAGAGGGCCCCACCCCGAACGCGGGAGGGAGGGGCGGGGCTCCTGCGGTCAACCTGTACTGATCCTCCCCGCCGACTGGAGGGAGCGTGAGAAAAGACGCTGTGAGGTGTGGGGAAAAGAGCGATCTTCCCCATACTCGCTGTGTGTGACCGTGGGCAAATCGTCTCCCTTCTCGGAGCCCGGACTTTCCTTTTTAGCTAAATGGGGCGGAGGGAGGGAGGGAGGGGAGACTGGGCCCGTGATCTCTTCTAGCTTTGGCATTCTGCCATCTAAATTCGAAGAGTCAGAGCTCTTCCAGATTTGATTGTAAGTTTTATAGTCCCCAATTCCAAGCTTCCAGAATTCTCCTTTCAGCCCCGACTGTTTGGGGCAGACTGTAAAGGTAGGAGGGAGAAGAGAGCCCCGGAACCCTAACACCTGGCCAAGTGGCCAGCTCCAGCTTCCTACCTTCTTCTGGCAGTGCTTGGGGGCTAGGAAAGGGGAGAATAGGCCTCTGCTCCTACACACACCATGTCGGGGCGAATGGAGGAGGGAGGCACTGTGGGCTTGGGGGGGAATGGGATACAGTCAGCCTCCCACCCTCCCGCCCAGCCAGTGAGCTCAGGCCTCTGGTATGTATCAGGCCAGTCACGGCAAGTCTTCTTCCTCCCCCAGGGAAGAGCAGGTGAGGCACCCAGCCAGGTCCTGTCCTCCCCAGATTGCACCCTAACACGTTCCCTGCCAGATCCGACACAACTCACTCCCTAAAGTTCCCCCAGAGCCACACTGATTAGTCTTGCTGTAGAAGACTGTGACGAAAAAGGATAGGGGGAAGGTACTCTCAAGCTAACTCCCCTCTGGGAGGGAGGGGCTCCATTTTGTACTGTGGTCGGTCAGCCAGACAAACCTACTCCTTTCCCCTCCCCTCCCCTCCCTACAAAGCCTTGAGCCAAGGGGCAGGAAACCTCCATTTTAGCCCTGGCTCTACCCCAAACTCATTGCATGACCTTGAGAAAGACCCTTTCCCTTTGTAAACCTGAGTTCCTCTCTCTGTGAAAGGAGGTCTGACTTGGTGGTCTTGAAGGTCCTTCTAGTATCAATAGTCTATGTTCTAAGTTCCTCCTAGCTCTAGGATTTTATGTGTTACCATTCTGTGATTCACCATTACTTCCAATTGGAACATGTTCTAACATCCTATGTTCTGATCTCCCTTTCAGTTGGGACATGTTCTATCCTCCTGTATTTAGACTCCCAGCTGGGACACGTTCTAATTCCTTTCCAGCTAGGACATGTTTTAATATCTTGTATTCTAAACTCTCTTCCAGATGGGACATGTTCTAACATCCTATGTTCTAAGCTTCCTTCAAGTTGTGGCATGTTCTAACATTCTATGTTCTAAGCTTCCTTCCAGCTGGGACATGGTCTAAATTCAAAGGTCTCTTCCAGCTTGGAGACATTCTAACATTCTGTGACTTAAACTTCCTGATGGGATGGGTTCTAACTCCTTTCTAGCTGGGACATGTTCTAACATGATGTTCTAAGTCCCCTTCCAGTTGGGACATGTTCTAATACTTAATGTTCTAACCTCCCAATTGGGACATGTACTAAGCTCCCTTCGAGATGAGAAATGCTCTCACATCCTAGGTTCTAAGTTGCCTGCTAGTTTATTCTTATTCTAATGGCCCTTCAGTTCTAGTATTCCATTTTTGGTGGTTCCTTCCAGTTCTGATATTTTGGCTTTAAAAAAAAAATGTTCTCTGGACTGGCCCTTTCCCTAGACCTCAATTCTTTTACCCCCTCCCCAAAATGGAAAGACTGAGAAGAGAATGGGGTGGCTAGAACCAAGTTGTTCAATGGCTCACAAGGTGAGAGGGAGAGCTCCACAACCCAATGGGGGAGCCAGAAGGACTAAATTAAAATCAAATTGTTTTGGTCTCATGGGGTTGGGAGGGGGCTAGAGAAAGGGGAAACAGACTCTAGAAGAAATGGTCCTACTCTTGAAGAACCCCCAATATGAGAAATAGAGTCTTGCCTCCCCTCTCCCCCAATCTCCAGATCTGAGCCCACAACTACCCAGGTTGGGAGATGGGGAGGATAGAGATCCCAGTAAATGAAGGATGACTTGGGTCATAATTTTCTCCTTAGGGGTCACAGTTTTCTTCCATTCTAGCCAAGAGGCCCAAAGCCCCCCACTTGGCTTAAATGACCTCCAATCTCCACAATTCAGCAAAGTTTCAGTTTAAAGGCAGCCAGAAGCCCAGACTGGCTCCTTCGTACAGCCGCTATGGGGTCCAACACTGGTCTCCACTGGACTGCCACAAGCAGCAGAGAGGGAGGCCCCAAGCCTACATAGTTCTGAAAGGACAGGGCCTTCCAGAATTAGATGCTGACCTCTTATCTCTTTCTCTGCTGTTGACCTAGAAGCTGGGGCGGGGGGTGGGGGGGAGCGAAGAAGGGGTGTTTGGGAGAGAGACAAATGGCAGATTCTGAAAGTCTGGGCACATGAGGGGTGTCTCCACGATCAGCTAAGCCTAAGGGACCCCAGGACCTAGAACAAACTGGCTACCACCCACCCCCATACCTATGTTCCTGTCCCCAGGAAAGGCAATAATGAATGTGTACTGGAAGTCAAGAGCCATGGGTCCTTGGGCAAATCCCATCCCCTGAGCCTCAGTTTCCCCCTCTGTAAAATAACAAGGTGGTACTAGACGATCTCTAACATCCCTTCCAGCCCTGTCATTCTATGTTCTGCCAGTCTGTGTACCGGCCTGAAACCCCCTATTTCTAAGTTACAGAACAACTTTTTTTTTAAGCTCTTTATCCTCTTCTGGGTCTCAGTTTCCTAATTTGTAAAATGAGGCCTAGAGCTAGGAGTCCTCTAGGTTTCCTTCCAGCCCTAAATCTTATCCTTAGCTCTGCCATGCCCTGGTACAACTTTCTCTTCCCCTGCCCTCCCTTCGACCAGATTTGGGCCAAGAGAATCGGGAAAAAGGCAGACTGGGGGAAAAGTCTGAGAGTCTTCTTTGAGACTGGGGTGATGAAAGCCTAGCAGTCAGGGACACCCAGAGCTCCCTCCCTTCCCCCATTGGGGTTCTTCCCCCAAAACCTCCTTCTGGCTAGATACGGTCATTTCGTGCCCACCAGAGGGCCCTCGGAACGGTGGGGGAGGACGGGAGAGATGGTTTTCTCAGGAGGGTTTGCCCTTCCCTTCCTAAACCCCCCAGCCCCCTCCCTCCACAGTGCCCCGTGCAATCGGGGGAGTGATCTCATCCTAGCCCCCCCCCAGTCTCCACCAGGTGTCCCAGGCTACTTTCACCGCCCCCCTCCCCGCCCACCCCTCACTGGAGATCCCACGGAGGGGTTCCAGGCGTCCGACCCGGTCGACTCACTGCGCCTTCAACCGGGGCTGCCTCTGAGACTCCCGGGCGGATACGGGCAGGTCCCGGGGCTTCCTGGCGCCGGGGAACAGGTTTTACAGTACAGTGTGACACAGGTTGGAGGGAGAGGGAGGGAAAGAAGGCGGGCGGAGGAGGGGAGAAGTTTGAGGGGGCGGAGATGTGGGGGGGGCCGCCGCGCTGCATCTTGGAACTTGTAGTCCCCTGGGGGGGTCCAGTCTCGGCCCCCCCCCACACACTTCTAAGCTTCCATTCCCAAACCCACTTTTCCCCACTTTTCCCTCTGCCCTCCGGAGTGATCGGAGTTAGAACCCCAAGGACCCAGGAATCTGGCTGAGGACAGGATTCTTGAATCCATCACCAGCTAGCTGAGCCGCCCCTCTAGGGGAGGGTTCTTGAAACCCTAAATTGGAGGAGGGAGTCTCCAGCCTTGCTACTGATTTGGCATGGGACTTAGGAAGGAAGACGCCCTGCACCCCGTACCTATAAAAGGGGCGGGGGGGGGGTTGGACTAGATCTGCAAGCACGAAACTTCGGGGAATGTCCCAGGAAGACTCGCATCTCCATGACTACAAAGGCCGGGATCCCCCGAGCAGGACGCCCTGGCTCGGGGCACCCTGGGGGTTGTAGTTGAGTTCGAGGTGAGCCAGCCCAGGAATTTTAGAGTTCTAGGAGATGGGAGGGGATGAGGAAGCCGCCCCGTCGGGGCCACCCGCCGGGTCGTGCGGAGGAGGCTGCGGGTGGGTGGGCAATATAGGTCCAGAGGCGGGAGGCGGCCGTCCCCGGGGTCGCACAGGCAGGCTGGGAGCCCGGAGGCTGACGCACCGCCCAGGAATGCGGCCCCGTCGCCCGACCCGTCGATGTGTCCACCTCCCGAGGCTCCGAAGAGGAAACCCCGTCCGTGGGCGAGAGAAGGTGGGGAGAGGCCGGCGTTCCTACCCTCCTGTAGGATCTCGACTCCCGGTCCGGCCCCGCCCCACCTCCAACGGGGCAGCCCTCCTGGCCCGCCCCGCCTCCGACCCGCAGCCTCTCTTGCGGACCCCAGAATCCAGCCCGAGTGTAAAGCCCAAGCCATGTCTGCCCCCCATTTTACAGAGAAGAAAGGGGCCATCGTGCCAAGGGACCCCCGCATCCCGGGTATTCTATGCTGCGGATTCGAATCCCACCTCTCGACACTTACCGAATCCCTTCCCCTTTCTGCGGGCCTCAGTTTCCTCGCTCGGAAGACGCCGAGAGACCTCTGCGCCTCTAACTCCCAGGACCCCAGAACACTGTGTCCCCAACGCCCCCTGCCTGTGCCCCCAGCCTGGCGCCCTGGGATCCCTCGCTGTTCCGGACCGGGACCCCCGACGCCCGGGTTCCTTCCCGGCAGCCTCAGAAGCGCGAGGGATTCCGGACTGAGGGAATTCCGAATTGTGCTTCTCCCCCACTCCCCGCCCAGCCCAGACCCCCGAGCCGGGCGCCCCAAGCCGCGCTCTGGCCCCGACTCCGCCCCCTCGCCTGCTCCTTTAAATGGTCGGAGCCTCCAGACCTAGCACCTCCCAACCGGCTCCGTCGGGTCGGGCCGGCCCAAGAGCGCCCGAGGCAGAGGGGAGGTCTACGATGGCGCGGAACCCGGGACGCCGGAAACGGTCCTTTTCTGCTCTGACTCACCCCTCGCTTCCGGTGCAAATGGGCTTACCCAGCTGGGAGCCACGCCCCCACGGCCACGTGGTCTCGCCGCGCGTTCCGGGACTGGGGCTGAACCCAGCCGAGTAGTTGGAGCTGCCGGGGCCATGGCTGAAGGTGAGCGGGGCGGGGCCGAGAGGGTGGGGATGGGGTAGGGGGGTGGTCGTGGGGGGTAAGCGAGAGCACCCTGCTCATCTCCCACCTGCCCCACCCGCCAGCCGTCCGGAGCCCGCTCTGCCCCGACGACTTCTGCCCAGCCACGCTGCCCGCTGAGCCACCTTCGAGCCTCGCCCTGGACGCCCTGCGGAAGCCTGGCACCGAGCTGTGGCTCATCCGGACCCCGGCGGACTTCAGCCCGGCCAGGTGAGAGGGGTGGGCCGCCACGTGCACACACACAAACACTCACAGACACGCGCACGCGCCTTCAGGGCCGGGTGGTGCCGGAGGTTTGGAGCCCCCCTCCCCAGCCCGGGACGCGGCCGTTTCACTCGTGTCCAACGCTGCGTGGCTCAGGTGGGCTTGACCCCAGCCCCAGGGCCCTCTAGCAGGCCTTCTGGGACCTAAGGTCTCCTAAACTCATTCATCCATTCATTCGGTCAACATGTATTAAGCACCTACTATGTGTTAGGTATGTGCATGGAGTGCTGGGTCAGGAGTGAGGATCATCTACCTGCTAAGTTCGAGTCTGGCCTCAGTAAACACTTCCTAGCTGGGTGACCCTGGGCAAGCCACTGCACCCCACTGGGCCCAGCCCCCTTATGCGTAAATGAATTGGAGAAGGAGATGGCAAAGCCTTCCAGTATCCCTGCCAAGAAAACCCCATATGGGGTCACAGAGAGTCCCACATGACTGAAATGAGTGTGCCAGGCACAGGGCTGAGTGCTGGGATACAAAAAAGCAAAAGGCAGGCCCTGCCTTTAGGGAGTTTACAATCAGAAGCTTCTAGAACCCCAGAATCACATTAGTTACTGGGGATTCTTGCTTCAGTCCTATCCCCCTTGCACTCCCTCAGGTCCCCCCATACAATCTCTCCCATTCCTCCCTCCACAGCTTCAACGGATGCAGGGTGCCTCTTGTTGGCTTCCAGACCCTGAAAAGCCATCGGAATGAGGCTGGCATCTGTCAGCGCTACCACATCCTGAGCAGCACCAGCAGAGCCAGCCCTGAAACCCTGCTGGCTCCTTCGTCTTCAGCAGCCGGGCAGCTGGTTCCAGCCCCAGCTCTGCAGGGCACCTTGAGTATCATAGAAATACCCCGAAGCAAGTCGTCTGGCCAGTGTCTCCACGCCATCCCCACCAGCCCACCCCCTCAGATCCCACTTGGCCTACGGCCCCGATTCCAGGCCTTTGGGGGCCGACAACCTGTGCCCCTGGCTACAGTGGCAGGGGAGGCAGGGGATGTGAAGCATCCCCAGAAAAGGAAGAAGTCTGAATTGGTGTCTCTGAATCCCAGTCCACAGAAGGTTCTGAATGGAGGTGGGCTGAACTCTGCTTCAGGGCAAGGGATACCGGAGCCCAGAGAACAAGGGCAGATCAAAATAGAGGAAGCAGTGGCAGCCCCATCACCTGCCAAGAAGAAGAAGAAGAAGAAGAAGGAGCTGGGGGGAGAGATGTCGGAGCCAGCAGGAGAGATGGCAGAGCCCATGGAGCAAGAGCAGATCAAAATAGAGGAAGCAGTGGCAACCCCATCACCTGCCAAGAAGAAGAAGAAGAAGAAGAAGAAGGAGGAGGAGCTGGAGGGAGAGATGTCGGAGCCAGCAGGAGAGATGTCGGAGCCCACGAAGCAAGAGCAGATCAAAATAGAGGAAGCAGTGGCAGCCCCATCACCTGCCAAGAAGAAGAAGAAGAAGAAGGAGGAGCTGGAGGGAGAGATGTCGGAGCCGGCAGGAGAGATGTCGGAGCCCATGGAGCAAGAGCAGATCAAAATAGAGGGAACAGTGGCAACCCCATTCTCTGTCAAGAAGAAGAAAACAAAGGAGCTGGAGGGAGAGGCGCTGGAGTCAGCAGGAGAGATGTCGGAGCCCACAGAGCAAGGGCAGATCAAAATAGAGGGAACAGCGGCAGCCCCATCACCTGCCAAGAAGAAGAGGAAGAAGAAGAAGAAGGAGCTGGAGGGGGAGGCACCAGAGCCAGCAGGACAGGGGCCCGAGCCGGAGGGCAGAGCAATGGAGCTACAGCAGGAGGCAGTTCTTTCCCCCACAAAGACAAAGAAGAGCAAGAAGCGACGAGGGCCAGAGGGTGAGGTCCAAACTGACCTTCGAGAGGAGAAAAGTGGGAAGAGACAGGAGGTGGGAGGAGAGATGCCGGTGCCTGAGCGGGTTGCTGAACTAGAGGAAGAGGAAGAGGAGATGGTCACTCCAGTTCCCGCCAAGAGGAAGAGAGGAGAACCAGGAGGAGAGAGAGTAGAAGCAGCAGAGATGGTTGAGGCCCTTGGGAATGCGGAGCCTTCACACACCAAGAAGAAGAGGAGGAGGAAGCTAGAGGGAGGAGAGGGCCCCCCACCAGGGCCCCCCAAGAAGTCCCTGGCAGGGGTCTCAGAGTCAGAGAGCCCAAGCCCCAGCCTGGGGTTGGAGGAGATGAAGAAGCAGCAGCATCAGGAGAAGGTGGGACCGGCAGAAGCCTAAGTGGATGACCCGGCCCTGTGTGAGCCCTCCCTATGGGCCAGAGGGAAGAGATCTTCCCTCCCCCAAAGGGTCTCCAGGACCTTGGAGAAGGCCAGGAGGGCTGGCATCATACCCTTGCCCCAGCCCTGGCACACACAGAGACAAGCCGGCTGCTGTCCATGCTTTATTGGTGTCCATCCTGGGACCCTCCCTCCCAGCAGAGCCCTGGGCTTTCAGGGCACCTTAAGAAAGGGCTGGTGTAGGACTTCAAAGAGCCTCCGGGCCTGGAAAAGGAACACATTGGGCTTCTGACATTAAAAGGAAATCTTAGCCCATCTGGGCCACAGCTGTGTGTCTTCATTCCCATCCCCTCCCAGGCTCTCCCCAGGTAGGAGGTGGGGAGCCTATATCTGGGAGTCCTGGATTCACACTTAGTTCCACCACTAACCCTCCCCACCCCTGTAAACTGGGTGGGTTCTGGGCTTCTCTTGGTCTAAGAATCTCCCAGGTCAGCCCTCCTTTCTCACCTTCTGAGGCCCAAAGCCAGGGCAGAGGGACAGGTCATCCTGAGAGGCGGCTGTGAGCTGCTCCAGAGACTGCGAAGGGGGAGGGAGGGAACATGGAAAGGGGCAGGTTAGGTGGATCAGGAAGTGAGGCTGTGACAGCCATGCTGGCTGACCACCATGCCATACCATGCCCCTACTTCCTCCCCTCCCCCTCCCACCCCCCCAGTGTGTGGCTGGGGGATTCCAGGAGATGGGGAAGGCAGAATGCTGTTCTCATAAGGATGGAGGGACAAGGGAGGACCAGGGCCCAGAACTGGGGGGACAGGGGCTAGAGTGGAGCAGCCTGAGGTACCCAGCAGGAGTCTCACCCCAAAAGTGGCCAGCAGCGTCTGGCTGTCTGTCTTGTTTACTGACTTCACTGTGGTCAGACACTCGGTGACCTAGGAGGGGAAGAGGAGTTGGGAGGCGAGTTTTGCACACAGTCCTCGTGGCTGTGAGCCAGGGCAGCAGGAGGGAGGGAGGAAGGAAGGAGAAAGCCCTCACCCTTGATACAAAGTCCTGCTCCAGCTTTTCCTTCAGCAGATCAGCAGGCTTCTGTTCATAGGACTTGTAGGTCTCCAGGTACCTCCCGGCTTCTTCTGGGCTAGGGTAGGGCAGAGGAAAGGAGTGAGGCTGGCCTTACCCTCACCTCCCACACACCACTGCTCCCCCAAACCTCACCTCCAGGCCAGAATCAGGGTGCAGTCAGCCAGGATGCACATCTTAGCTAGATCCTTCAGGGCACGCTGAGGGTCCTTCTGTTTGAACCAAGATTACAGAGAGAGAGGGTTGGAACCGTAGACCAGTAGGCATAGGGGACTTTGAATGGAGAATGTCAAGGCTGGAAGGGAGCTTACAACAGGGAATGTTAGGGTTTGGAGGGACTTCAGAACATGGAGAGACAGATCATAAATTTATAGAGAAAAAGATTATCTTTCAGATATATGGATAAGGGAATAATTCATGATCAAAGGGAAAATAGAACAGAAGATAAAAATAGACAATTTTTCTTACATAAAACTAAAAAAGTTTGCACAAACAAAACGAAGGCAGCTAAAATTAAAAGGGAAGTGTGGAAGCAGGGCAGGGCAATCTTTGTAGCAAGTTTCTCCAATAAAGGTCTCATTTCCAAGAGATATTACGGACTGATTAAAATTTAGAAGAAAAAGCCATTATTCAATTGGCAAATGGTCAAAAAAACAGGTAATTCTTGGGGAAGAAATTGAACTGTGGGGGAAAAAAGTGGTCCAAATTGCTAATAAATGGAGAAATTTGAAGTAAAGCAACTCTGGTTCCACCTCAGTCCATTCAGATTGCCTGAGCTAATGGAAAAAGAACAGTGCTGGAAGGGCTGGTAAATAAATTGGTGAAGCTGTGAACTGATAAGGCCATTGTCCCTTAAACTTTGTGCACACATACTCTTTGCCCAGTGATACTATTTTGGGCGAGTCACTTAACCCCAATTGCCTCATCCTGGGTCATCTCCATACATCCAGATGAATATCTGGTCACTGTATTCAGATGGCTCTGGAGGAGAACTGAGGCTGGTGACCTGCACAGTCCTCTCTCACTCAAAACAGTGAAGTGCAAGTCATGTCATCGTTTCTCTGATGGCATGGTTTTCTTTGGCAACGAAAGATGAACACACATTTTGGGGGCTATGCCCTAAAGAGATCAAAGTAAGAGGGAAAGGATTCCTAGACATAAAAGTGTAGCAGCTCTTTCTGAGGGGGCAAAGAATGGGACACTAAAGGGGTCGCCATCAATTGGGGGAGACAATTTCAGAAAAACCCAGGAAGATTTGTAGGAACTGATAGAGTGAATTGAACAGAACCAGGAGAACCAATAACAAAACATCGACACACTATTGTACTTTTGAAGACTTGGGAACTCTGATTGAGTCAATGGCCAACCACAGTTTCAGAGGGTTAATGGTTAGATGTGCTACCTGCCTCCTAATACAAAAAGGATGGAGTCAGCGGCAGCATGAGACAGCTTTTGGATGTGGCCAGTGGGGGGCGTTTTTTTCCTGATTATGCTTCTTTTCCCCTTTTTTGATGGGGAGGGCAAGTGGGAGAAACTAAGTTTATTAATATAAAACAAATTTAAATATAAACATATAAACACACCCATATACATATAAGCACACACATAAACACATGTACAAACACACACAGAGCATACGTGCCTATATAAACACACAAATGCACATATGCAATATACATATAAATGTACACATATATACACGAATGAGTATATACATGCATGTGTGTATGCACATATAAACACGTATATGTGTGTGAATATGTAAACATATGTATGTCTGGTTAGGGCTAGGACATCAAAACATGGAATGTCATGTCCAGAAGAGATTTTGGAACAGGAAATGTTGGCCATGGGAAGGGGCTTAGACCAGAGGGTCAGAGCTGGGAGAGCCCCCATCCTGCAGAAGTCACCTAGGATCATTCAGTGGGCCCCTGGGAGGAGGTGTGCTGGCCAGGGCTGCGTTCCAGGCTTCTTACCACGTCTATTTGTAGCAGGAGCACACGAAGTGCGTAGTTCTTCCCCAGCCCTTGCAGACGCTCATGGATATAATTAGGGTGCAGGTTGTGGTAGCGCAGGCTGGGAGGGAGAACCAGGGAAGGTCAGTTTGGCAAGTTCCAGAAACCTTTCATCTTCACCTTTACCCATCTGAGGTGGAAAATTGCCTAGTGAAGGGGGAACTCGATGGGATTTGGGGTCAGAGGACTTCATTTCAGAGCCCAGCTGTACCAAATGTGTGACCTTGGGCTGTCCCTTCCAATTCTCTGGGCCTGGGACTAGATCCACTCAGGTCTTCCTGACTCCAGGCCCAGAACGCTATGCACTATAGTGCCACTTAGCTGCTCTGTAACCCAGATCCTAAGTCTCTAAACCCATCATCTCATACTATGTCACCCCCATGATACAATGGATATAACCTAATACTTGATGGTAAGCAATTTCTAAGACGTCCATCCCCAGCATGGATTACAGCCTCCATCCAACAGCACAGACTGCAATCCCTCTAATGATGCAGTAGATGGTCAGATTCCTGTGGCCAAAAAATGGCTCCCCTTGTAGTCAAGCAGGTCATGACCCAGTCCGAAGCTAACTAGCTTGATTCTGGAATGATGTTCATGCAGTCCATCTCTGGACCTGTACTACAGGCCTTTCCAGCTAGGCGAGAGATGTCAGAGTTCCTTGGGCTCTGCTGACCCAACCTTTGAAATCCCCAGGTCACTGCCTTACCTCAAATGAGGCATGGAGGAGGTCACCTACAAAGGGTGGGCTAGGACCAGAGAGTCCCTGCCCTTTTAGGTATGTGTGTGGGGGTAGTGGGGCAGGGAAGTCTTCAGGGAGAACTTGGCACCTGAGTTGGCTCTTAAAGGAAGAGGTTATGAACAAGTGGAGAGATTAATTAATCTACAAGCAATTATTATGCCCCTACTAAGAGTCAGGCACTAAGCTAGATGACGGGAACACAAAGAAATGGAAAACAAACCCTGCTATCTAGGAAGAGAGATTAGGGTGCCTCCCTAAGTTCTCCACCCCACCCTTCTTCCTGGTTCCCTGGGATCCCCACACCTCAGCTAGTAGTGCTCAGACTTTCCCTTCCCATTGCAAATCCCGTATCTTTAGATGATTGGCTTTTTCAGAACTACAGTTTGTCTGGGGAGACCTCTGGGAGGAGAGGAGGGTCGAACGTTGGCATCAGGAGATACTTGGGTTGGGGGCTCACCTGAGGAAGAGGGCACAGGTGCTCTGACCCATAACATAGTCTGGGACAATTTCTCCAAATTCCCAGGGCACATTCCTTATGAATTTCAGGACAGGATTCCCCCTCTGGGAAGAAGCACAAGGTAAGAAGAGAGCTTTGGTCTCCCCACAGTCCCCCCATGTTCTGGGGTTACTCCACCTTACCTGACGGGGGCTCACTGTGATGCTGAGACTCTTGGTCTGAGGTTTTGACCCCTGAGGGCCCTGGTTGGCAATTTCTTCTCCAGGCTGTCCCAGACTGGGAGCCACTTCAGACCCGGCCCCTTGGGGAGCAGCTTTGGGCCGGGCCCCTTGGGAAGCACCTTTGGGCTGGGCCCCTGGCTGGGCAGCTTCGGGCCGGGCCCCTTGGGAAGCACCTTTGGGCTGGGCCCCTGGCTGGGCAGCTTCAGGCCTGGCCCCTTGGGAAGCACCTTTGGGCTGGGCCCCTGGCTGGGCAGCTTCAGGCCTGGCCCCTTGGGGAGCAGCTTTGGGCTGGGCCCCTGGCTGGGCAGCTTCGGGCCGGGCCCCTTGGAGAGTGGCTTCTGCCCGGACTCCTCCAGGACAGAGCCTGCTTGTTGTATAGTCAGCATAGGTTAGAGGTGCCTCATGGACAGAGGTGATGGGTGAAGGAAGGCTCCGGCTGGATTTGAATAAGGATTTTACCTGAGGATGGGGAAAGGAGGACGGCAGGAAGACTTTTGTTTCTCCCTCTGAGATCCATCTGAGAGCACTGACTGACAGAGCTGAAAGTGAGACCTGCCTCCTTTTACAGAGGAGGAAATTGAGGCCAGGCCCAACTGACTAAGCATGGGTTATGTGCCTAAAAGTTCACTACCATTAAAGTGTAAGCTCATGGAGGCCAAGCTGACTTTGTAACCCTGGCATACACCACAGTGAGGGCTTAATAATGCTTGTTGGCCGACTGACTGAAAACTGAAATTAAAATCCAAGTCCTGAGAGTTCATGGGGTTACAGGAAGAGGAAAGGCCCACCCCAAAGTCCATCCTCTGCATCCCACATGCCCCCTCCACAGCCTCCATGACAAGCCTCTGCTTGAGTACTACAGCCCTTTGGAAAGGTTTCCCCTTACACAGTCCAGATATGTCTGTGTACCCCCTCCCCGTCCCCATAGTCCCAGTTCTCTCCTTGAGTTCAAGCAGAATGTGACAGCCCTTTGGTGCAGAGATCTCAGGACCTCCTGCATCTTTTCTGCATCACAAACATTCCTTATTTGATAGAGGGAAAAACTAAGGCACAGAGAGGAGAAGGGCCTGGTTCACAGAGCTGATCCTGGGATCCCTCTTTCCAGACTCCCAGCCTATACGGCTGCTCCCCCATGCCAGACCCCCCAGTGCCCCTGTGGTCTCATCCAGGATGAGTCCAGGGTCCAGGCTGGGTTCTCTTCCTCCCTGTCCCCCCCACCCCCAGCTACCTCCAAAGGCGGAGCCTCCTCCAGGGGAATGGTGAACTTCTTTCTCTTAGGGGGCTGCGCGGCCTCTTCAGCCACCTTCTTGCTGGCCATCTCTGGTTCCTGGCCTGGAACAGACAGAGGACATGAGCTAGCATTCCAAGCATTCCCCTGATAACATCCCTGGGGCTGGCCAGGGAAACCACCACCATGATGTCCCTCCCACTTCCCAGCATTCCTTGTTCCCCACACCTCCTAGAGCTTCAGGAATCCAGCATCCCAATGTTACCACCC
Organism: Bettongia penicillata ogilbyi; assembly: GCA_023548195.1. Classification (NCBI taxonomy): domain Eukaryota; kingdom Metazoa; phylum Chordata; class Mammalia; order Diprotodontia; family Potoroidae; genus Bettongia; species Bettongia penicillata. The sequence continues at coordinate 2,720,823 of JAJHZJ010000310.1, read as the reverse complement.
CCAATTCTCCAGGTACCCAGCACCCCAAAGTCCCTGGTGCTCCACCATGTCCCATACTCCCAGCACTTCAATGTTCCTGGTGCCCTACCATGCCCCACACTCCCAGCACCCCAATGTTCCTGGTGCCCCACCATGCCCTATACTCCCAGCACCCCAATGTCACTACCACCTCAGTTCTCCAGATACCTAGCACCCCAAAGTCCCCAGTGCCCCACAATTCTCCACACTCCCAGCACCCCAAAGTCCCTACCACCACTTCAGTCAGTCAGCCAATAAACATTTATTAAGCCCCTACTATGTGTCAGGCACTGTGCTAAGCCCTTGGGACACAAAGAACTGCAAAAGGCCTCCTCCTGAGGAGCTCCCAGTCTGATGGGGGAGAGGACATGAAAAGAACTCTACATAAACAAGCTCTAGAGGAATAAATAGGAAGCAGTGACCAGAGGGAAGGCACTAGAATTCAAAGGGACCAGGAAAGACTTCCTGTAGGAGGAGCAATCAGACAGCTGGGGAAGAACCAGGCAAGTTGGGTGCTATAAAAATCGAGAGTGCCAAGGAGAAGAGGGTGCTGATGGACAATCTCAGAGGCTACAGAGAGCCCAAGGAGGAGGACTCAGAGAAAGGTCATTTGATTTGAGGACTCAGAGAAAGGTCATTTGATTTGGTGACTTTGGACAGGGCATTCTCTGTTGAATGATGAGGCTGGGAGCCAGGCTGCAGAGTTAAGGGAGGGAGAGGAGGGGAAGGAGTCTGCCTCCTCAAGGCATTCAGCTCTGTAGGGCAGAAGAGATAGAGGAGGCTGGCTAGTAGGGATGGATAGATCAAGGGAGGGGGTTTGAGGATGGGACATGTTTTTAGGCAGGAGGGAAGGAGTCAATGGAAAGGAGAGATTGAAAGATAAGAGAATGGGCATGATAGAGAGGGCAATCTGTTGGAAGAGACAGAACAGAACGGTATCATCTGGGCACCTAGAGGGCTTTGACTGGGCAGGAAGGGCCACCTCTTAGTGCGAGATGGAAAAAGTGGAGGAGATACTAGGGTTAGGTGTCTGGATGATGTGAGATAAGACAAGATTGGGGCAGCTAGGTGACCAATTGGATAGAGGGCCGACCCTGGAGTCAAGAGGACCTGAGTTCAAATCCAGCCTCAGATACTTGACACTGACTAGCTGTGTAACCCTTCCCCCATTGCCTTGCCAAAAATAAAAAAAGAGATGAGGGCACTCTCAGCAAGTAGCTTCATTTTGTTTTTCTGTAAAATACCATTTCAGGGAGGGGGGAGGGAAAGAAGGATGGAAATGATAGAACTTGGAAAAAAAATATTTAAAATTGTTTTAACAAGTAATTGGGGGAAAATAAAATATATTTAAAAATATATATGGCAGGGTTTTCAGTTGGGAAGGTCGGAGGAGGGGGAGCCATGAGAAGTTGGAGGAGGCATGAAAAGGTGTGTAGAAGAACCGCTGTGCACAGTGGGACCCGGAGGTGAGGAGGGAGGTATGGTAGGATTGCCGGGCAGCAGGGAGAGCCCAGCTGAGGTTATGCAACATAAATCTGGAGTGGACCTTCCTTTGACAGCACGTGGGTAGGAGGGAAGGCAGTCCTGCCCCCCATGTCCCTGCTGCCCCCCAATAACACCTTCCAAACACCCTTACCTAGCGATCCAAGCCTCCCCCCTCCACGTGTCCCCAGAGTCCCACGAGCCCCGCCCCTCCCTTGTCCCTGTGCTTTACAAGTCCCGCCCCCTCTCTTGCCCCGCCCCCTTGTCGCTGTGTTCCGCCAAGTCCCGCCCCTTGCCTTGTCCCCGCCTCTGCCTTCACCTGCCAGTTCTCACCTCCCGTCCAATTCCGTGTGTCGTCTGCGGCACCCCTGTGATTGATCAGCGGGACAGCCAATCCGTGGTGCACGACGCCTTTCCCGTGCGCCGTCTGGACTCCACCGCTACCACCCAGACTTTGCCTTTCGATCCTCGCTCGGGCTCTGAGACAGCCGGGAGCCTTCGGAATGCGTGCAGTGGGGAAGGAGAGAGCCTGACTTCGGCTAGAGAGGCCCTCATAGGCCTCTGGCAGCCCACTTCCGGCTTTTCTGTCCTTCCGACGAGAACCATCGAGACGTGACACTCTGGCCCAGCGCTCTATGGCCCTGGAGGACTGGGGCGTGGGATGGGGGGGAACGCCTCCCGTCTACTTTTCTGTCTCTTTCCTGGTGAGTTTCAGCCCGCTTCTGACTCCTCCCCCTTACTCCCGAGCAGGAGCTTTGGAGACCTGGGTCTTGAGTTCTCTGGCCCGTTGCACTTTGGGCAAGTGTCTTCTCATCTCTTGGCCTCAGTTTCCTCCTTTGTAAAATAACCAGGTGTGGTTCCTAAGTCCCTTCTTGCTCCCATCACCCTCTATCTTCGTCCTCTTTTCCATGGACTCTTCTTTCGGCCTTCTGCCTCCTCTCCCCCTTCCTCAATTGGGTTAATGCAATTACTTCACATCATTCCCTTAAAAAAAGTTGTATTATTCCTGCTTCTTCCTTTTTAAGTCGTGAGTGGATGGTGAACGAACCCAGGTATCCCCCACTCCCAGTACAGGCTTTTCCCACCGTACAGAATCACAGGACTTGAGAGTGGAAGAAGCCACACAGTCCGGTCCTGTCCCTCCACCCCCGTCTCCCATGCAGTTCCCTAGTCCTGGAAACCTGGTGTCAGTGACACCGGTATGGAGAGAAACCCAAACAAAACCTTCCTTCTTCCTCCTTAGAAATAAATGGTTACTCTTCATGTCAGTGGGATACTTGATTTAAGCCACTGGACAAGTGAGTTAATAGTTGTATAAGCGCTTAGCACAAACCTGCTACGGAATTACCCAAAATGTCAGCCAGCGTTATAAATATTCTCATTATTAATTTCCAGGCTTGAGGGAAAGGTGGAGAATGAGGAAGCTTCCTGGAGGAAATGGGATTTCAGTGATGGACAGGGGAAAGAAGAGTCTGGGATATAGGATAAAGGAAACTGGCTTTGAATCCCTGCTGTTAGTTAAGACTCTGTGTGACCTGGGAAAGTCACACCCCCCTTCTGGGTCTCAGTTTCTTCAACTGTAAAACAAGGGGATTAGACTAGATGGTCCTCAAGAGCCTTTCCCACACTAAGTCCTATGACCCATTTTCTCCTAATTCTTCATATTTATCATTGCTTATCATTGCTTATATACATATACATACATACATACATACACACACACAAAAGGTGGGGGGCATGGTCCAAACCTGTTTCCTAAACCTGTGTTGGGAATTGGTGAGGAAACCACTAATATAGCTCTGCAATTGTTCGAAACATAGATTGAGAGAGTTTGCTGAAGGCACTAAGGTTACCTGTCTGTCCCAGGTAGGACTTGAACTCAGGGCTTCCTGACCTGAAGGCTGGCTTTCTATCCTGTCTCTCATATGTACTCATATAATACAATTTCTTCAGACATTCACCAGCCATTGGGCTATAGTTTCTAACTCTTTGGAATGACATATAATACTGACTATTTCCTATAGTAGTAAACACCTTAGACCAAAGGGGATGTCTATCACTCAGGGAATATTTCAACACTGTGATCAGGTATGAGTCAGGTATTTATTGTTTTGTCAAGTATTTTGGGCCTCTAGGAGGTGCAATGGATAGGGTTTAGGGCCTGGAATCAGGAAGACCTGACTTCCAATCCGGCCTCAGACACCGGATTGTGACTGTGTGACCCTGGGCAAATTGCTTTAACCCTGTTTACTTCAGTTTTCTCATCTGTAAAATGAGCTAGAGAAGGAAATGGCAAACCCCTCGAGCATCTCTGCCAAGAAAACCCCAAATGAGGTCATGAAGTGTCACGCATGACCAGTCAACAACAACAGGTATTTATTTCCTATACACAAAGGAAATGCTGAACACCAAACCACAAACATTCATTTGATAAAAAACAAACTTAAACAAGTGTTAGTGTGAACAAGGAGTGAAGTCGCTGCTCAGCTCTAGCAGATTTTTTGCAAGAAACTATTCTTTGTCCCCAAAGAACACTTGTAGCTCCCATCCCCTGCTATCTCCTCCTTCAAGTCCTTCCCCTGGACAAGGTCGACCCCTCCCTTTCCTCCCAGCTTCTCCAGCCTATTGCGCCACCCCCATCAACCTCCCCTCTCACTTTCGCTCTCTCCCTGTCTCCTGACTGCTTCCCTTCTGCCCACAAGCTTGCCCATGGCTTCCCTCTTCCTCAGAATACCCTCCCTTACTATATCTTCCTGCAATCATCTTATATTTCTCCTTCCTTTTGTAACTAAGCTTCTGGAGAAGAAGACTGTCTGCAGTAGGTACTTCATTTCTTCCACTCTCATTCTCTTCTTAATGCTCTGCAGTCTGGCTTCCAACCTCATCATTCAACAGAAACCATTCTCCCCCAGATACCAATGATCACTTAACTGCCAGAGCTAATGGCCTTTTTTCAGTCCTCCTTCTGGCCCTTTGTGCAGCCTGTGGCACTGTGGATCACTCTCTCCTTGACAGTCTCTTCTCTCTCTCTCTCTGTCCCTCTCTCTCTGTCTTTCTGTCTCTCTGTCTCTCTCTCTCTCTCTCTCTCTCTCTCTCTCTCTCTCTCTCTCTCTCTCTCTCTCTCTCTCTCTCTCTCTCTCTCTCCTAGTTCTCCTCCCACCTCTCCTCAGTCTCTTTTGCTAGATCTTTATCCAGGTCACACCCATCAACTGTGCTGGGAAACTGTGCAGGAACCCCTGCTCTTCTCCCTCTGTATTCTTGTGCTTGGTTATCTGGTCAGCTCCCATGGATTCAAGTATCATCTCTATGTGGATTCTCAGATCTACATATGAAGTCCTAACCTCCCTGCTGATCCCCAGACTCTAATCTCCAACTTGAACTGGATGTCCTGTAGGCACCTGAAACACTGCATGTCTGAAATGGAGCTCGGTGTCTTTCCTCCTCCTCCAATTCCTCCTTTCTAAACTTCCTTATTATTGTCCAGGGTCCATGTCACCATCCTTGCAGTCTTCCAGGCAGGCAGCCTAGACTCCTCACTATGTCTCACCCCTCATGTCCAATCTGTCGTCAAGACCTTCTGATGTCCCCATTGGTAGTATCTCTCCAATATGCCCCCTTCTCTCCTCTGACACTGTCCCCACCCTGATGAATACCTCATCCCCTCACACCTGGACTATTACTAATAGCCAATGGTGGGTCTGTCTGCCTCAAGGTGTCCCCCCTCCAAAGCATCCTGGACTCAGCTGCCAAAGTGAGCTTCCTAGAGTCAGTCCATTTCACCACTCTATGCAATAAACAGGATCAAGTAGAAAATCCCTTTTTGGCTTTTAAAGAGGATTCCTAATCTACATTATGACAAGATAATAGTAAGTAATGTTTATATAGTGTTTTACAAACAGCTGATTTTATCCTATTCTCCATCTTATGGTTAAGGAAACTGATAGAACCAGAAGTTTAGTGATTGGTGTAAGGTTATACACTTAAGTGCCTGAGGCTGGATTGAAACACACACACACACACACACACACATTGGAGGGTTAAGTGACTTGTCCAGGGTCCCACAGCTGGAAAGGGTCTGAGGTTATACTGGAACTCCAAGTCCTCCTACCTCCAGGGCTGGTGCTCTATATGGGGGCCCACTCACTGGCCTCAGAACCAGTTCTCTCTACATTAATTTGAATATGGCTTATCATCAATCTGCTATTTTGGGTTCCTCTGAATTCTTTTCCTTCCTGCCCTCCACCTTCCCTTTGCTGAATTATTCAGTATAACAAAAAAAAATAGTTCTTTTATTTTCCTGCTTTTCTCTTGTCTTTTCTTCCTTCATCTTCTCTTTTCTTTGCACTGGGTCTCCTTATTGTCCACCGTGGAAGTGCCAGACCTGCCCTAGAGCCCATCCCCCTGGGATCAGTACAGGAAGTTTGATCAGCTCCTGTCTGCTCTGGGCTAGTTCTCCCTTAGGCATCAAGCTGGTCCCTGCCTGCCTTCGCCCCCTCCTGGTGACTCACAGTATTGAAGCCAGACTTTCCATGGACATCAAATTGGCTTAGCCGACTGCCTCTGGCAGCCCATGTCCCAGGTACAAAGAATTATTTTAGAGAAAATAAAAAAAAAAAATTGGAGAAAAAGAAATTAGCAAAACCAATCAATACAAAAAAATAGAATACATGCAATCTTCCCCACCTGCGGACCTCCCACCTCTGCCAAGGAATGGGGGGAGGGGATGCAAGGAAATGCAACATTCAGTTTTGAGTGTTTTGTGGTGGTTGTTTGGTCTTCTCATTTACATGACTGTAGTTATTGGGTGGAAGCAGCTAGTGGCTCAGTGGGTAGAGTACTGGGCATGAAGTCAAGAAGACCTCAGTTCAAATCCAGATTCAGACACTTACTAGTTATGTGACCTTGGGCAAGTTAACCTCTTAACCTCTGTTTGCCTTAATCCACTGGAGAAGGAAATGGCAAACACTGTGGACCTGGAGTCAGAAATACCTGAATTCAAATACAACCACAGACACTTACTAGCTGTGTGACCCTGGTCAAGTTGCTTCACTCTGTTTGCCTCAGTTTCTTCATCTGTTAAATGAACTGGAAAAGGAAATGGCCAACCCCTCCAGTATCTTTGCCAAGAAAACTGCATGATCAGTATTGGAAGACTTGGTGCACAGGGTCACAAAGAGCTGGACATGACTGAACAGCAAAAAGTCATTGGTTATCCAGTTTTCCTGGATCTCTTGACTTCATATAGGTCTTCCCAAGCTTTGTCATTTCCTAACGCCTAGTAATGTTCCATTACTTGACTATCCCCCTAATCTATGGAAAACCTTTAATTTTTCCAAGGTTCCCTGGGTAGGCCTGGCCTGCTAGTGGGCACAGCTGTCTTCTCCAGGTCTCTATGAGATACCATGTGACCCACCTACTTAACAGAGTATCTGAAAAATGGGTTCTTTTTCAACTGAGCCACTTCTAGCCCAGCCACCACCTCTGTCAATCTTACTTTTTTGTCTGTGCCTTCCACTTCCCTTCCTCACCCACTAAATAATAAAAGTAAAGCCTCTGTATCAGAGGCACACATTCCAGTAAAACATATCCCCTCATTGACCACATCCAAAAAGGTAAGACTCATTCTGTGTTTTAAGTCTGCCCCCTCTCTGGCAGGTAGGGCATGGGGGAACAGGAGTGAGGTGATGTTTCCTCTTCAGTCCTCTGGGCTTACCATTTGTCATCTCATCAGAAGTCTTTCAAAACTGGTTTTTCTCTACGTTGTCATGACATAAATAGTTCTCCCTTTTCTGCTCACATCCCTCAGTATCACCTCAAAGAGGTTTTCCCAGTGTGCTCTGAAACTGCCTCTATCATTTCTCATGAAACAAAAAAATATCCCATTATATTCATATACCACTGTTTTGTGCACTGAGATTCTGTGCATGAACAGATCACTGAAGATAGAGGCACATGTACAAAAATATTTATAGCAGCTCTTTTTGTGGTGGCCATGAACCGAAAATCAAGGGAATGTCCATCAATTGAGGAATGACTGAACAAGTTGTGGTATATGAACGTTATGGAATATTACTGAGCAACAAGAAATGACGAACAGTCAGACTTTAGAAAAATCTGGAAAGACTTACATGAACTGATAGGGAGTGAAATGCGCAGAACTATGCAGGAGAATGTTATGCACAGTAAAAGCCACAGTGTATCAGGACTATTTCTGATAGACTAAGCCCCTCACAGCAATGCCCAAAGGACATCCCCAAAGGACTCTTGAGGCAAAATGCCATTCACATTCAGAGAAAGAACTATGGAATCGGAACACAGAATGAAGCAGACTCTTTTCTCTTGTGTTAAAAAAAAAAATGGAGGCACCTCTGTGGGAGACAGCAGAGATCTGCTTCTGGGACAAGACATTCTTTGTGTCCCTACCACGGTGGTGGGAACAGCCTCTTCCCATTGACTGGACAACTGCAACAAGCTGTGTCTAAGATGGGAACAGTCCCTCTTTCCAGTTGTATCCAGAGGTGAAGGGTCTTGGTTAACCATAGCTTAGACTAGCTAGGGATGGTGGCAAGGAGAACCATCTTCCCCCTCCCTTTAAGCACCAAGTACCTGTTCATCCTTTTCAGTTCAAGGCACAGGAAGGGGAATTTCTAAATCCAGGAGTCCAAGCCATGGCAATCTTTGAGCCAAAATTCTATTCAATACATTGATACCAGCCTGGTAGAGAAGTTCTAAGAAGCCAGGGTGCCAACACTTGATTCTAGAAATTTTGACCTTGAAATTTGGTGGGACTATGTTACATAACACATGAGTTAAACTGTGAACTTAAACCCTCCTCTCCTCTCCTCCTCAGTGACTAGAGGGAGGATTATGGTCCGTGATGTTAGAGGGAATATTTTTATATTTCTGTTAGCTCTTTGAAATCTCTTTTTATAATCTGATTATTAAATAATTCCTGGAACTAGGGTGCTAGAGGCCCCTTAAAATTGATGGAACACAATTAGTGGGGGTTTGAGCGAATTCTAGAGACTAGACCTCCCATGACTCCTGTAAGTTAAAAGAGAACCCTGGGAAAGAGATGAAATTTAACACATTTAGCCTTCAGGCAGTGGGGGGGCCCAATCAGTCATCATTCCATCATAATTTGTTCAACCCTTCCCCAGCAGATGGGCACTTCCTCTAGTTCCCAGATCTTTACTATTACAAAAAGAGCTGCTATATCTGCACATGCGGCTTTTTTTCTCCTCTTTCTTTGGACACTTTGGGACATAGACCAACAGGTGGCTCAACTTGATCACCTTTCCTCATACTCTTCTGGTGTCTTTTCAAAGACAACAAGATCATCCCACGATGCCAAAACTTCCTTGTAGATCCTGTAAAATGAGAGAGGTGAACAGGCACTTGGGGCTTAAAGGGAGGGGGAAGATGGTTCACCCCACCACAATCCCTAGTTTAGTGTCTATGCTGTGGTTATCCAAGACCTTCACCTCTAGACTACATGATCATAGCTTATGTGTCCACCTACTTTCCCCAAAAGCTGATGAAAAGTCATATGGTCATAAACACCAATATGGAAGACATCATCTAGGTCAATGCCTCTATTTGACAAACTGGGGAAACTGAGACCCAGGCAGGTTAAGTAACTGTCTGAAGTCATACAGGCAGTAAGTGTCAGAGGCATCCCTGAAATGTTTTTTAGGGCATATGATCATGTTGATAAAACCCATCTGAGCAGATAAAATTCATTATTTCTTTGTCTTCCTCTGCTTCCATAGAAAACACCTGAGAGCATGTTTATATCTTATACTGGTCCCCCTTAGTTCTCATGATGAAAGTCTTGTAGTCTACCCATGAGTCACCCAACTCTTCTTCTGCACCAGCACTATAAGCATTGCAAATGGACTTCAGGACTAGGTGGTACCATTGGCTAAACCTTCTAGATATTTTCTAGACTTCTACCGCAAGTAGAGGAGTCTTCTGGGAACTTCTAAAAAGGCCAGTAGGATTTGGGAGGGTTCCTTGGTCCCCCCCTTATACTTACAAAGAGAATAGACCTATTTTCCCCCTGACATTGTCTCTCATCTGATCCTTCCATTCTCCCAGCACTGAAGAGTCACCAAAGTCAAGGAGTACCCACCATCTTGATACATTACTGCAGGGTCCAGAGCCTATGACCTGGAAGACTCCAGAACTCCTTTCAACTCCAGAACTCTCCCCTACTCAAGGCCCTGTTACCCAGATTGGTGAATGCCTCACATGGCCCATTATATCCTAGCCTACTCCAGATGTCTTGCTACCCCAAATGGATTATCTATTTCTCTCTGCCCTGCACAACAATTTCCAATTTAGGGACCATAATCAAACTTTACTGCCTTTGTTTCTGGAAAGAGTGTTCCAATATACTCCCCTGTGGCTCCATTCACCATTCCTGTAACTTTCCATCCTGAAGTGGTCCTCTCTGCCCGTCACTCCCTGATATATATGGTCTATATTGTCTCTGCCCATTAGAATATAAATTCCTTGAGGAATTTTTTTCTTTTTTCACTTTTGTATTAGTATGTCCAGAACATAGCACAGTGCTTAGCAGATAGCAAACACTTAATAGATGCATTTTCCTTTCTTAATTCATTCGCTACTGACATCAATAACTTCTCTAGCAAACTATGGGTTCACAATGATTTATCCCAAGTAGAGAGAGTGTTGACACTCAGTCCAGAGTCTTAGCCCTTTCATAGGCTAGAAAGGTATTTTTCTATTTTTCTCTAGTGTTTTATCTCAAATACCTCTCTCTCAGAATGCCTGGGACACTCTTGCCATCCACTGTCCAGCACACAAGACATTCTACCAGTGGGAATACAAATGGAATTTTTGTAAAATTTCTACAAGTAGAAATGGGATCCCCAATGCTGCATCTTGACTTAGAAAAGCACAAATCAACATTATCCATGTTGTATTGTATTTTTATTTTATTTTGTTAAACATTTTCCACTTATATTTTAATCTGATTCAGAACCAAATAGGAGTTTTGAGGACCACTTGTGTCCATTGCCTTCTGCATGAGGTCTGGAGGTCAGTTGGCAAGGACCCACAGACAACCTGTGCACTCTGAGGTAACTTCTTGTCTCTGACCCTATTCTGATTCCCAGTGTTAGTTCTGAGAACATCAGCTTCCACTGAATCAAATCTCCATTCACTTTTCAAATGAAGCCAACATAATTGTGGCCATCTGGTCGACCTTTGGAGCCAATACTAACTCAATTAGTAGAGCCCCTTGTATTGGACTGCCCTGACCTCTGGTCCCCTGATCCTTTATCTTTCCAATTGTGATGATTCTGTCTGTGATTCCATTTCCAACAGTTTTCTGTAAGCTCTAGCCTCTGAGACTGAATGATCAGTGGCAGTCTTTTGCTCTTATGGACTATATATGAGAAGATTGGATTTTCCCAAATCAGATCACTCTGAAATTGTTTTTGAAGTGACTTACTCCCTGTTGCAAGAGTTCATGATTTAGCTATTTTTGCTCTTACTCAACACCAATTAGTTACTCAATAGCACATAGCCTCAGCACTTTTTAAAAATTCTAATAAATTGTATTAATATTTTATTTGTATATTACCTCAGTTTCCTCCTGTGTATCTCCCTCTCCCCCATTCTAGAGAGCTACCCCATAAAACAAAGGATGTTTTCTCTTTTTTTCAAGTCTTTTATCATTATTATTATTATTGTATTTATTTGGTATTTAGTATTTAATTTTCCCCCATGTAAAACATGTAAAACATTTTTTACCATTGGTTTTTCAAGCTTTGAGTTCCAAATTCTCTCCCTTTCTCCCTCCCCCTTCCCCCCGTTGAGAAAGCAAGTAATTCCATATAGGTTATATATGTATAGTCATACAAAACATATCCACAATTGTCATGTTGTGGAAGAAAACATAGACAAAAAAACTCAAGAAAAATAAAGTGAAAACCCCCCCCCACAAAAGTTGCTTCAATCTGTATTCAGATACCATCTGCTCTTTATGTGGGGATGGATAGGATTTTTCATCTTAAATCCTTCAGAGTTGTCATGGATTGTTGTATTACTGAGAATAGCTAAGTCATTCACAGCTGATCATCTTACAATATCGCTGTTACTTTGTACCCAGTACATTTCACTTTGCATCAGCTCATGTAAGTCTTTCTAGGTTTTTCTGAGAGCATCCTACTTATCATATGTTATAGGACAAAGCATTCATAATTATGTACCACAACTTATTCAACCATTCCCCAATTGATGTGTATCCCCTCAATTTCTAATTCTTTACCCCCAGAAAAGAGCTGCTATAAATTATTTTGTACATATAGGTCCTTTCCCACAAAGGATTTTTTTTTAAAGAAAAAGGTGAAGAAGAGTGGAAGAATCCAGAAAACCAATTAATTCATTGAAAAAAATCTGAAAATACATTCAATGTTTCATACCCGTGAACCTCCCACATCTGCAAAGATGTAGAAGAGGTGTCTTCTATCTCTTCTTTGGGGACAAGTTCGTTCTTGATCATTTTGAAACATTCACTTTCAATTGTTTTGTGGTATCGGTTTTTTCCGTTTCCTTTGTTGTAATCATTGGGTATAGTGTTTTCCTCACTCTGTATTATTTCGTGTAAGTCTTTCCGTGTCTCTCTGTATTAAACACATACATCATTTCTTATAGCACAGTTACATTCCATTACATTTGTGTGCCACATTTTATTTAACTATGCTCGGATCTATGAGCATTGACTTGGTTTCCAGTTCTTTGCTATCATAAAAAGTGCTGCTATAAATATTTTGTTGTATATGGGGATTTTCTTCTTGTCACTTACCTCCTCAGAGTATAAAGCTAGTAATGGAATCTCAGAGTCAAAGGGTATAGATATTTTAATTACTTTATTTGCATAATTCCAAATTGCTCTCCAAAATAGTTTTATTGATTCACAGTTCCACCAAATAGGGAGGCTAAGTGGTGCAGTGGATAGAGCCCCCAACCAGGAGTCAGGAAGACCTGAGTTCAAATATGGCCTCAGACAGTTAGTACCTATATGACCCTGGGCAAGTCACTTAACCCTGTTTGCCTCAGTTTCCTCATCTATAAAATGAGCTGGAGAAGGAAATGGCAAACCACTCCAGAATCTTTGCCAAGAAAATTCCAAATGGGGTCATGAAGAGTCAGATACTAATGGCATCAACAAATTCCTGTCTTCCCAAAACCCTCCAACATTGACTGTTCCCATCTTTGTCAGTTTCCTGGGAATGAGTTGAAATCTTCAGGTCATTTTGAATTGAATTTCTCTTACTTTTTGTAATTTGTATCATTCTCTTCTATGGCTGTTAATAAGTAATAAGTAGCCATTCTTTTTTTGAGAACTGTTTGCTCATATCGTCATGAGACCATTTATCTATTGAGGAAGTCACCTGAGTTCTTGATGACATACTATGATTTCATACACTTGATCTCATGTTGCTTCCTCTGGTTTTATCACTCCCCTCACCATCAGTCTCCATAACAGATTGCATGTACATGTGAACCGTGCAGGCTTCTCACCTTTGTATCAGATAACTTTAAAAAACTTAGCATAAATTGGGTACACAGGCTTACCACTTCAAATTGCTTCTCCAGTATTTGCAAACATTTCTTCCATGTGACTTCAGGATTCTTGGCCTTGGAATTCCATCCACATATAAGAGGTTGCCCCTCTAAGCCTCTCTACCCCTTTCATCTCTCCCCACACTTTTTTTTTCTATATCAGTTGCATGCTGATACTCCAACACGTTTCTTAGTCAAACCAAATATCAGATGTTTCTTCCTTGGGGAGACTTGGGCAGTGACTTAGCCTGGGAAATCTATTTACTTGGAAGTGAACAGGCTTATTCACAACTTTAGCCACTTCTATCCCAACATGGATGTCCTTTTCTCCAGGGTCAATCCCACATCTTCTTAATGTCCTCATTGCTCAGTTCCTGAACACATAAGATTGTTGATTGGTTAACCAGTAGTCCTCTGAATGGCTCTAGATTTCATCGCTTCCCATCCATGTGCTAAGGAATGGAGGTCCGGGTGGCTCATGTCACCTTCCATATCTAGAACGGAAATGGAACACAACAGACAGTAGTCCCTAAGCCCACAACCATGTCAATTTATCTTATAGCAACTGTTTTGACTGACTTATAAAGGAATACCTAAGAAAACTAATGACAAGCCGAAAACAAAAGAAAAAATGCCCGTTTTTCTTCAGTTCATCTTGGTACCCTAAGGCATCCAAAGTGGAGATACTGGATGAGCCCCTTCTTGTACCAACAGGCAGAATCCTCCAAGTGGGGGCAAGCTCAGGTTTCAAGGCCTTTGCCTTTCTTCATCTACTAACACAACAGCCCATGAGCTCTCATGAGTGAGTTTACTTTTAATAATTAATCAAAAGATAGAATTCGTTCAAAGCAAAGAAAGGCAAATTAAGAAAAGTATCAATCATTTCACCTGTAAACCTTAGGCACACTGTTCCATAAACACACACTACAGAGAGAGAAGAGCCAGGGGACAGGCACGTGTATGGGGGTGTAACTCACACCAGGACCTCTGATGTTATGCAGTGGTTTTCTCACTACTTCCCCCAAGCCTTTTCTGCCCTGATCTCCCCTAGATGTTACAACCCCATGGGCCCACTGACTTCTGGTTTTCCAGTTTCTATATTCTATAGATCTTGGCTAAAGTACTATTTTTTTCAAGGGCTTATGAGGGCATATGTTCTTCATGATCTTTTAGATCAAAGTTAGGAGGGTTGTTGTTGGTGGCTTTTTTTAATAGCTCTTTTTAGAAAAGGAGCCACAATTCAGCAAAAGCTTTTCATAAAGAGAAGATGACACATCCTGCTGTTTCCTTCAGAATCTTGTAAAGTTCTATCACCTCCAAGAGGACATTATCTTCCCAATCTCCCTTTCTCCTTCCCCCGCTCTGACAATGAGGTGGTCCTTCTCCTTACCTACATGGCATTTAAGCCATCTCCTAGAGTCTTTTCCAACATATCTCAGCCTCAGTCATCCCCACTTTCTCTCTTGAATCCTCAGCCTCTCCTGCCACATGGCTCCCTCCTTACTGCTCTCCAACATGCCAAGTCTTAAAAACCCAGACTTCCCCATCTCATCTCCTCAAGCTATAATCCTGTAACTCTTGTCTCTCTCAGTCAAACTCCTTGAAAACATTCTCTGTCCTCCTTGCCACCACTTTGTCTCTTCTCCCTCTTCAATTACTCAAAATCGGGCCCCCTACCTCATCGCTCAGCTGGACCTGTGGTCTCCAAAATCGCCATGATATCTCAATCACCAAAGCCCATGGTCTTTTTCCCATTGCCCTTCCTTACAGACCTCTGCTGCTCTGGGTTTGGTGATAGTGTTCTCGTCCCTGTCTCACTGCTCCTTCCCACTCTCCTTGGCTGTTTCCTCATCCACATGGCACCCCTTCCTTGTTGCCCTTCCCTTCTCTGTTGATGCTCTGTGGGTGACCTCATCCACTTCCATGGGTTTAACTATAATCCATATGCTGTTTACTTACTCTGTGTCCAGCCCCAGTCTCTCCCCCAAGTTTTGGTCCCATGCCATCAATTGTCTATTGGACATTTCAAACTGGATGGCCCAGAAACATCTCAAGGGCAGCTAGGTGGTGAAGTAAATAGAGCACCAGACCTAGGATCAGGGAGACTTGAGTTCAAATCTGGCCTCAGACACTTCAAGTCAAGCATGACCAACCCTTTTAGGAAAGGAAAAGAAGTCGGAATAAAAATAATGTAATTTATCAAATAACATTAACAGTTAATGATAATATTTAATATTATTTTTACATGAAGCAGATTATACACAACACAGGTGTATAATAATTTGTCATGTTAATATTGCAGGTTAAAATGAAAAGTACTTCCAGAGAGGCAGTTACTGAACTTTCATCAGCATATGCTTAATTGATTGATACTTTGCCCCAGATACCAACTTCTTTTAAGAAATGAAGTATTTTTCACTTCAGTAGATAGTGTAGCCAGCTTCAAGTTTATTTTTTTTATGGTTTTTTTTTTTGTGTGTGTGTGTTTTGTATGTTTGGAGACATTTGGGTTAAGTGACTTACCTAGGTTCACCTACCTAGTAAGTATCTGAAGCTGGATTTGGACACTCCTACCTGGCCGCACAAGTCTGTCTTTTAACTGAACTTTTCAGGTGACTAGGCTTGAGCCTCCATGGGATACTCCACTCTAGCTCATGGTAACTATTCCATATACCTCCACATTTTAATCTCTAAAGGCCAGGTTTACACTTGCTAACCATCTATGTAAGGGTTACTCATCAAGCTATTGTGAAAGTGCTCTGGATTTCCAGGGTGCTCCCACATCTCAATTCCGGTTCCCTTTCACTCTCCCATGTAGAAGAGTTGGAGCAGTGGAGGGAGGGGGGAACAAAGGCAAAGCTAAGCCCAGAGGAGTGTTTTTATGCCTGCCTGGTCACATTCCTGGCCTTTCTATATAGAAATCCAGCCAACAAATTGTGAAAAGCTTGGAGTTCACCTATACAAATATTTTTCACAGCTTAATCAAGATTTAGTAAGTGCCCATGTGCCACTCACTGTATTAAACTCCGGGGGTGGGTATAAAACCAAGAATGAAACCTCTGGCTCAAATTTGGTTACTATTTTTGCATTATTTCAAATTGTTTTCCCAAGGGGGCACAGACCAGTTCAAGGATGAGCAGTAGAAAGAATTCAGAGAAATTCAGGAAGGGAAGTGAATCTAGAATAAGAATATGTACAATTATTTCACACACAGTAGTTGCAAATCCTTTAGATGGTAGTAAATTGGAGATCACAATCCCTGGTCAACATTACTACTTACTCCGAATAAATGTGCTTCCATTTCTAATGCCATAGAAAAAATTTGTGACCATCAAAGAGCAACATAAATCTTGGCTATTCTTGTTCTAGTTATTAAAAAGTGGGGGAGCAACTAACTCCTAAGTTGGGAACACTGTGGATCCAAAGTCCTCTTTTCTGATGTTCTATTCGGTTGCCAGCGGCTAGGTGGCGCCATAGTACATAGAGTATCGGTCCTGGAGTCGGTAAGGTTCCCTTTCATGAGATCAAATCTAACCTCAGACACTTACTAGCTGTGTGACCCTGGGCAAGTCACTTAACCCTATTTGCCTTAGTTTCCTCCTCTGTGAAATGAGCTGGAGAAGGCAGTGGCAAACCACTCCAATATCTTTGCCAAGAAAAGCCCAACTGGGGTCATGGAGATAAGACTCAAGAAGAAATTTAATTGCATCAATGTTCATGCACCAAGGAGCCTTGATTGACAATATGCTGGGGAATTTTAGGTTGTATCAAAACAAATGCATTTTTAAAAGAATAATACAAATCTGGGAGTCCAAATTTCCTTGGTTTGAATCCTTCAGTCTCTGGGAGAGACAAGCATCCCTAGATTTGAAATAACAGAATTGCTTCTTTACTGAAGCTCAGAGGTGTGGGGGCTGAGTTGGAGAAGGATTCTCTGGCTCAGAGATCCAGCATGGCAGGAGGATAGGAGCCCTTCCATCCTCCTCTGCTATGTGTAGATTCCCTACCCCCAAACACCCTTCACCCTCCCCCAGGCCCAAAGAGCTGCAGGAAACATGGCTCTCTCAACATCCGGCAGCTTCTGACCACACAGCTGCAAAGGAAAGCGCCTCTCCGAGAAAATCCTTAGCACTCAGAATGTCAGAGCTAGGGGGAGGAACCTCAGAACACAAGACAGAGCACATCAGAGTTGAAAGACCTTTGGGACACAAAACAAAGAAGATAGAATGTTGGAACTGGGAGAGGCTTCAGAAGAGGGCATATCAGGGCTGGATGTTAAACCTTAGAACAGAGAATGTTAGAACTGGGAGGGGCATTAGAACAGGGAATGTCAGGGCTGGAAGGAGCCTTGGAACACACAACATAGAATGCTAGATTTTAGTGACCATCCAGTTCAGGTTCTTCATTTACAGATAAGAAGATGATGGCTCAGAGAGAAGGGCAGGGATCTGCCCAGGGACACACAAGCAGGATGGAAGGTCCAGGACTAACCCTCAAGCCTTCTGTCTTCCAATTTGGACTTTTTCCCCCACTGCATATTTTCTGGCATCCTTTTCAGCTGGGGTGTGGAGGGAAGCAGTGGGTCTGAGCAATCTAGAAAATACAGATCTGGGACCCCCTTCCTACACTCCCTTCCTCCTAAAAAAAAAGCTCCCCCCTGTAAATTCTGAATGCTTAATGCCTAGGAAACAACCTCGATTAGGACTGCCCCCCATCCCCACCTCGATGGGAGAGCAACAGAGCCAGGGGATTGAGAATGCTCCTGGAGGCCTTCAGGGAGGGGGTGGCATTGAGCTGGATTTGGAAGAGGGGTCACCGTTGGGGATGGGGAGAGGATTCAGACAAGGGGAGGAGGGCTCCTGACCCCACCCTCCCCCAGCCTCTTCTGCCCTCCTCTCCACTAAGTCCTCCCCTTCTCTCTCTTCCCCTCCCCCTCCATCTCTTGGTCCCTGCTTGTCTTCTCTGCTTCCCCATTTCTTCCAGAAGGATCCCGGCTAAAGCGGAAGAGATCTGCGGTGCTGGAGCCGCGGAGGATGCAATTTCTCCGTCCGAAATTCGCATCTCTCGGGGCCAAGTTCAAATTCAGGCATTCGAAACCTGGATTCGTCCTCTTCCCCCACCCCCACTCCGGCCCTTCCAGAGGCAGGCTAGCGGGCTGGTCAGGGTGGAAAGCTCTGGAAGGGCTCAAGCCAGCAGCCTTCGGGAAAGGGGAAAGGGGAGGGGAGGGGGGCGAGGGCCCGGCCTGGCCCCCCGCCGTCCCCCTCCTCCAGCCCCTACTGCTCCGCCTCTAAACTTAGCCGCCGTGACGCGCAGCTGCTGCTGCTTGTGGGGCTCGGGCTGCTGGGGAGGGGGGACTGGGGGGCCGGGGACGGTTGGGGGAAGGGGAGGAGAGGGGAAGGAAAAGAGAGGGGGGAAGGCTAAGGCAGGCAAGCGCCTATTTATAGCGCCCCGAGCCCGAAATAGCGCCGGAGCCGAGCGGCCGGGATGACGCGGGAGCAGCCGGGGGCTGACTCACCGAGCCCCGCAGCCCAGCCGGCTGGGGGCAGTGGACGCGGCGCCCACCCCGCTTATCCGGACCGTCCGCTGGACTCCGGGAGAGGTGGGGGCTTTGTCCGGACAGACCCGCGTACCCCGATCCCATCGTTAGGAAGCTAGCCCCCGGTCCCCTAGTTCGCGGCTGTCCGGGACCCTAACCTTGCAGCGGGATCGTTTGCGGTTAGACTCCGCCAGGCGCACCTGCAGAGATGAGACCCTAAGGAAGTCTTCCCGGGGAGCCAGGGGACAGCTGTGGTCCTGAGACAGCTCCCACCCCGTCATTTCACGCCTGCTCCGAGACGACTGACTCGATTCCCTGTTTGGAGGCTGGGGGATTGACACTATGACCTGGGATATGACTGACTCTCCTCTCCATCGCGAATTATTCCTCTAACTCCATCACCCTAACAACTGCCCCTCCATCCCCCTAACCATTATCCCTCCATCCCCCTGACCACTGCCCCTCCATCCCGCTAACCACTGCCCCTCCATCCCCCTAACTACCACCCCTCCATCCCCCTAACCACTATCCCTCCATCCCCCTGACCACTGTCCCTCCATTCCGATGACCACTGCCCCTCTCGCACCCATCTCCCCAGACAGAAAACTTCTTGAGCGAGGTTTTCCTTTTGTCTAGCGCCTAGCACAGAACCTGGCCCCTCTGGGAACCTAATACGTTCTCATTGCTTGATCAGGGTACTGGAGTAAGAGGGCTGCCTCGAAGCAGAGCCCCGGGCCTCGTTTTCCTCATCTGTACAAAGAGGTGCTTGGACTCTGGGGCCCTCAGAGGTCCCTTTCAGCTCTGGGTCTGTAATTGCGGGTTCTTGTCAGGAGGGGGAGCAGTGACTCCATTGATAATCCCCTTCTAGGCCGGCAGATAAACCAGGATCCGTCTAAATACCCTCTACAAAATTCTCGGAGTGGCAGTCAACAACCAGGGGCATGGGGCTAAATTAACACATAACTCCTTGCTGCTTTATTGGTTAAATTCAGGAGGGAAAAAAACCGGTGCATAATTAAAAATAGCCACGGTCATAATCCACAATGAGTCACCTCAAATCCATCTCCTCTAGACTGTGCACAGTTCTAAGAAGATGCGGGAGGGAGGGCAGCCAGTGGGATACAGGGGAGGCAGTGTGGCCCGGGGTGGGGTCCAGAGAGTCCTGATTCTGCTACCTAGAAGCTATGTGGCCACAGGTAAGTCACAACCTCTCTGGGCATCCAGAACCTGGGGACCCACAAAGTTCAAGTCTCAGAGTCAGTAATCTCCAGCTGGAATTGGAAGCAGGGACTAGTTCTGCCTCTGAGCTATGTGATCCTGAGTAAATATTCTTACTCTCTATGAGCCTCAGTTTCCTCATCTGTAAAATGAAGTACTAATGCCTATATAGTGCGGTAGTAATACCTACCTCATCAGGTTGGGGGTTCAAATGAGGTAATAGATGGAAAGTACTTTACAAACATTTAGGGCACTTACAGAAATGTTCCTTGCTTTTAGAGTTGCAATCTTGAGGCTCTGTGTGTCTATTGGGCAAAGGCTCTGAGAATGACCCCTCCTACTCTTCCCCCTAAACCCTTAGGGATTTAATAAATGCTCAGTACTTGATTGAATGGTTGGTTCCCTCTTGCCTCTAGGAGGGAATACTAACTCCTCAGTTCAACATGCAATGCCCTTCACAATCTGGCTCTAGCCCACTTTCCCCAGACATTCTCTGCTCCATTTAAACTAGCCTTGTTGCTATTGCCCCAGATTCGGCACCCTGTGCCTTTTTTCAGGCCTTTCCCCCTCCCTGGAATGCCCTTTCCCCCTCATCTCCACCTCTTAGAAACCTGAGGATCCTTCAAGGCTCAGCTCACATGCTACTTAATCCAGGGAGTCTTCCTTGATCTCAGTGACCTGATCTCCTCAGACCTCATCTAACACTTTATACCACTTCATGGCATTAATCTTGCATTAATCACAGAGTATTATAGTTACCCATATCAATTTCTTATCTCTCTACTAGATTATAAGCTCCTTGAGGGCAGGGGATCCCCACACACACTTTTATCTAATCTTTGTATTTTCTCCAGGCTGAACACACAGTGTCCAGTTGTGTTTGATGAGTGAATATGAGTGAATCTTGTTTGACTTTTCACTATACAAATAGAGAAATTGAGGCCCAGAAAGTAGAAAGGTCATCTAGCCAACCACTAGCCAAGATGAGACCCTAGGCCCCATGACTTTTTAAAGAAAAGTTTTTTTGAGAAGCAATCAGGGTTGACTTACTTGCCCAGAATCACACAGCTATAAAGTGTCTCAGGGCAGATTTGAACTCAGGTCCTCCTGACTTCAGTGCTGGTGCTCTATCCACCTAACTGCCCCTTCAGAACTCTACTGAGACTTCACTCCATATCTGATCCAGTGTTGGGGCTGAAGGCAGTATCAGAAGAAAATGAGGAGATCTGTTCTAGCTCTGTTCTTTTGTCTGGTGTTGGGTGATCTAAGAAGACTCCCCTTCCTTCTCTGGGACTCTTATGTTCCCTTCTCTAAACTGGGTCACACTTCACTGTCCATGTTCCACTTTCCTGATGCTATCTTGGGACAGATAGGGTCTGGGGAAGGGTGGTATTCCTGAAGGCACAGGAGAAGTGGGAGGGGGGAGAGAGGAGAGAAGGGACTTCTTCAACCATGAGTCACCTGGAGCAAAAACTCCAGTGGGAACAGGCAGATGCCATGGTCACAGCTTATGTGTCATCCTGGAACTGTTTGATGTCATCGTCGCCACCTCCAAAGAGAAAGGATGTCATCCAACTCAGCTCCAATGACAAGTCTGAGCCCTGGCTCCTGAGTCCACTGCTGGGAAGACCAGGAAAAATAGGAAGGGGGTTGAAGCCTCAGCCCTGGGGAAACTTTCCCTGACTCACTGAGGGCCCCATTTGGGTAGGTAGGGGGTGAATTAAATGACCTGTGATATGTCTTATCACTTGGTAATTGTACAATTCCAAGAGCAAAATTACCTCCCCCCCACCTCATCAGGATAAAAATAATACCACTTTAAGGTTTACAAAGTACTTTACAAATGCTGTCTCAATCCTCACAGTTCTGTGAGATAAAAGCTGCTAGTATCCCCATTTCATGGAGGAGAAAACTGAAACTCAGAAAGGACAAGTGACTTGTCTAGGGTCATACAATTTGTGAAGAAGGGTCTATTATCTGAGGTACAGGTAGGTTAGATAATTTCTCCAGGGCTTCACATAGCCAGTGAGCTTCTTGTAATGCATTCTTGTCTTCATTGCTCTCTCTACTACACTATAATATCTACACACACTGACTCCATAGAGTGTGGCTATCTGCTCTCTGAATCTGCTTAATGCCAGGGGACAATCCTAGATTCTGAATCAAAACTCAAGATTTATAGAGGCAGAAACTTGGAATCTGCTCCTTAGCTCTGTCCCTGTATTATTTTGTGACTTTGAAAAAGTTGCTTTCTACTCCGACCTCTCCCACTCCAACCCTTAGTGGAGAGGTAGTGGGCTATAGGAGCAGAATGAGGAATACAAAGTCAGATATGACCAGCGAGTTTATTTGTTTTGCCTCACAGTGTTTATACAACAAAAGCATTGACTAGAGGAAAATTTATATCTCTAAATGTTCACTTCAATAAAATAGAGAAAGAACAGATGAATGAATTGAGTATGCAATAAGAAAAAAACAGAAAAAGAACAAATTAAAAATCACCAGTTAAACACTAAATTGAAAATCCTAAAAATTAAAGGTGAAATTAATAAATTTGAGAGTAAAAAATACCCATTTAATTAATAAATAAAATTAGGAGTTGTTTTTATGACACAATAGTATTTGTTTATGTCTATTTATGGTGAAGGGAGGGGGCAATGGCAGTAATGCAAAAGTGGGGGGACAGCAATAAAACATTTGTCTAGTTTTTAAAATATATTTTTCTTGATCTTCTGTTTCTATATCACTTAGATTTCCCAAAGTATCCCTCTTCCTCCCAGGGTGCCATATCTTATTAAAATTAAATCCCTTATGGAATAATTATTAAAGGAAAACACAGTTCAGCAAAATCAACCATGTCAAAAAAATCTGACACTATATGGATTTTTCCATACCTGAAGATCTCCACCTTTGTGAAGAATGAAGGAGAGGAAGAAAGTGTCTTCTTATCTCTTTTCTTTTAATATGGTTGTTGTTTAGTCTCGTCCAACTTTTTTGTGACTCCATTTGGAATTTTCTTAGCAGAGATACTAGAATGGTTTGCCATTTCCTTCTCCAACTCATTTGGGTCACATAACTAGTAAGTGTCTGAGGCCAGATTTGAACTCAAGAAGATGAGTCTCCCTGACCCCAAGCCCAGTGGGTTTATCTGCTTTGCCACCTAGTTGCCCATATTCTCTTAATAAGCTTGGTTATTAAAATGTCCCAGCAAAGAGTTCCAATGTTTGATTTTTGTTATTCTTTACACTGTAGTAGTTGTCGGTTTCCCCAGCTCTGCTTACTCCTTTTTGCATCAGTTCATAGAAGTCTTATCATGTTTCTCCATACTTGTTCCCTTTGCTATTCTTTATAGTACAATGATATTCCAAGACATTAATAATGTACCATACTCTCTTTAGCCATTTCCAGATCAATGGACATTGACTTTGTTTCTAATTCTTTGCTATTACAAAAAGTGCTGCTATAAATGTCTTGGGAGTATCTTTCCTTTTTTTTTTCTCATCGACTTCCATAGGGATGAATGCCCACCAATGAGATTACCTAATACTTACACTTCATAGATTTTGCATGTACATAGTTATGTGAATGTTGCCTCTCTCACTAGACTATAAAATTCTTGAAGGCAGGACCTGTTTTTTTCCTTTCTCTGTACCCCCAGGGCTTAGACAGTGCCTGGCACAGAGTAGGTACTTACTACTTCTTGACTGAATGACTGACAGTGGGATTTCTCAGTTAAAGAGTATGGATATTTTAATCTCTTTCTTCATATAATTTCAATTTACTTTCTAGGGCAGATGAAGAAATTTACAGTTTCACCAACCATGCATCAGTGTGCCTGTCCTTCCACAGCTCCTCTAACACACAGACAGCGGGCTGGTGCAATAGCTTGACAGCTCAGTCTGCAGTCAGGAAGACCTGAGTTCAAATGCTACTTCAGATACTTACTGTGTGTCTGCTTCAGCTTCCTCATCTGTAAAATGTGAATAATAATAGCACCTACCTCCCAGGGTTGTTGTGAGGATCAAATGAGATAAGAATGGTAAAGGATTTAACATAGTACCTGGAACATAGTAAGTGATATAAAAGTATTAGCAATTATCATTATTATTATTATGGCTAATTCTCATTATCTTTATTAACTTGCTGAACATGAGGTGAAAGCTCAGTACACACACACACACACACACACACACACATATATATATATATATATATATATATATATATATATATATATACACACCCACACATTATACATATTGTTGTTCATTCTTTTCAGTAACATCTGACTCTTTGGAATTCCATTTGGGGTTTTCTTGGCAAAGATACTGGAATAGAGGGGGTGGAGCCAAGATAGTGGAGTAGAAGGACAGATCTGCTCTAGCTCTACCCCCAAAGCCCATAAAACACCTGGAAAAAATGACTCTAAACAAATCCTAGAGCAACAGATGCCACAAAACGACAGAGTGAAAGAGATTTCCAGTCCAAAAAAGCCTGGAAGGCCAATAGGAAAGGTCTGTTGCACCAGACTTGGAGCAGAGTGCAGCCCATGGAGCGCAGCCCAGCTTTGGCCATGGGGCATGGCTCAGACAAGACTGGAGCAGGCTTCAGGGCAAGGAATCACAGGTGGCAGCTGCTATTCCCAGATTTCCCAACTCATAAATACCAAAAACAGCTTCAAAGGTCAGTGAGAAAGCACTTTCACTTGGATGAGAAGGGAACAAAGTCTGTCCCTGGCCCCAGTGTTGTGGCGGTCCCTGAGGTCCTTGAGCATCCCTTTTAGGAGCCCTCAGTCTAAAGACCCTGGGCGAATCCCTGAGTGGCAGCCATAGGTTGAGGAGGAGCACTGGGCTTGGTGGAGCTGGTGGAGGCTCTGGAGAGGGAATTCTACTCACAGATAATGGGCAGGAAAGCTTATGGTTGCTTCCAGATCAGAGCACAGACCAGGAGAGGAGTAAACTTCTCTCCCTGGATTGTGTCACCTCGGAGGAACTGAGAACTTACGGGTCTCTAGAGTATACCTTCCACTTGACAAAGGACTCAAAAGTCAAGTAACTGGCTGGGAAAATGCCCAAAAAAGGGTGAAAAATAAGACTATAGGAGGTTACTTTCTTGGTGAACAGGTATTTTTCTCCATCCTTTCAGATGAGGAAGAACAAAGCATACCATCAGAGGAAGACATAAAAGTCAAGACTTCTGCATCCAAAACCTACAAAATAAATTTGCAATCATCTCAGGTCATGGAAGAGCTCAAAAAAGATTTTGAAAATCAAGTAAGAGAGGTGGAGGAAAAATTAGAAGAGAAATGAGAATGGTGCAAGAAAATCATGAAAAGTGAGTCAACAATGGAGACTCAAAAAATGCGGAAGGAAATAACACCTTTAAAAATAGACTAACCCAAATGGCAAAAGAAGTCCAAAAAGCTAATGAGGAGAAAAATGCTTTAAAAAGCAGAATTAGCCAAGTGGAAAGGGGACTTCAAAAGCTTACTGAAGAAAATAGTTCTTTAAAAATTAGAATGGAGCAGATAGAAGATAATGACTTTATGAAGAACCAAGAAATTACAAATCAAAACCAAAAGAATGAAACAATTGAAGACAATGTAAAATATCTCATTGGAAAAATAACAGACCTGGAAAATAGATCCAGGACAGGCGATCTAAAAATTATGGGGCTACCTGAAAGTCATCATGAAAAAAAGAGCCTAGACATCATCTTTCATGAAATTATCAAGAAAAACTGCCCTGATATTCTAGAACCAGAGGGTAAAATAAATATCGAAAGAATCCACTGATCACCTCCTGAAAGAGGTCCGAAAAGAAAAAACTCTTTGGATTACTGTAGCCAGATTCCAGAGTTCCTAGGTCAAGGAGAAAATATGGCAAGCAGCCAGAAAGAAACAAATGAAGTATTGTGGAAATACAATCAGGATAACACAAGATCTAGCAGCTTCTACATTAAAGGATCGAAGGGTTTGGAATATGACGTTCCAGAAGTCAAAGGAACTAGGATTATAACCAAAAATCACCTACCCAGCAAAACTGAATATAATACTTCAGGGGAAAAAAATGGTCATTCAATGAAATAGAGGACTTTCAAGTTTGTTTTTTGAAAAGACTACAGCTGAATAGAAAATTCGATTTTCAAACACAAGAATCCAGAGATGCATGAAAAGGTAAGCAGGAAAGAGAAATCATAAGGGACTTACTAAAGTTGAACTGTTTATATTCCTATATGGAAAGATAATATTTGCAACTCTTGAGACTTTTCTCAGTATTTGAGTAGTTGGAGGGATGATACACATATAGACAGGGGCACAGGGCGAGTTGAATAAGAAGGGATGATACCTAAAATAATAAAATCAAGGAGTGAAAGAGAATATATTGGGAGGAGAAAGGGGGAAATGGAACTGGGCAAATTATTTCTCGTAAAAGAGGCAAGAAAAAGCTTTTTCAATGGAGGGCAAAAGTGGGGAGGTGAGAGGGAAAAAGTGAAGCATACTCTCATCACATATGGCTTAAGGAGGGAACAACTTGCACACTCAATTTGGTATGAAAATCTATCTTACACTACAGGAAAGTAAAGGAGAAGGGGATAAGTGGGCTGGGTGGGGATGAAAAAGGGAGAGCAAATGGGAGGAGGGAGTAATTAGAAGTAAACACTTCTGGGGAGGGACAAGGACAAAAGAGAGAATAAAATAAATGGGAGACAGGATAAGATGAAGGAGAATATAGTTAGTCTTTCACAATATGACTATTATGGAAGTCTTTTGCATAACTACACATGTATAGCCTATATTGAATTGCTTGCCTTCTCAGTGGGGATGGGTGAGGAGGGAGGAAGGGAGAGAAGTTGGAACTCAAAGTTTTAGGAATGAATGTTGAGAATTGTTTCTGCATGCAACTGGGAAATAAGAAATACAGGTAATGGGGTATAGAAATCTATCTTGCCCTACAAGAAAAGAGAGAAAATGGGGATAAGGGAAGGAAGGGATATGACAGAAGGGAGGGCAGATTGGGGGAAGGGGTATTCAGAATGCATGGTGTCTTGGGGTGGGGGGAGGAGAGAGATGGGGAGAAAATTTGGAACTCAAAATCTTGTGGAAATGAATGCTGAAAACTAAAAATCAATTAAATCAATTTTAAAAAAGATACTGGAATGGTTTGCCATTGCATTCTCCAGGTTATTTTATAGATGAGGAAACTGAGGCAAACAAAATTAAGTGACTTGCCCAAGATCATACAGCTAATGAGTGTCAGAGGCTGGACTGAACTTAGATCTTCCTGACTCCAGACATGGCATTCTATCTACTGTGCCACCTAGCTGCATAGATAGATAGATAGATAGATAGATAGATAGATAGATAGATAGATAGATAGATAGACAGAGATATATACACATAAACATATACACACTGCCTATATATACATATATATACACAGATATACATACCTATGTACATATACATATATGTATGTACACATATTTAAAACCCAGATATGGAGTTTTTATGTGTCTGTATATGTGTATGTACATACATATATATATGTATGTGTGTTTATATATAAACATATATACATATATAAACATATATATGTATATACATGTGGTAATTTGCTTCCTCTCTTGAGACCTCAGTTTACACATCTTGAAAATAAGGAGACTGAACTAAGTGATCTCTAATCACCCTTGTATCTTTTCAACTGATTCTGGAACAACATGTCTAAGGCCAGGAACAATGTGATTTCTGATCATTTAGACCCCTAATCGATGATAATTGATCAATTATCTGTATCCCCGGTGACATGTACATAGAAGATGTTTGATAAATGTTTGTTGATTGTACAAATTTCTCTCCAGGAATCTGAGATTCTCCCTTGAGTCCCTCAAGGGACCCATTCCAGCCTGAAACAAGTAAACTGAGTCATCCTGTGTTGTGTTTAGCATTCTGATCTATTACAAAAAACACATGTATTAATTATGTATGTTCCTGGAAGACTTGTTGGCCAACAAGCCCTTACTGGTCAAGAATTGTAGCTTTCAGGGGAAAGAAAATGGGATTTGCAGACTCTCTGAAAGGGAGACCAGAGAATCCTATGTCCAGGCAAAGCTGGCATTAAATCAAAGGTCCTAAAGAACTGAGGGATAGATTTGGAGGGGGGGGGGCGGTTGTCTTAGAACTTGAATAGGGGGAAACTGATATTTGTATTTTTCCTTTAGCTGAAATTGAATACCTGCTTCCATTAGGAATGTAACCAACATAATGGCACATAGAACACTGATCCTGGAGTCAGGAGGACCTGAATTGGAATCCTGAATCAGATACTAGCTGTATGACCCTGGGCAAATCATTTAACCCCAACTGCCTCCAAGAAAAAAAAGGAATGTAGGAAACAAACCATAGTTGTGACTGTCCAAGGGGTCTATGCTACAAAAAAAGCTTTTGTGCATTAAATTATAATTCTAGTTTTCTAGTAGAAAGAGAAAGCGAGTCTGTCATATATTTGTGGTACTAAATCTTGTCAGATTAACCTCAAGGGCTCCAGAATAGTCCAAAGGTATTGCAAATCATATATTCAAACAATTGCAAATGTATGAGAACAAGAGACCTTAGCTTTTCTTACTAGAACATTCTAGTGTATTCTAGTCAATTGACGGACATGTGAGCTGTTCATCTTGTGACTGTGACGTAGCCATCTCAGTTAGCAGTGAGATCTTTTAATTGAATTTTCTTTATCAGTTTGAGACTTGAATATTGATCTTCCTCAAATTCCTCACCAGGGCCAGGCATGGGATTCCTGAAAGCAAAGCCAACAGACCTTCATCTCTAATGGAGTTTGCCATGCTGGAAAGGATCCAAGAATGTGACCAGGGATGGACATTGTTTGTCAGGCAAGGACCAGAAGAGCAAAATTCCAAGAGGTGCCTCATCTGATTGGCTGCAGGGGGATGAATGGTTTAGCAAAAGACTTTCTTCACCACCTTCTACCAAACCTGAGAGGGAATTTTATCTTTGGGAAAGTTATCTTTGGTGGAGGCCAGATCACCCAGTTTGATGGTACAGTGATGTATCTTCAATATATGGACATGGGATTCTGAGCCCAATTCCAACATTTTTTAGTTCAGAGCCTGTGCTACCACTCTATGACTTTCTAAGGCTTCAGGGACCCATGTTGCCTATGAAATGAAATTAAAATCCATCTTACTGTTATTCAAGGCCCTTCACAATCTGATGGCCACCCTTCATTTCTAGTCTTGTCTTATATTCTTTTCTCCAAAATTTTACATCCTAATTCAACTAGATAGCTCCCTCTGTCCCCTGGTCTCTACTTTTTCTTTCCCTTTACTTGCTGATTTCCTAAGCTATCCATTAAAGTCCATCTCTAGTGCTACCTCCTCCAATCAATCTTATCACCCCCTATCAAGAAAAATTAAAAACCTAGGGTGTGTAGTGGATTGAGCCCTGAAACTGGAATCAAAAAGATGAGTTTAAATCCTGCCTCAGGCATTTACTGGCTGAGCGACCAAGGCTCAATCACTTGACCTCTATTTGCTTCTATTTTCTCATCTGTAAAATGCGGATTATAATATTTTTTGCCTCTCAGTGGGCTTCTAGGTGGCACTGAGAATAGAGTGATAGTCTAGGAGTTCCTGAGTTAAAATCTGGCCTCAGAGTCTTACTAGCTAGTGACCCTGGGCAAGTTACTTAACCTTGTTTGCCTCAGTTTCCTCATTTGGAAAATGAGCTGAAGAAGGAAATGGTGAGCCATTCCAGAATCTCTGCAAAAAAATCCTAAATAGGGTCATGAAAAGTTGGAGATGACTGGACAACCTCCCAGGGTTCTTAGGTGGAACAAATGAGATAATAATTGTAAAGTGCCTTGCACATAGTAGGTACTATATAATGCTAGTTGTTATCATCTAATAAAAGTGACTTCTGTTGGTTTTATGTCCCTGCTGGATTGGGAAATATGACAGCAAAGACTGGGTCTTACCCAACTTTGTATCTCCCTCAATGATAAAAAGCACAGCGCTTTGCATTCAGCAATTAAATAGATACTCATTGGCCGAATGAATGAAATTTTTGCATTTCTTAGTTCCAAGCCTCCGAATCTATCACACAATGATTCGGTGAGCTTCGGAGCCAAACACCCTCTGAGTCCAAGATTCTATGCTAGGGAGTGTCCAGCGGATAGTAGCCAGGAGGGTCAAGGAGAATGAAGGGCATTGAGTCCATATTACAGGAGCCTGGGTTGAAAGAACTGGGATTCTTTAGCGTGGAGAAGATTGCAGAAGGGAGTGGATCAGTGAGCATCATCTTCCAGGAGGTGAAAGGCTGTACTTTGAAGGAGAATTAGCCTTGTTCTATTTGAAACTGGAATCACATGCAAGTTGGGGGTTGGGGGGTGGGGGAAAGGGCTGGGGATTCCGACAGGCATATTTAGGCTTGATGTTAGGAAAAACTTCCTAACCATTAGAACTACCCCAAAGCGGAAAGGGATCCCTTGAACTATTAGTAGTGGGTTTGGTTCCCTCTTCTTCTTCTTCTTTTTTTTTTCTTTTTGAGGCAATCAAGGTTAAAAGCGATTTGTTCATGTCTGAAGTCAGTTTTGAACTCAAGTTCACTGCGCCTCCTAGCTGCCCTACTTACCCCTTCTTAAAGAGTTTCAAGTAGAAACTGGCTGACCATTTGCCGGCAACCTTATAATAGGATTTTTTTTAATGCATAGTTCATGCATGAGGTCACTTCCAGCTCTCAAACTGTTATTCAATTGTTTTGAGCCTGAAATTTCTATAATTCTGTACTTCCAAGACTCTAAGACTCTGAGACTCCAACATTCTGAGAATCTGAAATTCTAAACCTATGAGTCTAAACACTTTAAAACTTTTTTTTTAACTTTTGAGACTAGAAGAGTCTAACATTCTTTGATTCAGAATCGGAGATTGTGACAGGTCATGTGATTCCTTGAGCCTAAGCCTCTCAAATTCTCTGATCTCATGAGTCCAGAATTGCAGAATTCTCTGATTCTGAGTCAAGAGTCCAAGATGCTTGGAGTCTATGGTTTGATGAGTCGGAGACTCAGACATTCTCTAATTCTCTGCACTTGACTCTAGCATTTTAGAATTCTGTGCCCCTCAGTGGTCTGGGGTGCAGATTTCAAAACCCTCAGCTGTCTAGCTCCACAGTGGTTCAGTTCCACCTATGGAAGGCTCTGAGATGAGGGAATTCTTTAAGCCTATGAGTCTAAAATGTTTAACCTAAAATATGATTCTGCGTCTAAAATTCTAGGACTCTTTGATGATGAGTCTGAGTCTCTTAATGGATATTCTTTTTATAATTTTCTAAGTCTCTGATTCTGAGTCTGAGGCTAACATTCTATGACTTCGGGACTCCCAATCCAGAATTCTTCGATTCTGGGTGTTTACATTCTAACATCCTTTGGTTGTAAGTCTGAGAGTCTAAGATGTCAAGAATGTAAGATTCTTCATGACTTTTCTAGGATTCTGGGAGTCCGAGTCTGATTCCAACATTCTCTAGTTCTGTGCTTCCAGGGCTCTAGAATTCTGCGGGTTTACTAGGCTGACAGACTTCGGGGGATACAATTTAAGACAGTTCTCACTTCTAAAATTCTCTCTCCAGATACACTAGCAAGGGGAGTCCTAAGCACCTCCCCCTCAAGACCCGAGCCAAGCTTCGTCTGCGATCCCCAGAGGCACCACGAGGGGGTGGTGCGACCAAGCCCCAAACTCGGCCCCCAACCCACGAGAGAAGCTTCCTCCGAGCCCTGGAATATTCTGTGGACAGAATAGCAGCAGCAGCCTCCGGGCGCCCGGGTACCGACCCATGAGGGGTTCACTTGCCGGTGGCCTGGGCCGGGCTTCACTCAGGGTCTTCCTCCTGGCACCCGACCCTGGCTCCACTTCCCGACGCCCTGACCCTAACCACGCAGGGTCCACTTCCCAACGCCCTGACCTTGACTCCACGCAGGGTTCGACCTTGGCTCCAAATGGGGTCCGCCTCCGGCGTGCGGCCTCTGCTTCTGCCAGCCTCCAGTCCTGGCTCCACACGGGGTCTTCGCCCCGGGACCCCGGCACCTGGTTCCTCCCGCTCTTCGGTGCTGTGACTCGGGTCGGGGGGAATAGAGGGTCGGGGGGCCAGGGGTCGGGGGCGCGTGTCCCTCCCCTCCTGCAGCCTGGACCCCCGTGCGCGGTCTCAAAGCTCGCGGGGCCACGCACGAGCGCGCGCCCCAGCACGGAGTGAGGCGCGATCCATTTTTACCCCGGGCGGAGCCTAAAAATAACATCCCGGCTCCGAGCAGCGCCTGAAATAGCCGCCGCCAGATATGGCAAAGCGACTCAGCGCTTCCGGGGAGCGGAAGGGGAGGAGGGGGGGAGCGCCCCGGAGGCCTCAGCCTGAGCCTCCCGGCGCTGCTCACGACACCCTCCCCCGCCCGGACCCGCAGCTCCCCGCGCCCCACCTCTCCATCCCCCATCTTTCCATCTCGGGCTCCCCATCCCTTCACACAGCCTTCCAGCCTCCTTGTCCATTCTGGCTCATCCCTCCGGAATCTCTCCAGACCCAAATCCTCTCTCTATCCCTGCACTGCGGTCTCCCTCACCCCATTTTCCCAGCCTATCTCCCCTGTCCTTCCATCCCACATTCTCCTATCCTCCATCTTTCCCTTCATTTTCCTTTTCTCTGCCATCCCCATCTCTTCCCCCAATCCTTATCTTCTGCCCTTTTCATCCCTCCATTTATATCCTGAACCTCTTTGCCCCATTTTTTCTTCTCCAGAATCTCTTTTATTTCCACTGTTATCATTTTTCCACATCTGTATCTTCTCAGCTCCATATTCCCATCTCTAGTCCTCTTACCCCAAATTTCTATCCCTCCTCTCAGTTTCATATAACGAGAGACATTGAGTCAAAAGCTGCTAGAGTGAGAAGATACTGTGTGTATCTCAGTCCTTCCAATTACTACCTAGATAATCTTGGATAAACCACTTAACTTCTCAGGGCTTCAATTTCCAAGGAGGGCATTGGACGAGGTGATCTCTCTGGGGATACAGATGTCTAAACCATGTGCCCATTAAGGGGTAATGGAGGGAGAGGAGTTTAAGATTCCCCAATCCCCAGAGCCCTCTGAGAACCTTCCAGGACTCCAAGAAGGGGTTCATCCTGGGAGTTCAGGAAGAAGAGATCACCTGGTTGGACTGCAGTGGAGAGGCCTCCCTGGAGAAGATTTAAGAAGTCTATCAAGACCTTTGTAGAAAGAAAAGGGAAGGGACATTCCAGGCTGAACCTGGTGTGTGGAGGTATAGGGAGGACACCAGTCTGGAAGAGCGGAGGATATGGATGGGAGAAGTCAAGGCCTATCGAAAGCCAGCAGCAGGGTTCAGATTAAATCTTGAGGGCTCACTCTGGGACTGAGGGGTCATGGTCCAAGATCTGATTTTAGGACTTAATCTGGGGTCAAAGTCAAGAACCCAGTCTGGTGCCATGGGAAGGGCTCAGTCCAAGACTGAAGTTAGCACTTGGGATGCTAGCTAGACAAAGTCCAGATTCAGTTTGAAACCAGGGTCAGGGTTTGGTCTAAAACCAGATTCAAGGCTTCATCTGCAGCCAGGGACAAGTCTGAGCCCTGTGTTCTGGGTTGTTTATGGGGGTAGGTCTCAAACAGGAGCAGGCAGACATTTTCTGTATCTCCAGCACCTAGCCCAAGATCAGGGATGAAGCAGGCACTTAATAAGGTAAATGCTTATTAAATTGAATCATAGTTCCTTTCATAGCTGGGCTCAGGGCATAATCCAGGGCCTATGGGGTCAAGGCTTCATATGGAGCTGAAGTTAGGGCTCAGTCTAGCATCAGGGATCAAAGGTCAATCGTGTCCTGGATTTCAGGATTTGTCTAGGACCTGAGTTCTGGTTGGGTGCTGGGGTCAGGTCAGAGTCTGGAGCTGGAGTGGAGTTTGGTTCTAGGTCTGGGCTTAGAGCTTAGTCTTGAGCTAGGGTCCAGGGTCAGGTGGAGACCAGGCTCAGAACTCAGTTTAGAATCAAGATCAGGGCTTAGTGTAGGACCAGGATCACTGGTGGTCGGAAACAAAGTTATAAGTGTGATAGACAGGGTGACTGGGGCTTTGGCTCAGGTCCCTCGAATCTAGATAGCACCAGTAGCACCTGGAC
This sequence comes from Bettongia penicillata ogilbyi, assembly GCA_023548195.1. Classification (NCBI taxonomy): domain Eukaryota; kingdom Metazoa; phylum Chordata; class Mammalia; order Diprotodontia; family Potoroidae; genus Bettongia; species Bettongia penicillata. Next base: position 2,686,788 of record JAJHZJ010000310.1, on the reverse strand, counting down.
TCTCTCAGAGAAAGAACTGAGCTTAACGCAGAATTAGTTCAAATAATTAAATAATAGTAAGCACTAGCTCTGATAGAACTTTAAGGTTTGCAAAGAATTGTTTGGTCCTCACAATAGGTATGAGGTAGAGGTATGAGGTAGAGGCTGTTATTATCCCCATTTTACAGATGAGGAAACCAAGGCTTAACAATGTCACATGACTTGCTTCTGGTCACACAGTGAGTAACTGAGGCAGGATATGAATTTGGCTCTTCTGCCTTCAAGTCCACTATCCTCTATCCTCTGTCCGCCCACCAGTCTGAAAACTGAAGAAGCCAGTTCTACTTTCTCCTGCCTCCCCAAGGATTTATTCTTCTCGGTGTTGCTACCTCCCTCCCTCTCCCCATAGCATCCCTGGAAGCAGCTTCATTGGGACACAGGAGTCTGTCCCGACTTCTGACGGTAAGTATTTATGAAGCACCTACTATATGTCAGGCAGGAAAAACTACAAAAAAAGTCCCTTGTCCTTAAAGGACTCACTGTCTAATGGATGTGACCTTGAGCTCTGAGGCCTTTCTGCTCCTTTCAATTAAATTCCTTAAATTAGTTTTTACTAGACTCAAAAGTATTTTTTTGTCCTTTTTTTCTTCTGGTGCCAAAATTATGTAAATCCTGCCTTTTGAATCAGAGGTCTAGTGGGGTCAACAGCAGGCCTTAGAATGGCCCAGGAGTCAGTCTGGGCCTAGGGTCAGATGGAAGTCGATGGAGTTCCTTCCAAGTCAGGTCAGTAAGCACTATTATGTGCCAGGAAGGGAGGTGGCCTAGTAGATGGAGTACCAGGTCTGAAGTCAGCAGGACTCATCTTCTTGAATTCAAATTCTGCCTCAGATATTCACTAGCTTTGTGACCCTGGGCAAGTCACTTAGCTATATTTGCCTAATCTGTAAAATGATCTAACTCTTGTAAAATGCCTAATCTGTAACTAGTTTCCTAACCTATACAATGAGCTGGAGAAGGAAATAGCAAATCACCCCCATATCTTTGCCCAGGAGACCCCAAATGGGAGAAGAGGAGTCAGACATGACTGAACAATCGCAAATGTGCCAGCACCGTGCTAAGCACTTTACAAATATTTCATTTGAGCTTTCCTAACAAGCCTGGTAGGTCAATACCATTATTATCCCTTATTGTATGGAGGAGAACACAGTCCAACAGAGGTTAAGTTACCTGCTCTGGGTCACACAGCTGGTAAGTATCTGAAATCAGATTTTAACTGGCGCCTTCTTATCACTGGGTCCAGCTATCTTTCTGGTGTGTCACCAAACTACCAGAGTGCCAGGCACTCTGCAAAGTCCTGGAGATACAAAGAAAGGCAATAAACAGAACCAAAATCTGTTCCTGCCCTCAAGGAACTCACAGTCTAATGAGAGAGAAGACATGCCCACAACTTTATACAAACAAGATATGCGAAAGATAGAGCAGATGTAATCTCAAAGGGAAAACAGCTAAATTACAGGAAGTTGGAGAAGTGTAGCAAAAGGTAAAGCTTTAGCTAAGACCTGAAGGAAACCAGGAGGGAGAAAGTGAGGAAGGAAACTATCCCAGCCTTGAGGAACAGCTCGTGAAAATGCCCAGGCAGGAGGTGGATTGTCAGGTGTGAGAAAGATCTCTGGATCATCGAGTGCATAGCCAGCATAAGGACACTGGAAAGGGAGGGAGGGGCCAAGTCAAGAAAGTCTTGAAAGACAAAAAGAGGATTTTTATGTTCACTTTCAGAAATGATAGCGAGCCACTTGGGTTGGTAGAATGAGGGGGGGAATATGGTCAGATTGGTGCTTCAGGTCCCTGATGAAGCAAGGGTCAAAGATGAGTGGGCCTCAACATCAAGGTTCTGTCTGGGGTCAGGGCACTATCTGGAGTTGGAGTATGGATTCCCCCACAAATATGGGATCAGAACTTGGTCAGAGAGGCCAGAGCAGAGGTTTAGACTGGGGTCAGAGTCTGGTCCCCTATTCAAGACTCAGCTGGGATCAGGATTCAGTATGGTGTCAGGGTCAAGTCCCATTCTGGGCTTGTGGTCAACTGAAAGTACCACTGAGGTTGGCTGTCCTAGGCTTTGCTGGAAAGTTTCTTTAGCCACCAGATCATCAGTGAGCTTCACACTAATTGCCAAAGATAATTAACTAAAATAGGAAACAACTTCCTCTCAGTCCCACCCCCTCACTGCACTTCACCCTGGGTGAGCTTCTCACTGGCCTGGCCCTGCCTCCATTCCCTCACCCCACAGATACCCATGGTATCTATCAGCTTTGGTATTCCAAACTAGTGTCCTGGGGTCTCCTCCCTCCTTGGGTCTCCTCTCACAAGCTGCTTCCTGCCACCCCACCCCTCCCATCTCCCACCTGAATTTGCACAAGTTAATTTTTGGACATATTTTGTACACCTTGTCAGAGGTGCCCAAATGATAGGCTCTGGCTATGGGTTCAGAGTTCACCCTGGGGTCAAGGTTGAGGACCATTCTAGGACTCAGGCCAGGTCTCACTATAAGATTACATTCTAACCTCATTCTGGGCCCCAAGATACCAGTACTAGCCTCAGGGATGTGTTTATAACAGGGGTCCTGGTTATTCTAGAACCAGGCTCCAGTGCCAAAGTCAAGGCTCCATGCAGAACTAAAGAGCTGTTTACAGCTGATACCAGAATTCAGTGAAGGACCAGTGTTAGGGCTCGAATTAGATCTCATTGTGGGACCAAGGTCAAGGGCCAAAGTGGGGCTGAGGTAGAATAGGGATGTAACTAAGGGGTGGGGGGAGGCAGCAGCATTGGGCCTTTGTCAAAGGGCCACCATATTAAGAAGGCACTGAAAGCAGGGACTTCTTCAGTATCAGAGAAACCAGTTTACTACCTGATTAGCAAGGGTAATTAGTTAAAATAGTGAGCAGTTTCTAACCCCACCCACACTCCCTGGCATTCTCTCTAGCTTGGCTTCTTACTCCAAAGGTCTCCTGCTGATGACTTCTCATTGTCCTTGGGTCTTTAGGGTTGGTGGCCTGGAATCTCGTCTGCCACTCTGGCCTTGTATTTCAAGATGTCTCTATCTTTCTCACCAAATGAATTTAGGAGGTTGATTTTTGGACACATTTCATGCTTATCCAAGCAGGTTTTTTTTTTCCTTTCCCTCTTTGTTACATTTTCCAAAAGTATGAGTTCTGGCTCTGGGCTTAAGGTTGAGTCTGGGGTTTCAGTATAGTTCTTTCTTGAATCAATTTGTAGACAGGGGCCAGGATCAAAAATCAGCCTATAGTCAGGGCCCTTTTTTGGAAAGTCAGGGTTAAATGCAGGGTATGTGTTAGGGCTCAGTCTGAGGCCCAGTCAAAGCTAAGGCTGGAGTCCCAGGGTTCAAGGTGAAGGTGCCACCACTCCAGGTTCAAGGACTCTTAGATTCCACCTCATACCCATCGATTAGGGAATGACTAAACAAGTTACTGCATATGAGTGTGAGAGGAAGAGATGATGGAGGGGAAGGTTTCAGGAAAACCTGGAAAGATTTGTATGAATGGAGGCAGAGGGAAATGAGCAGAACCAGAACACCTTACACAAGGACAACAACACTGTAAAGAAAAAGAATTTTGAAAGAGATGGCCACCTGTGATCTCTGAGGAGGATGATAAAGAGCCTCACATACCCCCAGCCAGAGAGGTGATAGACTAATATACAGCATGAGACACATTTTTTGGACACAGTTAATATAAGAATTTATTTTGACTATGAGTTATTTGTTACAAGGTTTATTTATTTTTTTCTTTTCATACTTGGAGGAAGTAAAAGAAAAAATTAATTGACAATTGGGAGGGAAAGAAAAAGCCCATCTGTAGCCAAGATCAGGTTTCTGTTTGAGGCTAGAGTCAAGTTCAATCCAGAGCTGGGGTAGTTTTGATCTAGGAAATCAGGGTCAGGAACCAGTGTAGAGCAGTGAGCCAGGTTCAGTCTGGAGACAGTGTTAGGCAGAATTGTAACTGGGAAGGGAGGACAGGGCTGTTCTGAGGCACTGACTTTAAGGAGGTGCTGGAGGACCATGGACTCCTTCTGCATCATAGTAATAACTAAGTTTGGTGCTATTTCACAAGAATAATTCATTAAAACAGGAAAGTAGCCTCCTCCCACTCCTGTAGCTAGCTTTCAACTATATCACAGGTGAGATCCTCCCTGCCCTCTCCCTCACCTAACAGCACTCATCCCTGACTATAGGCAGACTGGAAGTTACCTTGGGTCTTCAAGACTGATCAAGGCTGGTCTCATTTTCTCTGCCTCCACATGGCCTTATGTCCCACTGTCTCTCAGCTCATATCCTCCCACTCCCCAGTTTGTTGTAAGATGTTAACTGGCAGAAACATGTCATACCATTTGCCTTGAGCACACATTGTGCTCATGATCAGTCAGGGTTCTGAAGTTCTGGCACTGGAATCACAGCTGAGTCTAGAACCAGTGCTCCTGTGCAGGATCAGGGTACTGTCTGGGATTCAGGGTCCAGTTCTAGGGGAGAGGTTAGAGCTTAATATAGATCCAGTGTGAACCTTGGGTCAGAACTGACTCCAAGGCAGGTTTTTGTCTAGAGCTAGAGCCAAGGCTCAGTCTGGAGTCAGTCAGGGCTCAAGTCCAAGGATCAGCTTAAAACCAAAGTCAAGGATTCAGGTTTTAAGTTAAGCTCAGGGCTCAGTCTAGAGCTGGAAATAAGACTCAGACTGGGTGGCCACACTTATCTAGAGACAGTTAAGGCTCAATCTGGGTCCAGAATCAGAGGGATTGGTCCAAGGCTAAGGCCAGGATCCAGGTTGAGGTCAGAGATTAGGGCTGAGTGTGTGGCCAAGGTCAGAGATCAGGGTTCAGTTTGGGTCCAAGGTCAACGCTCACTCTAAAGCAGTCTTATTCCAAAATCTGGGTTCATCCCAAAGATGAGGAAGTGTAGTTCAGTTTGGGGCCAGAGACAAGGGTAATTATGGACCTAGACCAGGGCTTAAAACCTTTGTGGATCCAGAGTCAGGGCTCAGTAAGGGGTCAGCTCCAGCTCTGGGGGCAGGGCAGGACTCTTGTCTGTGATGAATGGGGCTCTTTTTGTTCTTTGGGTTCATCCATCAGATGGATGTCTGGGGTCAGGGTTCCGCCAGAGCTGAAAGGGTCAAGTTTCCATATATACAAGGGGTCAGGCTCTCCATCTGGGACTGGGGTCAAACAAAGTTGTAATTAGGAGGAACTGTCTGGGACTTTTCACCAGGTCACGAAAATTTAAAATTCTCCAGGCCTCCTATCACTTGGAATCCTTCAACAAAACAGTAACAACTGAGCTTCATAACTCCTTAGCAGGGCCGATTATTTAACTTAGGAAGCAGCTTTCTTCTCCCTGCCTCATTGCGTCATTTATGGCTCCATTTCCTGGCCCAAACCCACCTTTGTCCCACCACTCGCCCCCCCATAGCCTCCCTTACAAAGCAGCCCAGGGGTCTTTAACGATGGTGACTTAGAAGTCTCCTCCCTTACCACAGGGAGAGACCCAACCCCTCTCAACCCCTCCTCCCTCAATTGGTTTTCAGATGTTTTTTGGACCTATTTCAAGTGGCTTGATTAAAGCACATTTTGCACCCTCTCTTCCTAAAGGCACCTAAACTCAACCGAATGTTGAGTTCCCACTCTAAAGCAGGACTCTGGGTATGATCTAGAACAGGAGGCAAGATTCATCCCAGAGTCAGGATCCTGCTTTGGTCTCCAATCTGGATCAAGTCTGGCTTTGGCCAGCTCAGGGCTCTCAGTCTGGAATCAAGGTTGTGATTACTCAAGGTTACTCAGTCCGGGAGTAAGGTCAGAGTTCACTCTGGCATTAGTGTGAAGGACAACCTTGGGCTGAGGTCAGGGTTTAGTATGAGTGCCCAGGCAGGAGTAAGGACCTGAATTAGGAGCCAAGGTCAAAGGTCAGTCTGGGGTCAAGGTCAGGATTGGGTCTCTAGGCTTATTCTAGGGATGGGATCAGGACCAGTCTGGGGTAGGTTTCAATGGAGCCTCAAAGTATAGTTTTAATCTGGGCACCAGATTTAAGGGTCAGTATAAGATCAGAGGTCAGTCTGGAACAGGTCAGGCTTCATTTTAAGGTTGGAGATGAGGCGATCAGGATGGAATGAAGATTCAGTATGGAGCCAGGGCCAAGGTTCAATGCAGAATCAGGGCTAAGGTGTTCCATCCCAGGGGCTCTAGACCTTCCTATCTGGGACTGGGAGCTGGGGGGAGAGCGGGCTCGGAGAGCAGGCTGAGCTCCTCTCAGTCTCGGGATTCGCCAGCTCCTGCAGTGACGTCACAGAGAGCCCCGCCTCACCTGGTTACATAACCTTACCACGGCCGGATGCCCTCTGTCCCAGTAGTCACAATGGGGGACGACAGGGAGGGGGCCTGGAGACCGGAAATGGAGCAGGGCTGACCCCATGTCCGCTCTTCACCTCAGCAGCCCCCTCCCGTTCTCCCCAGCCCCTCCTTTCATTCCCCTCAGTCATTTCCATAACTCCTCCTCCTCAATACCCTCCCCCCCATTTTCTCCAGTGTCCTCCCGACCCCCCACCGCATCTCTGTGTTGCTCCGCGGGGTCCGATTCTCTCCAGCCCCCGGTTGTCCAGAGATATTTGTCTATCTCCAGCTCCCAGTTTCTGTCTCTGTTTCTTTATCTTTGTCTCTCCCCTACTGCCTCTGGCTCTGACTCTCTGTGTCTCTGTCATTCCTGTGCTTTTGTGTGTGTGTGTGTGTGTGTGTGTGTGTGTGTGTGTGTGTGTGTGTGTCTGACAGTCTCTGGCTCTCTCTGACTGTGTCTCTGTCTGTCTCTCCTTCCTGGTGCCTTCTTGTGTGTCTTTCTCTCTTTGACAGTCTCTGACTCTCTCTGTGTCTCTGTCTCTCCTTCATGGTGCCTTCCTGTCTCTCTGACCCTTTCTCTGGCAGTTCACATCTTTTCTAATCCTTGGTGTCTCTGAGCATCTCGGATTGTCTCTGCGGGTGAATCCAGCCCCGGTGTCTGTGTGTCAGTGTGCCTTCCTCCAGTTCTGACACTAAGCTGTTCCCAGGCTGTTCCCCGGCCCCTCCTCCTTCCCCCCCGCTGCCGTGGCCCAGAGACCCAGTTCGCAGCGCTGCGGTGTCTGTGGCTAAATATTTGTCTCCTAGCAACTTGGAACCGCTGCCGCCGGGCTGGGCTGGGCTGGCCAAGGCTGGGGCTGCCCCAAGGAGGCCGCCTGGGCCGGGCCAGGTCCGGAGTCTGGACATCCCGTGCTGGGCGGGCCTGAGGGAAGGAGAAGGGGGGAACCGGGGAGGGAAGGAGAAGCGGGAAACCGGGGCGGGAAGGAGGCTTCCTCCAGAGACATACACAATGAGAGAGAGAAAAACACTGAGAGATAAACAGACAGAGACACAGGCAGCCAGAACAAGGGAGACACTCAGAAAAACAGAGATAAACAGAGAAACGGAACAGGGGATGACAGGCTTACAGGACGGCTCAGACACTGCAAAACCAGAGCTGTAGCGGAAGGTTGGGGAGGCCTAAAGGCAGGAGAGGAGAGGCCTGGGCACCCACTCTGTTCCTAGTGTGTGACCACAGGCACTTCCTGCAGCCTATCTGGGATGATTTCCTTCCTCTAAAATGGGCACCATACCAGCACTACCAGCTTTCCCTGTTGGGGTGAGAATAAGATGAGATAATGCAGGGGAGGTACTTAAAGGAAGGGCTAGAGAAATGTCAGCTAGGTCAGCTGTACTGAACATTTCAGAGAACATCATAGAATACAGAGTATGGGAGCCAGGAGAGCAGCCTTAGAACAGAGAATGTCAGAGCAGGGAGGGCCCTTGGAAGAGAGAATGTCAGGGCTCAGAGGGATCTTAGAGCAGACGGTATCAAAACTGACAGAGGCCTTAGAAAAAAGAAATTCTGAGCTAGAACCTTTCAACATAGACTGTCATATCTGGGAAGAACCTCAAAGCACAGAATACAGACTATTAGAGCTAGATAAATGCTTGCTCAGGGTTGTTGATTTTACAGAAAGGGAAACTGAGGCTCAAAGCAGGCCAGGACCAGAGAGTTCTGCAGATGCAGGCTTGCAGGTGCACGCCAGCCCAGACACAGCTTTCCCTGGTAGCAACACACCCAAACACCCTGGGACACAGAGACACTGCAGGCAGGAACTTGCATTCCCCAACACACCCACTTACAGTCTCAGGCATGTATGAGAGGGTGTGAGATGGAACACACCCACAGGCTTCACCCCCTCCCCACACTGGTGTTTGGAGTTTGTTGTTATACATGTTTTAAGATCACAATGGGCTGCTGGAAAAAATATGAGGAGAGTCGGGCAAGGACAGAGTACAAAATGTCAGAGCTGGAAGGAGCCTTGGGAGGGATTTAACATAAGCCTAACCCTCTAATTTTATGGAGGAGGAAACTGAGGCCCAAAGAGGAGTGAGGGGCTTGTTCCAAGGCCACACTAGGAGTTAGTGGAGTACTAAGAAATGAGTCATGAAGGAAGTGAGGAGGGATTCAAAATCTGGGCTGATTCGAGGCAGGAAGATGTTCACACACACACACTCATACACATACACACACACACACTCTCTCTCTCTCTCTCTCTCACACACACACACACACACACACACACACACACACACACACACCTTCTTATCCCTCCTAGCCCCACCCCAACCTCATACAAATGTCACTTCCCTCTCAAGTCAACACTGACACAGATTCCGAGTCACACACAGCCCTTCGTTATTGCTCACACTCACAGGTGGGGAATAACGCACACACACATCACTCCCTCCCCACAATGTTTCTAGTTTCCTGCCCCTAAGAAACCTTCCCACTGTCAGACATCAGAGGCTGGGACTGCAGGACATACACATACTCACACTCCATCACCAACACCCCCTATGTACATGACTTCGAAATGATATATCTATCTACCACCTCTATTTTTTTCCCTCTCCCTATCAAATGATGCAGAATGTCGTACCTGCAGAGGACCGGAGAGAGACCTTGTTCACTGTTCCTGGCTATGGCCATGGGCAACTTACTCAATCTCTGGGTATCTTGGGCAGCTAAGATTAAACTAAGAAATTACCTGTCAGTTGGTGGAGGGGATTTCCACACCAGGAGTTCAGTGAGTCAATTAAATCATAGGTCATTGACTAAGACTTGTAAAAAGCACTTAGCACAGTGCCCAGTACACAGTAGGCATTATATTAATGCTTATTCTCCGCCCCCCCCAATATTAATGATGTTCATACACATGGTCCCATTCTATTGAAGATGAACCAGAGTATTCATTGTTCAGTCACAACTGGCATTTATATGGCCCTCTAAGGCTTGCAAATTCTCCCAGTTACCCAGAGAGGCAAGTTACTATTATTAGCCCCGTTTTACAGATGAGGAAACTGAGGCCCAGAAAGGTGACAAGATTTGCTGGGAGTGGGATTCCAACCTTCTGACCAAGGTCTTTCACTTCCTCTTCGAAGACTGAACATACACACCTCTGGGGAGGAAATGAGATAATAGACCAGAAAGCGTTTTGTAGAGCTGAATGATATCTAAATGTCACTTATTATTCCTCTCCTTTCTCACTCCCAATCCAGATCCCTAGCCAATACGAGCTAGACTGCCTCTTAGTATTTATAACCACAGTTCAGTTACAGACTGGTTTAGATCTCTTTCTTATTTTATGCACTATACATATATATGTATATATATTTCTATGTATACATATAATATATATATAGCTACACCCACTACATGCTATATTACAGTATAAAAAGGTAGCATATATATATCACACTGAACAGAAAATGTTTAAATAAAATATCTATCGATGCATGCATTATTTCATATGTGCATATCTATCAGACAAAGAAAATACAAGGTGTTCCTAAAGTCCTAGTGAAATTTGGAACTATTAAAAACCTCAAAAGGGCAGGAGGCCTCTCTGTATGTGCATCCTGAATTAGCCCAAGCGTACAACAGGAAAATGCAGAACACAACTTGGTCGCACGCATGCATTTCACACTCATTACAAGGCAGCCACTTAATCATCGCCTACTCGCTATGAAGAGATGTAAAGAGTTGCTCTGGCAAATGACGGGAAACAGCATATAGGTGACGCATAAACCACAAAAAACCTCTGAGCCTGAAGTAGCCGGTGTACCTCCACTAAAGTCTCTGATGCCTCATCCCTCCTGGTACCCGGGAGGTGACCCTGGTTTTTTCGAAGGTGACACCTAGTGGAAGTCCTAACAAACGAAGAAGGCTTGGGACCAGACCAGACAAGTTCTTAGACACTCATCGCCAGACTGGCCCGCAGGTGATGAATGTTTCCGCCCACCGCCACTCTTGGAGACCATCTGGCTAAATTGTCGAGGGGTTGCAATCTGAGTCAGTGGAGAGATTGCCCACACCGATGACATCGTAGATCCTTGTTGTAAGGAGGCACAGTGTGGGCACATTACGGTGCCGTCGAGGAGCGTAGAGCTGCCGCAGAAACCCCTGCAATCTAGGATGCTTGCTTCCTAGAAGGCAACGCTTACAGTGCCCACTGCAGAGCCCGGTGTCACGCCGTACCGACCGTGTCACCATTCTAGAACCTGCACTACGCGTCTGGTAACGCGTTCAGTCCAGCATCCTCTGCAGGGCTCGCTGGGGGGTAGTGGGGAAGGGGATGGGGCAGAGTAATTCAGGCCCACGGATCAAAGTACTTTCCTTGCAGCCACCACACCTCCTGGCTCTGCGCCTGTCCCCAAGTCTGGAGCTCTAACAGCGCAGGGCTAAGGGCAGGGGGAGGAAGGGGAAGAGGGAGCTACGCGCCTGCGCGATGCAGCGCAGGCACGCAGGGTCCCGGCGTTGCCCCGGGCAGCGCCGCGCGCCCGTTGCCAGGTAACGTCAACAAAGCAACCCTCTCCAGCCGGGTCCGCGCGCTCCTCCCCCCTCCCCCCTCCCGCCGTCCCCCGGACGCGGTGACGCGCCGGTCTCGGGAACAGGCGCCGTCGCCTAGGCAACACTGGAGTTGTTTGTTCGAAGTCTCACGTGGTCGTGCGAGCCTGGGCCGCGGCCTGACCCGGAGGCCACCGTGACCCCCCAGCCCCAGTGGGGCCCCGGGCTCAGCCCCCAGTTTACAGACAACCCTCCTCTCCCAGGGCTCCTCCGCCCCCCAAGAGCCCCATTCAGGGCCACCGAGAAGGGACTGCCCACTGAAGTCACAGAGTCACACAGTCTCTCATACACACACACCCAGAGTTACACAGTCACAGTTAAACACACAGACTGTGCACCCGCCCAGGGACACACACACACACACACAGATACACGCGCGCGAGCGCGCATACACACGCACACACCACCGCTACCACCAGACACGCACCAACGCGCACATGCACGTCCCAGTCTTTCCCTGTCACACACGCAAAGACACAGGTTCCCAGTCACACACACACACACACACACACACACACACACACACCAGCCCAGAGGAACAGTCCCACACAAAGACACAGACACGAGCGCGGTTCCATAACGTGCACCATCCCATCCCCAGGCAAAATCACGGCTTCAGTTCTAGCCCAGAGCAACCCCCCTAGGGAGGAGAGATTGGGCAGGGGGAGGGATAGAGAGAGAGGGGAGACAGACCCTTTGCCGGCCGCGGTCCCGCTGTCCAGTTCCTCCTTTCTTTCTCCATTCTTCTCTCCGCTGCCAGCCTGGGCTGCAGCGAATGCAACTTCAGGAGCTCCCCCCACCCTTACTGCCACATGTGACCGGGGCCCGAGCCAATCTCCCGTCGCTGCGAGAGACAGAGACTGGTAGAGACAGAGACACACAGAAACTGACACACAGAGAGGCAGAGACAGACGGAGAGAGACAAAGACACACACAGAGAGAGACAGAGAAAGATAGAAGCAGAGGGAGATAGACACAGGGACAGAGAGAGAGAGACGGACAGAGAGAGAGAGAGACAGACACAGACAGACATATACAGAGAGACAGAGACAAAGACAAAAACAGAAAGACAGAAATTTAGAGAATGAGAGAATGAATGAGAGGCAGAGTGAATGAAAGACACACAGGGAGAGAATAAGAGAGAGGGAAAAGGCAAGGGGGAGACAAGACAGAAAGAGAATCTTGTGTAGCTATGAGATGTATGTGGGGAGGTATGTGTGAGTTTGACTGCTGACTTGTTCTCCCTCCCCAGCTCAAGCCTTTCTCCTCACCACTTTCTATGACTGCCCTCAGACAGGTTTTCAGGTGGTCATCTATTTGGTCTGAAAGTATATTTTCAGGCTTATAGGTAACTCCCATGATAGAAACTCCATCCATTCGAATGACAATTTGAACCTAACAGTTTGCAGCTGGAGGAAGGTGATTTGCCCACAGTTATCTGGCTGGTAAGTATTGAGTCAGAACTTGGATACAGGTCTTTTTCCCACCAAGTCCTGAGTTCTACTCACTCCACCACACTACCTTTCGTTGTCTTCTACATTGTATATGCTGCTTTTGTTGACACAGTTGCCATAAGGCAATAGCATAAAGCAAACATGTTTTAATGTAACACAACGGCATAGCAATAATATATAGTAACCTGTTATATAATGGAGAAGGAGGAGAGCCAGGTAAGTAGAAAGAATGCCGGATTTGGTTCAGAAAGAGTTAAAAGCTTCCCCTGGCTACTACTCATTCTTTGCCATGACCTGGGACAAATCATTTAATCATTCTAGATCTCAGTTTCCCTGTCTGTAAAACATAGGGTTGGATTAGAGGTCTCCTGATCAGAAGTGGACAGAAAGGGGAATGTCAGGAAACTAGAGCTTTAGCCAAGAACCCAGGGCCAGGAGCAAGAGAAAGGGGGTAGCCCCTTGCTGCCTGACTCACCTCAGCCATACCTAGGCCCTGACATCACCCTGTCCCGGGCAACCCCAGACAAGCCAGACTGAATCACGGCCAGTGTCCCCTCCCTGCCTGCCACAAGCCACAGGCCTCTCTCCACCTCCTCCACCTCCTCATGGTATGTCTGGCCCTCTGGCCTATGGGGCGCCCCCTCACTGACCTCTCTGCTGGCCTGGAAGGTAGTGTGAGTCAGGGACTGGACCACCCCCGGGCAGCCAGTCCCAGAAGGAAGTTTGTGGCTCAGGAAGAAGAGGGGCGGGCCCCAGAGGAGCCGGGACAGGGAGGAGCACAGCTTCTGGGTCCCAGAGGCCAAAGATGGTCTGTCATGTGGAAAGGTGTGAGGGGCTTCCGGAACAGAGCAGGAAAGCCCTTCAGAGATCCCTTCCAGCACCACCCCCAATACTGTACATGCCACAGAAGCACTCGGGGAAAGGAAAAGAACTGGCCCAGACCTCCCAGGGAGAAAGTGTTAGAAGTGAAAGTCTAGCAGGAAAAGTGGGGATTCTTTTTTCTCTCAGTGTGTTGGATGCAAACAGCCATTTCTCCGGTATCAAAAGGTTTATGAAGCATGGCCCTTTCTTAAGACCCTTGTGTGGGAGAATCATAGATTTAGCATTAGAAAAGACGTTTGAGATTATCTGGTCCTGGATGGACCTAGTACAAATGATCATAACCATAGGATTTATATGTCATTCAGGGCTTATATAGCATTTGACATATATTTATTCATTTGGTTATCATGATAACTGTGTGAGCTAGAAGCTTTTATTATTGCCATCTGACAGAGGAAGAAACTGAGGTTGCTCAGGGTCACTCAGTCAATATACACCAGTTTACTCTGTGCCAGGCTCTGGGCTAGTGTCTGAGGCAAGATTGGGACTCCAAGTCTGACTCTTATCCAACAGGCCAGGGGTGTCAAACATGTGACCCCAAACCCTCCCAAGTCTGACTAGAATCAGATTAAAATGCAATTCCTATCTAATTTTAACATATTGTGATCTACCAATAAAAAATACATATGTAAACAAATAGTTCTCTAAGTCAATATGCAGTTCATATGGGGGATCCTTAGGTACAATTTGGTGGGTCTCATTTCTGTTTGAATTTGGCACCACTGTGCTAGGCCATTATTATCCCCATTTTACAGAGGGGAAAATTGAGGCTCAGAGTTACTTGCCCAAGGTCCCTCAGTTAATAGTGTACTGTATTTACTAGCATGATAGGGCAGGACTTCTTAAACTTTTTCCACTCTCTATCCCTTTGGTGCTTCTTAAGAGACCCCTGTGGAAGTCTCAACCCACAATTTAAGAAGTGCTAAAGGGGAAAGGGAAATGAATAAACAGATTTCACACACACCCACACATACACACACACACACAGAGTGCCTGGCACACAGTAGGTGATATAGCTATCTATACAGATATAGATATATGACATGTATTGCCTACTGTGTGCCAGGCACTATACTAAGCATAGTTTCATAGCAAGCCCAGGAAGTAGATGCTATTATTATCTCTATTTAACAGCTGAGGAAACTGAGGCCAACTGAAGAGAACTGACTTGACCAGAGGCACACCACTACTAAGAACTTGACTCTTCCTGATTTCAAGACCAATTTGCTATCTACCGGGTCATCTAGCTGCTGAAGGTTTGCCAATGCTTGTCTATATTTTAACTTCTGTACCTGCTTCCTCTCTTCCATAGAATGAGTTTCTTGAGATCAGGGTTTGGATCATTTTTGTCTTGACATTCCTGACACCTAGGAGCTTTGTACATGCTTATCGGTTGATCAATTAATTTTTTTGACATGGATGATCTCATTGGATTCCCACAAGACTCTTATGAAGGAGGAAACTACAGAGATTAGGGTTGTACAGTGGAAAACTGAGCCCCAGAGACCTTAACTGATTTTACCCCATGGCCACACAGTTAGTTATCATAAAGAGTAGGCCTCTCCTACTCCAGGTCCAGTACTGCCATAGAATCAGAAGAATGGGAAAACAGAATCCCATACCTCAAAGGCTTGTACACTCATAGATCATTGACTTCGTGCCTCTTCAAGGACAGAGACGTCAAGATCTCCCTCTTGGTTTTCCCATCTTTTCCCTGGTCTCACCACAATCCCTCAGGGTTCCTCTTTTTGGCCTCTGCACACGTGAATGGGGGAAAAGAAATTAACCACTGGTCACGTCTCTTTTCCTTCCCCGACGTGTACTTTGGGAATGAGGAGACTTCGGTTACAGCCTCTCTGCTTTTCGACTCATTTACTGGTCAGGTGACCATGGGCAAATCCCTTTTCTTCTTCTGGGCCTAAATTGTCTGCTCCTTCCAGGGCTAATACAATATGGAAAGGCATCACAGAGATATGTCTCTCCTCTGTCACCTGCCCTCCTAACTACTCCAGTCCACAAAAGAGTTTTTCTTACTCTGAGCTCTGAGAATAAAACAGTAAGAAAACATATTTACCTCCCCCATTATGTAATAATAATGCTCCATAACCGCCATTAAAATAATGCCCATTTTTTCTAGAGGCATGATATTATTATACAAAGGGTATTAAATTTAAAGTCAGAAGACGTGGATTTGAATCCTATTTCCTTCCTCCTATCCCATCCCCAAACTTTTTGCCTATGTGACTTTGGTCTGGTTACTTGACAGGAAACTGGCCTCAGTTTCCTCATCTCTAAAATGAAGGGGCTAGACTGAATGACCTCTAAGGTCCTTTTCTGGCTCTTGCCTTATGAGCTTATGAGAGCTTTAAGGTTTACAAAGTGCTTCCCAAGCAATTACTCTATGAAATCAATAAATTACTATTCTTATCTCATGAAGAAAAGATCTGAGGCTTGGAGGAGTTTAATAGTTACATGGCCTAGGGTCACACACCTAGAAAGGGTTGGTACAAGTGGGTTGACTGAATTTCTATTATAGAAATATTTGTGTCTCGGGGTCCTGTGCAACCTGATGGAAGGGGGTGGAGAGATATGATGAGGGAGAGCTTGGACCTTGTAAAGTTATCCTCAAACTCATGTCCAACAGACCAGACCTGTCAACACAAGTTCCTGCATGTTAGCTCCATAAGCACAGAAACTGACCTCAACATTCCTCTCCCTCTTAGGGCAAGAGGACTCTGAAACACGGTGGGAAGATGAAGTCTCAGGTTTCTCAAATGCAAATAATGTCTTGACCTTGAAGGGTCCTCTTAGTTCTGATATTTCATGTCTTATGTATTAACATCCAGCCCTAGGATTGACATTCTACCTTCTAAGCCTTCTAAAGCCTAATGCTCTATGTTCAAAGAACCCTCCCAGCTCTGATTTCCTTTGTACTAAGATCTTTCCTGGCTCAGGCACTCTTTTGTGAGAGGGTTCCCCAAGGTCCATATTCTATGTTCTAAGGGCTCTGCCAGCTCTGGTATTCTATGGTCTTCACTGTAGCATTCCAAGATTCTCTAATCATTGTCAACAGCATTGGGCAGTCTTCTTTTGTCCAACCTACTTCAAGGACTAGCTTACCTACCAACAATGAAAGTCACATTCAACCAAAGTTTGAAACATTGCTTCACATCCTGAGAGTGAAAGGTGGGACCTTTGGGATAGTGGAAAGAACATTGGACTGAGAGTTAGCATGAGACTGAGTCTGAAGGTTGACTCTGACACTTCCTAGCTGTGTGATCTCTGGGCAGATTCCTTAGTTCCTCTCTGAACCTCATTTGTCTCATTTGTAAAATGGGGATAACAATGCCTAAAGTCCATATTGCATAATATTGGGATGAGACTCAAGTGAGAAATATATATATATATGTATCTGAAAGTAATTAAATTAAAATTCTATATAAAGTTCTGTTTTTGAGGACACAGCCACAGACACCACGTGAAATCAACTCAGTTAAAGAAATATTTCTTTCTTAAGTACCTGTGGCATCAAGCATTGTGCTGAGAACTACGAATAGAACAACCAAAATTAAACCATTAGCTCCTTCTAGGAGTTATCTTGCTATAGGACAGACATACTTAAATAAATACAAAATCTAAAAGCAGAGTGCTTGGGGTGGTGGTAGAAAACTCTAACAAAGGAGGAGAGGAATAAAGCCTCTTCTAAAAGATCTCCTTTGAGCCACACATGCTTTGGAGGGAATTCGGAATCCTATTAAGGGAAGGTGAGGAGGGGGCGAAGTCCTGGAATGGGATGTCCCAGAGAAACGTCTGGATAGATCGACTCCAGGGATAGCCATGCATGACAAGTGATTTCAGCGACCTTTATCTGTCAGGGGCTGGACAGCTCTCCCAGGGGATTATCAAAATAATGCCTGGTGTCTACAGATAGAAAGCAAAGGTGAGCCCCCAGAGGATGGGGCAGGGAGGGAGGAGGTAGGCTTGAGGGCACAGATTGAGAACCAGTGGCACTACTACCCCTCCTCAGCCTTCTCATCTTCTCAGATTGATTTCAACAATAGTTTCCCTCAATGAGTTGCCCAACTGAAGAGTAAAACATAATGAGCTACCTGAAGATATCCAGAAAGAGACTTGATAGATTCCTGTGAAGGCAGTTATGGAAGGGATTCCTGCAGTGAGAGCTAAGACTGGAAAAGGTGATCAGGGAGGTCTAGCTCAAACAAAGGCATTCAGGGATTGTCATTCAACTAGATGGTGCTGTCTTTTGGCCAGCTCCCAGCATCGCTAAGACCTTCTTTTTCACCATTTCTGTTATTCAGTTCTTTTGTCCTTTCTAAATCCTCCTACTCTCATACTTTCCCTCTGCTTGATCCTATTTTCTTTCTCTTCCCCCTGCTTGGAGAGGCTTAGAGACTGGTCATGTCAACCATAATGAAACAGTATGTTTCTAAATCCTGCCCCATGCAGTCAACAAATACAATGTCAGACTAGAAAGGAATTTCAGAATGTTTGATCTGGGAGTGTCCTTAGAACAGGGAATGTCAGGGCTGAGAGGGGCCTTAGAACAGGAGATGTCAGGGCTGGGAGGGCCCCTAGAACAGAGAATGTCAAAGTTGGAAGGAACTTCAACACACTGAATGTAGAACGTCAGAAGTAAAAAGGACGTTGGAACAAAAAATAAATGTCCAGTCCAGAAGGGACCTTGAATCCAATGATGAGGTCTAATACTCTAATTTTACAAAAGAGGAAAGCATGGCTGAGTGTAGGAAACGTCCTGCTGGAGAGGCTGTGCCAGTGATGAATATAAAACCATTTCTGTTGTCAGCCTATTTCAGTGCTCTGAGAGGAGAAACCCAATCCTCCTCAGTATGGGGACTTCCCATCTGAGAGTCCAGGCACTGGGCTTGGAATCAGGAAGATCTGAGTGGAAATACAGCCTCAGACACTAACTGTGTGACCCTAAGCTAATCACTTAGCTTTTGTTTGCCTCGGTTTCCTCAGCTGTAAAATGGAAATCATAGTAGTACCTACCTCATGGGATTGTGAGGATCAAAGGAGAAAATATTTGTAAAAGTGCTTAGCACAGTGACTGGCACATAGTAGGAGCTTTATTTAAATGCTTATTCCCTTCCCCTCCCTTCTTTCATCTCTGAAACTGATTCTCCCAACCCTTGACATTAATCCTCAGTCACAGCCAGAGGATCTCAAAGCACCTTTCCTCCTCATACTACATTCCTTTCTCTGAGGTCTCGACATTCTCAACCCTTAAAGGGACCTTCAGGGAATAGAAAAAAATTTGTTTGGCTTCTCATCCAATGGGCATCCCAGAAACTGAAAGGTCCAGGCATCTGGATTCCACACCCACCCTTTCCCTCTCCCCCACCTCTAAGTTTCCTATTTCAGGATGAATTTTTCCTTGATTGGTCTTCCTAGGTTTCACTAAGTCATTAGCTACGTGGCCCCAAGCAGCCAAATATTTCACCTTTCTGGGGTTCGGTTTCTTCATCTGTGAAATGGGGCTAATAACATTTGGAGGACCTCCCTCCCTCTAAAGAGCTGGAAAAATGTGAGCTGTTCTCATTAACCTTTGGCCTGAGGGCTCTGCATTCACAGGCGGCTCCGTCCTCTGAGTGAGTTTGTGTCTCCTCAGGTGGGAAGAAGGGAACTGGTCGTCGCTTCTGCGGTCCAGTCATTGTAGTTAGGCTCTGTGTCACCATCTCTGCTGATCCCTTTCAGCCTGGCCCACCCTGTCTGGTGGCCACAGGGGGAGCCAGAGAGAGGGGGTGGAGGGTGGTATCCTTCATTACCTTCACCCCAAACTCTTTCCAGTCTCTGCCCACTTGTTCCTCAGTTTCCCCTTCTCGTTGTTCTTCAGTCTCTCTTCTTCATTCCTCCCTCCCACATTTCCTTCTCTCTCCCTCTAGCTCCTGTTTTCCATTCGGGATCTCCCTCTCTGTTCCTCAGTCTATTGTCTTTGTCCCTGGGAGCTTTTGGTTTGTCCTCTTTCCATCCTTGGGGTTCTACCCACATGCTTCCCAATCTCTCCCTCTTCTTCTCTCAGTCTGCCCTATCACTTATTCTCTCCCTTTGTGCCTAAGGCTCTCCTCTTTGTTCCCAGGCTTCCCCTCAGCCTCATCCTTTCTATCCCTCAGTCTCTCCCCCACCTTCCTTCTGTCCCTCCTCTGTTGCTCAGGTTCTCCCTCTGTCTCTCCCTTTGCTCAATATCTGCCTCCTACTTCTCAGACTTTCTATTCATCAGTCTCTTCTCAGTCCCTCAGTCTTCTTCCTCTTCCTTTCCCTCTTTTTCTCTCCCATTTATCAGCCTTCCTCTTACTGTCCCTCCTTTCTATCTCTTGGTTTCCCCCCCAGTCCCTCTGTGTCCTTTTTTTTTTACTCCTTCCTTCTCTCCTCCTCTCTGTCTCTCCTTTACTATTCATTAGTCTCTTCTCTGTCTCTCGCTCTCCTACTCTAGGTTCCTCACATGCTTCTCCTTCCAAACATCTCTCCCCCTTTCTCTGGATCTGACATCTTATGTTCTATGAAAGTACAAATGTCTGATTTGGAAATGTAGAGTGTAACATCCCTGTGCTGGGCACCATAGGAAAGGAAGAGCCATGTGAGGGCCTGCACTTTGATGCTGCCTATAAACTGGGGCCTATCCCATCCCTGATTGTGTTGGGAATGGTCTCAGAGCTAGGGAGGATCGCCTAAAATTATAGGATTGTTGAGCTGAAATATGAGAGAGCTCACTTAATCCAAATGAAATGTAAGTGGAAAGTGCCACGAATTCCATCAGACAATCTGGGTTCTTCTATTTACCACTTATGTGGCCTTGAATGCTTAACCTGTCTAGACCTCAGCTTAGGAAAGTTAGAGCTGGAATGGGCTAGTTCAGATCCCTCTATTTACAGATCAAGAAACTCAGTCCCTCCGAAGTTAAGTGACTTGTCCAAGGTCACATGCCATACATAAGTGGCAAAGCTGAGTCTTTAAGCTAGATCTGGCCTGAAATACAGTGTTGGGAAGGGATGCAGGCCTAGGAAGGAATTCAGCATCAGGGTCCTTTGAACTTCGAGTCCTAGATTCACGGTCCCTGACTTCCCCTGCCCCCACTTTTTCAGGTGTACTAGAATGAAAGCTGGCCTTGGATGCTCCCAAGCTGGGATTAAAAGCCAAGCTCGGGCTAACTCCTCCAGTCTAGTCAACAGGCACCTACCTGCTTGTGTCAGACATTGCGTGCTAAAGCCGGGCATGAAAAGGAAGACAAAAGATAACCCGTGCTCTCAAGGAGTTCACAGTGCAGCACAGGAGACTAGCTATGTGAGCGAACGAACTAGAGACAGGCTAAACTGGCGATATTCTCAGAGGGAAGGAGGTTTTTTCAGAGGTGGACTTTTAGAGGGAGGGGGTTGGGGGTGGGGCAGTACATCCCTTCCGCTGCATAGTTTGATTCGCGGGCAAATGAGGAACTTGGACTAGATGCGTTCTAAGGTCCCTTCTAGATCTATGGTTAATAATAATCCTCCTAATAAATAGAACCCCCATGTCTATAGGCTTCAAGCTCCTCTCTATTACTGTCCCATGTTTACAATGGCCACATGGACCAGCTCCGCCCTAGAGCCCAACTGGGGTGGAGGGAGGCAGGGGGAAAGTTTGGGGCGGGGGGATTGGAGGGAAACACTTGGCTGGCAGCCAAGACTCCTGGGAGGGGAAAAGGGTCCCCAACACTCCCTCTGGGGTCGAATCATCCCCGTCCTCTCCACGCTGCTCTTTTGGCCCTACCTGGCCTTCCCCTTCAAGCCCCGGGCGGCCGATAGTAAAAGTTTCTATTAATAACAGTCTTGCAGCGCTCCCAGGGAGCAGGAGAGTCAGGGAGCCGCTCTGCGCAGGCGCGAGCGAGAGAGCAAGCGAGAGGGATTCCCTCTGACGTCATTGCTAGGATACCAAACAAACACTCGGAGCCCAGCCGATGAGCTCCATATATGGCTAATTGCGTCAGAGAAACTCCGCTCAGGGCGGAGCGCTGACAGCCGGCGGGATCCCCCTCCCCACCGAAAAAGCGCGCTGGGGGCAGGGCGAGGGGGCTCCGGGGGGCTCTTGGACAGACTCGGGAGGGGCTGATCCTGCTCTCCCGGACCCGTCCGGGGTCGGCTGCGTCCGGGGCTCCGGGGCCGAGCCGGCGAGAGGAGGTGGCGCCCGGACCTGGGCTTGGGGGAGGGTCAGGGCTCCCTCGGAGAGGGGGGTGACGTCAGCCGAGGGGGCGTGCCCCGCGCTATAAAGGAGCCCCGAGCTCGCCTGGCCTCTCATTCATAAGCTTATCGGGAGCGGGCAGTGAGGTGCAGGAGCCGAGTGGGGACCAGCATCGAATCGCTCCATCTCTTGTCTCGCCGGGGCTTCTCCCCGCCGTGCCGGACAGCGCCTGCGGACTTCGCTCCTTTTCTTAGCTGGCCCCAGGACTTGACCGCCGCCGCCGCTCTCTCTCCGGTTGCTTCCCAGGCGTGCGGGGCTGCGGGGCCAGGCGGGATTTCACTAAGCGGGACCGCGGAGTTCAGAGCCAAGGGGGGACGGGGCCTTCTCCTCCCCCCTCGAGAGAAGATCTGCCCCCCCCTTCGCCCCCCAGCGTCGGATAAGTGGGGCAGGGGAGGGGACAGGGGTCCGAAGAGAGAGCCAGGAAGCTTCCTCCGTCTCGCCATATTTCAGCGTCGGGGGATACTACTTCAGGACTTGGACTTGTCCACCCCCGTACCCCCTGGACTTGGGGGCCACCCGGACCGCCAGACTCTTCATCGGTTTGTTTGTTTTTTCCTCTCGTGCTAAGTGCCCCCATCCTTGGTCCAGCCTTGGCTTCCAGGCGGCCCCAGCGCGGTCACAGGCCACCCCCTGGGGTGCCCGGGGAGATGTTTCAAGCCTTCCCCGGAGATTACGACTCCGCCTCCCGGTGTAGTTCGTCGCCGTCGGCCGAGTCCCAGTACCTGTCATCAGTGGACTCCTTTGGCAGTCCCACGACTGCCGCTGCCTCCCAGGTAGGCACCAGGGCCAGAATGCCCTCCGCCGCCGGTCAGCAACAAGCTCAGGGCGAAGGGGATGGGGGGTGGGGGTGAGGGGCGCCGGGGTCCGAGAGGAGTCAAGGGTCCGGAGCGGCAGCTCCTTCGCTTGCTCTCCAGTCCGGTTAGCCAGGTGCCTCAGTTTCCCCACCTGGACAGCTAGTCGAGACGGTTAGACTGTACGCACACGGGCGACTCGGTGGGTGACTGGTCCACAAACTGAAACTTGCTTCGGAAAACCGGTTTCAGGGCTCTGTCCTGCTCCGGATCTCTCCGTGGTAGGGGAGCAGAGCCCGAGCTCGCGGGCGGGGGAGGGGGTCCTAGCCCGCGCTAGGAGTTTCGAGGGGACAAACGCCCAGAACAGAGCGGCGCGGGGGCCAGCTGGCTGCGGAGGGGGCTCTGCCAGCAGCGGCCCTGCACACCATCTGGGGAGAAGCCTCGGTGCAGGCCGCCCCCCACTCCGAGCAGACCTACTAGCCCCAGGCGCCCGGAGGGGAGGCGGGTCTCGAACCCCCTCCGCCTCCGGCGCTGGAACGTAACGGGGGACCCGTGCGTAAGGGCTGACGCGCTGGAATCCTCCGTCTGACGCGGGGCACGCACGGCGCGCGGCCCGCCCCCCTCCCCGCCGCCGCCGCCGCACCCCCTCCCCCTGACGTCCCGGGGAGTCTTCTATTTTGGAACGCCCGAGCCACGTTGCTAAGGGAGGAGGGGCGGGGAGAAGAGAGGCCGATCCGCTGATTGGCCTTGGGAGCCGAGGAAGGGAGCCAATCGCCTGCAAGGGCTGACTCCTCGCTCGCGGCAGCCCCCCCCTCCCAGGCATCTTCTCCCCGAGCCCGGGTTAAGTTCCGTAACCTTTAGTTGGAACCCGGGGTCTATTTATTGGGACGCGAGAGGGGAGTCAGCGTAGTGACCCGACGGGGCTCTCGACAGGTCCCGGGAGCGCTGTTTTCAGAACCGGGATCCAGTCTGCGACCATGTTGCGTCTAACATAGCGTGCTCCCCCCTCCCCCTGCTGCCCTATCGCAACATAGGACGACAAGGTGTCTCCTCGCAGCTATGATAGCCCTAGGTCCTTGAGGGCGACCTTGGGTGGGGCAGCAGGAAAGCTGGGTAGAGGAGGAATGCGGGTATAGACGGAGAGAGGGGGGAGGGGTTTGAGTACCCCTGTCTCCCCTGGGGCTGAGGGAATGAAGGTTACCCCCCGTACCCCTGCGCTGCGCCCCGGATTTAACCCTCTAACCAAGTTCAAGTCCCAGCCAGGGCCCGGACTTGAACTCACGGGCGCCCGTGGGAAGTTCGGCGCTGCGTGTGCTCGCTAGCGCCGGCAAAGGCCCCTCCCCACCTCCAAGTTCAAAGCCACGCTGCCATTGGCGGCTGCGCAAGAAGGAGGGCCCCATGGGGGGACGAGAGGCAGAAAGACTCTCAGATACTTTGAGAAAGCTCGGAGGCTCGGGCGGGGGGAGATGGAGAAACACCCAGAAGAGGGGAGGAGGGAAAGCCACGGAGATCCTAGGACCGCGGTGCAGTCATCTCCACAACTGCCGGGCGCCACGCACGCCAAGCTACCGCTCCAGCATCAGGCTCTCCTTTCCCACTATGAGACACAGTCCCTCCGGCCTTTCAGCCCTGGCCAAGAACTCAGAGATTTCCCACCTGACCCACTGCTCCCAACTACTGCCTTCCCCCACTCTCAGGCAGCTCAGATGACCGACCCCAGGAGAGGCATGGCCTGGCCTAGAATCCTACCCCATTTTCAAGGGCCATTTGGGTTATTTATTAGTGGTGGGGTGAAAGTTGAACCTAGCAGGGTCGGCAGAGCTGGGAAGGGCATTTTCAAAGAATCCCTCTCCGACCCCCACAGTAATGTGTAGTGGTCTAAGGGGGGAATGACCTTTAAAGCCCAAATAGGGATTAAAAAGGGAAAGGAAGCACCTCAAGGTCATGAACAGAGCTGGTACCTCGGTGTCCTCTCCCCATGGTTTTTATCGATAGAGATCCTGACATTCAGGCAGGCCTGTGGATTTGAATCCTGGCTTTGTAAATATGCTTATCACTCAGGCTCAAGTCATTCTGGGGCCTCAGTTTCCTCAGCTGTGTCATTGGAAGGTTTAAAACTAGGTAATCTCTGGAACCTCTTTCAGCACTCAATTCGATCTTGTGCACTTCAGACTAGTCAGTCACTGGAGAGGAAACTGAGGCGAAATTAGAAGGAACTTCCCAGCCACAGTGGAATCAGACCCCTTATCCCCATCAGCTTTTCCTCCTCTCTGCCATCACTTTTCTTCCTTCTCCTAGAATCAGGGGTGGGGTTGGGGGTGGGGAATGTGTGTATGAGTGTGTGTGGGACCTGAGTCCCTCAGTTCTCCGGTCTCTGTCCTACACAAACACACACATCCACACACACACATCCACTCACACACACACACACACATCCACATGCAGGAGTCACCAACCTGGGTGTGAATCACCACGGGCTTGAGCTGTTCAGTGCAACCTCCAGAGGAGGAGGAAAAGCCAGGGATGTGAACGGCTCTCATTAACCACTGCGTCACGGTGTAGTGGAAGGGGGTAGGTGGTGGTGGCTTGGCTGCCTGTGACACGCACTCACCCAGTGGCTCACCACGAGGGTGCTGGGGGTGTGTGTATGTCTTTGTGTGTGTGTTCGGTCTGCATGCCCGGGGCTTTGCCCATCTCTCTCTCAGCAGGAGTGTGCTGGCCTTGGTGACATGCCTGGCTCCTTCGTGCCCACGGTCACTGCCATCACCACAAGCCAAGACCTCCAGTGGCTGGTCCAGCCCACCCTCATCTCTTCCATGGCTCAATCCCAGGGCCAGCAGCCACCTCTGGGCCCCCAGCTGCCCACTGTCGACCCCTATGACCTGCCTGGCACCAGCTACTCTTCCCCTGGGATCAGCGGCTATGCTAGCGGTGCTGGACCCTCGGGAGCAACTTCAGCTGGTCCTCCACCTTCACGTCCTGCTAGGGCCAGACCTCGACGGCCCAGAGAAGAAACGGTGAGTCTGAAGGGTATCTGAGAATATAGATTAGCCAGGACAACCTCAGAAAAAGTGGCAGGGGAGATGAACCGTGGTGGGTGAGGTCACCAAATCCCCACCGTTAGAACGACTTTGGGGGCATTCCCCAGATTGGGGGAGGGGCAGCCTCTATCTCCTCTACTCATTTGGAATTTTCCTCCTCCACTTGGACCTTGACTTACCTCTTTCAGGAGACAGGGATAGTTTAGTTTAGTTTTTGTTTTTGTTTTTTTTTTTAATGATTGTTATGGGATAAATATGGGAGCTGTGGAGCAAAGGGAGGAGATATCATTGGAGGGAAAGGGAGAAGGGGGTCTAGGTTGGGGGTGGGGTCCAGGTTGGAGGGGGCGGGTGGCTACTCCCTCACAAAGAAGACTCACTCACTTCCTTCTCTCTCTCTTACAGCTCACTCCTGAAGAAGAGGAAAAGAGGAGAGTTCGACGAGAACGGAACAAGCTGGCTGCCGCCAAATGTCGCAACCGAAGGAGGGAGCTGACAGACCGTCTACAAGCGGTGAGGGTTTCTAATATGGCAGCCCCAGAAGGCTTGATTGGGTGGTTGTTAGATGGGAACGAGTCAGGCTTCCTCTTTCATTCCATCCTCTGCCCCCCAATCATTCATCCCATTCTCCCCTTCTCCCCCCCCCCCTCATCAGCCTGTAGGGCTCATTGGTGTTACCTCAAACACAAGAAGGACCCTCCCACAGTGAATTTGATCAGATTTCCCACACTGAGCCCCTGTGGATGTATTGGATGTATGTCCATGTGCGCAAAGAAAGAGGCTTAATTTCCAACTTATACCACCTTATTTGTCTCTCTCTCTCTCTCTCTCTCTCTCTCTCTCTCTCTCTCTCTCTCTCTCTCTCTCTCTCTCACACACACACACACACACACACACACACACACACACACACACACCCTCCCCCTTGGGACAAGCTTGTCTTTGGAATACAAGGAAAGGAGGAGGTACAGATTTGATGTATATCCATCATGTCAGGATCCACGGAGGGCCCAGACCCTAGAAAGCAGCCTAGTGGAGAAAGCCTCCAACGATGTTATTAGAGAAAGTTGGGTATTCGACCTTCTGAAAAGCATCAAAGATACTACCATATATGACTGTGGGCAGTACTCCCTTCCCTGAAGCAGTTCCTAGAAGGGAGATTAGGCTATTATCATATGCTTTCAGAGTTCCCCTCTAGCCCTGAGTCCTCTGAAGGATTCTCTCTCTTTTGGCCCCCATCATTCCTCTGCCCTTTTACTTTGGCACTTTCCTATGCCCAGGTTCTGCCACAGACTTAACCAAGAAACTCCTTCTACTCTATCAATATCTCAAGAGAAGAAAAGTATTCTTGAGATCCCCTGGAGGGGGGAGGACTTTCTAGCTTGTCCTCTGCCCAATTTCATCTTGTCCCCAAGAGTACCACCCTTCCCGGGCCGCCCCCCCCCCCCAGTTCATCCTCCCTTAAAATTTCACAGCAGGATAAAACTTTGCTCCTTGTACCTGTTTGCCTCCTGGTAGTGAGGGAGACAAATATATTCTTCCCCAGGCACCACCACCCTCAATCTGAAGAAGAGGTGATAGCACCTAGAACAAGGGCTTGGTACAATCTTGACCACAATTTGGACTTGAATTCAATTCCTTCCTAAGTCTTCCATCCAGTATCTGGATGACAGTCTCAACTTCGGGTGGGGTCTAAATTTATTCTAAAAGAACAAAGAGGGATGTCAGGGTGGGGGGGTGTGCAAAATCAATTGACGTAGAGGGGGACAGACCATACTGATCCTGATCTAATGCAGAGCCATTGGTTTTGTGATGAGCTAGCTGGGTTGGAACCTTGTCTCCACTATGGCAGACTATGTGTGATTCTGGACAAGTCTAACTCACCCCTCTACTTCTGCAGTTTCTTCATCTGTAAAAGAGGAGGGGAAGTGGTCCAAGCTTTATAAATAAATCCTCTGGTCGAGAGAGAGAGAGAGAGAGAGAGAGAGAGAGAGAGAGAGAGAGAGAGAGAGAGAGAGAGAGAGAGAGAGAGAGAACAATAGAAAGATGTTAGTTTTGGAGTTGGAGTTAAAGACCTGAATTCAAATTTCACCTCTTAAAATGAGCTAGATATGCCATCTCTGACCTGATTGGCATATTTAATACCACTGTGTACCTCAGTTTCCTCAACTGTAAAACAAGGGGGTTTGGAAGAGATAACCAGATTGCTTCCTATATATATATATATATATATATATATATATATATATATATATATATATATATATATATATTCTCTGGTTCTATATATGATATGGTAAAAAGAGAGAATGGACACACAGGGCTTTCAATATCAAATTGAAGATTGACAATCAGGGCTAGAAAGAAACAGGGATAATTTAGCATTTTGCAGATGAAACTCCAGTTAACCTGGAAAAAGAAACTGGCCCACTCTGAAGCTGTTGATAACTGATAATTATTGTTGATTTCTTTTTGGACAGTGGGGTCATTGAAAGTCAAATCTGGAAGGAAACCTTAGAGATTATTTGGTCTCAACTCCTCAGTTTAACAGATGGGGAAACTGAGGCACAAAATAAAAGACCTTTGCCCAATTTCTAGCAAAACCAGAAAAGGAGAGACTTTAGAGTTCATCTAGTCTGCTTTTACCAAGGAGGACACTTAAGGTTCACTGGGCAAGCCTCATCTTCCCTAGTAGATCCTTAGGAGGCATGATTGGAACTGGTTTTGGGATTCCACATCCAAAGTGGAATTGATTTGGGAGCTGGTATGGATGCTAAAAGGGTTTGGCCCTAGTCCAGCTGCTGACATGACTTCTCTCTCTTTTCTCCCCCCCCTCCCCCCCCCCCGCTGCCCTGGGGTACCAGGAGACGGATCAGCTGGAAGAGGAGAAGGCAGAGTTGGAGTCAGAAATCGCAGAGCTCCAGAAGGAGAAGGAGCGGCTGCAGTTTGTGCTGGCAGCCCACAAGCCAGGCTGCAAGATCCCTTTTGATGAGGGGCCCGGGCCAGGGGGCCCTCTGGCCGAGGTGAGAGCTTTGCCTGGGCCCACGCCCACTAAGGACGATGCGTTCGGGTGGTTCCTGCCGCCACCGCCCCTGCCCTTCCAGACCAGCCAGGAGCCCGGCCAGGAGGGGCCCCCAGACCTGACGGCTTCTCTCTTTACACACAGTGAGGTCCCAGCCTTCGGCGACCCCTACCCTGTTAACCCTTCGTATACCACCTCGTTTGTACTCACGTGCCCGGACGTCTCCGCATGCGGCGGTGCCCAGCGCAACGGCAGCGACCAGTCCTCTGACTCCCTGAACTCGCCCTCCCTCCTTGCTCTGTGAATTCTTTTAGAGGGAGGGGGCGCTTCTCTCTGGAGACAAAAAACTGGGGGGAGGTTGCTACACCCCCCTCCACTCTTTTGGCCTACACCTACCTGAGGATTCCTTTCATCCTCGAGGGGTCATTGACCTGAGACAGCCACTCTTCATCCTTGGCCATCAACCACCGGATTCCTCTGGACCTGAGGCTTCCTTCATTCACGGCCACCGACTGGATTCACCTTGATTCGAGGCTTCCTTCCTTCAGCCCTCCTCAGCTGGGATTCCACTCACCCTTGGTCTGATGCCTGGCCCTTTCTTGAGCCCTGACCCTTCGACCCTCGGAGCTTGCCCTGCCATGCCTGTCTGACCCTCCACTCTGACTGTCGCCAGTGAGAAAGGCGGAGACTTTGTGGGGGATGCACCTGAGGGCCATGCTCCTGGGGGAGGAGGGGAGGGAAAAGGTATGGAAAGAGATTGTTGGTTGCCATGGCCTGCGAGCCATCTGGGTCTGGGGGCTTCAGTGGGTTGTGAGGGGGAGGGTCTGGGAAATGGGTTCAAAGTCTTACTTATGATGAATCTCAGGCCCTTCCCCAAGATGCTCTCTTGCTCAATGTTTCCTCATGAGTTCTCTCTAGAAGAGTATTAACTTATTTAGCCACTTTTCCAAAGTCAAAGGCAAGAGGCTCCATCCCCTTTCTCTCCACCATGGTTGGGAGAGTAGGAGCCTTCCTTCACTTTTGTGAACAGTGTTATTATTCCTTTCCCTTTCTCCCAGTAAATCCCTTCACCTCCTTCCTCTTCCCTCACCCACCCCAAGCCCCTTAAGCCCTGGTGGACTTCTCTAGGTTTTCCTTATTTGATGTGGCTCCCCACTAGCTGAGGTATTTATACTGTGAAAGGAGGTCTTGGGGAAGGGTAGGCACCACAGAAGTCCAGTCCAGCCCCCAATCTCCCTTGGGAGTGGGAGGAGAAATGGAGGGAATGTTTCCCTTTTCCCCAGAGTGGGTCTCCTATCCCATTCTGTCCCTTCAAAGCTGATATACTCCTCCTCTATTTCATCCAACAAGCAAGACAGGGTTCTTTAGTTGACCTATGTACTGGCCTTCTCTACTGGGTTTCTTTTTCCTCCACTCCCCAAACCCCCAGCCTAGGACGCCAACTTCTCCCCTACCTTGTCCAGAAAATGGGCCAGCTCTCTTTGGGGAAAAGTTACAGAGCTGAGGCTTCCGACCTTTGGGGAACTGAATTGGGAGACTCAACCTCTTTACTTCTTTGCTTAAAAGTAGTGGTAGTTTTGGGGGGAGGTGGTGCTGGAGGACAGTAATCTCAAGGCACCCATTGCTATTGATAGCTGGGTGATTCAGCACCCAGTCCTGGGTTTACCCCATTCATATCTATCTAAGCCCTAACTCTATCCCATACCTCTTCTTCTTATATCTGGGGACCTGGTATCTCAACCTATTTGTCACTGGGATGATATAAAAAGGCTGGATACCCAGCTCCAATCTCTGCCTACCCATGGTTCTTTCTCTACCCCTTCTCCCTGACTTCTGCAACCCTTACCTCCCACACCTAATTTTTTTTTTTACACTTGCAGATTTCCTCATTTACAGTTGAGGAAAATGAGACTCTGAGACAGTAAGTGTTTTGTACAAGGGCTCAGAGTTAGTAAGTGTCCCAGGAAAGATTTGAACCCAGGACTTTCTGTCTCCAAGTCCAGAGGGACCACCTATGATTTAAAATGCATACATGTATTTTTGGAAATTGGTCCTGGTGATATCAAAGTATCTATGATAGGTCAATAGGACAATGAGACAGATCCAGGAGGGATCCCTTTTGCTCCCTCCCCAGGTCAGATCCTCCAGGCCTTAGAAAAGGGCCAAAAATCCAATCACACTGCCCTTTCCCCATGCCTCCCTTTGCCCTTTTGCCTCATGCCCTGAGAATTGTTAAAAACAGGAGAAATTCCCCTTCTTAAAAAATCTAGAAGAATGGGGCCCCATCCTTCCTGTTCTAGGCCCTTCTACTGCATGGATGACATTCCACACCAGACTTGTTCCCTCACTAACCACCCCTCTCCCCCAAATCCCCAGCCTCAACAATTTCACCCTATCCTGGTTTCCAAAAGGCACTATATCTATTCTGTATAAATATATATTATATTATATTATATATATATGGTGTGAGTATGTGTATGTATGTATGCTCGTGTGTCTGGCTCTAATCTTGCCCACTCCAGGCCCTCAAGCTATATGGCTGAAGTGAATGCTGGACAATCAGGGTACACTTGCTTTCTCTGTCTCTCCTTTACATTGGTCTCCACACCCTTCTCAATAATCCTGCCACAACTTGTCCCTTTCACTGTCTCCTTCCCTTCATGCTTCTGTCTCTGTTGCATAGTCTGACTCTTTTCTGCATTTCTGCCTGTCTGTCTCATTCTCTCTCTTTCTATCTTTCTCTTCAAAAGGGATTCATTTTTCCTGTGACCAAACTCAGTGACTAATCTGTCCTTCCCTCCCTCCTTCAGGGCCTGTGTGTGTGTCTTGTGTGTATGTATGTGTGTGTGTGTGGGTTTGTGTGTGTTTAGATTGGGAGGAACTCCTGCCATCCACAGTATCTTGGGTTCCTCCCTGCCAGCCCTTTTCCCCTAACCCCCATACCCAATGCTGTATTTGTGATTTTTTGTATTTTGTACCTGACCCCAGGAAGGGGCTGGGGCTGGGCTGGTTGGTGTTGGCCTGAGTGGTCCTTCTCCCTCCAATCCCAAGATCTGCCTCAAGTGTTTCAACCCACCCAATAAAAAGGCTTTACAAAAACACACTCTGGTCATCTTTGTCTCCTTCATCATGACATAAACAGATCCCTGGGAGAACTCTACCTTGCCAACAGGAATTTCCACTTCGGAGTCCTTCCTAGACTTCTCAGAGGACTTTCTGGCAAAGGTGTGATTGAAGTCTGACTCTAAGGCAAGGGAATGGAGCAATGGCCAGCAGTCAGACTCTCTGTTGATGATAGAGGACCCAGTGGTGCAGCTGAAGACCAAGTGATGACTTCCTGGCTGGAACCAAGCCAAACAGTCAGAAAGACTGACACCCGACCTCTGAGAGGACTTCCTGTCAGAAGTCTTGATCAGTCTACTTCCTAGCATAGAGTGAAAGGGGTGTCATTTTGGAAATTCTTCCCATTCAACGAAGGCTAGCTAGACAGCAGAGAAGACTCCTTGACTTGTCTTTGGTCATTGTCTTTGTATATAGCATGGGAGACTGAGGTTGGACCTGGTGGCCCTCACACTTACCAAGGCTGGATCACCAGATGCTTCCCCCAGTCTCTGCTGGTGTACTCTCCCTGCAACAGGAGGGGGTGAGGGCAGACTTCCCCTCTCCTGTCGTGCTACGAAGTCTACAGGCTGAGCAGCTTGGACTAGTGCTGAAAAGTCTCGTCCTGGACTCAGAAAGTCCTCGCTTTGAATTTTGCCTCAGACCCTCAACAGCTGGGAAAACTTGTTAACCCCTTTCTGAGTCCCCTTTTCGTCATCTGTAAAATGGGGAGAATAGTAGCACCCATGTCATGGGGTTGTTGGGAGAGTTCAACAAGATAAATTACACAAGATAATTCGTAGACCTTAAGGCGGCTGTGAGCAGGTGGCTCACCGCGGGGTCAGGATCTGCACTGAGATCTCTTGGCTCTCCCTAGATGACCCTAGACGGTCTTTCATGGATCCACTTCGGTCTCTCATCGGGAATCTTTCGAACTGAGTTCTCCCAGGTTGGCCTTCGGAGAATGGCACAGCAGAGAAAGGAGCAGACTTTGACTATTCCGCGTTCTGGAGGGAGCGGGGCCCTTTCAGAGACCGGCCCCTTTGGACTCCATCATTGAACAGATACAGAAAGTGAGGCCCAGGGAAGAGGAAGGAACTTGGCTAAGGCCACAGCGCAGGCGCTTGGGTGAAGATGGCACGAGGAGAACAGGGATGGCTGGTATGGCTGGAGAGAAAAGTAAGGGGAACAGAGGAAGGTGTGGATACCTGCGTTTGGAAAAAAGGCAGAAGGAAGGGACGCCCGAAAGGTGGAATTGAACCACTCTGTCGCTAGACAGCTACAGGTTTGAAACCTGCACCTCAGACCACTGAGGATCATTCGGGCGAAAGCTAGCTTCTTCTTAAAGGTTATATGAAGCACAGAAATAAAAATATTTCATAAGTAGGGTGGTAAATTTTTTATGACATTCAGCCTAAAATTCTAATGGAATATAAGAAATTTGCAGAAGCGTATTTTGAAGAAAATGTCTTTTTCCTCTGCTTCCTGGAAAAGAACGAATAATAGTCAGTCCCGAAAAGACTCCCTTCATTTGCATCGCGCCGAGGATTCTGGGAGAGACTCCCCAGCAGGAGTGTGCCAGGCGTTAGAGGGCTCGGTCCGGCTCCCATCCCTGGCTGAAGGTGGGAAGGGGCGGGGCCAGGGTTGCTCCTCCCACACCCTGCTGCCCTCAGAGTCTCCCCTTCCCCCAACCCTGGGTTCCCTTCCAAGCCAAGGCTGCAAAGGCCCCGAGGAGTGCCTGGGATTTCTGGACAGGCCCTGAGAGCTCAGCTGGCCCAGCCCACCTCACTTTACAGACAGGGAAACTGAGGCCCAGAGAGGGGCAGCCACTGGCCCA
Source organism: Bettongia penicillata ogilbyi (assembly GCA_023548195.1). Taxonomy (NCBI): domain Eukaryota; kingdom Metazoa; phylum Chordata; class Mammalia; order Diprotodontia; family Potoroidae; genus Bettongia; species Bettongia penicillata. The sequence continues at coordinate 2,653,440 of JAJHZJ010000310.1, read as the reverse complement.
AGGTCACCCCGCGGTGCCCGGGGCGTGCATTGACTCCCTGGGGAGCAGCGACCGCAGCAGCGGATCTGGACTATTCAGAAGCACATCCAACCTCTGGGAACGCCATGCCAGTTCTCCGGGACTCTCCCAGAAGTCCGAGGGTCCGGGCATGAAATAGACGCGGCCCACTGCGATCTGTGCACCTGTCCTCTCCAGGTGAAAAGACCGGAGTTCGGGCGCCATCTTGCGGCTTTAGGTGGGACTGTCTCCACCGCCAGTTTCTGGCCCGCAACATTCCAGGCCCAAGAACTTCCTCAAGGCCTCCTAGACACGGTGCCTCTGCAGCTCAAGAACATTCTCTGGCTCCCTACCCTGCGCTGCCGGCTCCGTGGCCCAATAGCTGTGACCTTGGATAACTCCTCTCCTTTTCTAGAATCTCAATGTGTTTTCCTGTCTCTTGGAACACATCCCTTTCTGGCTAGAGCTGACCCTTTCTGCAGGCCAGTCTGGGGAAACCTATGGATCCCCTTTCTCAGAATTGTGCTTTAAGCGAATAAAATACAAGAGAGGCTTGAAAACGCAACCACTTCTATTGAAACCAAGGCGTAGCTTTTTCCCTATTCAGTTCACAGTTCACTGAGACTTATCCACAGATTTCTGGGGGGTCTCCAGAAAGACGGGTGGGAAGCGATTGAAAGACAGAAGCTAAGTACAGAGCACAAGACAACACTCCTCATCGATGCTATTATCATCTCCATTTTACAGGGGAGAAACTGAGACAAACAGGGTGAAGAGATTAGCCCAGGGTCAATCATCCTGAAAGTGTCTGAGGTCAGAGCTTAACTCAGGAAGGCGAGTCTTCCTGACTCCAGGGCCAGCCCTCTATGCACTCTGCCTGGTAGTGACTCAACTTTTACCATCGCCCCAACTGAGGTATTTATACTGGGAAAGGGGGTCTTGGAGAAGGGTAGGCACAGTCCAGCCCAGTCCCCAATCTCCTTTGGGGATGGAGGAGGAGAAATGAAGGGACTTTTTCCCTTCACCCCAGAGTGGATCTCCTATCCTATCCTGTCCCTTCAAAACTGATATACTCTTCCTCTAGTTCATCCAACAAGCACTGCCCTTCTCTATTGGGTTTCTTTTTCCTCCACCCCATAAACCCCCAGTCTAGGACGCCAACTTCTCCCCTATCTCATCCACAAAACGAGCCAGCAGGTTTCAGGGAGAAGGTACAGAGCTAAGGTTTCTGATCTTTCAGGGAACTGAATTGGTAGACTCACCCCCTCTACTGCTTTGCTTAAAATTAGTGGTAGTTTGGGGAGGAATGGGTGCTGGAGGACAATAATCTCAAAGCACACATTGCTATTGATAGCTGGATGATTCAGTGCCCAGCCTTGGGTTTTCCCCATTCATATCCATCTAAGCCCTAACTCTATCCCATACCTCATCTTCTTAAATCGTGGGGCCTGGTGTCTCAACCTATTTGTCACTGGGATGCTATAAAAAGGCTGGATACCCAGCTCCAGTCTCTGCCTGACCATGATCCTTTCTCTTCCCCTTCTCCCCTCCTTCTGCAATCCCCACCTCCCCCACCTAATTTTTTTTTTTTTTTTTACATATGAAGGTTCCCACACTTACATTTGAGGAAAATGAGACTGACACAGTAAGTGATGTACACAAGGCCTCAGTAAGTGTCCCAGGAAAGATTTGAACCCAGGACTTTCTGTCTCCAAGTCCAGAGGGACCACCTATGATTTAAAATATATATATATATATGTATTTTTGGAAACTCATTCTGGTGATCTCCAAGTATCTATGATAGGTCAATAGGACAATGAGACGGATCCAGGAGGGATCCCCTTTACTCCCTCTCAGGTCAAATCCTCCAGCCCTTAAGAAAGGGTCAAAAATCTAATCACACTACCATTTCCCCGTGCTTCCCTGTCCCCCTGCCTTCCTCTCCCCTTTTGCCACATATCCTGAGAATTATTAAAAACAGGAGAAATTATCCTTCTTACAACATGTAGGAGAATGGGGCCCAATCCTTTCTGTTCTAGGACATTCTACTGCATGGACAACATTCCACATCAGACCTGTTCCCTCACTAACCACCCCTCCCACCCAAGACCCTGGCCTCAACAATTTCACTGATTTCGAAAAGGCACTGTATGTGTTCTGTATAAATATATTATATTATACTATGTAATATTATATTGTTTTGTATTATATATTACAATGTATTGTATTGTATCATATATTATGTTACTTATATTATGTATTAAATTATATTATATTACAAATATATGGTTTGTGTGTGTCTGTGTGTGTATGTATGTGCCCATGTCTGCTCTAATTCCACTCCCTCCAGGCCCTCACACTGTATGACTGAAGTGAAGCTGGTGTACTCTCCCTGCAACAGGAGGGAGTGAGGGCAGACTTCCCCTCTCCTGTCGTGCTACGAAGTCTACAGGCTGAGCAGCTTGGACTAGTGCTGAAAAGTCTCGTCCTGGACTCAGAAAGTCCTCGCTTTGAATTTTGCCTCAGACCCTCAACAGCTGGGAAAACTTGTTAACCCCTTTCTGAGTCCCCTTTTCGTCATCTGTAAAATGGGGAGAATAGTAGCACCCATGTCATGGGGTTGTTGGGAGAGTTCAACAAGATAAATTACACAAGATAATTCGTAGACCTTAAGGCGGCTGTGAGCAGGTGGCTCACCGCGGGGTCAGGATCTGCACTGAGGTCTCTTGGCTCTCCCTAGATGACCCTAGATGGTCTTTCATGGATCCACTTCGATCTCTCATCGGGAATCTTTCGAACTGAGTTTTCCCAGGTTGGCCTTCGGAGCATGGCACAGCAGAGAAAGGAGCAGACTTTGACTATTCCGCGTTCTGGAGGGAGCGGGGCCCTTTCAGAGACCGGCCCCTTTGGACTCCATCATTGAACAGATACAGAAAGTGAGGCCCAGGGAAGAGGAAGGAACTTGGCTAAGGCCACAGCGCAGGCGCTTGGGTGAAGACGGCACGAGGAGAACAGGGATGGCTGGTATGGCTGGAGAGAAAAGCAAGGGGAAGAGAAGAAGGTGTGGATACCTGCACGGGGGAAAAAGGTGAGACGAACGGACGCCCGAAAGGTGGAATTGAACCACTCTGTCGCTAGACAGCTACAGGTTTGAAGCCTGCACCCCAGACCACTGAGGGTCATCCGGGCGAAAACCTCTGCCCTCCTATACGCTATATGAAGTATATAAGCCGTCATATTTTACGAATGCGGTGGGAAATTTCTTATGACAACTGAATCCAAAATTTTAGGGGGGTGTAATATATTTCCAAAAATTCATTTTTCTCCAAATGATTTTTCCTCCGCTTCCTTGGATGGGACGAAAAATACCCAGTACAGTAGAGACTCCCTCGATTTGCATCGCGCGGAGCATTCCGGGAGAGGCTCCCCAGCAGGAGTGTGCCAGGCGTTGGAGACCTCGGTCCGGCTCCCGCCCCGGGATGCAGGTGGAACGGGGGCGGGGCGGGGGTGGCTCCTCCCACACGCTCTGCTGCCCTCAGAGTCTGCCCCTCCGTCCCTCCAGACTTTCCTTCCAAGCCAAGGCTGCAAAGGCCCCGAGGAGTGCGCCCTGAGAGCTCAGCTGGCCCACCCCATCTCACTTTACAGACGGGGAAACTGAGGCCCAGGGAGGGGCAGCCACTGGCCCAAGGTCACCCTGCGGTGCCCGGGGCGTGCATTGACTCCCTGGGGAGCAGCGATCGCAGCAGCGGATCTGGACGATTCAGAAGCACATCCAACCTCTGGGAACGCCATGCCAGTTCTCCGGGACCCTCCCAGAAGGCCGGGGGTCTGGAAATGAAACAGACTCGGCCCCCTGGGGTCTGTGCACCTTCTATCCGGGTGAAAAGATCGGGGTTCGGGCGACATCTTGCGGGTTTAAGTGGGACTGTCTCCATAGCCAGTTTCTGGCTTTGACCCTTTCTTCGGGGCAGTCTGGGGAAACCTACGGATACCTTTTCTCTGAATTGTGCTTTAAGGGAATAAAATACAAGAGAGGTTTGAATGCGCAACCCTTCCATTGAAACCAAGGCGTAGCTTTTTCCCTATTCAGGTTCACGTATCCTTGACATATATCCACAGATCTCTGGGGGTCTCCAGAACCACGGGTGGCAAGCGACTAAAGACAGAAACGAAGTACAGAGCACAGAACAACACCTCCCATCGATGCTATTATAATCTCCATTTTGCAGGAAGGAAACTGAGGCAGGGAGTAAATAATTTACTCAGGGTCACATAGTAAGTATCTGAGGCCAGATTTCGGACTCTTCCCGACTACAGGCACCCCAGGCCTCCGACCCCTGAGTGTCCCAGCTGCCTAGTCCCATCAGGGCGAACCATGTGCTTTCTCCTAGGGAACAAAAACAACCCTGGCTGGGAACATAAGACCTCAGGGAGACAGCTGACTGGTTATAATCACCATTTGATTCCAACTCCACAGAGCCCGGCATACAGCAAGGTAACTCCTTGTGTACTGATCAGTTTGGAAATCAAAGTCCGCTGGTCTGATCCCTTCATTGAAAAGGAGAGGAGCTGATCCACACCCCGCCCCGCCCCCCCATGACTTGCCCGAGGTCACACAGCCAATCAGCAAACCAAGAATTCGAAGTGTCCTCCCTCCCCAGAGCTCTCTCCATGGTGCTGCCCGTCGAGGACTCCCATTTCTTCAGGGAATTAGGACCTGCTTTTCTAGAAGCAGCCCTGGGAGGTAGCGAGTAACATCAGTATTATTACCCCATTTTACAGACTGAGAAACTGAATCCCAGAAAGAGGAAAGTGACTTGCTTGAGGTCACACAGCTATTAAGACCTAGGGACTCAAACAGAGGTCATAGGATCATAGAGCAACTGCTGGAAGGCACCCCTTCATTTTTCATGTGAGTCAACTGAGGATCAGAGAACTTTGGTGACAAGGTCATCCAGGTAATGACAGCCATGATCTGAACCTAGATCCTCTAAGTCCTGAGCCCGTGTCCTTTCTATTCAGTTCTCTGCCTCTCCTTTCCAAGCATACCCTCCTTTAGGGCACACTGCCTCTATCTTACAGCAGCTCTCTCTCTCACTGACTCAGCAGGACAGGGGAAGGGAGACTTTGTTCCATAATGTTTCTTGACTGCCCAAATGACTGAGTCCACTTGTTTTCGACAAGTTTTTATTAAAGTGTAAACCCAAGCTCAGTTCTTTCCTCAACCCCATGAAATGCCCCAGGGGTAGGGGCAGGGGGAGAAGGGGAGATGCCACCCCCTATACACACCACAACACCCTCAGGGGAGGGGTGGTAGGGGGTGACAGGGAGTGAGCTCCTGGCATCGGAGGCAGCTGCTCTGTCTAGGGTATTACAAGACTCTGGTCTTTCTAGGCACCCAGGAACCATGGGCAGACTCCCAGATGGGTGCATATTATCCTGACGGCCATGGGGGCTAAGAGGAAGCAGAGATGAAAGCAAGTTGGATCTTTGAGCATGGAGAGGCCCTAGCTAGGTTCACCAGAGCTGGAGGGTGTGTATGTGTGTGTATGGTCCAGCACTGGGGAGGCTGATAGGGAGGGGGGCAGGCAGAGTAGTTGAGAGACAACACAGGGGTGCTGTGGACAGGAAGGTCCAGGGATGGCCTGAAGAGGGGTTCATTCCACTTGGACTTTGGAACTTGCAGAGACCCCAGTCCCTGGGATCTTTGAATACATCCTGCAGAAACAATGGAGAACATGAGAAGAAAGAGGAGATTTAATTAGGATATGTGATATACATATGTACACATAGATATTATTTATAATCAGAGCTGGCACATTCCTTAGAACAGGGAATGTCAGAGCTGGGGTGGGTGAGTATGACCCTACTGGAAAGGAAATGGGATATCAGAACTAGGTACATCATGAAAAATGAGACATAGCTTATCATGTCTGGGAGAGACTCCTGAATGTGGAAAGTCAGAGCGGGAAGGCGTCGTGGAACACAGACTATCAGAGTTAACCAGAAGGGCCCTTAATATAAAATATGGGAACTGAAGAAAGCATTCGAACCCAGAATGTCAGGGATCAGTGAGATTTCAGAAATTATCACTTCCAATTCCCTCATTTTAAAGATTTGAACAAGGGACCTGCCTAAAGGTCACGTGGTGAGTCAATGCAAAGCCATGGCTAACCACGCTGCTAGTGTCCTGTTTCCCAGTCCCAGCTTGGACCAGTGTCCAAATATATTTCCATGCCTGCTACCCAGTGTCTGCAGTTGGAATTGCAGTGGGGAAGCAGGAGGTGTCCACTAGTTCTTTGGGGAAAGGGATGAATAAGGATTGGGATGGAATTTGGGACCAAGTGAAGAGAGAGAAAGCTTTTGGATCCACCCAAAAGATCTCATTTCCCTTCCCAGAGCCACAGACACACCAGTACTCACTTAGTCTTAAAGTACCTCAGCTTACTGTTCACGAAGTCAACATAATGTTTGATCTGGGTCTAAAGGAGGTGGAGTGTCTCCAATCCACCTTCGCAAGCACTCACTGAAAGCCCCCAGCGGTGAATATTTTTAGGGAAGAGCAGAGGACACCAGGAGCTGCTCACTTTCTGCTGACCCTAATTTCACAATGCTCCCAAAGTCTATGAATTCACCATTGTCCTCTCACCTATCTGGGTCTTCATGCATCCCAATCCCCAAATCATGGGGTACCCCAATCCAGGATTTCCTTCCTCTCTTTAAAACAGTCATATTCTGAATCCTAGAGCTGGGTTTGTTTTCAGATATAACCACTGGGAACTGATGTACATCTGTCCATTATGCCTCAGCTATGTGCTTGTGGGATGGAGTGGGTGGGGACAGGTAAGGGTGAGTGGAGATAGTCCTGGACACCAGTTGTCCCTGGTGGTGGTGATGAGGGAAATTAGCTAAATGACAGAGACACAGTCAGCTTCAGTGTCTGTGGCTGGTATGAAGGTCAGTTAGACCTTAGTTGTCTCATGCAGTGGTGGTGGATGTTTGAAGAAAGGATTCATCAGTCAGCAAGCAAAGTCGTTTCTAGTGGGGCAGCCTCGGTGAGCTAAGGGGACTCTAAATCTATTCTATTACCTAAGGTCCATATCAGCTTTAATATTCCCAGTTCTGGAAGATTTGAACATCCTAACAAGTCAACCTGTCCTTGCCTCACTTCATCATTCACACACTACAGGGTAAACTTCCTAAACCAGAGCTCTGACCAGGTCACAACATGGGCTTTAAAATATTCCCTGGTTCCCCAACAAATTCAAACTTTTTTGCCAAGTCTTTGAGGTTTTTTCCTCAACCTCACACCCCCTACTCTTTCCTTTTATTTAGTTCGTAAGATTTACCATCACAAACTAAAGAGGGATGGGGTGGAGAAAGTGCTGCATTTGGTATCAGAGATTCTGGGCTCAAATTCTGATTTCAGTGCTTAAAAAATTTGTGAGTTGGAGCTTATCTTTCTCTTCCCTTGACCCCACTTTTCTCATTTGTTAAATAGGGGGGTTAATCCCCAAGAGATCATAAAAATTGGAAGGGGTCCAACATGTACAAAAATATTTATAGCAGCTCTCTGTGGTGGTCAAATACTGAAAATCAAGGTAATGCACATCAATTGGAGAATAACTGAATAAATTGTGATATATGAATGTAATGGTATACTATTATGATTTGAGAAATGATGAACAGGAAGACATCAGAGAGGCCTGGAAAGACTTACATGAACTGATGCCGAGTGAAAGGAGTAGAACCAGGAGAACTTTGTACACAGCAACAACCACAGTATGTGAGGAATTTTTCTAGTATACTTATTACTTTATTGAAATAGAAGGACTTAAAAAATTCCCAGTGGATTCCTGAGGCAAAATGCCTTCCACATTCAGAGAAAGACCTATGGGATTTGATCACAGAATGAAGCAGACCATTTTCTTCTGTATTATGTTTTGTTTTGTTTTATGATTTCTTCCATTCATTTGAATTCTTCTATGCGACATGACTGAGGTGAAAATTATTTAATAAGAATATATGTGTAGAACCTATATAAAATTGTTTGCTGTCTCAGGAAGGGATTGGGGAGGGAGGGGAAAAAATCTAATATATATGGAAGCGATTGTAAAACACTGAAAACCACTAAAATAATTTTAAAAAATCAAAATAAAAATTGGGGTTAGACTAGGCATTGCTCTGAAGTCCCTTCTAGCTCTAGATCTATGATCCCTATGACCTGTGACGTCCCCTTCAGCCCTAAATCTGTGGTCCATGATCTAAGGACAATGACTGGACCAGTCCCATGGTCTCATCCTGTCTTTCACCATCTTAAGGTCTTTGCTTACATTGCTTCCCTAAGCCTGAAATGGTTTCCATCTCTACCTCTTACTTCCCTCTAGGCCTAATCTAGAGGTCCTCTCCTCCAGGAAGGCCTCCCTGAAATCCCTTTCCCACCCCTGTAAAAGTGATCTCACTCCTCTCATTTCTCACCTCCACTTTGATGTTGTGCCTGACTCTTTATTACCCCATTTGGGGTTTTCTTGGCAAGAGATACTGGAGAGATGCACGATGTCATTCTCTAACTCATTTGACAGATAAGGAAACTGAGGTAAACAGGGTGAAGAGACTTCTCCAGGGTCACTCAGCCTGTAAGCTTCTGAGGTCAGAGCTTAACTCAGGAAGGTGTGTCTTCCTGACTCCAGGGCCAGCACTCTATGCACTGTGGCTAATACTGACTCATCTTTCACCGTCACCCTAGCTGAAGTATTTACACTGGGAAAGGAGGTCTTGGGGAAGGGTAGACACAGTCCAGCCCAGTCACCAATCTCCCTTGGGGATGGAGGAGGAGAAATGAAGGGAATGTTTCCTTTTACCCCAGAGGGGGTCTCCTATCCTAACCTGTCTCTTCAAAGTTGATATACTCTTCCACTATTTCATCCAACAAACAAGACAGGGTTATTTTGATGACCCACATACTGCCCTTCTTTGTTGTGTTTCTTTTTCCTCCACCCCCTAAACCTCCAGAGTAGGATGCCATTCTCCTGTACCTTGTCTAGAAAATGGGGCAACTCTGTTTGGGAAGAAGTTACAGAGCTGATGCGTCTGTTCCTTGGGGGAGCCGAATTGGCAGACTCACCTCCTTTACTTCTTCCCTTAAAATTAGTGGTAGTTTTGGGGGCAGGGGGTGCTGGAGGACTGCAATCTCAAAGTACCCAATGCGACTGAACGCTGGGTGATTCAGTGCCCAGGCCTGGGTGTTCCCCATTCATATCCATCTAAGCTGTAACTCTATCCCATACCTCTTCGTCTTAAATCTGGGTACCTAGTATCTCAACCTACTTGTCACTGGGATGATATAAAAAGGCTGAATGTCCAGCTCCAGTCTCTGCCTGCTCATAGTCCTTTCTCTTCCCCTTCTCCCCTCCTTCTGCGATCCCCACTTCCCCATCTAATTTGTTTTTACATTTGCAGATTTCCTCATTTACAGTTGAGGAAAATGATATCCTACAGTAAGTGATATACACAAAGCCTCAGAGTTAGTAAGGGTCCCAGAAAAGATCAGAATCCAGGACTTTCTGTTTCCAAATCCAGAGGGACCGCCTATAATTTAAAACATATATATATTGAAATTCATTCTGGTGATCTCAAAGTATCTGTGAGAAATAAATAGGACAATGAGACAGATCCAGGAGGGAGCTGCTTCCCTCCCTCCCCAGGTGAGATCCTCTAGGCCTTAGGAAAGGCCAAAAATTCTATCAGGTTGCCCTTTCCCCATGCTTTCATTTACCCCTTTCACCTCCTGCCCTGAGAATTGTTAAAAAAAAACACTAGAAATTCCCATTCTTAAAAAATCTAGGAGAATGAGGGCTGATCCTTCCTATTCTAGGCCTTTGTACTGCATGGACAACATTCCACATCAGACCTGTTACCTCACTAACCACCCCTCTCCCCCCAATCTCCAATCTCAAAAATTTCACCTTTTCCTGATTTCTAAAAGGCATTATATCTATTCAGTATAAATATATATATATTGTATTATGTTACATTATATTACATCATATTATGTAATACTATATTATACACATATGGTATGTGTGTATGTGTATGTATGTATGTATGCACCTGTGTCTGGCTTTAATCCTGCCCCTTTCAGAACCTCAGACCATGTGGCTGAACTGAATGCTGGACAATCAGGGTATAGACTAACTTGTCCTTCCCTCCCTCCTTCAGAGACTATGTCTGTGTGTGTGTGTGTGTGTGTGTGTGTGTGTGTGTGTGTGTGTGTCTGTGTCTGTTGTGTATGTGTGTGTATGGCGGGGGTTTGATTGGGAGAAATTCCTGCCATTCACAGTTTCTTGGTTTTTTCCCTGCCAGCCCCCTTCCCCTAACCCCCATACCCAATGCTGTATTTGTGATTTTTTTGTATTTTGTATCTGACCCCAGGAAGGGGCTGCGGCTAGGCTGGTTGGTGTTGGCCTGAGTGGTCCTTCTTCCTCCAGTCCCAAGATCTGCCTCCAGTGTTTCAACCCACCCAATAAAAAGACTTTATAAAAGCACACTCTGGTCATCTTTGTCCCTTTCATCATGGCATAAACAGATCCCTGGGAGAACATCCACCTTCCCAACAGGGGTTCCGACTTCAGCGTCCTTCCTAGACTTCTCAGAGAACTTTCTGGCAGGGGTATGGTGGCTGAAGTCTGACTCCAAGGCAAGGGAATGGAGCAATGGCCAGCAGTCAGACTCTCTGTTGATGACAGAGGACCCAGAGGTGGAGTTGAAGACCAAGTGATGACTTCCTGCCATTCAATGAAGGCTAGCTAGACAGCAGAGAAGACTCCTTGACTTGTCTTTGGTCATTGTCTTTGTATATAGCATGGGAGACTGAGGTTGGACCTGGTGGCCCTCACACTTACCAAGGCTGGATCACCAGATGCTTCCCCCAGTCTCTGCTGGTGTACTCTCCCTGCAACAGGAGGGAGTGAGGGCAGACTTCCCCTCTCCTGTCGTGCTACGAAGTCTACAGGCTGAGCAGCTTGGACTAGTGCTGAAAAGTCTCGTCCTGGACTCAGAAAGTCCTCGCTTTGAATTTTGCCTCAGACCCTCAACAGCTGGGAAAACTTGTTAACCCCTTTCTGAGTCCCCTTTTCGTCATCTGTAAAATGGGGAGAATAGTAGCACCCATGTCATGGGGTTGTTGGGAGAGTTCAACAAGATAAATTACACAAGATAATTCGTAGACCTTAAGGCGGCTGTGAGCAGGTGGCTCACCGCGGGGTCAGGATCTGCACTGAGATCTCTTGGCTCTCCCTAGATGACCCTAGACGGCCTTTCATGGATCCACTTCGATCTCTCATCGGGAATCTTTCGAACTGAGTTCTCCCAGGTTGGCCTTCGGAGAATGGCACAGCAGAGAAAGGAGCAGACTTTGACTATTCCGCGTTCTGGAGGGAGCGGGGCCCTTTCAGAGACCGGCCCATTTGGACTCCATCATTGAACAGATACAGAAAGTGAGGCCCAGGGAAGAGGAAGGAACTTGGCTAAGGCCACAGCGCAGGCGCTTGGGTGAAGACGGCACGAGGAGAACAGGGATGGCTGGTATAGCTGGAGAGAAAAGTAAGGGGAACAGAGGAAGGTGTGGATACCTGCACGGGGGAAAAAGGTGAGACGAACGGACGCCCGAAAGGTGGAATTGAACCACTCTGTCGCTAGACAGCTACAGGTTTGAAGCCTGCACCCCAGACCACTGAGGGTCATCCGGGCGAAAACCTCTGCCCTCCTATACGCTATATGAAGTATATAAGCTGTCATATTTTACGAATGCGGTGGGAAATTTCTTATGACAACTGAATCCAAAATTTTAGGGGGGTGTAAAATATTTCCAAAAATTCATTTTTCTCCAAATGATTTTTCCTCCGCTTCCTTGGTTGGGACGAAAAATACCCAGTACAGTAGAGACTCCCTCGATTTGCATCGCGCGGAGCATTCCGGGAGAGGCTCCCCAGCAGGAGTGTGCCAGGCGTTGGAGACCTCGGTCCGGCTCCCGCCCCGGGATGCAGGTGGAACGGGGGCGGGGCGGGGGTGGCTCCTCCCACACGCTCTGCTGCCCTCAGAGTCTGCCCCTCCGTCCCTCCAGACTTTCCTTCCAAGCCAAGGCTGCAAAGGCCCCGAGGAGTGCGCCCTGAGAGCTCAGCTGGCCCACCCCATCTCACTTTACAGACGGGGAAACTGAGGCCCAGAGAGGGGCAGCCACTGGCCCAAGGTCACCCTGCGGTGCCCGGGGCGTGCATTGACTCCCTGGGGAGCAGTGGCCGCAGCACCGGATCTGGACGATTCAGAAGCACAATCGCCCTCTGGGAACGCCATGCCAGTTCTCCGGGACCCTCCCAGAAGGCCGGGGGTCTGGAAATGAAACAGACTCGGCCCCCTGGGGTCTGTGCACCTTCTATCCGGGTGAAAAGACCGGGGTTCGGGCGACATCTTGCGGGTTTAAGTGGGACTGTCTCCATAGCCAGTTTCTGGCTTTGACCCTTTCTTCGGGGCAGTCTGGGGAAACCTATGGCTGATCTTTCTCAGAATTGTACTGAAAGTGAATAAAATACAAGAGAGGCTTCAAAACACAACCACTTCTATTGAAACAAAGACTTAACTTTTTCCCTATTCAGGTAGTTTCACGGATCCTTCACATATATTCTCCAGAAAGACGGGTGGGAAGCGACTAAAGACAGAAGCTAAGTACGGAGCACAGAGCAACACCTCCCATCGATGCTATTATAATCTCCATTTTGCGGGGGGGGGGGGGGGGGGGGGGGGGGGAGGGGGGAGGGGGGCGGGAACTGAGGTAAGCCGGGACTAAATATTTTACTCAGGGTCACATAGTAAGTATCTGAGGCCAGATTTCGGACTCTTCCCGACTACAGGCACCCCAGGCCTCCGACCCCTGAGTGTCCCAGCTGCCTAGTCCCATCAGGGCGAACCATGTGCTTTCTCCTAGGGAACAAAAACAACCCTGGCTGGGAACATAAGACCTCAGGGAGACAGCTGACTGGTTATAATCACCATTTGATTCCAACTCCACAGAGCCCGGCATACAGCAAGGTAACTCCTTGTGTACTGATCAGTTTGGAAATCAAAGTCCGCTGGTCTGATCCCTTCATTGAAAAGGAGAGGAGCTGATCCACACCCCGCCCCGCCCCCCCATGACTTGCCCGAGGTCACACAGCCAATCAGCAAACCAAGAATTCGAAGTGTCCTCCCTCCCCAGAGCTCTCTCCATGGTGCTGCCCGTCGAGGACTCCCATTTCTTCAGGGAATTAGGACCTGCTTTTCTAGAAGCAGCCCTGGGAGGTAGCGAGTAACATCAGTATTATTACCCCATTTTACAGACTGAGAAACTGAATCCCAGAAAGAGGAAAGTGACTTGCTTGAGGTCACACAGCTATTAAGACCTAGGGACTCAAACAGAGGTCATAGGATCATAGAGCAACTGCTGGAAGGCACCCCTTCATTTTTCATGTGAGTCAACTGAGGATCAGAGAACTTTGGTGACAAGGTCATCCAGGTAATGACAGCCATGATCTGAACCTAGATCCTCTAAGTCCTGAGCCCGTGTCCTTTCTATTCAGTTCTCTGCCTCTCCTTTCCAAGCATACCCTCCTTTAGGGCACACTGCCTCTATCTTACAGCAGCTCTCTCTCTCACTGACTCAGCAGGACAGGGGAAGGGAGACTTTGTCCCATAATGTTTCTTGACTGCCCAAATGACTAACTGAGTCCACTTGTTTTCCACAAGTTTTTATTAAAGTGTAAACCCAAGCTCAGTTCTTTCCTCAACCCCATGAAATGCCCCAGGGGTAGGGGCAGGGGGGCAGAAGGGGAGATGCCACCCCTATACACACCAGAACACCCTCAGGGGAGGGGTGGTAGGGAGTGACAGGGGGTGAGCTCCTGGCATCAGGGCCACTGCCCTGTTTAGGATATTACAAGGTTTTTGCCTTCCTAGGCACCCAGCAACTGTGGGTAGACTCCTATCATCCTGAAGGTCATGGGGGTAGGGGGGAGCCGGGATGAAAGGGAGTTGGATCTTTGAGCATGAAGAGGCCCTGGCTAGGTATACCAGAGCTGGAAATTGTGTGTGTGTGTGTGCCTATGATTCAGGACCGGGGAGGCTGATAGGGAGTGGGGCAGGCAGGGTAGTTGAGAAAGGGTCCTGGGATGGCCTGAAGAGGGGCTCATTGTGCTTTGGCTTTAGTACTTGCAGAGGCCTCAGTCCCTGGGATCTTTGAATAGATCCTGCAGAAGCAGTGGAGAACATGAGAAGAAAGAGGAGATTTAATTGGACTATGTGATATACATATATACACATAGATATTATAATCACAGCTGGCAGATTCCTTAGAACAGGGAGTGTCAGAGCTGGGGTGGGTGAGTATGCCCCTACTGGAAAAGAAATGGGATGTCAGAACTAGGTAGATCATAGAGAAATGACACATAGCTTATTATGGCTGGGAGAGACTCCTGAATGTGGAAAGTCAGAGTAGGACTTTCTACTGCATGGACAACATTCCTCATCAGACCTGTTCCCTCACTAACCACCCCTCTCCCCCAACTCTCGAGTCTCAAAAATTTCACCCTTTCCTGATTTCTAAAAGGCATTATATCTCTTCTGTATAAATATATATTATATTATGTTACATTATATTATATCATATCATATAATACTATATTATACACATATGGTATGTGTGTATGTGTATTTATTTATGCCCCTGTGTCTGGCTCTAATCCTGCCCTCTTCAGACCCTCAGATCACGTGGCTGAAGTGAATGCTGGACAATCAGGGTATACACTAATTTGTCCTTCCCTCCCTCCTTCAGGGACTCTGAGTGTGTGCGTGCGTGCGGCGTGTGTGTGTGTCTGTGTCTGTGTGTATGTGTGTGTATGGGGGGGGCGGTTGATTGAGAGAAATTCCTGCCATCCAAAGTTTCTTGGTTTTTTCCCTGCCAGCCCCCTTTCCCTAACCCCCATACCCAATGCTGTATTTGTGATTTTTTTCTATTTTGTACCTGACCCCAGGAAGGGGCTGGGGCCAGGTTGGTTGGTATGGCCTGAGTGGTCCTTCTCCCTCCAATCCCAAAATCTGCCTCAAGTGTTTCAACCCACCCAATAAAAAGACTTTGTAAAAGCACACTCTGGTCATCTTTGTCCCTTTCATCATGACATAAACAGATCCCTGGGAGAATATCTACCTTCCCAACAGGGGTTTCTACTTCAGAGTCCTTCCTAGACTTCTCAGAGGACTTCCTGACAGGGGTGTGATGACTGCAGTCTGACTCCAAGGCAAGGGAATGGGGCAATGGCCAGCAGTCAGACTCTCTGTTGATGACAGAGGACCCAGAGGTGGAGTTGAAGACCAAGTGATGACTTCCTGGCTGGAACCAAGCCAAACAGTCAGAAAGACTGACACCCGACCTCTGAGAGGACTTCCTGTCAGAAGTCTTGATCAGTCTACTTCCTAGCACAGAGTGAAAGGGGTGTCATTTTGGAAATTCTTCCCATTCAATGAAGGCTAGCTAGACAGCAGAGAAGACTCCTTGACTTGTCTTTGGTCATTGTCTTTGTATATAGCATGGGAGACTGAGGTTGGGCCACCTAGTGGCCCTCACATTTACAAAGGCTGGATCACCAGATGCTTCCCCCAGTCTCTGCTGGTGTACTCTCCCTGCAACAGGAGGGGGTGAGGGCAGACTTCCCCTCTCCTGTCGTGCTACGAAGTCTACAGGCTGAGCAGCTTGGACTAGTGCTGAAAAGTCTCGTCCTGAACTCAGAAAGTCCTCGCTTTGAATTTTGCCTCAGAGCCTCAACAGCTGGGAAAACTTGTTAACCCCTTTCTGAGTCCCCTTTTCGTCATCTGTAAAATGGGGAGAATAGTAGCACCCATGTCATGGGGTTGTTGGGAGAGTTCAACAAGATAAATTACACGAGATAATTCGTAGACCTTAAGGCGGCTGTGAGCAGGTGGCTCACCGCGGGGTCAGGATCTGCACTGAGGTCTCTTGGCTCTCCCTAGATGACCCTAGACGGTCTTTCATGGATCCACTTCGGTCTCTCATCGGGAATCTTTCGAACTGAGTTCTCCCAGGTTGGCCTTCGGAGCATGGCACAGCAGAGAAAGGAGCAGACTTTGACTATTCCGCGTTCTGGAGGGAGCGGGGCCCTTTGAGAGACCGGCCCCTTTGGACTCCATCATTGAACAGATACAGAAAGTGAGGCCCAGGGAAGAGGAAGGAACTTGGCTAAGGCCACAGCGCAGGCGCTTGGGTGAAGACGGCACGAGGAGAACAGGGATGGCTGGTATAGCTGGAGAGAAAAGTAAGGGGAACAGAGGAAGGTGTGGATACCTGCACGGGGGAAAAAGGTGAGACGAACGGACGCCCGAAAGGTGGAATTGAACCACTCTGTCGCTAGACAGCTACAGGTTTGAAGCCTGCACCCCAGACCACTGAGGGTCATCCGGGCGAAAACCTCTGCCCTCCTATACGCTATATGAAGTATATAAGCTGTCATATTTTACGAATGCGGTGGGAAATTTCTTATGACAACTGAATCCAAAATTTTAGGGAGGGTGTAAAATATTTCCAAAAATTCATTTTTCTCCAAATGATTTTTCCTCCGCTTCCTTGGATGGGACGAAAAATACCCAGTACAGTAGAGACTCCCTCGATTTGCATCGCGCGGAGCATTCCGGGAGAGGCTCCCCAGCAGGAGTGTGCCAGGCGTTGGAGACCTCGGTCCGGCTCCCGCCCCGGGATGCAGGTGGAACGGGGGCGGGGCGGGGGTGGCTCCTCCCACACGCTCTGCTGCCCTCAGAGTCTGCCCCTCCGTCCCTCCAGACTTTCCTTCCAAGCCAAGGCTGCAAAGGCCCCGAGGAGTGCGCCCTGAGAGCTCAGCTGGCCCACCCCATCTCACTTTACAGACGGGGAAACTGAGGCCCAGGGAGGGGCAGCCACTGCCCCAAGGTCACCCCGCGGTGCCCGGGGCGTGCATTGACTCCCTGGGGAGCAGTGGCCGCAGCACCGGATCTGGACGATTCAGAAGCACAATCGCCCTCTGGGAACGCCATGCCAGTTCTCCGGGACCCTCCCAGAAGGCCGGGGGTCTGGAAATGAAACAGACTCGGCCCCCTGCGATCTGTGCACCTTCTATCCGGGTGAAAAGACATCTTGCGGGTATAGGTGGGACTCTCGCCATCTCCAGTTTCTGGCTTTGACCCTTTCTTCAGGGCAGTCTGGGGAAACTTCGCCCTCACTCCCCTCTCCCTTAAGTGAATAAAATACAAGAGAGGCTTCAAAACACACCCACTTCTATTGAAACAAATGCTTGACTTTTCCCCTATTCAGGTTCACGGATCCTTGACATGTATCCACAGATCTCTGGGAGTCTCCAGAAAGACGGGTGGGAAGCGATTGAAAGACAGAAGCTAAGTACAGAGCACAGGACAACACTCCTCATCGATGCTATTATAATCTCCATTTCACAGAGAGGAAACTGAGGCAAACAGGGAGTAAATAATTTACTCAGGGTCACATAGTAAGTATCTGAGGCCAGATTTCGGACTTTTCCCGACTAGAGGTCCCCCAGGCCTCCAACCCCTGAGTCTCCCAGCTGTCTAATCCCATCAGGTCGAACTATGTGCTTTCTCCTAGGAAACAAAAACACCCTTGGTCAGGAACATCAGACCTCAAGGAAACAGTTAATTATTTTCTGGACAAGGTACGGGGGAAGTTGGCGTCCTAGTTTGGGGGTTTAGGGGGTGGAGGAAAAAGAAACCCAGTAGAGAAGGGCAGTATGCAGGTCATCGAAAGAACCCCGTCTTCCTTGTTGGATGAAATAGAGGAAGAGTATATCAGCTTTGAAGGGACAGAATAGAATAGGAGACCCATTCTGGGGTAAAGGGAAACATTCCCTTCATTTCTCCTCCTCCATCCCCAAGGAAGATTGGTGAATGGGCTGGACTGTGTCTACCCTTCCCCAAGACCTCCTTTCCCAGTGTAAATACTTCAGCTAGGGTGACGGTGAAAGATGAGTCAGTATTAGCCACAGTGCATAGATTGCTGACGCTAGAGTCAGGAAGACACACCTTCCTGAGTTAAGCTCTGACTTTAGAGGCTTACAGGCTAAGTGACCCTGGGGAAGTCTCTTCACCCCGTTTGCCTCAGTTTCCTTATCTGTCAAATGAGTCAGAGAATGACATCGCGAATCTCTCCAGTATCTTTTGCCAAGGAAACCCCAAATGGGGTCATAAAAAGTCAGACACAACATCAAAGTAGAGGTGAGAAATGAGAGGAGTGAGACCACTTTTACAGAGGTGGGGAAATCATTTCAGGGAGTCCTTCCTGGAGGAGAGGACCTCTAGATTAGGCCTAGAGGGAAGTAAGAGGTAGAGATGGAAACCATTTCAGGCTTAGGGAAGCAATGTAAGCAAAGACCTTAAGATGGTGAAAGACAGGATGAGACCATGGGACTGGTCCAATCATTGTCCTTAGATCATGGACCACAGATTTAGGGCTAAAGGGGACGTCACAGGTCATAGGGATCATAGATCTAGAGCTAGAATGGACCTCAGTGAGATATCTGGTCTAAGCCCCCTTTTATTTTTATTTTTTAAAAAATATTTGTTTTCAATGTTCTACAATCACTTCCATATTTCTTAGATTTTTCACCCTCACTCCCCTCTCCCTTCCTGAGACAGCATACAGGTTTATATAGGTTCTGCACATACATTCCTATTAAATATATTTTCACCTTAGTCATGTTGCAGAGAAGAATTCAAATGAAAGGGAGAAATCATAAAACAAAACATAATACAGAAGAAAATGGTCTGTTTCATTCTGTGATCAAATCCCATAGGTCTTTCTCTGAATGTGGAAGGCATTTTGCCTCAGGAATCCACTGGGAATTTTTTAAATCCTTTCATTGCAATAAAGTAATAAATATAACAGGAAAATTCCTCGCACACTGTGGTTGTTGCTGTGTACAACGTTCTCTTGGTTCTGCTCCTTTCACTCAGCATCAGTTCATATATGTCTTTCCAGTCCTCTCTGAAGTATTCCTGTTCATCATTTCTCAAATCATAACAGTATACTATTACATTCATATATCACAATTTATTCAGTTATTCTCCAGTTGATGTGCATTACCTTGATTTTCAGTATTTGACCACCACAGAGAGCTGCTATAAATATTTTTGTACATGTTGGACCCCTTCCTATTTTTACAATCTCTTGGGGATTAACCCCCCCTATTTAACAAAGGAGAAAAGTGGGGTCAAGGGAAGAGAAAGATAAGCCCCAACTCACAAATCTGTTTAAGCACTGGAATCAGAATTTGAGCCCAGAATCTCTGATACCAAATGCAGCACGTTCTCCACCCCATCCCTCTTTAATTTGTGGTGGTAAATCTTACGAACTAAATAAAAGGAAGAATGGGGGATGTGAGGTTGAGGAGAAAAACCTCAAAGACCTGGCAAAAAAGTTTGAATTTGTTGGGGAACCA
Organism: Bettongia penicillata ogilbyi; assembly: GCA_023548195.1. Taxonomy (NCBI): domain Eukaryota; kingdom Metazoa; phylum Chordata; class Mammalia; order Diprotodontia; family Potoroidae; genus Bettongia; species Bettongia penicillata. The sequence goes on along the minus strand of JAJHZJ010000310.1, from coordinate 2,633,905 downwards.
GGGAATATTTTGAAGCCCATGTTGTGACCTGGTCAGAGCTCTGGTTGAGGAAGTTTACCCTGGTAGTGTGTGAATGATGAAGTGAGGCAAGGACAGGTTGACTTGTTAGGATGTTTAAATCTACCAGACATGGGAATATTAAAGCAGATAAGGACCTTAGAGAATAGAAAAGATATGGAGCCCCGTTAGCTCACTGAGGCAGTCCCACTAGAAACAACCTTGCTGACTGATGAATCCCTTCTTCAAACATCCACAACTACTCCATGAGACAACTAAGATCTAAGTGACCTTCATACCAGCCAGGGACACTGAAGATGACCACGTTTCTGTCATTTAGCTAATTTCCCTCACCACCACCAGCACCACCACCACCACCACCACCACCAACAGGGACAACTGATGTCCAGGACTATCTCCACTCACCCTTACCTCTCCTCACCCACTCCATCCCACAAGCACACAGCTGAGGCATAGTGGACAGATGTATATCAGTTCCCCAGTGGTTATATCCTAAAACAAACCCAGCTCCTGAATTCTGCATATGATTCTTCTAAAGAGAGGAAGGAAATCCTGGATTGGGGTGTCCCAAGGTTTGGGGATTGGGATGCATGAAGACCCAGATGGCTGGGAGGACAATGAGGAATTCATAGACTTTGGGAGCATTGTGGAATTAGGGTCAGCAGAAAGTGAGCAGCTCCTGGTGTCCTCTGCTCTTCCTTAAAAATATTCACTGCTGGGGGCCTTCAGTGAGTGATTGTGAAGGTGGATTGGAGACACTCCTTGGGATAAGAGGGAAGTTCGCCTATCACCCCCAAGGTAACCCTATCTCCACCTCCTTTAGACCCAGATCAAACATTATGTTGGCCTGATGAACAGTAAGCTGAGGTACATCAAGGCTAAGTGAGTACTGGTGTGTCTGTGGTTCTGGGAAGGTCAATGAGATCTTTTGGGTGGATCCAAAAGCTTTCTCTCTCTTCATTTGGTCCCAAATTCCATCCCCATCCTTACTCATCCCCTTCCCCAAAGAACTAGTGGACACCTCCTGCTTCCCCACTGCAATTCCAACTACAACCACGGTGTGGCAGGCATGGAAATATACTTGGACCCTGGTCCAAGCTGGGGCTGGGAAACAGGACACTAGCAGCGTGGTTAGCCATGGCTTTGCCATTGACTCACCACGTGACTCTGAGGCAGGTCCCTTCTTCAAATCTTTAAAAGGAGGGAATTGGAAATGCTAAAGATAAATTACACAAGATAATTCGTAGACCTTAAGGCGGCTGTGAGCAGGTGGCTCACCGCGGGGTCAGGATCTGCACTGAGATCTCTTGTCTCTCCCTAGATGACCCTAGACGGTCTTTCATGGATCCACTTCGGTCTCTCATCGGGAATCTTTCGAACTGAGTTCTCCCAGGTTGGCCTTCGGAGCATGGCACAGCAGAGAAAGGAGCAGACTTTGACTATTCCGCATTCTGGAGGGAGGGGGCCCTTTGAGAGACCGGCCCATTTGGACTCCATCATTGAACAGATACAGAAAGTGAGGCCCAGGGAAGAGGAAGGAACTTGGCTAAGGCCACAGCGCAGGCGCTTGGGTGAAGATGGCACGAGGAGAACAGGGATGGCTGGTATGGCTGGAGAGAAAAGCAAGGGGAAGAGAGGAAGGTGTGGATACCTGCACGGGAGAAAAAGGTGAGAGGAAGGGACGCCCGAAAGGTGGAATTGAACCACTCTGTCGCTAGACAGCTACAGGTTTGAAGCCTGCACCCCAGACCACTGAGGGTCATTCGGGCGAAAAACGGTGTCCTCTTCAGGAATATATCAAGCTTCCAAAATTTAATATTTTTAGAATAGGGTGGGAAATTTTTTTCTCCGACTACAGAGGAAAGTTTTAGCGAAATATCAGAAATATGATGACGCCTATTTGGAGCCAAATTGCTTTTCCTCTGTTTCCTAGGAAGTTATGAACAAATGCCTGTATCGAAAGTATTCCCCTCATTTGCATCACGCCGAGGCTTCTGGGAGAGACTCCCCAGCAGGAGTGTGCCAGGCGTTAGAGGGCTCTCTTGCGTTCCAGCCCCGGGGCTGCAGGTGGAACGGGGGCGGGGCCAGGGTTGCTCCTCCCACACCCTGCTGCCCTCAGAGCCTCCATCCCCGCCACCCCCGCCCCCAAGTTTTCCTTCCAAATCAAGGGTGCAAACGCCCCGAGGAGTGCCCGGGATGTTGTAGACAGGCCCTGAGAGCTCAGCTGGCCCACCCCATCTCACTTTTACAGACGGGGAAACTGAGGCCCAGGGAGGGGCAGCCACTGCCCCAAGGTCACCCCGCGGTGCCCGGGGCGTGCACTGTCACCCTGGGGAGCAGCGGCCGCAGCAGCGGATCAGAAGCACATCCGTCCTCTGGGAACGCCATGCCAGTTCTCTGGGACCCTTCCAGAAGGCCGAGGGTCCAGGTGTGAAACAGACGCGGCCCCAGCGGTCTGTGCACCTTCTATCCGGGCGAAAAGATCGGGGTTCGGGCGACATCTTGCGGGTTTAGGTGGGACTGTAGCCATCGCCAGTTTCTGGCCTGCAACCTTCGAGGCCCAAGGACTCCCCCAAGCCGACCTCGACACGGTCGCTCTGCGCTGCCGGCTCCGCTCCCCACCAGCTGTGACCTTGGGTAACTTCTCTCCTTTTCTGGAATCTCAATGTGTTTTCCTGTCTCTTGGAACACACCCCCTTCTGGCTAGAGCTGACCCTTTCTGCAGGGTAGTCCGGGGAAACCTATGGATCCCCTTTCTCAGAACTGTGCTTTAAGTGAATAAAATACAAAAGAGGCTTGAAATCGCAACCACTGCTCTTGAAATAAAAGCGTAACTTTTTCCGTATTCAGCTTCACGGTTCACTGAGATGTATCCACAGATCTCGGGGGAGGGGGCGGGGAGTGTCTCTAGAACCACGGGTGGAAAGTGACTAAGAGTGGAAGCTTGGTACAGACCACAGAAAAACACTCCCCATCGATGCTCTTATTATCTCCGTTTTACAGGGGGAAAACTGAGGCAAACAGGGTGAAAAGACTTGCCCAGGGTCAACCATCCTGTAAGTGTCTGAGGTCAGAGCTTAACTCAGGAAGGTGGGTCTTCCTGACTCTAGGGCCAGTACTCTATACACTGCGCCTGGTAGTGACTCGCCTTTCGCCCTCACCCCTAGCTGAGGTTTTTATACTGGGAAAGGAAGTCTTGGAAAAGGGTAGGCACAGTCCAGCCCAGTCCCCAATCTCCCTTGGGGATGGAGGAGGAGAAATGAAGGGAATGTTTCCCTTCACCCCAGAGAGGGTCTCCTATGCTATCCTGTCCCTTCAAAGCTGATATTCTCTTCCTCCATTTCATCCAACAAAGCAAGACAGGGTTCTTTTGATGACCCACATACTGCCCTTCTCTACTGGGTTTCTTTTTCCTCCATCCCCCAAACCCTCAGGCAAGGACGCCATCTGTTCCCCTATCTCGCCCAGAAAATGGACCAACACTCTTTGGGGAGAAGTTACACAGCTGAGGTTTCCGACCTTTGGGGGAACCGAATTGGCAGACTCACCCCTCTCTACCCTTTGCTTAAAATTAGTGGTAGTTTTGGGGGGAGCTGGTGCTGGAAGACAGTAATCTCAAAGCACCATTGCTACTGAAAACTGGGTGATTCAGTGCCCAGTCCTGGGTTTTCCCCATTCACATCCATCTAAGCCCTAACTCTATCCCATACCTCATCTTCTTAAATCTGGGGACCTGATATCTCTATTTGTCACTGGAATGATATAAAAAGGCTGGATACCAAGCTCCAGTCTCTGCCTGCCCATGGTCCTTTCTCTTCCCCTTCTCTCCACCTTCTGCAACCCCTACCTCCCCCACCTAATTTTTTTTTTGTTTTTACATTTGCAGATTTCCTCATTTACAGTTGAGGAAAATTAGAATCTGAGGCACTGATTTGTACAAGGGCTCAGAGTAAGTGTTCCAGGAAAGATTTGAACCCAGGACTTTCGATCTCCAAGTCCAGAGGGACCACCTATGATTTAAAATATACATATGTATGTATGCATGTATGTAAATATTTTTGGAAATCGGTCGTGGTGATCTCAAAGTATCTGTGAGAGGTCAATAGGACAATGAGACAGATCTAGGAGGGATCCCCTTTGCTCCCTCCCCAAGTCAGATCCTCCTGGCCTTAGGAAAGGGTCACACATCCAATCAGGCTGCCCTTTACCCATGCCTGCCTTTGCCCTTTTGCCTCATGCCCTGAGATCGCTAAAGTCACAGATCGCACGAGGAGAACAGGGATGGTTGATATAGTTGGAGAGAAAAGCAACGAGACGAAAGGAAAGTGCGGATACCTGTGTTTGGGGAAAAAAAAAGGTCGCCCGAAAGGTGGAATTGAACCACTCTGTCGCTAGACAGCTACAGGTTTGAAGCCTGCACCCCAGACCACTGAGGATCATCCGGGCGAAAAACCCCCCTGTCTGGAAGGCTATATCAAGTCTATAAAATTCCGCACAGTACGATTAGGGTTGAAAGCTTTTTCTGATGCTGGAACCTAAAATTTTAGTGGCCTATAACATATTTCCATAACTTTATTTTTCTCCAAATTTTTTTTTCCTCCACTTCCTGGAATGGCAGAATAACAGCCATTACGGAGAAGACTGCCGTCATTTGCATCGCGCGGAGGATTCTGGGAGAGGCTCCCCCAGCAGGAGTGTGCCAGGCGTTAGAGGGCTCGGTCCGGCTCCCGCCCCGGGAACGGGGGCGAGGGTGGCTCCCCTCACACACTCTGCAGCCCTCAGAGTCTCCCCTCCCCCCCAGGTTTTCCTTCCAAGCCAAGGCTGCGTACGCCCCGAGGAGTGCGCGGGATGTTGTAGACAGGCTCTGCGAGCTCAGCTGGCCCACCCCACCTCACTTTACAGACGGGGAAACTGAGGCCCAGAGAGGGGCAGCCACTGGCCCAAGGTCATCCAGCGGTGCCAGGGGCGTGCGCTGTCACCCTGGGGAGCAGCAGTCGAAGTAGCGGATCTGGACGATTCAGAAGCACATCCGTCCTCTGGGAACGCCATGCCAGTTCTCCGGGACCCTCCCAGAAGCCTGAGGGTCTGGGCATGAAATAGACGCGGCCCCCCCCCCCGCCCACTGCGGTCTGTGCACTTGCTATCCGGGTGAAAAAAACGGGGTTCGGGCGCCATCTTGCTGGTTTAGGTGGGACTGTCTCCATCGCCAGTTTCTGGCCTGCCACTGTCGAGGCCCAAGGACTCCCTCAAGTTTTCCTCAACACCGTCCCTCTGCAGCTCAAGAACATTCTCTGGCTCCCTACCCTCCGCTGCCGGCTCCGCTCCCCACCAGCTGTGACTGGATAACTCGTTTCCTTTTCTGGAATCTCAATTTCATTTTCTGTCTCTTGGAACACATCCCTTTCTGACTAGAGCTGACCCTTTATGCAGGGCAGTCTGAGGAAACCTATGGATACCTTTTCTCAGAATTGTGCTTTAAGCGAATAAAATACAAGAGAGGCTTGAATATGCAACCACTTCTATTGAAACCAAGGCGTAGCTTTTTCCCTATTAAGGTTCACGGTTCCTTGACATGTATCCACAGATTTCTGGGGGTCTCCAGAACCACGGGTGGCAAGCGACTAAAGACAGAAGCCAAGTACAGAGCACGGAACAACACCTCCCATCGATGCTATTATAGTCTCCATTTTGCAGGAGGGAAACTGAGGCAAACAGGGACTAAATAATTTACTCGGGGTTACCTAGTAAGGATCTGAGGTCAGATTTCGGACTCTTCCCGCCTAGAGGCCCCCCAGGTCTCCAACCCACGAGTCTCCCAGCTGCCTAGTGCCCTCAGGGAGAACCATGTGCTTTCTCCTAGGGAACAAAAACAACCCTGGTCAGGAACATAAGACCTCAGGGATACAATTGAATGGTTATATTCACCACCTGATTCCAACTCCACAGAGCCCGACATACAGCAAGGTAACTCCTTGTGCACTGATTAGTTTGGAAATCAAAGTAATTCTAGAATGACTTAAAGGCCATTTAAAGGCTGGTCTGATCCCTTCATTGTAAAGGGGAGGAGATGATCCACACCTCTACATCCCCAACCACTTCCCCGAAGTCACACAGCCAACCACCAAATCCGAAGTGTCCTCCCTCCCCAGTGCTCTCTCCATGGTGCTGCCTGTCGAGGACTCCCATTTCTTCAGAGTATTAGGACGTGCTTTTCTAGAAGCAGCCCCATGAGGTAGGAAGTATCATCAGTGTTATTACCCCATTTTACAGGTTGGGAAACTGAAACTCAGAAAGAGGAAAGTGAGTTGCTTGAGGTCACACAGGTATTCAGACCTAGGGAGTCAAACGTAGGTCATAGGATCATAGAGCGACTGCTGGAAGGCACCCCTTCATTTTCCATGTGACTTAACTGGGAATCAGAGAACTTTGGTGACAAGGTCATCCAGGTAATGACAGCCATGATCTGAATCTAGTCCTCTAAGGCCTGAGGCCGTGTCCTTTCTATTCAGTTCTCTGCCTCTCCTTTCCAAGCATACCCTCCTTTAGGGCACACTGCCTCTATCTTACAGCAGCTCTCCAGGTCACTGACTCAGCAGGACAAGGAAAGGGAGACTTTGTCCCATGTTTCTTGACTGCCCAAATAACTAACTGAGTCCACTTGTTTTCCACAAGTTTTTATTAAAGTGTAAACCCAAGCTCAGTTCTTTCCTCAGCCCCATGAAATGCCCCAGGGGTAGGGGCAGGGGGCAGAAGGGGAGATGCCACCCCCTATACACACCACAACACCCTCAGGGGAGGGGTGATAGGGAGTAACAGGGTTGAGCTCCTGGCATCAGGGACAGCTGCCCTGTCTAGGGTACTACAAGTCTCTGGACTTTCTAGGCACCCAGGGACCATAGGCAGACTCCCAGATGGGTGCATATCATCCTGAAGGCCATGGCGTGTGAGGGGGAGCAGGGATGAAAGGGAGTTGGGTCTTTGAGCATGGAGAGGCCCTGGCTAGGTACACCAGAGCTGGAAGGTAGGTGTGTGTGTGTGTGTGTGTGTGTGTGTGTGTGTGTGTGTGTATGCCTATATGTATGATCCAGGACGGGGGAGGCTGGCAGGGAGGGGGGCAGGCAGGGTAACTGAGAGAGGGCACTGGGGTGCTGTGGGCAGGTGGGTCCCAGGATGGCCTGAAGAGGGGCTTATTCCGCTTTGGCTTTGGAACTTGCAGAGGCCCCAGTCCCTGGGATCTTTGAATAGATCCTGCAGAAGCAGTGGAGAACATGAGAAGAAAGAGATTTAATTAGGCTATGTGATATGCATACATACACATAGATATTATAATCAGAGCTGGCACATTCCTTAGAACATGGAATGTCAGAGTTGGGGTGAGTGAGTATGACCTACTGGAAAGGAAATGGGATGTCAGAACTAGGTAGATCATGAAAAATGAGACATAGCTTATCATGGCTGGGAGAGACTCCTGAATGTGGAAAGTCAGATCAGGAAGGGGTCTTGGAACACAGACTATCAGAGTTAACCAGAAGGGCCTTTAACACAGAAAATATGTGAACTGGAGGAGGCATTGGAACACACAATGTCAGGGGTCAGTGAGATTTCAGAGACTATCACTATCAATCCCCTCATTTTAACGATTTGAAGAAGGGACTTGCCTCACGGTCAGGTGGTGAGTCAGTGACAAAACTATGGCTAACCACACTGCTAGGATCCTGTTTCTCAACCCCAGCTTGGACCAGGGTCCAGGTGCATTTCCATGCCTGCCACCCAGTGGTTGTAGTTGGAATTGCAGTGGGGAAGCAGGAGGTGTCCACTAGTTCTTTGGGGAAAGGGATGAGTAAGGATGGGGATGGAATTTGGGACCAAGTGAAGAGAGAGAAAAGAAAGCTTTTGGATCCACCCAAAAGGTCTCACTTCCCTTCCCAGAGCCACGGACACACCAGTACTCACTTAGCCTTGATGTAACTCAGCTGACTGTTCACCAGGCCAACATACTGGTCGATCTGGGCCTAAAGGAGGTGGAGAAAGCGTTATCTTGGGGGTAGAAGGAGAACTTCCCTCTTATCCCAAGGAGTGTCTCCAATCCACCTTCACAAGCACTCACTGAAGGCCCCCAGCAGTGAATATTTTTGAGGAAGAGCAGAGGACACCAGGAGCTGCTCACTTCCTGCTGACCCTAATTCCATAATGTTCCCAAAGTCTATGAATTCTCTATTCTCCTTCTAGCTATCTGGGTCTTCATGCATCCCAATCCCCAAACCATGGGGTGCTCCAAACCAGGATTTCCTTCCTCTCATTAAAACAATCACTTGCCAAATTCTGGAGCTGGGTTTGTTTTAGGATATGACCACTGGGGAACTGATGTACATCTGTCCACTATGCCCCAGCTGTGTGTTTGTGGGATGGTGTGGGTGAGGAGAGGTAAGGTTGAGTTGAGACAGTCCTGGACATCAGCTGTCCCTGGTGGTGAGGGAAATTAGCTAAATGACACGGTCAGCTTCAGTGTCCGTGGCTGGTTTGAAGGTCAGTTAGATCTTAGTTGTCTCATGCAGTAGTGGTGGATGTTTGCAGAAAGGATTCATCAGCCAGCAAATAAGGTTGTTTCTAGTGGGGCTGCCTCAGTGAGCTAAGGGGGCTCTAAATCTATTCTATTCTCCAAGGTCCACATCTGCTTTAATATTCCCAGGTCTGGTAGATTTAAACATCCTAACAAGTCAACCTGTCCTTCCCTCACTTCATCCTTCACACATTACCAAGGTAAACTTCCTAAAGCAGAGTTCTGACCAGGTCACTCCATGGGGTTTAAAACATTCATTGGCTCCCCCAACAAATTCACACATTTTTGCCAGGTCTTTGAGGCTTTCTTTCCTCCATCTCACACCCACCACTCTTTACTTTCTCTTTCCATCACATACTGAAGAGTGTTGGGGTAGAGAAAGTGTTGGCTTTGGTGTCAGAGATTCTGGATTCAAATTCTGATTCCAGAGCTTAATCAGCTTTCTGAGTTGTGGCATATCTTTCTCTTTCCTTGGCCTCAGTTTCCCCATCTGTTTAAAAGGGAGGTTAATCCCGAAAAGATCATAAAAATGGGAAAGGGTCCAACATGTACAAAAATATTTATAGCAGCTCTCTTTGTGGTGGCCCAAAACTGGAAATCAAGGGGATGTCCATCAATTAGGGAATGGCTGAATAAACTGTGATATATGAATGTAATGGAGTACTATTGTGCTATAAGAAAGGATGAACAGGAAGACTTCAGAGAAACCTGGAAAGACTTATATGAACTTATGCTGAGTGAAAGGAGCAGAACCAGGAGAACTTTGTACACAGAAACAACCACAGTGTGAAAGGAATTTTTCTGGTAGACTTATTACTTCATTGCAATGCAAGGACTTAAAAACTTCCCAATGGATTCCTGAAGCAAAATGTCTTCCACATTCAGAAAAAAACTGTGGAATTTGATCACAGAATGAAGTAGACCATTTTCTTCTGTATTATGTTTTGTTTTGTGATTTCTCCCTTTCATTTGAATTCTTCTCTGCAACATGACTAAGGTGAAAATATATTTAATAGGAATGTATGTGTAGAACCTATATAAAATTGTATGCTGTCTCAGGAAGGGAGAGGGGAGTGAGGGTGAAAAATCTAAGAAATATGGAAGTGATTGTAGAACATTGAAAACAAATAAAATAATTTTTAAAAAATAAAAATAAAAGGGGGCTTAGACCAGACATCCCACTGAGGTCCATTCTAGCTCTAGATCTATGATCCCTATGACCTGTGACGTCCCCTTCAGCCCTAAATCTGTGATCCATGATCTAAAGACAATGACTGGACCAGTCCCATGGTCTCATCCTGTCTTTTACCATCTCAGTGTCTTTGTTTACACTGCTTCCCTAAGCCTGAAATGGTTTCGATCTCCACCTCTTGCTTCCTTCTAGGCCTAACCTAGAGGTCCTCTCCTCCAGGAAGGCCTCCCCGAAATCCCTTCCCCAGCCCTCTAAAAGTAATCTCTCTCCTCTCATTTCTCACCTCCACTTTGATGTTGTATCTGACTCTTTATGACCCCATTTCGGGTTTGCTTGGCAAGAGATACTGGAGAGGTTTTCCATTTCCTTCTCCAAGTCATTTGACAAATAAGGAAACTGAGGCAAACAGAGTGAAGTGACTTGCCCAGGGTCACCCAGCCTGTAAATGTCTGAGGCCAGAGTTTATCTCAGGGAGGTGAGTCTTTCTGACTCCAGGGCCAGGCGCCACCTCGTGGCCATTTGTCTGGATTTTCCCTTTGCTCTAAATAGCCTGTCATTTTACTATGCTCATAAAGTACAAGTCCCACCTGGAATCTTTCCTCCTTCAATTAGCTCCTCCTTGAGAGGAGGAACTGCGTCTCATTTCATCTTTTTATCTTCGGTGCCTAGCACAGGTTCTCCACATACAGCAGAGCCCTACCGAAGGTCTACTGCTTTAAATTGGGCAGTGATAACAAGAACACTGGATCTGTACTCATGAAGCCTGGGTTTCAATTCTGGTTATATTACTACCAGTGGGGAAGGGAAAGATAAGCATTTGTTTGGAGCCTACTGTGTGCTAAACACTTTACAAATAGTATCTCATTTGATCCTCCCTACAACCCTATTATTAACCCCATTTTACAGTTGAGGAAACTTAGTCAAACAAAGGTTATGTGACTTCCTTAGGGTCACACAGCTAGTAAGTGACTGAGGTTGGATTTAAATTCATGTCTTCCTGACTCCAGACCCCATATTCTGTCCACTGTTCAATCTGGGACCTTGGAGGAAAAGTTTGACCTCTTTAAGACTCATTTGCCCTTTTTGTCAAATTAAGGGAATGCACAAAAGGACTTTAGACTAGGATGGTGGATTTATCTTCTTAAAGCTCAATGCTGATCATGCTACTCCTTCATTCAATAAACAACAGTAACTCCCTATTATTTTCAAGATCAAATATAAAATACCTTGGCTTTCTAAATCTTCCACAGCCTGGTCCCTTCTGACCACTTCAGCCTTCTTATTTTAGACACACATTCACACACAGTCTGTGTTCCAGTGACATTGGTTTCCTTATCTTTCCTTGAACCCAGACATATCATCTGCTGATTCTGGGCAGTTCCCCTGGAAGTCCCCCATGTCTGAGATGCTCTCCCTCCTCACCTCTGCCTTGTGGTTTCCCTGGCTCCCCCCAAGTCTCCCCACAAGTTACACCTCTGTAAGAAACTATTCCCAGTCCCTTCATCTTATTGCTTTCTTTTATTCATTAGCTCTCACTTATACTGTATATCTTTTGTTTCTACAGTTATTTTGGAGCAGCTAGGTGGTGCAGTGGATAGAGCACTGGAGTCAAGAAGACCTGAATTCAAATCTAGCCTCAGATATTCACTAGCTGTGCGACCTTAGGCAAGTTACTTAATCCTGTTTGCCTCAGTTTCCTCATCTGTAAGATGAGCTGGAGAAGGAAATGGCAAAGCATTCCAGTATCTTTGCCAAGAAAACCCCAGTTACAAAGAGTCTGATACAACTGAACAACCGCGTAATTGTTTGTCATAATTGTCTTCCCCTTTAGATTGTGAGTTCCTTGAGAGCAGGAACTGGTCTTTGCCTTTCTTACTATCCCCAGCCCTAGCACAGAACTTGGCACTTAGTAGGCACTCAATAGAAGTTTATTAACTGACTGGTTGATAGCAGGTGAGTGCAGTGACTTAGTTCCATGCTCTGGGGGTGGAGACAAAGGGCATTGGATCTTATTTGTATGAATATAGGACAGCAGCCAGGCTGAGCTCACAGCTATGTCTGTGTCATATTGTATGCAAGTGTGTGTCTGTGTGTGTGTACATGTGTCTATGTGTGTGTGTGTGTGTGTATGTACTGGGGGGGTAGAGCTAAATCACTGGGGCAAAGAACCAGCTTGGGGTCCAAAGAGCTTAGTTGTGGGGAAGTTGGTGAGAGAGTAGTAACAGGGGAGTTTTCAGTACTGAATTTGGAGTTTTGGTTACTGGTTCTACTACTTACTACCTATGTGAGACAAGTCCCTTACCTCCTCTGGGCCTCAGTTTCCTCATCTGTAAAATGAAGGGGTTGGCCTGTATGACCTCTAAATTCCTTTCCAGTCCTAAATCCTATGACCTGTCAGGTTCCCTCCAACTCTAAGGACCCAGGAGCCTACAAAAGGAGCAAGTGGGGTGAGGGGAGGCTGGCTGGTGTGTGACTTGGCCCAATTGAAGTAACTCAGTTTAGCCCAAAGGTCAGCTGACTTGGTTGTCTCTGGCTGAGATGTGTGTCCAGGACAAACAGGTGCTGGACTAGGGCTGGGGGTAGGGGGGAGAGGGTTGGAGTGTTTGTGCAAACAGCACTATGTCAGCAACAAATATTGTTGCTTGGTCTCTTAAGTGTCATTTGGCCAGACCTGGGGGTCAAGCTCCCCCAGTGCCTGTGGTAGGCTAGGATGAATGTCAGTGGGTCGTCATTGCCCACCTGCCTGAATCTAGTTGGCATGGGGGTCAGCGAGATGTGGATGAGGGGCTGAGGTCTTTCTCACCTGGTGTTGCCGGTACAGCAAAGGGAAGGTAAATGCACTTATCACACCTGGAAAAAGTCAGAAGTAAATAACTCCCAAGGAATGGTCTCAGTGCCCACCTGCCCAGTGGCCCTCCCCACCAGCTTACCCAAGATGAGAAGAGTCAACCCGTTGAAAACGGCTCCCACAAAGGTCAGGATGTAGAAGAGAAGTGCCAACTGTGGGAGACAGCCGGGGTTAGGGGGATCCTGGGAGCAGCGTTAAACCTTCCTCCCCACCACAGGAGGGTGCTCTCTGCTGCCCCAGTCCTTCCTGAGGCTGTGGGCTTCACCCAGCAGTGCCCCCCAACCCCCATCCATGCACAGGCAGGCCCTAGAGTCCTGCCCTTCCCACCACGGTGCCCCCCCAACCACGTGTAAGCACCCCTCCCGCAGGCACGCGAGGCTGAGCTTCTCCCCTTCAGATGAGGATGCTCCGGGCCGGACTTCCCCGTGTCGGATGAGCGGGAGAGGCGCTCTACCTTGAGGGAGTCCACCAGGTCCTCCACCAGGAACAGGTGTCTCAGGAGCGCCGCCCCCGAGATGGCGCGGGTCACGATCTGCTCAGCGTAGCGTGCCGCCTGCTCGCGGCCCATGCTCAGATCCACATCCAGGTAAGCCCTGCCGGGAGGGGCGGGGAAGAAGGGAAACCAGATGTTGGGACAGAGGGCCTCGCCCTCTGGCGGTGCACTGCGGAACCACGGAGAAGTGTACCCGGGGCAGTCCTGCTCCGCTGCGCTCCCCGGGGGTTAAGAGCAGGACCACGCCAAGGGCTATAGAGGATCTTTCCTTCCCCCCCACACCACTTCCTTCATCAGCCTAAGGGAGGGAGAGGAAGAAGGGGAAACACAAGATATGAGAGCTGGGTGGGAGACTGTCAAGGCAGAACTCCTCACTTTAGAGATGGAGAGCCTCAGAATGACAAAGGGACTCGCCCAAGGTCACACAAAGCTCAGAAATGTCAAAGCTGTCCTTTGAAGCCTGAACCCATGATTCCAGATCTACCGCTGTTCCCACGACTGCTTATCTTGCTTGGGGTTACAGTATGAGTCAGGGACAGAGACAAGGCTAGAATCCGGGGCTCCTGAGCAGCTCCTTAGAGAGATGGAGAGGGGGTGGAAATGAAGGCAGAATATGGGAAGAGACTAAGGTGAGACCCAGATACTTCAGGGGGTCAGGGTTTAAGCTCTGGTTGGAATAGAGGTCAGGGATGCCTGTTTAAGGTGGGTTTATGAGTAGGAGTGGCATGGTACACGGTGGAGTCAGGAGGATAGAGTCAGGCTTGGGATCAGGTTCAGGGTTGGAACGAAGGTCAAGGTCAAGGCTGAAGGTTATCTTACTGGAAGGGGTTGGTCCCATCACCCCGATGCACAGCCTGCAGCGCTTTGTGGTAAACCCTGAGAGAGATGGTGAATGCCAGCACGGCCAGGGCTAGGTGGGAGACCACGGAGACAATGCTGAAGTGTAGGAGGCAGAGCAAGGAGACCATGATGCCTGTGAAGACCACACCTGATGTCCTCGTGTCCCGCCAATACAGTAGTTCTGCCACTGTGGAGACAGGCATTGACAAGGGGATTCAGAAAGTACCTCTAGGTCCCCAACTCCTCTCAGCTGTATCAAACATAGAGACCCAACTTGGAGTGATACAGTATCAAAGAACACCAGAGTTGGGAGGACTCAGATATTATCTAGTCTGACCCCTATTATTTCATGGTAGGTAAACTGAGGCCCAGGGAAAAGAACTGACCCACTCCAAGATCAATCTCGTAACAACTGAGTAGAATGACTAAAAATAACTTATTTTGTGTCTGGAACAGAAGGAGAGAAGTTATAGTAATAATAGCTAACATTTACATAGCATTTTAAAGTTTTTAAAGTGCTTTAGATACATGACCTCATTTGATCCTTATGACAACCCTGAGACATGGGGGCTATTATAGATCATGGAATAACAAAGCTAAAAGGGACCCTAAACACCATATAGTTCACTCCCAACTCTCGTTTTACCACTAGAGAAACTAGGCTACAAGATGAAGGTCACATGAGTCAACTGGCCTGTAATTCAGTTCTCCCAACTCCCAGACCAGGACTCTTGACCTTTCACACATCTCCCTCTCTCTATACCATTCAATCTCAAGACCAGCCCTTCAGAGTTACTGTCCAAATCAGGATCAAATTCTGACTAGAGCACCCTTTCCCTCTCTCCTAGTGACTGCCCAGGTCACAGATAGAGTGTCCTCTTACCCACAGCCCCTGACAGCAGCCTACTCCTGGTCAAATCCCAGCCCCACCTGGACATAAGCACACCAATTCTTCTATCTCCCAGGCTTAAATTACTTCCTCTCTTTCTATTCTATGACTGTGAAGTCCCCCCAGCCCTTCCTGAACCCCCTCCCTAAGACCCCACTTATTTCACTATGATAGGACTATAAACAAGGGGAGACAACATTTAGGGCTGTCTTCCAAGTGCTCCATCCACAACCTTGTTTCCCTTCCCAGACCCAGAACTTTCATAACAGAACCACAAAAGAGAGAATGATAGAAACTTAGAACCTAGAACAGAAAGTATTGGAGCTGAAAAGGACCTTAGGACACAAGAGATTGAAAGGCAGGGTGGGGAGAGACCTTAGAACAGAGAAGTGCAGAATTGGGAGAATATAGAATGGCAGAAGTAGGAGGAAGCTTGGAACAGACCATCAGAATTGAAAGGGGGCAAAGAACACAGAATGTCAGAGCTGGGAAGGACCTTCCAGACCATGCATGACCAACTTCCCAAATTTTGCAGATGAGGAAACTGAGACCCAGGGAGGGGAAACTAAGCCAGGATCAGACATGAAATGGGGAAGGGAGGAGTACCATCAAAGTCTGTTAAATCCCATGATTGGCGTGAGGGTAGGACAGTGGGGTGGGGGGTGGGGAGACAGAGGCTGCCAGAGGTGGGGGCTAAGTTTAGGCTGGACTCAGGGGAGCGGTGGAGGGGAGCTGGTGTCTGATTCCCGCAGCTGTCGGGAACCAATCCTTCCTCCCTCCCTCCCCGCTGAGTGACAGCTCCATCTGTTACCCTGGCAGGGAATGGGGTCTCTCCGCGAGGGGAAAAGGGGCCCAGTGACCCCCTGATCCGAATGGCCCTGGTGAGGGGTTTGAGAAGAGATCCCCTTTCTTCCCATTCTCCTCCTCGATAGGAGTCTCCCCCAGGGGCTTAGTGGACCCTCCCTCCACAATGTGGGCTGCAAGGGACCATAGAGCCCGACATCTCCCCTCCTTTGGGGAGGAGTTTCCCCTGGAGAAACTGAGGCACAAAGAGGCGCAAGGGCCCATCCAAACTCACACAGCAGACCATGCTCCCCTCCACACCCCCACCCATCCCCACCTTTGCTGCCTCCCATCTCGGCGGCCGGGGGTCAGGGCGGAGCAGCAGCGGGTCCTCGGGGTATGAAGCTCCAAGAAACAAGGGGGGAGGGGTCGGAGGAGAAAGGGAGGGAGAGAGGGAGGGGGCAAGGCAGGGGGCGGGGCGCTCTGAAACCGACCAATAGCTGCGCCCGGGGGCCCCCTAGCGGAGACCAGGAAAAGGCTTACTGTAAGACCACCAAGGGGGCAGGTTCATGGCAGTAGAACTCCAGCATCCCTTAGGTGGGAGGAGAGAGGCAAGAGGAGCCCATAGAAGGTAAGGGGGAGCAGCTACCCAAAGGGGCGGGAATCTTCTTTAAATCAGCCAATGGCGACCGGGAAAGTTCTCGAAGCCCGCCAATGAAATGGGAAGGGGAGGAAAACCTGGAAGGCGGGACTATTTAGGAAATAAAAAGAGACCCGCCAGGGGGAGGGGAAGAGGGGGAGCTCCGCGGAGGCGGAGAAAAGCGCCAAGGGGGCGTGGCTCAGCTATAATTAACCGATGGAGCGGGGCGGGGGGAGGGCTGGCCCAAAGAAGAAGATTTTAAGGGCAGAAGTCTGAAGCAGCGCCTCAATATTAGGTGCGAAGGTAGGAAATAAAAGGGATAATGCCAAAGAGAAAGGGCAGGATGGATGGATAATTATATCCAGCCTGAGGAACAGGAGAAAAGCAGTCCAATGACGGGCGACAGGTAAGGAATGGGCGTGGTCTATATAAAATCAGCCAATAGGGGCTCTTTGGATCACCCAATCAGGGGATAACGAGAACAGGGGAGGCGGGATAATGATGCCCTACCGCCCCCTGGCGGCAAAGGAAGGAAATAGTAGGAGAGTTGGGGGGATAGGGGAGAAGAGGACAAGTTCTATTTATAACTAGCTACCCTCGTAAAAAGGAGCAACGACAAAAAAAAAAGTGAGCTTGGGGAATGTAGAGGAGGGGGCAGGATCTACCACTAACCAATGGCAACATTGAAGGGCTACGTAATGTAATAAAATGAGGGGGAATGGGGAGGGGAGAGGGTGCTGGATCGGAAACCAACCCATGCTTGTTCCTCTAGGGCCCCTTAGCGAGGAAAATGGCCAGTGACGACCGGAGGAGGCTAAAGGGAGGATGGGGCTGGATGGAACTCGCCAATGGACCAGTGAAGAGGGTGGGGATTATTTCTAATTAACCAGTAGAGGGATCCCTGTGGGAGAGGATAGGCAAGAGGAAATAAATGGGGGAAAAGGGAAGGAGGAAATTATAAACCACCTCAATGTAACCCTAGACTCCACTCTCACCCTACCACGTCCAGTTGGTTGTCACATCTTGCCATTTCTACCCTGCCAACACCTCTCCTCTATATCACCTGGACACTCACCCAGCTGCCACCCAGGTGCAGGCCCTCATCACCTTATACATGAACTACTGCAATAGCCTTGCTGGTTGGTCTCCCTTCCACAAATCTTTCCCCATTCCCCATCCTCCACTCAGTTGTCAAAGTGATTTTCCTAAAGCTGAAGTCTGACCATATCTTCCCTCTCTATTCAGCCAACTCCAGGGACTTTGTCTTGCCTCCTTGATTAGATAGATATAAATTCCTCTGTGCAGCTGTTAAAACCCTTCATGAACACCCTTCCTACCTTTGCATTCTTCTTATCCCCTTTTCCTCTCTAGTGACATTGACCTACTTGCTCCATTACTAGATTTTGCAATGTCTGGCTCTCATGTCTGAAAGGTTCCGCCCCATGACCTTCACCTCTTCCCTTGCTTCTTTCAAGACTGATCTCAAGGGGAAACTAAGTGGCACGGTGGATAGAGCACAAGTCCTGAAGTCAGGAGGACCTGAGTTCAAATCCACCTCAGATACTTGCTTAGCTGTGTGACCCTGAGCAAGGGTCTGATTACCTCTCCTCCCTCCCCAAAAAAGAATCAGCTCAAACCTTGCTTTTTACAGGAATCCTTTCCTGGTTTCTCCCTATCCTCTGAAATTACTTCCACTTACTTTGTACTTGACTACAGATGGTTATAAAACGTTTTCTCCCTCAGTAGGGAGGACCCTTGAGGTTACATTTTTTTTTTCTTTTTTGCCTTCCGCTGAATTCCAGCTCTTAGCCTAGTACCTGGTACATAGTAAAGGCTGAATTAATGCTGTTGACTGACTGGCTAAATGAGAAGTCGGGGAAGAGAGGAGAAGGGCACAAGGAAAGGAGAGAGAGAGGACTGGGAAAGATAGATGGTAGGAGGAATGGAAAGGGGGAAAAGAGAAGGCAAGTGGAGTAGAAGTTGGAGCATACGGGTACAGGATGGAGAGGGCTGATGATCTACAAATAGGCGAATGGAATCACATTCCTAGTATTTTTCCCACCCTTCTACCCTTAACCAAGACTGGATTTCCCCTCCCATACTCTGCCTCTTCAGCTTCCCGGTCGTCTTCCTGAGTCATTCCCTGAGTGATGCCATGCTACCATGTCCACACTATTCCCTGCCTCTCTAAATAAATACTGACTTTAAAGCACCATCTAGCTTGGTCCAGGAGAAGCCAGGATACTACTATGTCCTATCACTCTTCGTCCATAGTTTCTTCAAGGAAGACGAGGTCTCTAAATCACGCCTCCCCAGGACCAACCAGGTCTTAAAGGCAAATACTTACCTAGGACCTGAATTTCTAGAGTGATCCCTGATTGGTCCGAGCTGTCCAAGCGCTGCCCGGTGATTGGCTCCCGCTCAGCCGCTCCCCACACCTCCCCCTCCTCTTCCGGATCTTGTTCCTCTCTCCAAGAGTTAGAGTCCCGGGACCCCAGTGAAAGAGGCGGGGAAGGGGTGTGGGTATGGAGGGCTGAAATTCCTGGACGTGGGCTGAGATGTGACCAACCGACCTCAGGCAGCGAGGGGTCAGCTGGGAGGCGTGGCACTTCCGAGTCTTCGAGGCAAAAAAGGAGAGAAATGAAGCTATGAGCTTCTCCTTAGGGTGCACCTCCCGCCCCCACCAAGATTGCCCTGTGCTCGGGACCCCTCCCTTCCTAGATTCAGTCACGCTCTTCTCCAAGAATCTAATAATTCCTAAGAATTCATGCTTCTGCCCCCTCTCCCCTACCTTACCCCGAACCACCTTCAGCTAAACCTTAAACGTCCTCCTTAATTGTGCCCTTCCAGCATACCTTCCCCAGCCAGTCTGGGCTCTGGTCCGCCCTCCTCCTCTCCCTCGTCCTCCTCTTCTGAAGGGCTGCTGGCTGAGTCCTCCGAAGCCGCCAGCCCCGACTCCCAGGCCAGCTGGTCCAGGCGGAGCCGCAGTTCGGCCTGAGGAGGGCCTTCCTGGGCAGCCCGTCGTCCAGGCTCCGGAGACTGACTCAGGCTGGGGATGCTCTCCAAGCTGTCTCCCAGGCCCGATGGACCGGGTTCACGGGGTTCAGAGCGGCCAGAAGGGCGAGGCCGGCGATGGACGGAGTCGCGACGGTTGCCCCCAGCTTCGAAGGCGATGTAGGAGAAGGTCAGCTCTCGGGGGGTCCCCCAGTCCTGCGACGTCGTCTCCTCCTCTTCCTCCTCAGAGAACTCCCGAGCAGTGTGTAGCTCCCGGAAATCCGAATCATCATTGCCACCTGGAAGGACTCTATTCCCTTAGCGCCAGTCACCCACCATCTCTAAACTCCAGATTCCTCTCAGAAGATTCCCCCCATGCTCACAGGATTTTAGATAAGGAATGGAATTTACAAATCACCTAATCCCACTTCTTCATTTTTACAGGTAAGGCAACTGAGACTCTGTTTCTTTCCCCAAGTTCAAAACAGGTTACTACCAGAGTTGGGATTTCATCTTAGTAGCTCCTGATCTGTCTTCTCCGCACTCTTACTAAATGGCTATGACTTTATTTCCCCCACACACCCCAGCAGTACCTTCTCAGCGGTTCCTTCTCATTTCTCCTTAGAAAGTATGAGCTTACTGTGAGTCACCAACTTTTTCTCGCAGCTTTAAACACCCCAGAAACGCCCTTGCCATAAAGGAAATAAAGGTCGACTCTACTTACCATCTGTGGAGTCAGGAGTGGAGGAGGCAGTGGATGGTGCTTCTTCTAAGAAAGAAATAGAGTCTTAGACACAGCCTGGAAATCTTAAACACTTGGAATCACAAAATTCAGTCTTGGACGATTGGAATTTTGGAATTTTAGAGTCTTAGAATTGTGAAGTTGCAGAAATTTAGACTTCGGGAATTTTAAACTTTGAGAACCTTAAAATCACAGCATCTTAGCCTTTAAGAATCTTTGTGCAGAAGTGAGCCTAGCGAAAGCAGAATGTCAGAATAGTTAAGGACTTTAGATACCATCTGATCCTCTCCAATTTTATAGACGGGAGACGGAAACCTACATAGGAAGGTTTGCCCAAGGTTGCACTCTTAAGAAAAGACTGATCCGGGACTAGAATCCAGTTCCTTGGATGCCTCTGTACAGGCAAAGGGGGTAGAGGTGGGAAGCATCTGACACTCCCTTCTCTATACTAGAAAAATTAATTTCAAATCTATCAGGAAAGACGAGGGGAGGCGGTGTGTGTGTGTGTGTGTGTGTGTGTGTGTATGCTTGCTGTGTGTGTGTGAGAAAGAGAGAGAGAGAGAGAGAGAGAGAGAGAGAGAGAGAGAGAGAGAGAGAGAGAGAGAGAGAGAGAGAGAGTGTATGCTTGCACTTGGAAAGGTGTGGGCAGACGAGACTGCCCCTTAGAGATGGTGGCCCGGGATTAGTCCCAGGGAGTCCTGGGAAAGGGAGAAGGGGGAGGGATGGGGCGGGGAATGGCAGTCTTCCCCTCCCCCATTCATCCTAGGCCTTTCCCTAGGATCAGCACCACGGCTCGGGGACAGCTCCGGGTCTCACCAGGTCTCCCTTGGTCCCTTTCCGTTCTACTGGTTGGGCCTGGCTCTCAATAGCCCGTTCTGTTTAAAAGTGGAAGGCGCTTAGAGATCATCGAGTCAAACCCTTTCATTTGACAAAGGGGGGAAACTGAGGCCCATGGAGAGCTACATGGAGAGTTGGCTCTGGGATGGGGATTCTCTCTTTGTCCTTACCCCATCAACCCCGGGAATCCCCTCCCTTCTCGAACTGGCACCCCTACCCCAGGGACTGGGGGGACTCACTGCAGTGGGCGAAGACAGGCAGCACCTGGCCCATGGCCCCGCCCGGGCCCGCTCCGGCCGCGCCGCCCAGGGCCCGGGGCCCCTCGTGCTCATCGCCCCGGCACCGCCCCAGCCGCCGCCATCCGCAGACCGTCGCCGCCTCCCTCCCTCCCTCTCCTCGGGGTCTGGGCGGGCGGGGCCCGGAGCTGGGACCGAGGGGAGCAAAGAGAAGGGGGTGGGGGGACTGCAGCACGAGCCCCGGGCCGGGGGCGGGGCTTGGGCTGGGGGGCGTGAGCAAGTGCGCCTGCGCGAGCTTAGAGACAGGCGAGGGGACTGGGGGAAAATAAGGAGCCTGCGCGAGTCTGGAAGGGGTGGGGGAAGGGGCGGGCCCTGAGGGGGTGGAGCATAAGCCGTGGAGGGAGTGGGGCCCGCCTAGGGGCGTGCACTGGAGTAGCCTGAGGCCAAACCAGGGAGAAGATGGGAAAAAAATACTAGGAAACCGTTCTAGGGCTGGACTAGAGGGGAGGAGGAGAGGCTCAGGGAGGCGGATGGGATCCTGGCAGAAGGGCGGAGGACACAACTGGAGAGGAGTTTTGCCAGCTCCCAAGCCTTCTGAAACTCAACATGCGGGGTATGGGAGGGGCTCGGGGATCTTGAGAGGCGTGGCATCGAGCACCAGCTTGGGAAGCCTGGGAAGACCGGGAAGACCGAATGTGGTGTGGACCAGAGTGAGCCGCCAGGGGGAGCTTACACACTTTCATTCATTCGTTAAACTTTTCTTCGGGGCCTAATAGGATGCCCAGGGAATTGCACTAGCCACTGGGGAAAACGTCACGTTCAAATAAGATGCAAGTCCCTGCCTTAACGGAGCTTACTGTTTGCTAGGGAGATAACTGTGATCTTCAACATTGCCTGGAGAAAAGGACAAAGTTCTAGGTGAGGTCCAGCGGGAGGTCTCTGATCGTATTGTGAGGGAGTCAGTATGCTTAAAAAGCCCTGAATTGGGAGTCACATGACCCACCTTCAAATCCTGCCCCGGTACACCTTATGCAAATCATTTCACCTCCTTAAGTCTCAGTTCCTCCATCTGTAAAATGAGAGAGTGAGCTAGATGGCTTCTGAGGTCCCTTCTGCCTCGAGATCTTTGACTCCAGGAGAAAGGTTGATTCTGAGTCAGAATCTTATTCAGCTAGAATAATAGACTCTTTAAGTCATAGACTCTTAGGACGGTACATTCTTAAGTCAAAATAGAATTTTAAGCCTTTATATTTACCTGAGATTTACCATGACTCAGTTCAGGTAATACCTCCGCTAAAAGGCTTCCATGATCTCAGTTCTCCCCAGCTGAAAGTATTCCCTGTTTCCTTGTATCATCTTCCTAGAGTATTTTGTCGTCCTCTTTCCACTGATCTCACAACACACCCTACCTTGTGATTCTTACTTCTTACTTACTTACTTCTATCACATATTAGAATGAAGGTAAACTCTTTGAGGGTAGGAAGTGAATCATTTTATTTTTTAAATCATAGTATCATAGATTTAGAGCTGGAAGGAATTTTAGAAGTCATCCAGTCTAACCCATCATCCAAATGAAACCAAGATAAGGAGAGATCAAGTAGGCACTCCAAGATCACAAGGCCAGTAGGGTTTGGAGGTGAGATTTACACTCCAGTCTGCCTCTGATGGCCCATCATGGCATGTAGGTTCCTCTGAGTTTTTGAAGACTGTGATAGTGGCACTTGGTCTCTAGAATTCTCTACCAAGCTGGAAAGGTTGAATAGTGTTGTGTGTAGGTCATAGATTGAAGTTCTGTTGTCCAAGTCAATTAATGTAGCCCCTGTTTGCTGCCTTTGTCAAGCCTAGCTCAATTCAGAGAGGTTCATTAGCAGTTTGACCACAAAGTGATGAGGATGACTCTACTGAAGTTATATAGAGGGGTTTATGAGCTGTGTGCCTAGAACTAGAACTAGGACTCATAGGGCTAAAGTTACTTCCCTTGAAATGTTTGAGTCCATGAAGTTGTAATTCCCTCAGAGCTCCTTGGTCTGGAACATAGTGGGCACTTAGTGTTTGTTTAGTTGAACAGAATCTTAGACTTTTAGCACCTTAGATTGATAGAATCATAAGATCTCAGAGGCATAGAATTTTAGGACAGTAGAAAGTTGACCAAGAAACTTTTATTGACCACTTCCTACGTGCAAAGTCTAAATGAGGAAGTTTCACATTTGGACACTTTAGAGGTTCCTTCAACCTCCAGTCTTCCCTTTCCCACCCTCCCCCAGAGCCCCTTGGCCTGGAACAAAGTGATCCTGGAAGGGAAGAGAAAGCCCTAAGTTTCTTCATAACCAAGGTCAGCAGCCCTGAAGCAGATTCCCCGCTGTTAACCACTTTAGACTGTGAACTCCTTGAGAAAAATCTCTTTTCCCTTTCTGTCTTCCCAGCACTTAGGTACTTAATAAATGTTTATAAGTGCCTGACTCTTCCCTAGGCTCCCTGGCTGCTGAGGACTCGAGCAGAGGGAAACTTAGTTAGTCACCCACCTCCCCCCACCATGAGACTAACCAGTCTTGGGGAAATAAAAATGATTAAGGCTAAGGAGGGGACTTCCCCTTTTTCAAGTTCCCCTGAAGTGAGAGCGTTTGAAAGGAGGAGAAATATGAACCCTTTAAAAAGGTACAGGGAAGGGAATCCTAGGACTCAGAACCAGGTGAAGAAATTTGGTTTCTTTAGAGTCCAGAGAGGGGAAAAGATTTACTAAAGGTCACACAGCAAGTTAGGGTCATAGCCAGGATTAGAATCTTGACTTCTCCATCTTAGAGAGGTAGCTAGACATTACAGTGGATAGATCAGTGGATCTGAAGTCAGAAAGACAAGATCAAATCTGTCTAACTAGCTACATGACTCTGGGTCAGCCACTTAACCCTTAACTTCAGTTTGCCTCAGTTTCCTCAACTGTAAAATGGAGATAACAACAGCATCCACCTCACAGGGTTTTTGTGAGGATCAAATGAGGTATTTGTAAAGCACTTAGTACAGTGCTAGGCATGATAAATGCTTAAATCCCTTCCTACCCACCCCCCTTCCCCTTAGAGAGAAGATAGGATTCAATATTCCCCAAATGCCCACTCAGCATTCTACAGAATGATCAGCTAGCAGAAACTTGTGTACCAAAGGAAACAGATCTCTGGCATCAGAGGGTATTCAGTAAATGTCTCCTAAAGTCCAGAGACTGTGCAAAGTGCTGGGTTCCTCATATGGAAACTGGGTTCTGGTTAGAGAGTTTCCCACCCCGTAAAAAGTGGAAAAGGGAATGAAGAGGCCTGCTGCCCGAGGACCAGAGTAGGTCAGTTTGGAGAGATTCATGACCACCTCAGCCACAAGGTCAGGAAAACACTCCTCACTATGGAGAGGTTTGTGAGCTGTGTACCTGGAGCAAGGACTCGCTGGGGTGAAACCATATCCCTTGAGGTACTGAAGCACAGGAGATGTATATATCCTTAGGATCCAATACAGGATCTTGAACATAGTGGGCAGTCTAAGTTCCTGGGGAAAGGGGGAGCTGGGAGAGGTTCTATGGAAGAAGGGTTTGGGAAGGTCAGTAGCTTCATCCCTGAGGTCATTCATTACTTTGGGAAAGTTTTCCTTTCTTGAGCTTTGAGGGTGGCCACTGCTCCTTGTCATGATCTCCTGACTCAGAACTCAAGGGCTCTTAAAATATTGACTATGGAATGATGGGGAGTCACCAGCTTAAAGCACTGACTCAGTGCCTGGTACACAGTAGGTGCTGAATAAATGCTTGTGACCTGACTGATTTTGCACACGAAGAGATGATCCTGAGGTCCAGAGAGGGTCAGGGAACTGCTTGAAGTCATCTCGTGCATCGGCAATAGAACCCAAGCCTTCTGCCTGACAATTTGAGGCTTTTCTCCCAGAGTCCTCTGCACTCAGTCTTTATGAAGATGGGGAACTCCGAACCCCCAGGGAACTCCCAGCAGGCCAGAGCAGGAGGAAATGAACGCAAGCTCGCTACTTCTCTTTCGTCTTCTAACTGGCAGTTTGTGTATTTAACGTGGGTAGAGGGGGAAACCGAGGCACACTGGATGGGGGAAGGGCTGAGGATGGAACCCAGGCGTCCCGCCCTTCCTCGCCCTCGCCTGTCTCTCAGTCTGTCTCTTAGTCATCCCGGTCCACACCTACTTCCTCCTCCTCACCTTCCCCAGAGGAGTGGGGGCGGGGCTGGCTCAGGTCAGGTGAAGGGAGGGGAGGGAGGGGGATGGGGGAGTGGATCTATCTACAGTTGATTGATCCCTGGAGTCCCTCGGGCACTCATACCCCAAAGAAGTGTGGGGAAGGGAGAGTCACCGGTGCGGATGGCGAGCCGCCAAGGAGAAGTGCAAGGGGCACCGGGCCGGGCTACCGGACGGCCGGAACCTTTAAGGCGCGAGGCATTGTGGGCGCCCCGAGTGTGCTGAGCGGAGTGGGCTGGGGGAAATAGGGGGGTAGTTGAGGAAGCAGGTTGGAATCTTGGAATGAAATGTAACCACAGGAGAAAAAGCGTAACGTCCTAGCAGCGGGCAGCTGCAGCGGAGGCTGCGGGGCCAGGCGGGCGCATCTGACCGGGAGGGGCAGCCCAAGGCGGGGGGCGGGGCGGGGGCGGGCCCAAGCACCCCCAACTAAGTAGGGGGCGGGACCCAGGCCGAGGCCCCGCCCCCTCCGCTGCCCCCTCCCCCTCCCCCTGGAGGAGGAAGCTACAGCCCTTCACGGGGCGGGTCCGGCCCCAGATCTGACCAGAGCTCCGGGCCCCCTGCCCTGCCCCTTCCCCGGAGCCTCCGGGTGTACCCCGGAGCCCGGGAGCCCAGTGCGGCCCAGACCGCCCCTCGAGAGCCCCGCCATGAGGTGAGAGATACTAGGGCGGGGTCTGAAGCCGGGAGACTTTGGTGGGGAGGGTGATTCGGGCCTGGGGACGCAGCCGGGATCCTGGGAGGCCGCCTCCTCAGCATAACCCTGTGGCTGGTTACAGGGAGGGAGAGAGAAGGTTGGGGGAACCCAGGGCTCTGGAAAAGGAAGGGAAGGGGAGGCGAGGGGCGGACCTCTTTTTCCCTTCTCTACGAGAAGTATTTTGGGGGATCCCCCTTAACCAGTCCTCCACAACTTTTGAAAGGATTCCCCCTGAACCCTACCGTTCTGGAGAATAGGCGGGGGAGGGGAGAGGGGTGTGGTGTCCAGGGACTCCTTGGGAAAAGGAAGGATGATGACCAGACTGTTGCCCCTTCCCGTGCCAGGCTTTCTTCTGTGAGGTTCCGATTGTTTCTTCCACTGTCCTGTTTCCAGGAGTTCCGAGATCCGTTAACCACACAGTGGTTTTTGCTTTGGGCTGGTTTGGCTTTGTAAGAAGCAGCAAGTTTTGTCTTGGGCCCCTTCAAAACGAAGCTGACACCTTGTACCACCCCCAAACTTGGGCGGTGAATGATGCTCTCTTGCCCCCCCCTCCAATTCTAGAGTCGACCCGGTCAGTCTCTAACTACACTCCCCCCACCCCAAATGTGGGAATTCCAAAACCTCGCCCCGCCTGTAAGCCTGTGAAGAGAATGAGATGCACTGGGGGAAAGGAAGGATGAGATCCAACCACCCCTTTGGCCTTTAGAGACCAAACCCCTTCACGCTCTATGGTCCTCAGTTTGCCGACGAGTCCCTGTTTATGTACTGGAAAGTCTCTGCCCTGCCTCTAGGGACGCTGAGCCCTAACTTTTCTGGGGTTCGATCCTTGAGTCCTCACATCAGGGCTGTTGAAGCTCTTAATTCTTAACCGTCCCTCCTGTTTAGAGAAGGCTTAGGTAGACGCTTAGAGCTGGGGTGAACCCCGGCTCTCCCCACACACACCTGAGTTTCCCGGAGGGAGGAGGTCTCTTGTTTACATTCCCCTTCCGCTATATCTTGAGGGGAGGGGGTGTTAGGGAAGTTATCCGGAGGGGTAATCAGCCTTTTCCCAGAGTCTCCACCCCTGACCCCTCCCCTAGATCCCCCTGGGAAGGAAACCAACTGCTGGAGAGATGGAGGAGGGGCAGAGGCGGCTTTTGTCTCCTGAGACTCACCTGTCCAAGAGGGAGGGATTCTTAACCCATGTTCCTTGTTGGGGGTGGGGTGAACGGGGAAGGGAGGGGGCACCTGGTTGGTGGGGGGGAGCAGCACACCCACACGGGATCTAGATGCTAGGGGTTTTCATAGGTGTGTTATGTGTGAGAGGGAAAATAAAGTGACAGGCCCCTCGCAAAAGAAACCTCTCGACTTATAACTTGCTTATGAGAGGACCACCCTCCTGGAGTCCCGAGAAGACAGATACCTGAGCTAGGGAGAGAGATGTTGAGGAGCGAGTCCTTTTCCAATCCCCTGGGAGCCGCTGCTACAATGCTATCGCTTTTCCAGCCCTAGGATTTCCGGACAGCCCCCACCCGACTCCCCTCCGCCGGAACTGGGGTTCAAACCCTAGAATTTAGCTCCAAGTGACTTTAACTCCTGCCAGGCCATAGTCCCACACCAGCTCTGCCGCAATTTAATTCATTAACCTCCTATTCATTTCCTGAGACTGTAGGGTTAATCTGGAGACAGGGAAGGGATGGAAAGGGAATTTCCTCCCTCCCATTCCCCCCACTCCCCAGCGGTGGCCGGAAGTCTGTGGGGTAGTGGGACAGTTTGACTATGATACCAGTTTCCTTCGGTTTCACCACTTTCCGGGGTAAGGGGGTTGAAAGGGGGAGTCAACTGAGGCATGGGGGGAATCGGCGGCAGGAAAGACTTCATGGAATGTTCTAAGCGTTCTAGCAGTCACATTCTATCAACCTGATCTCCCGTTTGTTCTAAAGTCTTATGTTCTATCGTTCAGAGGCTCAAATGCGAAACATTTTAAAGGTCCAATCACCTCGCCATCCCTTGACCCAACTTCTAGATCCCAGGGGGAAGGGGAAGAGATACCGAAGGAAAGTTCGGGGTTAAGACCCTGGGACAGTATGTAAGGGGATTCCGAATGCCCCCCACCCCAGGAGCCTATGGGTGAGATTAGTGTTTCTAACTGGCCAGGAACGGGGAGAATCCGGCTGGGCAGCTCCCCCTCTCAGCACCAATAAGACAGAAACATTTCCCCTTCCCCCCTCCGCCTTTTAGAGTTCGGTCCTGGCTCCTTATAAGTCTCCATTCAGCCTTCCTTCCTTCATGGGAGTCAGGGGAGGAGCACGGGCCACCTCCCCTTTCCATTCCCCGCCCTACCTCCTGTCCCAGGTCCCTCCCCCTCCCCCCTTTTCCGGTCCCTGGTGCAAGAGGTGGAGAGGATTGAGGAGAAGGCGGATGTCCGAGTCCCCGCCTCCCCACCGTTCCCCCCACCCCCACCCCCAGCTCCTGGAGACCGTAAAAGGCCAGGGCTAAGGCTGCCCTCCTCCTTTCATCCTGCTCCTCTAGCTTGACTTCCCCCTCCCCTCAATCCAAGGCCTGAAAATTTAAGGTATAACTCAGAAGCCTTAAAGAGTAACAGCACGGAGACCTATTCCCAACACCACCTTGCAGACATACAAACTGAGGCCCAGGGACTTGCCCCAAGCTACATAGGAAGCCAGAGGCAGAGATAAAGCTTGAAACCAAGCTAATAAAGATTAGCGAGAGGCCACTTGGTGTCAAGAAGTTCAGGACACAGAGACAGCCTGTGACATCTGCCACCTCAGAGAGTTGCTGTTTCTTGCTTCCTCATATCTGTAAAGAGGGGAATTGGCTCAAATGACCTCTAAAGTTCCTTACTGCTTTGAAGCCTGTGATGCTGTGATACAGAGAGACCTGTCTTATCCATATTCTCCCTTTCTCCCTACCTAGGGTCTTCCCTAGATTTCCAGGATCCTATTAACCTCAATGGGAGAGCCAAGTGGAAAGAACACTTTGGAACTTGATTTTTTTGATAGGCCTGGGTTGAAATCCCAGCCACAGCAGCCCTGTGACTTTGGGCAAGTGGCTTAACCTCTGTGGGTTTCACTTTCCTCATCTGAAAAACAAGAGTAATTAATCCTCAGACCACCAGATTCACTGGGGTCCTGGTGAGGAAAGCACCCAGTAAAACAGGGCCCTGGGGAAATTGTAGCTGCTGTTACCTCAAGAAACTGGGCGTGGCTAAGGGCCTCCAACTTCCTGGGGGTTATTTGAGGGGGAGGGTAACAGGATGGAAAGTCACAGGGTTTGTTTCTCAGTCCAGCTTGAGTGCCTACTGGCTGGCTTCCTTCAGGTCACAGACAGTGGAGCCTACAGGGTAGTTACCGGGTAATGGGGCTTTCAGGCATTGGGGAATTTCCTCCTCTTTGAGTTTCTATGTCTATGAGCCCCCCCCAGTCACACTGAATGTTGGATTCTGATTCTTCGCCTCTCAAGATGTGGGGCTCATCTAGTTCAAACTTGGTCCTCATATAGGAATTCCCTCTCCAGCGTTATCCATCCAGGTGATTAGCTGCCTTCTCCTTGGACACTTCCACCTCCAAATGGGAAGGACTTCCGTACAATAAGGCAGACTACTAGGAGAGGGATTACAGAGCCAGAGCTGGGAGGAATCTCAAAGGCCAGCCAATCTAACCCCTTGATTTTTACTGAGGCATAGAGGGGTTAAATGACCTTCCCCTAGGGTCACACTGTGGTCATCAGAATCTAGCCAGGTCTTCTGACTCCAAAGCCAGTAATTGGGCTACTGGGAGGGGTGGGGAAGGGGGGAGAGAGAGGGAGACAGAGAGAGAAAAGGAGGGGAGAGAGATGCGGGAGGAAAAGAAAGAGGGGGAGGGAGAAGAAAAAAAGGAGGGAGAAGAAAGAGGGGGAAGAGAAAGGGGAGAAGGAAGGAGAACAAAGAGGGGGAAAGGGAGAAAGAGAGGGAGGGAGGGAGGAAAATAAAAAGACAGAGGAGGGGATGGAGAGAGAAGGAGAGGAGGAGAAGATCTAGGTTTGAGAGCTAGGACCTTTGAGTTCATTTGGTGCAACTCTTTCATTTTATAGGTGAAAAATTGGTGGCTGAAGTTGTCTAATAATCCTCAAATCCTAGGCTCTTTAAAGACCAGTAAGTCTCAGAGAGGTAGTGTTGGACAAAAATAGTCAAAGGACCTGGGTGCAAATCTGCCACTTATTTCCTGTGTGACCCTGGAGAAGTCATCTCATCTCTTTGGGTCTTGGTATTATATGTAAAATGAAGAAGATGGAGTCTTCTAAATTGGATTCTAAACCTACCCCCCTTGTACAAATGGAGAAACTGAGGTCCAGAGAGACAGTGAGTCCTAGAAATCTAGGGTTAGAACCCAGGTCTCTTAACACTCAGCTCTTTCATTCCACAAACATTTATTAAATGTTCTGCATGTATAACACTCCTGTGCCTGGCTGTAGAAGACACACAAAGTTTAGATAATCCCTGCCACTTCCTGCCCTGGTAAAGCTTATAGTCTATTGGGGTAATAGATAATTATACCATACAATATTACATGGTAAACATATTGGAAAAGAAGGGGGGGGAGGGAGGGAGGAGGAGAGAGAGAAGAGAGGAGGCCTATGTGAGGTCTGAGGGGGGAAGGTCATTACCAACCAGAGGGATGAGGAAAACTGGAGGAAATGCCATTGAATTTGATCTGGGACTGAAAGGTTGAGGGAAGGCATTCCTAGCCTGGAGAACAGCCTGCACTGGCAGTTCTAGGAGAGCATAGGGTGTGTTCCTGAGACAGGGTGGATCAATATGGCATTCTATGGAGTGCAAAGAGGGAAGTAATCTGAGATGGAACTGGGAGCACAGAGGAGTGCCAGAGGGTGGAGAGCTTCCAATGCCTGTCACTGGAGAGTTTACTTGATTCTGCAGACCAAAGATTTTAAGGCACAAGAATGACAGCATCTGATCGATGCTTGAAAAAAGACTAGATGTGCATTCTGAGGGAGGTTCAAGGGGAAGGAGGGGAAGCAAGGAGACCTACCAGGACCCTCTTGCATTAGTTTGGGGGGTTAAGGGGACTAGCAGCAGGAAGAGAGGGAGGGATGAATCAGAAGGATTGCTTGATGTATTGGAGCCAATGGAAAGAGAATGATCCTGGAGTGGGTTCAAGTACCCGAATTCTGCCCCTGACTTTATAGTATGACTTTGACCAAGTCTATTTTCTCTGGGACTCAGTGCCCCATCCTAAAGCAAGGGGGTGAACTGGATCCTTGAGCTCTGAAGATCTGATCCACCATCATACCTACTTTGAGAGGTGCTACAGCTCTGGGGATCTGTTTCCTTCCCTGTAAAATGGGGCTAATGAGATAGATGCTACCTGCTTCACCTAGGATGTTGTGAAGCAAGTGCTTTGTAAACCTTAAAATGCTCAAGAGATGTACGCCATCATTATTATTGAGCCACAGAATGTCAGAGCTGGGAGAGCCCTTAGCATGGAGAATGCCAGGGTTAGGAGGGATCTTAGAACATGGAACGTCAGGATTGAGACTTCAGAACACGTCAGGTTTGAAAGGGAGCTTAGAACATAATGTCAGGGATGGGAGAGAACTCAGAACATAGAGTGTCAGGGTTGAGAGGAACTTTAGAATACATGTCAGGATTGAAAGGGAACTTAGAACACAGTGTCAGAGATGGGAGAGATCTTAGAATAGGGAATGGGAGGGAGCTCAGAACTGAGCATGTCAGCTGGGAAGGAACTTAAAAACAGCAGGAGCCCTGAAGTTGAAGCTGGAACAGGGTGGGGCTTCCAGTGTGTGTACCCCTCCTCCCATTGAGGAAAAAGGGGCGAAGGGCAGAGAGCAGGGTGGTGCCCATGTTGTGCTAGGACCTGCCTTTACCCCAGCAGGCAGTGGGTGTGGGCTCCAGGTGTGGGCAGCCTGCCAGGCCTTACCCTCCGCTCAGTCCTCTCTGTGCTGGCACTAGCTGACAGTGTGGGTGAGGGCCAACCCCTCAGGCCACACCAAGGCTCCTGACTGGAAGCAGTTGGGCTTTCTGGTGGGGGTGGCTCTTCTTCCCTGGGGCTTCACCTGTCTGAGGAGCACCTGGCATTCAAGTACAGATCTGGGGCTCGGTTCCTTCTGAGATCTGTTTGCAGCCTCTGGGCACTCTACTCTGGCTCAGGGACTGGT
This sequence comes from Bettongia penicillata ogilbyi, assembly GCA_023548195.1. NCBI lineage: Eukaryota > Metazoa > Chordata > Mammalia > Diprotodontia > Potoroidae > Bettongia > Bettongia penicillata. Next base: position 2,601,739 of record JAJHZJ010000310.1, on the reverse strand, counting down.
AGTGGGCTCGACTCCTTTCGGAGACGTCCCCTCTCTCCTCTTTTTGGCTTGTAGAGCTGAAGAGGGGACTATGGCAGCTTCCTGCGAGCACAGAGAGGGTACACATAGTGGAAAAAGTGCATTTCTCATGGGGGGAGGCTGGTATGTCACCTAATGGCTATTTCATCTTCCTGGGGCTCCCTTTCCTTCTCTGAAGTTCCTTATGACTGAATATTATTCTAGCTTATGCTACCTTTCTGTGCCACACAAAAAGGTGAGACTCAGAGTTCTCCCTCACCCCCACCCCAGATCGTTATCACTTTCCCTCCGGAACTCCTCTTGCCTCCCTACTTCCCCATGTCATGGGGCATGGGGCAGATGAGGTGGTACACTTAGAGACATCAGTCCCTTTAAGGCAAAAGAAGTATCTTCCATGATGCTCTGTGAGAAAGGAGGGTTTCCTGGAATTCTGGGAGTTGTAGTTTCTTTTTGTGACCTGCAAACTGAAGGGAAGGTCTTTTGCCAGGATGACTTTGGGGCTGGGAACAAAGTCTTCCCCCTAAGTCATCCAGATGCCTGAGTGTCCTCCATTGGGGTCTCTTTGGAGCGTGGGGCAGATAATGTCTTACAAATCACAGAACATCCAGACTAGAAGGGATCCCATGTTGTATAAGGTGCAGAAAGTGAGCTCTACTCCAGCATCTTTGCCAAGAGAAGCCCAAAGGGGGTCAGGAAGAGCCAGACATGATTCAATGACACAGAACAAGGCCCCAAGAAATGAAGTGAGAGCCATGGAGCTCTCTGTTTATCCACTCTCTGGACTCACCTCCTGTGATGGAGGGATGTCAGGAGTGCTTAGAGATCTCTGGACCAATGCCTTCATTATCTGGATGTGGAGTCAAATTCAGGAGGGTTCAGCCTCCCTGGCTCTCTTCTCCCAGGTCTGGTTCCCAGCCCAGGGATCCTGTGTGGGCATCTGTCTGGAGAGAGGACTGGGATTGCTGTAAAGTGATTCACCCCTTGCAGGCCACCGAGTCTCTTCTTCTTCCCCTCAGTGAGAACCTGCTCTGCTCCAGCTGGGCCACAGTGATGGTTTATGATGATGTCAACAAAAAGTGGTTACCGGCTGGGACTGGGCCGCAGGCCGTTAGCAGAGTCCAAATTTACCACAATCCTAGCACCAATGCCTTCCGAGTCGTGGGCCGAAAGATGCAACCAGATCAACAGGTGACTTCCTTGGGCCCTGGCCTCCCCATACCCCAGCATCCACTGGGGAGTTGGGCTTTGGAGAAGAATGAGGGCTCCCCTCAGGGAGCAGCTGGGTCTCCCCTTAACTGAGTCCCTCCCTCACTAGGTTGTTATTAACTGTGCCATTGTCCGGGGTGTTAAGTACAACCGGGCCACACCCAATTTCCACCAGTGGAGGGATGCCCGCCAGGTCTGGGGCCTCAACTTTGGCAGCAAAGAAGATGCTGCACAGTTTGCAGCAGGGATGGCTGATGTCCTGGAGGCTTTAGAAGGAGGTAAGGGGAGGGCCTTGGAATTCTGCAACTGTACCGTTCTAGAATGTTAATGACAGTTTGAAAGTTTGCTGCTAGGTCTAGAAAGGAGCCTCATCTAGAGAGGAAGGGGGAAGAGGGGGCTGGCCATTAGGTGGGCATGGGGATGTAGGACACTACATGTGGGCCCACAGAGGGGCACAAGGAGCATAGTTTGAGCAAGTTTTCAGAGACAGGATGAGACGATGGTTTCCCGGCTCCTTGATTACACACAGTACCATATTGCCTCTCTGACTTGGTTACTCTGTTGTGGACTCCCCAATCTCTGCACCTGTTTTATTCTCTGACGTCTCCTTGCTGGGTATAGACTGGCATTTGAACTTATGCTCAAAGGATTTAGAGTTATTAGGGATGTGGGTCAACAACCATCATTTAGTCTGGTAATGGAAGATAGAGGGATGTGAGGCCCTAGAAAGGCTTGGAAAAAAGATGGGTTTAGGGACCAGAAGGTCTTTGAGGTTCTAGAAAGACACTGTTGGACAAATTCTCCCCAAAGGAAAGGGCCAGGAATCTGGAGTCCACATGGCTGGGGGGTAGGGGACCACTTGTGGAGATGAGTGAAAGACTTAAGTTGATGCCCCATCTCTCCTAGGTGGGCCACCACCCCCTCCTCCTGCATCCTGGTCTGTCCAGAATGGACCCTCACCAGAAGAAGTGGAGCAGCAGAGGAGGTAAACATGCCCACCACCCCATATTTTCCTTCTCCTTTCGTCCGATCATCTCTGTAGCCTGTCTTTCCCCTTCCCTCTAAGCCCTATCCCTTTTAGGCCCCAGTTGGGGGGGACTGAATCAGGATCCACAGGGCCCCCTCCCATTTAATTCCCTTGATTTAATTGGAGGAAGTAATCGGCTCCAGGACCGGGGAAGAAGCTGCTCAGTGGATGTTCCTGTCATCCCGTGCCCCTTTGGCCTTGAAGAGGTCATTCTGGGGCACAGGGCTGAGGCAGAGGCCCCCCCCAACTCTTTCTCCCCTAATCCTCTCCCTACTTTTCTGCAGGCAGCAGCTAGAACACTTGGAGCAGGTGGAAAGGGAACGCAGGGTCTCCAATGCAGGTAAGGGCCCCCTGGGGAGGGATGTGAAGAGACCCCCCCAACTCAGATGGCCTGCCATTGGCCAGTAAATTCTTCCTCTAAGTCCCGCCTGACATCACAGATGACCAGTTCTCCTTCAAACTCTGCTTTTATTCTCACTGGCTCCCCAGCCTTGGTCTCAACTTCCCCTTCTGTGAAATGGGGTTGAGTTGCTGCTTCCTACTCTGACATTCTGGGTTCCGTGTTCTCAGTTTTAGAGGTTCCCCTTCTGCCTTCTGAGTCTCTGCTCCTTCCCTCAACCCCCAAATATTCTTTTTTTTCTGTGTTTCAGGAGCCCCAACTGCTGTCCCAACTGGGGGCCCCCCACCCCCTCCAGGGCCCCCTCCTCCCCCTGGCCCACCCCCACCCCCTGGGCTGCCCCCCTCAGGAGCAGGGCCTTCGGCTCCAGGTGGAGCGGGAGGCCCACCCCCAGCACCCCCACTGCCATCTGCCCAAGGCCCCAGTGGGGGAGGTGGGGGTGCCCCAGGCCTGGCCGCAGCCCTCGCAGGAGCCAAACTCAGGAAAGTTGGCAAGGTGAGATTGCGTGGGTGCCTCTGGGGTAGCTGATACCGTGTCTCTATGAGATCTGGGCTACGACAGTGGGTTAGAAGAATCTTTGCCCCACAACCAACTGCCCTTCACTGCACACAGTCTAGGGAGAGGTGGGGGGAGTATGAGGAGCAAAGAGGAGCTGGGGTCATTCCCAACGCACCCTCTGACCTTTCCCCTTGCAGGATGAGTCCTCCGGACCTCCTCCTGCCCCAAAGGCTGAGAGCACTCGGAGCACTGGCGGTGGGCTGATGGAAGAAATGAGTGCCATGTTGGCCCGGAGGTGAGCCCTAGGCAGGGCCCCACTCACCCACTCCAAGTCCTGAGCCGTGGGGTCCCAGGACTGTGGTGGGAGAACTTGAGGCCTCTGCAGCTGTCTAATATTTCTGGAGTGCCTACTATGTGCTGGGGTATTGTGGGTGGGCAGGCAAATGTTACCTCTGTTTCCTGGCTCCCAGAGCAGAGAACTGAAAGGGACCTTAAACCAGAAGAAAGAAACCCTTCCAAGGAAGCGTAGAGACCACTGGTTTCAGTCCCTTTTTTGTCTGGAGTAAGGGGACTAAGACCCAGAAAAGGGAAGAGACTTACTACTCAGGACCACACAGGGAGTTAGGGAAGGATCAGGGGCTAGAAGTGAAATGGAGAAAGAGGAAGGAGAGGGAAGCTGGAGGGGGAAGATGCCAGGGAATCATGCCCATGTGCAGGTGGGAGTGTGCTAGGACTCCTCAGGAATAGGGCCTTGTACTCACCCTGCCCCCCATGATCCACTTCTGGTCACAGGAGGAAAGCGACTTTGATTGGGGAGAAGCCCCCAGCCAAGGATGACGCTGCCAGCGTGAGTGGAGCAGGGTTTCCTCTTCCCTGTCTGCAAGGGTTCCCCAACTCTACTTCTGACTGTTCCCTAGCTGCTGAGAGGGAGGGAGGTGGTACCCTTCTCCCTTCTTCAGCCCTGATTCTTTGGGAGGTAGGGAGCCTTGGGACCAGTGCAAAGGGACTGAATCCCCTTTCTCCCTGCCCCAGCAGGAAGAAACTGAAAGCAGAATTCCCCCGCAGAATGGTGAGTTGGGCCAGGGGCAGGAATTCCCAGGTTGTTATTGTGAGCTGGCTGCCTCTAGTGGGGAGGGAAGGCCCTCTCTTCTTCTAAGGCATCTCCATGACCCCCTTCTTTCACCCTCCAGAGCCTGTTCGGCGACCATGGGAAAAGAACAGTACAACCCTCCCTAGGTGGGTACAAATGACCTGGGGGCACTCAGGGACCTCCATCTGAAGCTTGCCTTTGCTCATGGCACCTGGGGGACCTTGGCACAGTCCTTGCCCCACTCAGGTTTCAGTGACAGGAGGGAGTTGGATGTGATCATCCCTAAGGTTCTGCCCATCTATGCTCTAGGGTCCTTCCTAGAAGGTGTGACTTAATCCCTGGCCTTTTCTGGGTCTCAGTTTTCTTATCTGTAAAATGTAGGCACAGAGTACAGGACCCTTACAAGTCTGTCATGACTGCCATGCTAACTTCACCCAGACAAGCGGGGTGTGACCCCTAGGGGGTCCTATGGTGGAAGGTGGGCAGCATGGGAGACCCAAGACACTAGATTCAGTCTCCACCCTGGCCTGGCCAACTCACTGTTGGATACCACGCATGAGTACCTGTCCCACTCTGACCTTGGTTTACCATGAGGTACAAGGAAGGGGGGTGGGGATAGGTTTCTCTCATTTCTATAAGGGCCAGTGAGGTGGACCCTGTGTTAGGAGAGATCCAGCCCTTTCATTTTACAGGTGAGGACACTGAGTCTGAGGGAAGTTAAGTGACCTGTTCTAGGGGATAGAAGGGGCAGACCTACAGTGAACATTCATGCCTTCTGACTCAAGTGGCTGGCAGTCTTCCCACTGGACTAAATCTCAATTTGCCGATGTGCAAACACTCCCTGTAGATACCCTAGGGTTATTGTGAGAAGTACAAGTGAAACAAAGTCTAAAAATGCTCTTTTTAGAAACAGCAGCTGGATTTCCAGGTCCCTTCCTGCTCTGATGTATGAACTCTGTTTCTATGAACAATACTTCCATCCCCTCTCAAAACAAAGCAGTTTAGATGGCTCGTGCTAATTTGCTCTTTTGGAGGGGGGATGACATGGGTCATCCCATCCTCCCAAACCCTATCTCTCAAACCCATCCAGGATGAAGTCTTCCACATCCGCAGTGAGCTCCGAGGCCCCTACCTCGACTCCCAGCACCCATGAGGAGTCAGACTTAGACAGAGTCAAACAGGTAGGGAGGAAGGGTCAGGGGAGGGGTGGCCTAAGATGCCAAAAATCTGACCATCTGGGCTGACTGTACAGGAGTGAATAAATGAATGGGGGGAGCCTCCTCAAGTTCTATCACTAAGTGCTCACTCCAACTCTGCCACTATTTTGGGGAGAGCCTCTAGGAGGGGACTTTGGAGGGTATGGCAAATTTCTCCCCCACGGCAAAGTCCAGCCATTGAGGGCCAGGGCCCGTGGTTTGGGGAGTGTCCTGATGCCCTCTTTTCCTGTCCCACAGGAACTGCTGGAGGAGGTGCGGAAGGAGCTGCAGAAAGTGAAAGAGGAGATAATAGAAGGTGAGGGGCTGGCCTTGGAGTCAGAGGTCACAAGGGGGCCCAGCCTTTGCTGCACTATTCCCTTCCTGGTAAAACTGAGGGCTCTGACTGGCCACACCCCACCTGACTCCAGCCCAAGATGCTGTGGCGGGGTCCTGTCCACTCCAGGTGACCTCTGGCTTCCCCTCCTACCAACACTTTTCTCTGTTCTCTCCTTCAGCTTTTGTCCAGGAGCTCCGGAAGCGGGGCTCTCCATGACCAGAAGGACCTGGGAACCAAGCCCTCTCCCAGTCCCTCCTGCCTGGAGCTTTGGGATGAGCTGGAGAAGCCTCCTTCACACCTTGGCCTTGGCTCCCTGGGAAGATCCCGAGGAGGTGGCAGCCCAGCCCTGCCATTCCCTCCTGGCATGCAGATTTGAGGCAGGGGGCTCCACCTCACCCTTCTGTCGTTGGTCCATTCCTCCTTTCAGACCCTTGGGGCTCCTTCCTCTGCTTGGGACATATCAGTCAGCTCCAAAAAGGAAAGAGGAAAGGGGAGATCACGTCTCCCCTTCCTGGAGCTCCTCTAAGAGTCCAATGTTCACTTTAATCCTTAGAAGCCTTCAATTTTTTTAAGAAAAAAAATATATATATATATATATTTGTTTGGGAGGGAAAGGGGGGATTTTATTTGTTTTGATAAGGGTGGGGTCTTGGCAGTCTTAAATGCTGTAATCCTAGCTGTCCCCCTCTGGGGGTGTGGTTCTTCCAGGGGGTATAGGGAACCAGGACCTCTTCCCACTGCAGGGAACTCCCTTCTCCCCTCTCCCTCAAAATATTCCCCTTACCCCTTTTCTATAAGGAATTAAGATTCTATAAAATACTGTAACTTTTTTTGAAAACAATTTTTTTATTTGGGGTAGCCCTGGGTTTTGGGTGGGAGAGTGAATGGAAGCAGAAAACCAGCCTGGGGGACAGGAGGAATGTTCTCATCCCCATCCCCATCCCCATGTTGAAATGGACTCAGTTGGAATAAATCTCCCCATTTTTTTCTATCACACAATACATTTTTTTGGCCGTCCGGTGTTTAGCAGGCTCTTGGTCTTTGGCAAATGTCCTGCCTGGGCCCTCACTTGTTCCCACCCCAGCCCTGGTCTAGGATGCTGGCTTAGCCTGGGCCCTAGGCCTCTACCATCACCCCCCACAGACTGGGCTCCCCGAGGTCTAGACCATGTCACCACCCACTGGTGGGGTAAGGTGGTGGGGAACGTGGTCACATCTCTGAGACCAGTCCCAGCACATCCAAGTCTCAAGACTCCTCTTTTCCAGCCTCTGAGATCATAGTTAAGTACCTTCCATGCTCAGGGCCTAAATTTACCGCTCTGGTTGAGGGAGGGGTCTCGAATAGCATCAATCACCTGAAAGGTCCCATTCAGGATGAATAACTAAACTCTGAAACCTCAAACCTCAGAAGAGAGGCCACACCCTCCTTCCCCCAGACCAAACAGACCATAAGTGTATTGAGTGATTTCTGAGGCCAAGGCCCTCCCCTCCTTTAATTGTGAAGTATTTACAGTTGTAAAAAATACAATCAGCCCTCTGCCCCACTTCCTTCAATACCACCAGCAGATTCTTCTGGGGGAAAAATGAGTACAGCCACCAGTCAGGAGATGGCTCCAATACACACACACACACTGCCACTGCCAGAAAGCAGTGAAGGGGTGCCCCTTCCCCCACCCTGTGGGAAGGCAGAGAAGTCCTGTGGAAAATAAGGGCTCTATCTACCTGGGAGTGGGGAGGGGAACAGGACCTTTCTTTTGGGATTTACGGTGGACATGACTTACTGACATCACTCTGGGGCAGTGAAGGATGAGGTTTGGAAACATTTCCCATCCAGTGTCATAGCAATGGGCTAGAAGAAGAATCCTGGGAAGGTGGAATCCGAGGGAGGGGAGAGGGTTTCATGATAGCAGGTAGAGGGGGGAACAGGAGGCTGGGTAGGGAAGGGTTGCTACCAGTGGTGGGGAGGATATGGATTCAGAGACCCAATCCAAGAGAAAAGGACATGAGACCATCCCATTCCAAGAATCAAGATAACTTAAGGAAGGCTGGTCTGGGATAAGAGATCTCCAAGGAGATACCCCTAAAAGACAGGAGTTCTCCATGGACAAAAGAAGGGGGTGGGGGTGGGGGGAATGTCAAGCTGGACCATCACATGGTTGGGTTCAAGGGTCAAGAATTTGTCCCAAGGGGCAGGTCCAGTGGGAGTATCCCACCTTGTTGGAGTAGGGGATTCTTATGACAATGCAGGAGGGAAAGCAAAGAAAGGTGAGCAGATGGGTTTGGGGAGCCAGAAGAGAGGATCCCAAGATGAGAATGACTTCGGGATAGCAGCACCCTGGCCAATTCTTTATTCCCAGGGGGACAACGATGTAACATGAAATGGAAAGTACCAAGGGGGTTTGGGCAGGAGGGAACGGGAAATGTCACACAGGACCACTGAATGCCACAAGAAGTGGGAGGTACCATGGGTGTGTTGGCCAACCGTCCTTCAAGGGGGCCCAAAAGAACATGGCACCAGCAGGGGGCAGTGTGCCGAGGGGAGATGCTGGCATCATCCATGGGGATTCACCAGGGAAGTCCCTATTTCCCCTTTTTTTCCAGCAGTTTCTTGAGCTCTGTGACCTGGGTCTGTAGCTCAGCAATGGTGCCCAGGTACCGGGAGGCCTCTCGCTGCTGAGTCTGCAGGGTTTCCACAGTCAAGGTTAGGGTGCCCAGCTCAAGCTGAAGGGATTCCAAGACCTGCCGATGCTCCTCCTCCTTGCGCCGGGTTTGGCCGGACTGGCGGAAGTACTCAAGGATCAGGCAGGTGCCGCCCACTAGGAAGATGGTGGCCTCGCCCAGCAGCTCAGCCCCAAGCTCTGCCGCAGCCTCCTCATTGAGGGGCTTAATTGTGGCTCCTCGGAAGCCCAGGATCCGCATCTTTGTCCGCATTTCCACCCAGTGGTACACTGCAGAGATGAGGGAGGGCTGGGGTGAGGCCAAAGCAGGGTGCTGGGGCCAGAGAAGGCACCAACCACTTCCAACAAAGTGGACAAATTCCTGTCCCTCTCTGGGCCTCAGTTTCCCCATCTATGAAACAGAATTAGCCTCTATAATCCCAGTTCTAAAACTCAGTCTGCTGGGTCTTGGTCAAGTCACTTCCCCTCTGAAGAAACCTCAATTTCCTCTATGAGAACGTGGACCAGACAGATAGTTCTAAAGAGGAAGGGGCTCGGACTAGGGGATAGCTTCTGGAGAGCCAGCATGCTAAAGCCTAGAGAACAGGGGTTCTCAGCCTGGGGTCCCCTGGTGGTCAAGGACTGGGAACAACCTCAGGGGATTGACTGGTGAACTGGTGAAACTGGGAGAAATGCCTTTCAATGGAACTGGATCCCTTTGAAATCCTGCATACTCTATTTTATGCACTGAAGATCTTTCCTCAGGGAAAGGGTCCCTAAGTTCACCAGCTTGACTTCCAAAGGGGTCCATGACATAACTGAAGTCAGCAAGCCCTGCCACAAAGTGAATAAAATGTAGGAAGAGGAATGGTCCACAAAGATGCCCAAGAATTCCTGGGGCATAAAGATCCAAGGATGGAAACAAGAAGAGACCTCAACCTCAGAGGTCTAGAGCAGGGGCCTGGCACAGCACCCGCAGTGGGTGCTGGAAGTCTAAAAGCAAGCTGAGGTAGGGACCACTGAGGCTTGCTGGGAAATGAAAGGAGTAAGGTTGATGGTTGTGGTAGAGGAGGAAGAGGACTGGATGTTAGGAAGCCATAATCACACAAGAACACTGAAGTAACAGAATGGTGAAATGTGATAGGAAACATTTGGGCGAAGATAAACCAGGCAGAAATAGATCATAGTCTTCTCAGGCAAAAAGAGAAAAGAGATAAGAAGTTCGAGAAAGAAAGGGGCTGCGGGTAGCACACTGGATAGAGCGCCAGGCCTGGAGTCCGTATCTTCCTGAGTTCAAATCCAGCCTCAGACACTTACTAGCTGTGTGCGTCCGAGCAAGTCACTCGAGCCTATTTACTTCAGGTTCCTCATCTGTAGAATGACCTAAGAAAACACCAAATGGAATCACAAAGATGTGACTGAAAAATGACTTAACAAGAAGAAAATGATGATTTTAGCCTTTCCAAACTGGAGGACCTGGGGACAGGATAGGTTGATCTGACCCCAACTGTCACCAGCAAAGCAGGAATGGTTGCTTTAGTGAATGGTTGCTTTGGTGAAAGAACAGGAATCTTGGGAGAAAAGTGATTATGCTAACTTTGAATGTGAGGGGAGTAAGGTCCTCTCTATGGAGGCAAGTTGGGGATCATCAGACAGAGATTCTAGATGTTATGAAAACAGTTTTGAAAAGATTCACCCTCTCAGCTACAAAATCCCGTTGGGAAAGCCAACCCAAACTAAGTTTTGGAGACAGAGTCAATCGCCGGGAGTGATGGTATGATATGGCTTCCTATGGCACTGATATTCAATCTTAGTGGGCATTCAGAAGGCCCTGGGCCCAGGAGATGCCAGGTCCTGCTGGCCTACACTGCACCATTCTGGGGGTGGAGGTGTGGGGGGGAAGAGACACTTGGAGACACTGAAAAGTCAGACTGTCTCGAAGATAACCTTTAGATCATCCTCCATGTAGTCTAGCAGAAGGAAGTGGAGAATGGTTGGCTTAAAAGAGAATATTCATGGAGGAACAAGATAGGTTTTGAAGGTGTCACTAGGAAAGGGGGTTTCCTTGGTTTTCCTTATCTCAGTGGGCACAGCCTGCCAAGAGGTCAACTCAGGAAGCTTCTTCTTACACTGGACCTTACAGCCAGAGCCAGCACAGCTGGATTCCCCATCACAGAGAGAAGGAGGGGGGCCTACAAGCCACAATGTATGTTAAAGGGGAAGAAGATCACTCAGATCTGAGTGGAATCGGAGGGGCCTAGAGGCCTCTTCCATGAGTACATGAAACAATCCCAAAAAGGAAAAGAAAAGGGTGTCTAAAATGAATGTATTAAAAAGACACATCAGAAGACGGAGGCAAAAAGACGGAGACAAGGTGAGGCAACAGGATGACTAGAAAAGAAAAGGGTGTCTAAAATGAATGTATTAAAAAGACACATCAGAAGACGGAGGCAAAAAGACGGAGGCAAGGTGAGGCAACAGGATGACTAGAAGCCCATTGCAGAATCCCACAGAGACTGTCCTGGGAACAGAAACTCTCAGAATACTACAAAGCTTACAAGGAGACCTGGAGACAGCACAAAGGTTTTAGAAATCTATATTGGGGGAAAGAGCTAAAAGGGGAAAGAACATTTCCTGGGGGCAGCCAGAATGCTGATGGGCCCAAATATTAGAGCCAACCAGCCTGAGTGTGCAGATCTGTTTGTCCTGCCAAAAACATTGATCTTTGGACTGGAAGGGTCAGATAAAATGGCCCATGTAGGGAGGAGAGCCCAGGTAAATAAACGGCCAGCAAGAGGACACTGGGCTACCCATGAGGACAGGGGCCCTGACAAACGAATCCCCGGGAATTTTCCAGAACTGAAAGCTATGTATGGGATCCTTGAGCAGTCTGTAGAAGACTGTGGCCTGGGGGAAGGGGAGCGCTAATTCAGTACTAGGGATGGCCAAATGCTCTGATTTTCCAAAAAGTGCCACCTGCGAAGTAGAGGCTGCTCGGTTTCTGACCCTCCGGCAGAAAAAGAAGAACTTGGTGGACATAGTCATTCGTGGTCTGGAGACCATTTGAAGGGTCTGCGGTGGCGTGGTCAAGGGATCTGGGATTACGTCTATAATCTGTGTAGACAGAACCCTTGCACAGTGTGAGGATGACTCCAAGCCAGGTGGGGTGGCTAACCCCTGGAGGGCAGTGCCAGGGTTGGGAGAGCTGGGGAAAGGGGACTGACTAAGAAGTTGTCCATCTATAGCTTGGCTGGTCAGTTAAGAGGGGCTTACTGACAGAGAGACCTCAAGAAGACGGTCAGAACCGAACACAGAGTGCAGGACCAGGAGACCTCAGAAACCAGACTCGGGACTGGGCAGAATGACCATCTGAGACGAGGAAGAAGTGATTTTTTTCAAAGGCAAAGAGAATGCCGGTCTTTTCTCTCCTCCACAGGGGTACCGGGGCTCTACCCTTAGAATGGGAAGCTCATCTGGACGCTCTCCCTGGGTCCAAAATGAAGGCTGCGCTGGGGTGAGAAGAGAATCTGAAGCTACTTCTTTTGGACGGTCACAGAATGCTAGGGATTCGGTAAGACCTGAGTTCAAACCTAACATTAGACGCTTACTACGTGGTGACCCCGGACGAATCATCTCAGCCCGTTTTCTGGTCTGCAAAACGGGGCGACAACATGCCTGCCCTCCCAGGGTGGCTGTGAGCTCAAATGAGATGGTACGTGTAAAACCCGGCAAACTTTAAAGCTCCTTACAAGCGCTGGCTGCGTCTGCCCCGCGGCCCTGGGATAACGCCTGGCTCGGTCAGGGCTGCCGAAGGATACCCTAGGTCCGTTTTAGAAACGAGGGAAGTGGGCATCAGAGAGGGTCAGTGACTTCCCCAGGGCACACGGCCCCTAAGGAGCGGGGGTGGGGCTGGAGTCCAGGCTCAAGTCCCCGGCACTCCAAGCAGGAGCGCGAAACTGACACACAGGGTGGGCAGTGACGTCTGGGAACCTGAACACCGAGCCCCACTAAGTCCTGCCCTCCCCACCCTGAGGTCCCACCAACCCCGAAGCCCCGCCCCACCTCTGTCATTCCTCGGGCTCAAAGTCAAACTTGCCCGCCCTTCTATCCTCTCCATTGGTTAGCGTCGCCGTCCGTCCCAGCACTGCGACTCCCCCATTGGCCCGCCGTGCCTCCGCGAGGGCGTAGGAGAGAAGAAGAAAGGGCGAGCCAGGCTGCGGAGGCCTCCAGCTATTGGCCGGAGCGGAGAGCACGCGGCGCCCCCATTGGGCTAGCTGCCGTACGGAAAGGAGGGGGAAAGAACGGGAACAGACCCGCCTCTCCAGCACGCGACAGCCTCTCCTGATTGGCCAGAGCGGGTCGCGCGCCGCTCCATGATTGGCCACTCAGGTCGGAGGGGGAGGAAGGCGGGGGGGCGGGGCTCGAGGTCCGGAAAGGACCATCGTGGGGAACGGGAGGGGGATTCAGGGGGTCCGGCTTACGCTGGGCGGGTGGCAGGCAGATGTAGGTCCGAAAGAAGTGGCTCCGGCGCGCCCCCTCCTTAATCCTTTGGGCCAGCGGCTTGCTCAACTGCCGTACGCCCAGGTACAGCAGCTTCGCCATGGGGAACGCGCCCACCACCATCTTGGCGGCCGCACGTGCGTCACGGCCAGGCCGGGCGGCAGCGGGGCGTGAGCCCTCGGCGCACGCGCGCGTCACCGGCGTAACCCGATGGCCGTGGGCGGGGTGGGAGCCTGTGCGCACGCGCCTTTCCGCCTGTGAGGGGCGCGGTGACGTCAGCACGTCTCACCTGACGCCGCGGTTCCTTGCCCTCATCAATATGTAAATGAGCCTTATTCTCGCGGAGGCGGGGAACGGTCGCAGGTTCTTTGAGAAGGCGGCCCCGGCCAGTGTGACGTCACGAATCTTGATCGTGATGTCACGATGTGATTAATTGGTGCTGATTAATCATCGAGTTTGTTCTTCAGAGGCCGAATCTCCCAGGGGAGGGTCGCCCCTCACCCACTTACATGGACCTGGGGATAAACTCGCCCCTTTCCCCCACTTCCTTTCCAAACCTCCTTGCCCTCTTCCCCTCCCCTGTGTCTTCCCCTTCCTCCCCCCTTTCCCTTTTTCCTTCCCCCTCTTAGCCTTTCCCCCTTCCCCTCCCCCTCCCGCTTTCCCCCCTCTTCCCTGCGCCTTCCCTTCTCCTTTCCAGTCCTCCTTCCTTTGTCCTTCCCCTTCTCGCCCCCACACGCCCTGGTTCTTTCCCCCTCCCCTTCTCCCTCTCTGCTCCTTCCCCCTCCCCCACCCCCCTTGATCTTTTTCCCTCCCCCTCCCCTGCTCCTTCTCTGCTCCTTCCTCCTCCCCAAACCCCCTGGTCCTTTCCCCCTCTCCCTCCTCTGTCTTTACCTCTGCCCCTCCCCTTATCCTTTTCCTTCCCTCTTTTCCTTTCCCCCAGTCTTTTCCAAACCTTCCCCCTGTCCTCTTCCCCTCCCTTGTCCTTTTCCTTCTTCCCTCCCCTGCCCCTCTCCTGCAGAGGTGGAACATCTGTGGGAGATCTTTCCCCTCACTTACATGGGATCTTGGGAAACCTCTCCATCTCCAGAGAGTTTTGGAAGATCGTTCCCCTTTCCCATTAGAGGCTATGGCAACCTTTTTACATCACCTTCTGCCTGCTTGTGTACTGTCATTAAGTCCTTCCCACATCCATGGAAGATCCCTTCTCTCTGCATGAGAAGGCTGTGGAAAACTTCTAACTCATTCAGGCTGTGAGAAAGGCCTCCTTTTTCTCTATACCATTAAGAGCTATGAGAAGAGAATTTCATGAAGGACCCTTTCCTCTTCCACCAAGGACTTTAAGAAACTCTCCCCCTTCCCCACAGTAGATGGAAAACTATCCCTCATGGGAGAGATGTGGGAGATCCATTCCTTTTTGAACAGGGGTTGTGAGAAATTCTTACCATTGTCCACTGGAGGCAGTGGGGAACTGCCCAAGAGTCTCTTCAGCCTTTTCTCTTGAAATCCCACTTTGTGGGTGAGATGTCACTACTGTCAGCTTGCCTTGTAGTTGACATCCGTGCCCCTCCCCCTAAGTCTATGGTCTCTGAAAGGGGCTTGTCAGAGTGTTGGGACTGGAAGATGCTTAAAGATTGTCTAGTTCCTTACATGGCCATTCTACAGCTAGGAAAATTGAAATAGGGGAAGCAACTTAAATATCCAAGTCACATAGTGGGGACTGGAATTCTTTTCTTCTGACAATTAGAAATCTACAAAAACAACTTCCTTGGAGCATAATGCTATCCGAGTCACTGAAAATGTCCAAGCAAAAGACAGATCATTCAGGTCAGGGAAGGTATCATTGGGAGGCCTACACTGGGCAGGAAGTTAGGCTCTATGCTCTATAAGGTCCCTTCCATCAATGAGATTTTATGGATTTATTCAATAATCCTTTCCTCAGGGGCCTGGGCTCCAGTGTGCCTTCCTGAGGGACCTGCCAGGCTAGCTGAAGGATGAGACAAAGCCAGCACATCTTTGAGGGGATGCTGACAAGCTGGGTCACATCTAAAGCAGGGAGATCGGGAAAGGAGGGGAGGGAGGAGATAGAAACCACGTCATGAAAGGGTCAGCTGAAGGAACTTGGGAATTTTAGCCTAGAGAAGAGGAGACGGGGGAGGAAACAAATAGTTGGCATTTTTTATGGTCTGGAAAGTGCTTTACACATGTGATGTCCTCTGGTCCTCACAACAACCCTGTGAGGTAGGTGCTATGGTTATGACCTCATATTTCAGATGAGGAAACTGAGGTTCCAACAGGTGAACTGACTCACCCAGGGTCACACAGCTAGCAAGTGTTAAGAAGTATGATTCAAACCCAGGTCTCTCCTGAATGGAAGTACTGTGTTCCCACTATAACATACTCACAGGACCAAAGGATTTAGAATTGGAATCTTAGAGGCCATACTAAGAAAGAAACAGCGGACTAGAAAGGGGAAGGGGCATTGCCCCAAATCTCACAACCAACGATTGGCCCCGTGGGGATTTCCAACCAGTCTTCTCACCCCAGATCCCTCAGTCTTCCCCCAATATCTCCCACACTTCGGGAAGTTACTAGAATCAAGTATGGAAAGGACTGTTAGGTAGAAAAGCAGTCAGATATGGCTTGTTTGGTTCAAGGAAGATGGGGACAGGAAAAGTAGGGAAAGACATTTCACAGAAACAGATTTCAGTGGGGACAAATGGAAGAAATTCGTGACAATTGGATTGACACCTTCTATTTGCCAGCAATGTATTTGTTGAGGGTTGGGGGACCTGACTTCTTGTCCATGCCCTGATATTGACTCCCTCTGTGACCTTGCTGGGCCTCAGTTTCCTTAATTGCAAAATGGGAGGGAGGAGGATTTGGACAAGATGGTCTCCAGCCCCCTTTCAGGTCAGACATTCTGGAATAACTGGATGGATACACAGGCTCTTTTTCAAATGCAAATGGAGCCTTGTTGACTGAGGACCTTACTAAGAGGCAGGAGGGATCTTAAGGACAAATCACAGACTGTCCAACCTTCCCCAGCAGGGGAAGTAGCCGAGGTCAGGATGGATTGGGCAAAATTCCTGGGGGGGGCGTGGAGGCCCAGAGGCATATTTAGAGCAGTCTGGTAGAGGGGAAACGGGCCAGAAAGGACCCTGAAAGGCACTAGAAGATACAAACACCCTCCCCATCCACTCCACAGCCCTGTTGTGAGGGGGATACAAAGACCTAGAAGGCGGGGAGTGATTTGCCCTAGATCTTGCAGTTGGTCTAAAACTTAAATGTTGTGATTCACATTGTCTTAAGCTTTTTTCAGTCTGTGGTGCTTTGGGGATAACTGCATGCAGACATCTTTGAGTCAAAGTATGCTTTGCAGAGTTCAGAGGAAAGGAAGAGACATGCTCACAGACACCCCTTCTGTTCCTTCCTGTTAGAATTTATAGTATGTCAGAGCCCAGAGGGACTTTACAACATAGATTGATCAAGCTCAAAGGAATCTTAGAACACTGAACTCAGAGAGACTTCAGGACATAGAATGTCAGAGCCTACAGTGTCCTTAGAATATAGAATGTCAGAACTGGTAGGGCCCTTCAGACAGAGAATATTAGCTGGAAAGAACTTTGGAACATAAAATGTCAAGCTGGGAGGAACCTTAGAACATAGGATGTCAGAGTGGGGAGGGACCTCAAGACACAGGATGTCAGTGCTATTTAAAAAAACATGTTACATAGAAAGTTAGAACTGGGAGACACCTTAGGACACAATGTTAGAAATGGTAGGAAGTGGAAAGATAGAAAAAGTTGAACTTGAAAGTACCTTAGAACATAGAAAACCAATGCTCAGAACCTCAGGGTCAGTGAATGTGAGCTGGAGGGCACTTTAAAACAGAATGTCCTCACTAATGGGGAAATATATTTAACATGATGGTACATGTGTAACATATCAGATTGTTTGCCGTCTTGGGGAGGGAGAAAATTTGGAACTCAAAATCTTATCAAAATGAATTTTTCAAACACTCTTTACATGTAATTGGAAAAAATCTAAAACACAAGAAAAATAAATCAGAATGTCCCAGATGAGCGGTACCTTAGGCCACAGAATGTTAGCTAGAAAACACTTAGAACACAGCATGTCAGAAGTAGAAGGAACCCTAGAACTTAGAATATCAAAACTAAGAGTCCTAAGAAACTGTAATCAACCACCCCTTCCCCACTAGACCCCTTGTTTTAAAGCAAGAGGGCCTGAGGCTCAGAGAGGGGGAAACAGTTTGCCTGAGGTCACACAGTCAGAAAATAACAAGCCACAATTTGAACTCTGACTTCTTGGCTCCTAGCCCAGGGCACTCTCCACCCCTACCATTGCTGTTTCTACAATAAACAAATGAGTGATGATAATATAATATTCTGGCTCCTTCCTCAGCTCCCAATCTTAGTCCGGTCGCAAACGCTTCCTGTGTCTCATTCTCTACACCCTCTCCCATCCCCCCTCCTTGAATCACTTTCCTCATTTAGAGGATTTTTCTCATTCTCTCTCCCCCAAACCTACTCCCCCCCCTTCCCTCCCCATCTCCAGCATTTCCCAACATGGTTTCCAGGAATCTCTCTGGGGGTACAGTGAAGGATTGACCCTTGACATCATTCACCTCCCCATCTCCAGTCCAGCCTGTTCATTTCTGGTGAGAGAATGGGGTAAGCATGCAAAAGGGTTAATGTTTTAATAATGCTTGAGATCATCAGTCCATTTTACCCCTTTCTCCTTATTTAGAAAGGCTAGGGGCGGGGGGGGGGGTCAGGGAAAATACAGAAATACAGGGAAGACTCCTCCTAGTAGCCTGGGTAGGTGGGAGGGAGAGAGGAGGCTGATACTGGATGGCAGCTGGAGAAATCTCCCCAACCCTCCCTCCCTCCTACCCCACCCCCCACCCCCGACTCCAGGGGCGTGTGAACTGAAGCAAGGGGCAGGAAAGAGAGCCTAGGGAGACCCTGCAGCTGCTCACAGGATCGTAGATTTTAGAAATGGAAAACTGTCCTAGACCGATCTGACAAACATCTCTCCCTCTGCACATGAGCCCAGCCCAACTTGTCTGCTCTCTCCCTCTCCCTTCCCCCACTTCTCCCCTTTCCCCCCTTACCCCCCTCTCCTCCCTGTCTCCTTCTGTGTCTCTCCTCTCCCTCTGTCTCTCCTCTCTTCTCTGTCTCTTTCTGTCTCTCCCCTCTCTGTCTCTACCTCTCCTCTCTCTCTCCCTCAGGAGGGAGCTGGACACTATCTTCCTGAAGTCTGTGACTTGTAAAGAACAAGGGAAAGATGTGGAAGGAAAGATCCCTTCCCAGTAGAACCTTAGAGCCATCCAACAGACGGAAATCCAGGGAAAGGGATTTACTCAAGGCCACCCAGCCCTGGATCTCCAGCGCTGCCTCAGCGAGCATCTCCAGCTCACTGGTCTTTCTATTGCACTTCCACTTTTTGTCCCCTCTCCTCCTTCCCTCTTCCTCTCTCTTCATCCAGTCCTTACCTTTCCCACAGTTTAGACGGCGACCTTATCCTCCCCACCACCACGGAACAAAATTCTCCATCTAGGCTCAAGCCCTCTTTATGGATATTCACACAAGATTCATTTGCATCTCATTTGCACATAAGAGACCGGGGATGGGAGGATACCTGGGCAGACTCCAGGGGAGGCTGGGGTCCAGCCGGGATGCTGATGGAGGAGGGTCACTGAGAGGGCGGCAGCATCTTGAGCTGCACGTCATCCCCTCGCGAATGGGAGTGGGAGGCCAGGGCCCCTCCCCAGCTGCAGCGGCCCACACTGTTCCTCTTGGACGCCAGCGGGGTCTCCAGGGTCAGGGAGGCGTTGGCCATCTCCTGGGGCTTGTCGCTGGCCAGGAATCGCAGGAGGCTGTGCAAGGCCTTGGCCACGTCGCCGCGGGCACCCTCGTTGACGAAGCAGTAGAGGATGGGATCGGCCACGCAGTTGAGGCTGGTGAAGGCCAGCGAGCTGTGGTAGGCAGCGAAGACCTTCTCCTCGAAGCCGCACTCCCAGGGGCGGCCCAGGTACACTGCGCTGCGAGACAGCAGGAGCACGTGGTAGGGCGCGAAGCAGACCAGCACGATGGCGATGAGACTCAAGGCCAGTCGCTTGATCTTGGCCTTCTCCTGGCGCTCGGTGGACACGCTGCCGCGCACGGCACGCAGGATGCCCCAGTAGGAGAAGAGCATGAGCCCCCAGGGAAAGAGGAAGCCGATGAAGATGCGGTAGAGATTCATCCAGGCCACCCAGCCCTCCATGGGGAACTTCTCGAAGCAAAAGGTGTGGTTGTAGCGGTCCCGGAAGAGCTCGTCGTGGAAGAGCGGCGCCGAGTTGGCGCCCAGCTCGGTGGCCCACACCACAGAGCTCACAGCCACTGCTGTCTTGACGCGCCGCAGGCGGGCGAAGCGCAGGGGGTGGGCCACTGCCAGGTAGCGGTCCACGGAGATGCAGCAGAGGAAAGCGATGCTGATGTAGATGTTGGTGTAGAAGACAAAGCCGAAGAGCTTGCAGGAGCCGCGCCCGTGAATCCAGTTATCGTGGTGCAGAAAGTAGTCGACCCACAGCGGGAGCGTGGCGATGTAGAGCAGGTCAGCGATGCTCAGGTTCATTAGGTAGACCCCTAGCTCGTTGTGTTGGCGGACCTGGCGGTAGGCAGCCCACAGGGCTAGGCAGTTGGTGGGCAGCCCGATGCCCATAACGATGATGTAGAGGGAGGGCGGGAACAGGTGGTCCACCCTCGAGTCCACGTGACAGCCCTCCAGAGTGGCATTGCCCATCGTGGATGAGGAGGGCAACAGAGGGACAGGGGTGCACCCCCTGACCCAAGTGGGCAGTGGGGCCTCCAGAGGCTGGAAGGCAGGAGGCCATTGGGGCCCCCCTATCCCCACCAGGGGACTCAGGGACACATGATGAAGGAGAGCACAGGGAGCCGAAGGGATGGGAGACAGTGAATTTAGAAAGCTGAGGGAAAGCGAGTAAGGGAGGGTTGGGAGCAGAGAAAGAGTAATTAATGGGACAGGCGAGAGAAATAAGTATAGTGTGGGGGCGATGGATCCCTCTGCCTACCCCCTTCTCTTTCCCTCTTTTCAGAGCCTGGGGACAGTTACATGAGAGAGGGCTATGAAATCCCAGAAAAATAAGGAGAGAACAAGAAAAGCAGTATGTAGGACACTTGGGAGAGTGAGGGAGGAACTGGGGGGGGGGGTGTCTGTAAGAATGAGGATGGTGAGCACTGAGAACCCTAGTCTCTCTCTCTGAATATCAGGCCAGTCCTGAGAGTGGGGGAGGGGGAGAGAACTGAGGTCTTTGGGAAATCTAGAAGATGTGAAATTGAGGAGTGGGAGTCAGTGGGGGGTAGAAATAGGAGGTTTCTGGAAGATGAGAGGGGGCAGTTTCAGGTTAGGGGGTTGGTGTCTCAGTGAGATTCTTGGCTTATTTCTGGTTGGAGATTTGGCTGTTATGCCCCTCTATTTCCAACAAGCTGTCTTGAGAGTCTGAAATTCCTCCTGTGTCAAAAGAGAAAGAAGCAGGCATGTAAGGGTTATAGGAGAGTGGTCAGCCCCTCCCATACTGCCACCAATTTCAATTTAATCCCATGAATACTTATAAAAAGAATGGGGAAAGGATCAGCATGGGAGTGTGAGAAGAAAGCCAGCTGAAATTCAAATCCACACACCCTGGGATCTTGGGGCAAGTCTTTTGGGCTATAGAGGACTTGATTCTCTATAAAATGAGGAATTTGGGGGCACTAGACATCTCAAGTTTCCCAGTACACAATGTCCAGAGACGTTGGGTCTCTGCTGTCCCTTCCTACCTAACCCATCATCAGATTCTGTTGCTGCCAAAGAATGGGACTGACAGTTTGGAGTCACCAAGGAGAAGTAGATCCCTCCATCTGAAGGCAATATATCCACCCTATGAAGCAGACAGAATCCTGGGGGGAGAACAGTACCCAGGCATTCCAAGACCCACCTCACCAGTCTGGATCTCCCCTGAGGAAGGTGGAAAATCACCTAACAGGCAGTTAATCAATCAGCATGTATTAAGTACCTACTCTATGCCAGACTCATGCAAAGCCCTGGGAATATGGAGTACAGCAAAAGACAGCCACTGCCTTCAAGGAGTTCCTAATCTAATGGAGGGAAACAGCATGGGTACAAATGTGGACAAATAAGCTCTAAACAGAATAAATTGGAGCTAATGACAGAGTGAAGGCACTGGCTTGATATAACACGAAACATTCAGATGAACATAACAGTAAAATGACAGACACGCATAGCAGCAATCATGTGGTTACATTCAAGGCACACTTCACATGGATGGCACCGGGTAACAGCTATCAGTTCTGCAATGCTTTAGGATTTGCTATGCTCCTTCCTCACAGCAACAATCCTGAGACAGGGAAATCCCATTTTACTGAGACTATAGGGAGGCAAGGCATGCTTGCCCAGCTAGAACAGAGTAGAGGGGACTAAGGCAGGGTCACAGGTTCAAGAGCTGAAAAGGGCTTTAGAGATATTCTGGTTCAAGTCCCTTATTTTACAGATTAGGAAACTGAAGCCCAGAGAAATGAAAGCTTCTCAGAGGTCACATATATAGTAAGAAGCAGATCTGGGATTCCAACCCAGGTCTCCTGACTCCCAGCCTAGGGCTCGAGTCCCCCTCATACTGTATCTAGCAAATCTGATCTTTGATCCTTGCATGAGTAAGGTAACCTGGAGTTACCTTAAGGTGTGTGAGTTCTGTTCCATGGGTGTGCACACAGGTAAGACACACATGCATATGTATGTAGGGGGTCTTGTGTGTGTGCTTCCTGGGGCTCAGCTTGCCCTCTGTCCCGGCTGTATTCCCCTGGCACTAAAGCATGAAAGCAGCCTCTTAATCCACCAATAGAAAGGTCAAATTTGCGTGGCAACCCTGGTCCCTTGCCTGGCCCCAAACAATTCCCATACCCTAATGTCCATCCTATCCTTCCCTTTGGGAGCTGGGATCATAACTACTTGGCTCTGTCCCTCAGTCTCTTCCCCTCTTGTCCCCTTTGTCCTTAAGTCTTCCCTCTAGGACCCTCAGTTTACTCTCTGATCCTTAAGTATTCCCCACTCCTCATTCCTCATTTTCCTCCTTTCAGTCCCTTCATCTCCCTCTCTGCTTTCTATATCTCTCTCCTACAATGTCCCCTTTCTTCTGATCTGTCTTCCATCTTGGTCACTCAGCCTGCCTTTCTATTCTAACCTTTATCATACCGTGTCTTCCTTCTCTGCCCTTCAGTCTCTCTGTCTATCTCCCTGTCTCTTTTTAGTCTCTCAGTTTCCCTCCGTCCTCCATTCTTCCCTCTCCATAGTCTTCAGCCTGGCTCTCTGTCCTCACTCCTTCCATCTTTTTCTCTCAGCTCTGAGAAAAGAGCTGCTCTGAATCTCTCCCATTTTTGATTCCTCCTGTCCTTTTTCCTCCATAGCCTTCCTAATTGTTCCCACCTCTGTTGTTCAATATCCCTCTATCTTTCAAACTCCCTCTCTCCAACCCACTATCTTTCCCCCCTCTCCTTTCCCCTTGGTCTCCCTCTACCCTGCCTTTCAGTCTTCTCTCTCTCTCTCTGTTCCACAGTCATTCCCTTTCTTTCCCTCAGTTTCTTCTTTCTCTGATAGATTCAATAAATGTCTTTATCTCCCTTACCTGGTACCCATTGGGTGCAGAAGAGAAAACCAACCACCCTGTTTCCTAATATCAAGGAAATTCACCTCCCACACAATCATTTCCTCCCAGGGTGGGAGGAAGTGGGAGGGAGGTGTGCTATTACCCTCCCTCAACCAGAGGAAGGGGACACTTTAGGGCAGTATCTGGGGATTGAGCTCACCCCTCTGTCTTGTCTGTTGATTCAGAGTAGTACCCCCAAGAGACCCCCTTTCACAAAGTCCTAGAGTCTTGCATTAATGCTCTTAGAATTTCTGAATGATGTTCTTATAACGAAGAATGTTAGAACATACATAGACTGTGAGAACATGGAAGGACCTTAGAATAGAACCACAAAAATATAAACTATTAGAACTGAAAAGCATCATCGGATACAGAATGTCAAAGTCGGGAAGGATCGTAAAACATGGAATGTCAAATCTGAAAGACCCATCTTCCAGCCTGAAGAATAAGGAATTGAATTTGCCCAGGGTTCCAGAGTCAGTGGGGCTAGAACCCATGTGTCTGAATGCTCAGGGGTTTTTCTATCTACATTGTCCCTGTGCCTCATCATATCTTGATTACTCTCCCTATTCTATTATTTGGTGACCTCTCTGGACCATCCCCATCCTCCTCCTTTCTTCCCTGAAACTTCTGGAGCTCTAGAGAATGAGCCTCTGAACCCAAACCCCAACCTCCAGCATCTGAGCTCTGACCTCCCGTCTTTGCCACTGGCCCCCTCACCTCTTTGTCCTACTCTCACCTGCACATGAGGCAGTCTAGGAAGAAAGGCATTCTGGAAAGGAGAGGTAGGAAGAGAGAAGGAGGAAAGGGGCTGCCGAATTCTTCAGTTTATCTAGATCTTCCTCTGTCTCTCCTCACCCATCTCTCACATGTTTTGTCTATATGTTTGTCTCTGTCTCAGACTCTCCCTCCACATCTCTTTCTGTTGCTCTCCACCATGTTACCCTCATTTCAGCCCCGCTTTGGGAAAGAAGCAAAGCAGGGGAAATTAGGTGGGAAGAGGAAAACTGGCATCTTGTCCATCTCTCCTCCTTCATCTTGGGTCAAAGAGCCAGAAAGACCAAAAGAGAGAGGTGGAAAGTAGAATTTCGGGCAGAGGGTGAAAAGAGGGGTGAGGGAGGGAGGGAAAGGTGGGGGGGGGAGACAGAGACGCACAGAGACAGAGATAGAGAGAAAGCGGCAATGAGAAGGGGTGAGATGAGTCAGTGACAGAAGTAAGGGGAGACCGACCAAGAGGATGGCGAAGGCAGGGATAAGGGGCTAGAGCAAACATGGGGCTCCCTCCCGGACCCCCCAGCCTGCTCACCAGTTCCGCCGTCCCCCCGCGCGCGGCCGCCTGCTTCTCCGTCGGTCTCTGTGTCCCCCTCACATCCGCCCCCACCCCCGGTTCCCCCAGGGACCGCCTGCCGGCTCATGCTCCCGCAGGCTGCCCATTAGAGGCTGAAATGTGATCACGCCGGCCCGGCCTCGCTCCCCACCTGGTGTCCAGGACCGCCAGAAACCTGAGCCTCCCTCCCCCCAGTCCCCCAGCCTTCGACGGCGCCTGCGATGGCTGGATCCGCTCGAAACCCTGGAGCCCCTAGCCCAGATGGACAGAGGCAGTGGCAAGAGGGAAAAGAGGAAAGAAAGAGAGGTAGAAAGATGAAAGGAGACTGACAGAAGAGGGGGCCGAGACAGAGAAAGAGACGGACGAGAAGAGAGAGACAGTGAGAAATCACTGGGTTATCGCGATGGAGAGAAAAATGCCGTGGAAGAAGGGAACTCAGCTTACAGCCATGGACAGTGACTTCTTCTCCCCAGCCCCTTGTCGGGTCATCCCTGGTGGGAGTGCCCTGGGAGCAGCCCCCAGCCTCCCCCAGAGACCAACACCTCTCCTCCCCCTCTCCCTCCCCCATCTCCATTCCCTGCTTCTGTCCCAGTCACACCAGCCAAGTTATTAGCTGTCTAGACACAGACCAAATTATAGCCCCCAGCAGGGAAGGAAAGGGGCAGGCATCAAGCTGGGGGTTAACCCCTTGCCCCCCATTTTCCAATCCCCTCAACCAGATTGTCTACTTTCCATTCTGGCTTCCTTCCTCATCCCTCGTTTTGGTGAGGGGCTCTTCAGTTTTTGCCTATGGAGTCTAGAGCAGGAGCTCTTAACTTTGGGGGGTCAGGGACCCTTTGGACAGTCAGTCTGGGGAAGTCTGTGAACCCCTTCTCAGAATCATGTTAAATGCATGAAGTTAATCCCCCAGATTGAAAGGAACCAGAGTATATGAAAGATGATTGCCAAAATAGATTTTGGGGGGAAAAATCCCCAGACTCTAAGAAGTTCTGGTTTCCAGTTTGTAGCCTTTAAGATTCTAGAATTCTGCCCTTGAAAGTACTAAGATTCTCTGACACTTAGGATCTAGATTCTTCAGGTACTGGAGGTCCATGATTTAAAAATTCTAAGGCTTTATGGTCCTATGAGATCCCAAGATCATCAAATTTGGGAACCTAAGATTGAGATGCTATGGTTATTTTTCAGAAGCTCTGCTCTCATATCTTCAGGGAATCACTCTCCACAATAGGATCTCCATAGGACCCTTCTAGAAGTGCGAAAGCCTTCTCCCCATCAGCTCCCATATCCAAACAGACTCAGTCTCAGGTTGGAAAAGGGAGTGAGGGGAGTCTAATTCCTATTCTTTGGATGGTGTCTGAGCCTAAAGAAGAAAAAGCAGGCTACCCAGGTCAAAGGGTCTATGACGGGGGTGGGGGAGTATCAGGAAGGGGTTAAAATTGGAAAGTTCAAACCCTGTAAGGGAAGGAGGTTGGGGGGGAGGAAGAAACTCCCCTTCCTCCTAGGTCCGGAATTCCTGAAGCCTTCCTGTCCTGGAGGGGGTGAGGGAGGCAGAAAAGGAAGTCAGGGTGGGAGGGGGGATCAGAGGAAAGGTGGTACCCATTCTGTCTCCTGCCTCCAAGGGTTTTATCTCCTCTTCCTGAACAGCCTCTTGAGAGATATTATTCACACACACACACACACACCCCATGAGAATGTCTGAGAGCCTTAGAGACAGATCAAGAGACAGAAGCCAGGGATGGGAGAGGAAAGGGCTGTAGTTTCTTGGGTGAGCAAAGGAAGCCTTTAAAGGGCAGGAGGAGGGAATGTTTGAGTTAAGGGTAACAGAAAGGGGTTGAGGATAATGGGAGAAGAGAGAAGGAGAATGAGACTCTTGACTTCTCAAAAAACGTATCTGAGGGCTTCCTCTCCCAGGCACAGATGCCAGCTGGGTGTGGGGAGTGAGGATTAAGATCAGTCTTCATGAAGTCTAAGACTAAGGTAGTACTGGAACCAGTCCATTGAGGAGATCAGGAAGGGAGGAAGACTAAAAGAGATAGACAGAGACCGAGACAGAAAGAGGGGTGATGGTGGAGAGACAGAGCCAGATAGACACAGAGACAGGAACTCAGACACAAAGACACAGTGAGAGAATGCAGAAAGACAGACAAGAGATAAAAAGACAGATACACAGAGAAAGTGAGAAATCAGAGAGGGCTTTCTGGAAGGAGCTGGGACAAGGGATCACCAGCTTGGCCCAGAATGGTGAGGATGACTGAGAGGAATAGTAAGATAGAATGGGACTGGGGTGGAGGACAGCTAGTTGGTGCTGCAGTGGACAGAGCATCAGTCCTGAAGTCATGAGGACCTATCAAATTCAGCCTCAGACATTTACTAGCTGTGTGACCCTGGGCAAGTCACTTAATCCTGATTGTCCCCCCAAAAAATGGGACCAGGGACTAGGACCCCAAAAGATCTGGTTTAGTATGACTTCCAGATTAGATGTATGATCTCGAGAAAATACTTGCCTTTCAAGTCTTCATTTTCTGCTCTCTACCACAGGCGAGTTGGACTAAGGATGTCATGGGTTTAAGACCCAGGAAACCTTACTCTACCAACTTGCTATGTGATTCAGGGCAAGTCACATGCCCTCTCTGGCTTCCTTTTCATCAACTACATAATGGGAATTATTAACCCCTGTTCCCTCTCCCACAATCCTAGGATGGCTATTACTTGTGAAGAAAATTATTTGTAAAACTTGAAAGAGGGAGAAATTGGAATCCTTCCATGGCCCTAAGGCATCATACAGTGTGTGAAAGCAAGGAAGGAGGGCTTCCTGGGAAGATAGAGTAGCACTGAGTCAGCTTCAGAAGGAATGAGAAGACTAGAAGGGAAGAGGACAGATAATAATTGAGAAGCATGAGGACCAGAGTCTGCTCGTGAGTTAAAGGACCTGAGATTCCCCTGCATATCTGCCTCAGATCCCTGAGGAGTACAGGCTGGAACAGAGATCTGAGGGTCCTGGAGGCTTCCACTTGTCCTGTAATTCCAGACCCCAGAAGTAAAAAGGCTTCTTAAGTCAGAAGAAAATTCCTGTTCCCCTCTCTCTGCCTCAGTTTCCTCCACAGCACTTTCAATGGGGAGTTTCATAGACTGTTGTAACTTGGTTGAGACTGACAAAGCTCCCAAATGGATGAAAGAGTGGCCAGCCATCCCAGAATTCAGTAGATCTGAGTCCTGGTCTGGGCTTTTAACCTGTAGAATGTTCATCTTTTTGGGGTTGTCAAACTGTAAGCTCCTTGGGGGCAAGGACTGTCTTTTGCTTCTTTCTGTTTCTCTGGCACTGAGCACAGTGCCTGGCACATTTGTTTGTGATTCAGTCATTTCAGTCTCACTCTTTTTGACCCCATTTGGGGCTTTCTTAGCAGAGGTACTGGAGTGGTTTTCCATTTCCTTCTCCAGCTCATGTTACAAATGAGGAAACTGAGGCCAACTGGGTTAAGTGATTTGCCCAAAGTTACATAGCTAGTTAAGTGTCTGAGAATTTGAATTCAGGTCTTCCTGATTCCAGACCTGGTGCTTTTTCCACTGCAGTGCCACCTAGCTGTAGTAGACAATAAATGACTAAATTTATTGAATTTGAATTGAATTCTATAAAACAAGAGGGTTGGAAATCTTTCTTGCTCTGTCATTTTATGCTCTATCCTTAAAAATGCCCTTATTCCAATCCCTCAATTTACAGATGAGGAAACTAAGGCTCAAGGTTGGGAAGTGTCTTGACCCACAGGGCTGAGGTTGGGACCTTGACTGATTTCCAGCCACTTCTCTTTCTAAACAAAACTCAAGATGCTGAATTTGAAGCCTGACCCTAGAATGAGCCCTTACAAAGAGACTCAAATCTTGGGCTACTGAGATAAGGGGCCTGAGAGAGGGACGAGAAGGAAAGACAACTGAGGTGGGGGGAGAGTGGGAAACAGCAGCCCAAGATAAAAACTAGCCCTTTCCTACAGGCAGCAACAAGGCTTCAGGGAGACCAAGGTCATAGGGAGATAGAGGTATAGATACCACACCAGAGATATATGGTGTCAAACAGCATACGCTTAATATCACACCCAGTACACAATGATGCTCACAACTCTTCCCCACCATGTTGCTCTCTCTCTCTCTCTCTCTCTCTCTCTCTCTCTCTCTCTCTCTCGCTCTCGCTCTCGCTCTCGCTCTCGCTCCGTCACACACACACACACACGCAGACATGTTCATACCACCTCAGGGTCACAATAATGCACACTGTCCCAAAGAAACCCAGACACACTCTCACTCTTTCAGTGCACGGATCTTTATTTCTGGATGATACAAAAGAATGAACTTAAAAAAAACCCTAAACTAATGTGCCCC
The DNA here is from genome assembly GCA_023548195.1 of Bettongia penicillata ogilbyi. Classification (NCBI taxonomy): domain Eukaryota; kingdom Metazoa; phylum Chordata; class Mammalia; order Diprotodontia; family Potoroidae; genus Bettongia; species Bettongia penicillata. The sequence goes on along the minus strand of JAJHZJ010000310.1, from coordinate 2,573,392 downwards.
TCCTCCCTGCAGCAGGGAGATCTGTCCCCTCCCCCCACTTCCCAACCTGGAGAAATATAGAGACCTTTGTCTGCTTGGCTGACTGTCCCTGCTCACCCACTTATAACTCTCTTTCATATATATATATATATGTATATTATATATATAAATCTCTCTCTACATATAGATTCTCATTTATATATTATATTTCTCTCCTACATAGTCAAAGAATGTCCCAGCCCTTTTCAGGGGCTCTCTTTCCCCGAAGCCCCACTGGACTATGGGGTCTCAGACCACCCGCCACTGTAAGACACTGGTGTCCTTGCCACCAGCTGAGAGAGCAGTCGAATCATCCCACAGGAAGGCCACATTAGTCACATGGCTGCTGTGGCCACCGTACTTGTGGCTTGGAGCCTGAGGGGGGAGAAGAAGGGGAAGTGAGAAGTGGGGTATATCTGCTCTGTCTCAGCCTCAGTCCCTCCCTCTGACCCCCACTGTTCTTCCCTTTCCCCCTCCCTCCAGTCCCTAGCACTCACTCTGGGATGAGAGCAGGGATAGGCGAACAGGTGCACCTTGCCAAAATCATCTGCCGAAGCCAGCAGCGACCCATCATGGGAACGGGCCACAGCATTGATGTCAGTACCATCAACTCCCTCAGACCAGATCCCTTTGGGGCACGGACAACGTCAGAGGGTTAAAAGCTGGAAAGGACCTTGCAGGTTATGCAGCCCAGAAAAGCCTCCAAGCAAGCTGCCCACACTCAAAGGGCATAAACAGTGGAGTGGGAATCTGAACCCAGGTGTCCTGGCTCCCAACCCATACTCCACCAGAGCTTAGGAGGGTCTCTTCCCACAGACTACAGTAGGAACAGGGGCTGACAGAAGAGAAAGTTTTCATCCATTACTCACACTCAGAATGAGGGTGTGATGTGGGGGAGGGGGATCCCAGTGAACATTCTGACTCTCCCCCACCTCAGCTCCCTCCCCTTATTCTCACCAAACACGCCAAATCCCAAGACACAGGTGGCTGTTGCCCACTCCACATTCCGCACCATATCTGTGTTAGTGATTTGCTTACAAGTGGCTGGATCCCCTGAAGACCAGAGAGAAGGAATTAACCACTTTTGCCCAGAAAAGTGGGCTCAGGGGTTATAATTCCCTTGGAAAGTCTCCTTCCTCCTCCAGAATGAAGAACCCAAGGGTTAAGACCCAGGCTGATGAGCCCAGCTGAACCAGAAAGCACTGGCCCTGCTCTTTAGTTTAACAATGAGAAAATGGAGCTGGGGGGCAGGGTGTGTGTGTGCGGTGAGCAAAGACCCAAGACTGTTCAAACTGTTAAAGGAAGAGTCCAGGCTATGGCAGAAGTCATGCAGACGGTTCAAATTAGCATGCTGACTAGGCTGAGGGGTACAGGGCCCAATAAACTGGACACATGACTGGCTGGAGTCTTGGGTCCTCTAGCCTGACCCCTACTCCCTGAGAAGCCCAGGCTCTTCTACTCACAGTACAGGATCTCATAGTCCCCTGAGTTGGTGACAAAGCAGGAGCTGTCCTTGGCCCAGTCCAGATGTGTTATAAAGCTGGAGTGACCCTGGATGATTTGAATGAGGGAAGGCAGGGGGAGGGGGAGTAGAGGAAAATAATAATAAGGAATTAATAATTGATTGATGTAAGTACAAGGCAAATTGGTGGGGAGGGGGTATCAGGAACCATGATGCTTGAGCTGAGCTTGAGAGGAAACCAGGGAGACTTTGAGTAGGGTTGAGGAGGGAAGGCCTGTTTCATAGCTGATCCCTGTGAGATAGACATATTATTCCCATCCTATAGAGGAATGTCTCCATGTAGTAGTGGAAACAGCTGACTCAAGAGCTGGGTTCTAGTCCTACCCCTGAAACACACTGGCTGTGGGACCTCCAAGAAGTCACCAAATCTCTCAACTAAGAGTCTGAACAAGTGTCCCAGATCGCTAGGTGGCATGATAGTGTATAGAGCGCCTAGCCTGGAGTTGGGAAGCCTCATTTTCCTGAGTTCAAATCTGACCTCAGACACTTCCTAGATGTGTAACCCTGGGCTGGTCACTTTACCCTGTTTGTCTCAGTTTTCTCATCTGTAAAATGAGCTGGAGAAGGAAATAGTAAATCACTCCAGGATCTCTGCCAAGAAAACCCCAAATAGGATCATGGAGAGTTGGACACTACTAAACAGAAACAACAACGAACAGGTGTCTGTGAGCCCTGATGGAGGGATTTTTCTCACTGGGAGTATTCTATGCCCATGTAATCACAGTTCCAGAAAGAGAAAATGAGGGAACTGAGGCTCAGAGGGGTTCAATCACATGCACTGGGCATTCTAGTTAATATCTGTCTGAGGCAGGATTTGAATTCAGGTCTTCCTGACTCCTAAGTCCAGTCCTCCAGTCACTATGCCAGGTTGCCTCTTGGGTTAAATGCTAAGATTGGAGTTAAGGAAAATGGCTAATAATAATCCAGGTAAGGGAAAAATAATCAAAATGCATTGCCCTCATCATAGTTGATAACAAGTTGATGTTATTGAAGACTTACAAGGTCACCCTTGGAAATCTGGGTCATGGAAATGGGTTTGGGTTGGGGTCTTGTGCACTCACCGAGCATTTCCCCAGTCGGTTGACTTTCCGGCCTCCCTCGCTCACGCTGTACACATACACTAGGTTGTCATGGGAGCCCACTGCCAGGTATGCCCCATCTGTTGGGGACATGAGGAGATGGACTCTTAAGACCGGGTCATCCCTGACTCCCTGACCCAGCTTCTCTCCCTGGACTCCCTTCTGCCCAGTACTGACCACTCCCTACCTGGGGAAAAACTGACCACGGAGATCTGCTCATTACCATCTGTATGAATGGCTACAAGGTCATGGGTCTCAGTATCCAGGAGGAGCCACCTGGGGGGAAGGGGAAAAGACAGACTGAGCATTCCCCATTTTCAGGAGGTAGGAAAGGTCAGAAGAGGGGTTGAGGACTCCGAGTCTCAGTTTCCTCAACTGTAATGCCTCACAGAATGGTCAGAAGGAAAAGACTTTGGAAGCCATGAAGCCCTGGAGAAAGGGAAGGTATTATTTTAATGAAGCTTAAGTCCAGAGTTATCAATTTGGTTCATGTAACACAGCAACTAAGTGTCAGAGTTGAGTCAAACACAGGTGCTACTGTAAGGTCTGATGGGTTATTTGGGAGTGGAAACCTAAGGCCCCTGGTAAAAGAGAAGGCTTTCACCCAAGGGTGTGTTCCCTGTCTCCCATCTTCCCCCAGATGGTGGCCCTCAGGTCCCTACCTGCCAGTGATTGTACCCACAGCCAGAACAGAACCACTGGGGTGGAAGCCAGCGGAACGGGCAGGATCCTGGAGGTAAGAAAAAAAGGCACAATGGGAAACTGCACCTTCTGAGTCCCTGGAACTCCCTGCCACCTCCCCCTACCCAGCAGGCTCTTCTCTCTACATGGAACCTTTTCCTCTCATGTTCCGAGATCTTTCTTGGCTGCACATAACCCCCAGGGCCCAGCCCTGTCTAGGACAGGGCTTCGAGGCCACATATGGCCTTCTAGGTCCTCCAGTGCGGACCTTTGACTGACTCCAAACTTCACAGAACAGATCCCCTTCATAAAAGGATTTATTTTGTAAAACTTGAACTCAGTCAAAGAGCCACACCCATGGACCTAGAGGGCCACATGTGATCTGGAGGTAGCAGATTCCCTGCCTCTGCTCCAGTATTTGAGGCCTTCTCGATCAGTCCCCAGTATCCCTCTATAGTTTCATCCCCTTCCCAAAGTCACCTCTTCTCTCCATCCTTCAGGAGCCTTCCTTCTCCTGGACCAGGAAACTCTCCCTGATCTTCCTATCAAACAATATTTAATAAGCTTCTATATTTCCCTGCTGTGTGGGGTCAGGGCCAAGTGAGAATTATACTAGCTTGAGGCAATGCACAGGATGGGGACAGAGGAAATCTTAGGGACTGGGCCAATCAAGGAGGACTTCCTGGAGGAGGGGGGCCAGAAGGATGGGGAGGAGCTCAAGGCTTGGGCTTCCTGGAGTCAGGCATGCGGAAGGAAGGCCCTGCTCTGAGGAGAACCTCAGGAGTAAATCTCATTAAGAGTGAGCCAAGGGGAGGTGGGAGATGGGAGTGGGATGGTGTCTTCTTCTGACTCACCTCTATGATCTTGCTCCATATAGGCTGGTGGGAATCTGTGCTCCACAAGTGCACTTGCTTGTCCTGGCCACACGTAATGAATTGGCCTTGGCTGGGGTGGGCAGCCAGACCCCACAGCTCCTCAGTGTGGCCCTAGGCAGCATGTGCGGGATGGGGGGCAATCACAGAATAGAGAATATGAGACGGAAGGGCCCTCCTGGCTGATTGTCTGGTCCAATGTTCTATCTTACCAATGAAAGAACTTGTACCCAGCCCTGACATTCCCTGTTCCAAGGGCCCTCCCAGGCCTGACACTCCCTGTTGTAATGTCATTGCCGAGTTCTAAGTTCCCTCACAACTCTAACACTCTGTGTTCTAAGACCACTTGCAGCTCTGATAATCTATGTCCAAAAGTCCCTCTGATTTCTGGGACCTGATGCCCCTCTGTAATCTTTAAGCTTCTGGCCTAGAGACAGCTAAGGAGAGAGACTGGGTTTCCATTGGTCAACACCTCCATCTTGTGGACACTTCCAGTACTGGAAGAATACAGGCTTACAGCATGCAGATAGAAGTTTTTCTGCCCTCAGAGTGCTCAAAGAACTCTAGCTCCTCCTCACAGAAGAGAAAACTGCAGCCCAGAAAAGGAAAGTGACTTTTCCTAGCTCCCAGGGTAGTAATTCTTTAAGAGAGTATTTGACAACAGGCCCTCTGAGCCAGAGTCAGGGTTCATTCAAACAAGGTGAAGGAGGTGCTGTTTCAGCACTGCTCCGAGGCAGGGGGTCCAAGGGTGCTCATCTGCTTTGGCCCACTGACCTGCCTCAGTGCCCTTGATGCAGGGTATCAGGGGCTCCCAGAGGGCAATGGGGCTGGGAGCCAGGGGAGGGGACGCATGCAGGCTAGACGGGAGGCAGGGGGTAGGGAGCTCACCTGGACCAGGGCAGAGAAGCCCGTGTGGACTGAGCCCTGAAGGATGGAGTTACGGGTTGTGCCCACAAACAGCTCATCTCCCCGGCCTTCTGCCACCGTGCGCACTGGCCCAAGGGCCTCAGGAACCTGGGGGGGCGGCAGGGGAGGGGAGTGGACTGACCAGCAGGGACACACAGGCACACACAGGGGGGACCAAGGAGGGGGGATACGGGCAGCGTTAGGGCTGGGCTTCCCCTCCCTGGCCTTAGCCAGGGCACTGGATCTCTTAAGCCTTCTTTCTAGGCAAGGGAGGCAGGAGAGACAAGGTCCAAGGGAAGGAGTCCATTCAGGTGGATCAGGACTGAGAGACACTTGGAGGCCACCAATCCAACCCTTTCATTGTACATCTGAGGAAACTGAGGCCCAGAGAGAGCAAATGATTTGCCCAAAGTCACAAGGTAGCAAGTGGCAGAGCCCAGATTTAAAGCCAGTGATTGACTATAAACCCAAAAAGAACAGGAGGTGAAACTCAAAGAAATAACTGGGATTATCTGTGTTCATTTTCCGAGTGCTTCCACATTTCCAAAGTGTTTTCCATGTCACCTTGGTCCTTTGCTGTGCAAACATCATGATACCCACTTTACTGATGAGCAAATTAAGGCTCAGGAAAAGGATGAACTTGGGGAGCTGGGAAGGAGACAAAGAAACTGGTGTATTCTGGACAAAAAGAAGGAGGAAGCGGGGAGGTCTGGTTTAGACAGCTGTTGGCCGATAACAGCGGCAGTGGAGAGCCGGATTACAAGATAAAGGCTAGACACTATAGGAGGAGGCGCTGGGTACCAGAAGAGGACGGAGCCAGAAGGATGTGACTTTAAGGATGGGGGCGGGGCCAGAGCTAGGAAAAGCAGGGGACTGCTCTCCCTGCTGTTTAAAAAAAATGCAATTTGATATTCAGGTCCAAGATCTAAGGATCTTTGAGTAAAACGGGCGTGGTCTCGAAGGCAGATAAGAGAGATCAGGTGAGGCTTGCGAGATCTGAGGTCCCGCTAACCTTCTGTCTAGTGCCAGAAGGTCTACAAAGTGCTACAAAGCTCACGACCTCCCTGGGCTGTGATCTGGAATATGGCCAAGCGAGTCCCTTCTCTTCGGAGGGCTTAAGGTCTAGAAAGGGATCTAGAATCATCTGACTGGGCTGGAAACTGAGGCCCTGAGAGGTTTGCCCAGGGTCAACCAGACAATAAGAGGCAGAGCTGTGCTTGGATGCCAGTTCTCATAGTTCCAATTATGGAGCTACCTCTTAAGGCTAGGGGCTGGAAGGTACCGAACCCAAAGCTCTGATGGGGTAGGGCTTGGGGGCTGGAGCAGAGGGCGGGGCCAAACCTAGCTCCCTAGCTCCTGCCCTTTACCTCAACCTCCTGAAGCTGGCTGTAGTCCCGGCCCCAGAGCACCACACGCCGGTCTCGGCCGCCTCCGGACACCAGCGTCCCGTCCCGCAGGACGCACAGGCCGAAGACACCGCCCTCGTGGGCCCCTGACACCGCATGGCTGATGCGAGTCCCTCCTGCAAGGGACACAGAAGGCACGTGCCGGTTCTACTCTCTCCCACAATCTTCCCTCCCTAGCTGGGGTCTCCACCTCCTTCTCATCCCTCTTCCCCTCCAGAAAACGCCCCCTGACCGCCCCTCACGTCCCTGGCCTCTTCTTACAAAATCAGAGCTGAGAAGGATTTCTGAAACCAAAGTTTCCATCCTCCCCTCCATTGTACAGAGAAACTGAGGTCAAGAGAGGGGAAGAGACTCACCTCAGGACACACAGTAAATCCCTGGGAATAGAATGCAGGTGTTCTACATACACAATTCATGTCTTTTCCACTCACTCTGCCTCAGTTTCCTTTTGTGTCTTTTGCCTGAAGCTAAATGGGGAAGCTTCCTTGTTGAGGGAGAGAAGAGGGGGACCCTCAACAGGAGTATCTCTGACCTTTGCCCCAGATATAGATGTTTCCACTGGAATCTCCAGTGACCACGTCGCCACCCTCGGTGAAAGCCACACTCAGCACATACTTGGGTTTCTCACGTTTCTGGGGGAAAGGAGTGGGATAGAGGAAGTCACGGGGAACACATTAGAAACTTTTTGGGAATGGCCCTCTGCCTCACAACACACTCCTAAGCTACCTGTTTATAACTTGGGTTTGCCTCATCTCCATTTCTCACCTCTGTTTTTCTTCTTGGTCTCCCTTCTCCACTTAAACAATGTCCCCGTTGCCATCTCTGATTGGCTCCTGTCTCTTCTTGTCTTAATGGCTCTCTGGGCCTCTGTTGGGCCGTGCTTTGGGGTTTCTTCCAATTATCTGCCTCTGATTACTGATGAGGACCATGGGAAACCCCAAAGCCCTTCCCCAAGCCTTCCCCCTTTCCCCATCTGTCTCATTAGCACTCAGGTCTCCGGTTTCTGCTTCCCATCTTCCCATCTTGGGGTTTTTTTCTCTCTCGCCTCTGAATCCATCTGTGTGTCTGTAAATGTCTATGTATCACATACACATGCACGCATGCACGCACGCATACACACTTTGCTTGCTGTTTCCCCTCCTTTCCCATTGCCTGCTGTCTCCATTGGGGCTCCCTGTTTGCATCTCTGTGGGTTTCACCATCTCTCCTTGTGGCTCTAGTCTGTCTCAACATTTCTTTCCTCCCTTCCAGCACCCCCTAAAAGCCTAGACCAGGAAGGGACCTCGGGCCGTCCTCACCTCAAAGATCCCTTGCCTCTTGCTCAGACTTCCTCCTTCAAGGTTCCAGAAATAGATGTGGGATTTCCCACAAGTGATGATCAGATTGGGCTCAGTGGGATGGAAGGTGGCTACCAGGACAGCCTCGTTGGAACACTGTGGGAAGGAAAGGGAACAAGACAGATCCACATGAAGGTCAAAAAGTCATTGACTTTCTTAGAGGCCACTGAGTGTCACCTGCTCATTATACAGACAGGGAAACTGAGATGCAGAGAGGTTAAGTGTCTTTCCCAACATCATATGTGGAAAAAGTCCTAGATTGGGAGTGGGAAGACATCAGTTTGAACTGTCAATTATGTAGCTTGAGGCAAGGGGCTTCTCCTCTCTAGATCTCAATTTCCTCACCTGAAAAAGTGAACAAATTGGACCAGATGCTTTCTAAGAATTCTTCCATCTCTAACAGTTTCAGCTAGGGATTCTTTTTTTCTAATCTGCTAGAGGGAGACCCTGGATGAATGTTGTGGGGAAGAAGAGCAATCCTATGATATCTCCACTGATGAAGAAAAACCCATGGGCTGGGAGGTCAGAAGTCTGAATTCGAGTTTCACTGATTTGCTGTATGAGCTACAGCTAGGCCTTTCTCTTCTCTGGGACCTGGTTTTATTTTTGTAAAATGAGAGCCCTCCAAAGGCCCTCCAAATTCTGCCAGTCTGTGCTCCTAGGGAACTAGGGGTGATCAGGGAATGCTTGAGGTTCTGAACTATTCCAAAGAATGAGGGAAAAGAACCTCTGGTGTGGGGGAAGTTAGACAAGGGGGAGGGTCTCCTCACCTTAACTTCAGTCACTTTTTGCTCCTTGGCCCAGTCCCACACAGACAGCACATGGTCGTTGGATTCATCCACAGCACACAGAAGGTTCCCTCCATTCTGGGCAGAAGAGGAATCAGTCAGCAGAAGATGCCCCTTCTAAATCAGCATTCCTGACATAGCTAGACCCAAGGGCATTGCATTGAGGCAAGCAGGGGAAATCACAGGTAGACAACTGGGGCCAGGCAACAAGGGAAATGTAAAGGAAGGCAGAAGTGGGTCTATCAAAGGATAAAGGGATCATTGGAAGGAAAGGGAACTTACGGACTTGGAGAAGCCCACACAACAGACACCTCGATCAAAAGCACCCAGGCCTAGCACGTGCAGAGTAGAGAGGGAGACTGAGTCCCAGACCCTCACGTGGGGAGGCAGAGGCTACACAGAAAGACAAGAGAGAAGTGTACTCGAAGTCAGAGACCTGACTACTCACCTTTTCTTCCACCCACGCTCGGGATACAGAACATCACCTCCCCCAGACTCCGGTCTCACTCTCAGACATTCCCAGGGGCTCTGTATCCTCCAGCTTCCCATATCTGGGACCTACATCCCAGGGGTCTCCAGGCTTTTTACCTTGCCCTCTTTGGTGGTCCCAGCCACTTGTCCTGTGGCGATAGTGACCATGTCAGGGTGAACTGCCAGGCTGGGCAAGGGAGGGAAGGGAGATTAAGGTCACAGGGGTTCCTTGATCTGTGAACTTTTAAATTCAACCTCCCTTTCCCTCCCACCTGCAAAAGGTTGGAACTGAACCTTTATGGGAGCTTGGAGAGCCCCAGCTTTCTCCCCATTTTAAAGATGAAGGGAAACTGAGGCGCAGAAAGGGGAAAAGACTTTCCATTTGTCCAAAGTTGACCAGGGAATCAGAGGAAGAGACAGGATTCCTTTCGGTCTCCCAGGCTGCATTCCTGGCCCCCTCCCCCTCCTTGGGGCGGGTCTTCCAATCTGGTGACGTCACCACGTCCGGGGCGCAGAACGGGGTGGAGAGGAGGGGGGAAGAGAATGTGCTCTGGGGGCGGGGTGGGGGCGGTGTCTTCTGGGACAATGAGGACTCCAAGGGTTGGTTCTCACCACTTGATGTCGTCAGTATGGCCCAAGTAGTGGCGCTGCCTCTGTTCCTCCACGCTGTAAAGGACGCCCACGGAGGCTACGAAGTACACGATCTCCCCCGTGGGCAGCAGGTAGAGGTTGGCCCGGCAGTCCCGACCCCGGTACCCGTAGCTGGGCCCACTGAATCAAGGACTCTTTGCTCTAGGATCACCGGGAGCCATTCCTCCCATCCCAGAATGCCCAGGTAGAACTGGCCTCCCCCAGAAGCCTTCTCACATTGCCTCAGGATAAAAGGTGCTTTGTGCACCTCCTCTCCTCATCCCAGAGTTCAAAGTTTCCTAGGTTACCCAAGGATTAGCTGAAACTCACTTCTGCCTGGGAAGCCATCTGAAGTGACCCTCATGTCCTTCTCCAGAAAACCCAGTTCAAACCATCTTTGAAAAATCTTCCTGGATTTTCTGAGTCTATACAATATTGCCTACTCCTCTCCCCCCACCCTATATTCACACTGTTCAAGGCTCAGGTGCATTCTGCCTCCACCCAGGAGCCTTCCCTGACAGTCCTCAGGACTCTCTTCTGATACTCATTACCCCTCCCTGTACTTCAGGACTCTGGTCAATGTCACCAGTCTTCAGTACCCACATAATGTTAAAGATCTAAGATCCTTGGAGCCCATGTGGTCCACCCTTCTTTGAGAGAGAAACTCAGCAAGCTGAGCTGGGAGCACTGGGATTCCAATCTAGGATCTCCTGACTCTCCAGTCTTTTCTTCTTGAGAGTCTCTGGTGTAATGGAGTCATTATCAGATTCAGAGCCAGAAAATCTGGGTCGGTATCTTTGCTCTGGACTCCTATGAACTGTGTCACACTGGGCAAGACACATGATTAGAGATAGAGGCGTCAGAAAGGCAGTGGAAAGGATCTAGACTTGGAGCCAGGGGAGAACTGACTTAGAATTCTGCCTCTGCTGCTTCAGGTCACTCAAGCTCCATTAACTCATCTATAAAGCACATCTGTCACAGGACTGTGGTGGGGATCCAATGAAATCTTCTATGTTACGGGAGGGATTGGGAAGTCAATCTATCCTCACTTAGCTAACCTCCTTTCTGTCCTCTGTACACCCTCTTATTGGGGTCTATGGAAAGGATACACCCAGTCCAACTTAAATCGTCTGGCAGGTAGCTCTGGGTGGGCATCCAGGCTATAAGTGGGTGCCACGGAGTCAGGGATCAACATGGATACTGGACGGCCCCGAAGAAACATCTTCACGGATCCCTCCTCTGTAGGAACAGCCTGTTCTAGTCAAGTGGTTGAGGCCCAGGTCTCTTCTCAGCTTGATATCTTCCCCTCTCCCAGTCTCTACCACCCACCTCCCCAAATTCCCACTCACCCAGGCTGAAGATAACTTCTTTGGTCTTGCTGCTGAGGGAGGGAGAAGGAAGCCATTAGTGGATGAGATGAGAGAGGGGGCAGCTTCCCTTTGCAGGTCTTACTGTAGTCCCCATCCCACCTTCCCAAAAGGTATCCTGGAGTCACAGACCCATTAGAGCCTTAGATGGCCTTAATCTTGTATTCAAAAATGTATCTTTAAGGTTTAGAATATGGAGTAGTGGGGCTGAAAAAGCCACCTGCTAAGGACAGGTGAGGAGAGCGTGACATTGGTGTGTCCGCTGTCTAGTAGGGCCTTTAGATCCAGACCAGCGCAAAGTATAATTTTACATCGGGGGAAACTGAGGCTGAGAGGGAGGTAGGGAAAGGTAACCCAGAGAAAGTTAACTAATTAGGAGGTAGAGTCAGGTGCTGAAGCTCCTCCTCTCCAAAGTTTAGCCTGGAGAGTTTGTTTTGAAAGGGGGCGTGGTTCGCAAGAGCGGAGAATTCTCGGGAATGGGGGTAGCGAGGAACTGTAGCGAGCACTGTACCCCTCTCCATCCCAGCCGACGCAGCAGCGCCAGACCCTTAGCCTCGAGATCGAGAGAGGTTAGGGGGAGGGGCGCGTTCCCCTTCCACAGTCCCAACGTGCAGGGAGGAGTTACTAAGGCCAGGCAAGAGCGTCCCGAGAAGGGAAAACTTGAGGGAACCCTCTCGAAGACAGGAACACTGGGTGACCCCAGGGACTGGGGAGGGGAAGGGTCTCACCCAGGTCCGAAGCTGCTCATGGCGGCGGCGGTGGTGGTAGTAGCTGCAGGGGTAAGGGTGGCGGCGGCGGGAGCCACTCTCCGAGAGGGAGGCGGGTGGGCAGGGCAGAGCCAGGAACCGGAGCGGCAGCTTCCTGCCCCTGGAGGTCCGGGCTCCACCCAGCCCTGGCCGCAGCCCTCCCTGGGCCGCCTTAAACACCCCGCCCCTGCCTGGGCTTGCACGCTCAGAGCGGACTCTGTAAGATTCTCTCTAGGAGTCTGAAAGTCGGCAGGCTCGTGGGGCTACGAACCTGTATCTGAGGACCCGGGTTCAAATTCCCTTTCTGTTGTCAATTACCTGTGTGACCTTGGGCAAGTTATTCCCCTTTGACTCAGTTTGCTGACCTCTAAGATGGAGGGTAGGTGGTTAGCAGTAGATGAAGTGCCGGGTCTGGGGTCAGCAAGACCCATCTTCTTGAGTTCAAATCCGACCTCAGATACTTACTAGCTGTGTGACCCAGGACTTCACCCTGTTAGCCTCAGTTTCCTCATCTGTAAAATGAGCTGGAGAAGGAAATGGCAAACCACTCCCATGTCTTTGCCAAGAGAACCCCGCAAGGGGTCATGAAGAGTCGGACATGAATGAAGACAATAACGAAGGGGCTGACCTGGAAGACCCTCTACTATCCGATCAAGTGCCTACTACGTGCCAGATGTTGACGCTTTGGTACATGTACTGGACATTGGGGATACAAAGAACTGCCCCAGTCAGAGAAGAATTGTATAGAAGGAAATCACGAATTCACATATAAGTAAATACAAAGTATATACTTAATAAAACAGCTACAGTGACAGTGGGGAACTACCTCATATATTGCTAGGACACAGCCCCTGTCCTGTCCTCAAGGATTTTTATATTCTAGAGGTGATAGGACAGAGGGGGATGGAGCCAGTGATTTCATTAGTGTGAGAGTCCTCCCAGCATGGAAACTCCCTCCACTAATGCTGGGCCACTAGTCATTAACTGATTCTCAAGAACCTCAACGGCTAGGACTTTAAGTGACTCACCCAAGGTCACACATCCAGTAGGTGACAATCAGGTGAACCTTCCTAACTTCCTTTCTTCCTAACAAGTCTTCCTTCCTAACTGTCCACTACTGAAACACACGACATGTACACAGACCTACGATATAGTATTATATACGATAATACAGAATAGTATGATGGGAGAAGGAAACCTGGAGGAAAACATGAGGAGTTGAGCACGGGCGGGGTCAGGACCGTCTAGGGAGAGGCAGACATTCCTCTAGGATTCTGAGATCCTACTTCGCCTGGAGGAGTCTGGTGTTCCTCATAATCCTCCGCAACCTTGCTTCTCCTCTCTGCCCCGCCCCCAGGCGAAGTCCCACCTTAATCGAGGCCCCGCCCCCAGACGAGGCCCCGCCTCCTACCCGTCCTTCTTGGCGCTGCAGTTGCTGCTGGAGGATGTGGTGCGGCTGCGCTCATCGCGGCGGACCGAGGAGAGGCGTTCCGGGGATGGGCAGCGCCGCCCGCTGTGGCTGGGCACAGAGAGAGCGGGGCTAGCTGCTGGAGACTCGCCTCTTCCCCCTCCCCTTTGCTGCTCCCTCGCTCCCCGTCCCCTCCCCGCCATAGGCTCCCTGATCTAGAATCAGGCCATCTAGCCCAAACCCCTAGTTTTAGAGAGGAGGAAATGGAGGCCTGAAAAGTTAAGTGACTTGAACAAGGTCACACAGGGCTGGGATCCCTGTAATCTGCCCTCCTTTTTCCTTGTCTTTCCGTACACTCTCGGAACCCTAGAGCCAGCATCTCCATGCCTCCATTCTTACCTTCTCCCCGAGGTCGCTTCCTTCTTGGGAGAGGAGGGGGATGTGGCGTAGCCTCCAGGGCGTCGAGGGGTCGTCATGCCATTCACTGAGGGTCGGGAGGGAAAGCCCTTCAGGAGCTGGCACACTGGGGAGAGGAAGAAAGGGAGGTCATTGGGTCAGAGAGTGTTTGAGCTGGATGGCACCTTTAGAGCTAGCTCACTTGTGGGTCAACCCTCTCATTTGACAGATGGGGGACCTGAGGCCCTAGAACCTAAGCAGCTTGTCTGAATTGACTGAACTACTGTTAGGTGGTAGAGTAGAGATCTGACCAAGCCTTCTTACTCCAAAACCCACTGTGCCTAGATGTCTCCCCAATTAAGCTTGGCCCACTCCATTGACCCTACTTCTACTTCAGCAGCCCTGCCCCCAACCCCATGCCCACCACCCCCCCAGTCCTATTCTATCCTGCTGTCAATTTTGGTCCTAAAATTTCAGAATGCTTTAAGATTTAAGTTTGAAAAGTGTAAGATCTTCAGAGCTTAAGAATGGATAATTTCAAGATTGCGTAGTTCTAAGAGATAAACTCTAAATTAGGAGAGAAATAAGGTGTAATGAGAATTCAGAGTTCAGGAAATCTGGACTCAGACACTTAATAAGTCAAGTTACACCAAAACAATTTCATCACTTCCCTGAGCCTCAGTTTCTCCTTCTATAAAATACAACAATAATATTTGTATTCCCTGTCTTACGTAGATTTTGTTTAGAACAGTGCCTTAAATTGAAATTATTAGTAAGATTCGATGGCTAAGAATGAATCTGAGGTATTCAAAGAAACATGGGAAGATTTATATGAACTGACGCAAATTTCACAAATAGAATCAGAGAAACAATGTGACTACAACAATGTAAAGAGAAAGAACAATTTAAACAATTTAAACCTGAATTCTGTTTAGTCGACAGTTTCCATACCTTTTAACTACCTGTGCCCCACATCTGAAACGTTCTCCCTTTTCACCTTCACCTTTTAGAATTCATGACTTCCTTCTGGGCATGAACACCACTTATGCCAGACATTTCCTGGTGTATTCCTCCCCTTCTCCTCTCCCAAAACTGCAAAGGGGAGGGAAGGGTTGCCTGCCTTACTAAGGTTGCTGTGTATTTACTTTGTATGTATCTTGGAAATACCTCTCTACATGCATGTCTTCTTGATAGAATGTAAATTTCTCAAGGGTAGGGGCTGTTTCCCATCTATCTTTGCATTTCTAACTTCTAGAGCAGAGGAGGCACTTTAAAATGGTGATTGATTGATTCTAACTTCCAAGCTTAATGGACATTAAGAGAATTGAAAATTGAGAAAGTATACCTCCTTCCCTAGCAGAGATGGAGAGACCATAGCAAGCACACTATATTGTGGGGATAGGGGAGATGCTGGACTCGGCATCAGGAAGACCTGGATTTAAATTCCATTTTAAGTACTTCCTGGCTGTGTAATCTCTTCAATCCTGGCCAGATATCTTTAACCTCTCAGATCCATCATCTGAAAAATGGCACTACTGTTGTAAGGACCAGAGAAGAATAAGATATACCCAGTGTTTTGTAAACCTTAGAGAAAGACTCCTTTATCAATGTGAACTATTTTGATATAATACTGCATATATCAGGGCTTCAACATCAGGAAGATCTGAATTCAAGTTCTACCTTGACAAGGAGAGACTGTGTGACTCTGACACTTAGCCTCGACATTCTCCCAGCCTTAGTGCTCGGTACATATTAGGTACTTAATAAATGCTTAATGACTCACTTACCGCCAACTTAAGCCATAAATTGCAGAGCAGATGCAATTTTTGAGCGGTGTTTCTCAATGGGAAACAGACCAAGGAAATAATAGATCAGGTCCTAAGGGGGCAGGAGTGAATATGCTCTCGGACTGGGTTCATGCATTGACTTTGCTGAATCATTTCTTTTAAAATCCTGGCGACAAGGAAAAGCTGGATTGAGGGGGGCAGGGTGTATTCACAAATGAAGGCGATGCACGCTGCCTGACACGTAACAGAGCTCACTAAATGCTTACTGACTTGATCTGACATGTCAAGACAGAAGGGATAAAATGTTTGTTAAACACTCCGACTAAGGTCTGGAAAGTCAGAGGTTTCTCTGGGTTGTCCAAGTCTCGGGGGTCAGTGTCTAGCTGGAGTTCTCAGGAGTTAAGTTCCCAGCACTGTGGTGCCCCGGCATCCTAACGTCGGAGGCTTCGGTGTTCAGCGGCCCTTGCCCGCCTACCTGTGGCAGCGGGGCCCAAGCGCAGCGGGGCCCGCCCCTTGGGGGTACCGCGGGCGCGGATCGCCGTTCCCTGCTCCTCGCACGCGCGGAGTCGGCGCAGGGCGTCCGCCAGCGCCGCCTTCAGCACTGCCAGCTCGTCCTCCTGCAGCTGCAGCCGCTGCTCCAGCGCCGACACGCGGTCGTCCACCTCCATGCCGCTCCCCGACAAACTGTCATCTAAAGGACGGAAGACAATGTGGAGAAGCGGGCACTCCAGGCCAAACAGGCGAGCGGTGTTCCTGCACGGCTCCCTTCGCCTCCTACATGACTAGGGGGGTCACACAAACGCTGGGGGATTCATGGGACCTGGCCTTAGAGCCGAAGGGCACCTCGGCAGTCACCTGATCCAACCCCATCCCTTCACAGAATAGAAAACTTAGAGTCAGGACCGTTAAGTGGCTTGCTCCAGGTCATACACACAGTAAATTGCAGAGGCTGGATTGGAACCCAGGTCCTCTGACTTCAAACTCTTCAGTCTAAAGACTTAGGACCGTGAAGGAAATGGGGTCGGAGAAGGGAGTGGAAAGGAAGCTTGGAATTATTTCCCATTCCTCCAGCCTCTGTTGTCCATTTCGAGGACACTCGACCAAATCGGGTCCCTCTCTTGGCCTTAGTTTCCCACTTTGGGAAATGAGAAGCCTGTTTGAAGGAGGTTGTATCTAAGGGACTTTCCAGCACTGACACTGTAAGCTTTAAGGTAACTAGAGCCCCCAAGTCTACGTTCTTTCGACCCCTCCCTCCAAAACACACAAATGCTCCACCCCAGAGCGAGTTGCAGGGATTAGATTAAAGTAGCGCACGGCGACCCCTAGCGGCACACGCAGGGAGTGCCGGCAGAGCGGCGAAAACTGGGAATTCTTAAAGCGAGGTGCGGGTCATTCCCTTGACAACCCACTCCTCAGTTCTCAGAGTCACTTCTCCCAGGTATATCTTGTTCACCCTGTCCCATTCTGAGCCCCACCCATCTCATCAGTCACCCCTCCCAGGCCTTCCTGAAGGGAGAAAGGCTGAGGACCCTCTCCCCTTTTCCCTATCTCCCAGGTATCAGGAGTCCCTGCTCCCACTTCTCTGGGTTGGTGGGGGAATAAGGGGGGCACCTGCCATCCTGAGGTCCGCTAGCTCCTCCCGTTAGGTCCGGGCTCCGCAGTGCCTCCAGCCCCGCCCCCTCCCGCTGCCCGCTGCCCAATCCCCTGCCCGAACTTCCCTGCCACCCCGCCCCCACTCCCCTCCCTTGGTCCGAAGCCAGCAGCCTGCAGCGGTCAGATGAGATGGGGGGCAGGAGGGTCTCTTTAGGTGGGAGGTGGAGAGGAAGAAGTAGGCGGACCCATACACGGTCCGTCATCCTATTATCTCTAATCTTCCCAGGTTGCATCTTCCCAAGATTCTGGCTGTATGAGAAGGGGGAAAGCAGGGGAGGGGCGTGGGGTCTGCATGGTCGGCACCTCTCCCCACCAGGAGAAGGGAGCAAGGCACCCCAGCCCTTCAGCTCATCAGCAGGCCCGCCCCCTAGCCAATTCAAGCCATCACACACACCCCTTTAACCTCTCAGGAGGAGTACCTGGCATGCACGGCTACTCTGAGGATTCCCCCAGTGCTTGGGAGGGGAGGGGAGGTGTTATATGGGGAGGAGAAGCCCCACTATTGGAGATCCTTCCCTCCCTTCCCTTGTCTCCGTTCCTCTTGTTCCTCAAGAGGGCCCCGCCCCAGAGATAGTTGCATCTGTAGGCATGGAGAGGAGATGTCGCATGCCACCCATGGTCCAGAGCCCTAGGGTGGAGGGAGCATCCTCTCCAGTTTGAGCACTCTCTTTATAGGAATCTTGGCAGCCCCCCTCCACACCGTTCTCTCCCCGGCATCTCTCACTCCCCTAGCTCCAGGCAGCCCCAGCTAAAGTCCTTTCCCCACCTCCCCCTGCTGGTTTTCTTCCCCATCGCCTTTGTCTGTCTGCTTCCTCCCATACTGGTCACCCTCATCCTTCCTAATTTCTCTTAGGCCTCTATCTCTTCCCCCTCCTCTATCTCCCTCAGTGTTCTCAATCCACCAAGACTCCACTTCCCTATAGCAGTTTGTCCCTTTCACTCTGTCTCCTGCCCAGAGGACCCATGTTCCCTTGGTTGCCTCAGTTTCCCCTAGGCCTGTCCAGCCCCACATTCCTCATTGCTGGAATCCTTCTGTTCTCCTGCCCTTCCCAGGTTTCTCATCCCACTGCTGCAGCATCAAGTCCTGGTCCTCAGTCTCCTCCTATCCTCCATCTCAGCCAGCTGCTCCAGTACCCTTGGATCCCACCTTCCCCATAAGTCTCTGGTTCTCCCCTCCGTCTCCATCCCCCAGGTTTTTGTCTCTCAGTCTGCAGCCCCTCAGCCTCAGGTCACCCCCACCACTCCATCTTCCTCCTTTACTCTCCTCCACCCATTCCCTCATCCCTCCTGTCCCCAGCTTTCTATTCCTCTTCAATCGTCTCTCAGGTTCCTCAGCCATGCCTCCCCAGTTGTTCATCTCACCTGTTCTTTATGTCCCTCAGTCCCATTAGATACCTTGGTCCTCACCACTCCCCCATAGTTCAATCTCTTTCCCATAGCTCTCAGTCCCCTCCTTCCTTTTTTCCCACCTCTCCTCTACCACCATGTTCCCTCAGGCAAGGAGGGAGTGGAGCTAGAGTTTTACCTCCTTAGGTTCCTCATGCCCCTGGCCCTCTGCCCCATTCCCCTAACATTTTTCAATTCTACCCTGCCCCTATCACCCACTACTCCTATTGCCTCAGTTTCCTCAGTTTCTTTTCCCCCAGTTCTCAACCCCATAACCTCCAATCCATCCTCTGTCCTGATCTTCCCAGGTCCCTGGTCTCCCCTTACTCTCCAAACCCTCTATTGCCTCAGTTTCCCCAGTCATGTGCTCTCGTCCTTCCAGTGTCCCCTATCTTTGCCTCCTCCTGTTCCCTGCATCCCCTTCCTTCCTCCTCACTTCTTCTCCCTCTGGATTCTCTCAACTCTCAGCCCTTTCTCCTCCACGCCCCTCCCCGCCCCCCACTCAAGGCTTGAACTTCCTCCCGTCTTCCCCAGATTTCTCCCTCCTTGGCCTCAGTTCATCTCCAAGCTCCCACTACCACCACCTTTGTGTCCTTGCGGGTGGGGAAGGGTGGGAGGAGATAAAGGATGTAGCAACTACGACCCTGCCCTTCCCCTATCGTCCTCAACCCCCTCAACCTCCAGTAACCCCCTCCCCTTTGTTGCCTCAGTTTATCCCCGGGTTCCCCATCACCACTATGCCTGCCCGCCTGTGGCAAGAAGCTGTAAGAAAGGAGGGGAGGATGAGGCGGAGCTTTGCTCTCTCTTTCATCTCTGTCAGCTCCCTCTTGAACACACACACCCTCTTTATTGCCTCAGTTTCCCCCGGGAGCACTTCCCCCCGGTTCTGTGATCGGGAGGGTGTCAATGAGGGGGCAAAGAAGGAATGAGCTGGGATCCCGAATCGGGGACTGACCGTGGCAGAAGCGAAGCAGAGAGGAGGTGTCGTACAGGCCGGGGGGGCAGGCCGGGCCCGGCTCCCGCTCTCGCTCAGACATCGCTGCGATCCCAGCCCGGGCCCGGCCTCCCGTCGCCATGGTAACCAAATTCCCTCCCCCCCTTCCCGGTATCCTTTTCCACCCCCTCCTCCCGAAAGTACAGGCGACGGCGGGCGGCGGAGACCGGATCGGCGCCCCACACTACCTCAGACCCGGGGCTCTCCCCACCTCAGCCTCCTGATTGGCTGCCCTTCGGCCAATGGGGCTTCAGCAGAGCCAAGGATGCTAAGAGCCCGGGGCTACCCGGATCCCCAACACCTTCCCCCTCCCCCACTTCAGGGAACCCCGCCCCCGCAACCCTCACTGCTTGTCATACTCAGCTCCAATCCCAATATTTTAGCCCCGCCCCAGGACACACCCCCCGTTCTAGGCTCCTGCCTTATCCCCACAACTGCCTCCAGAAGTCTCCTTACATTCGGCTCTCCTAGGTCCAAACCCCTTCCCAGACTCCTCAGCCCGGAATCAGAACTCTCCTCCTGGTCTATGCTCCTTGGTCCACAGTCTGATCTCCTTCGTCCTCCAGCATGCTTCCTTGCCTCGCTATAGGTCTTCCTCAACATCCCACGGGAAAACTGAGGCTTAGAAGAGCTAAGTGACTTCTAACAAAGCCATTACCTAAGTCCTTTTGGTTATAACAGGTTGCCTCTCAGAACCTCAGAACCTTCCAATCACAAGAACTTGGGACCTTGGAATTTATCATCTCAGCGCCTC
This sequence comes from Bettongia penicillata ogilbyi, assembly GCA_023548195.1. Classification (NCBI taxonomy): domain Eukaryota; kingdom Metazoa; phylum Chordata; class Mammalia; order Diprotodontia; family Potoroidae; genus Bettongia; species Bettongia penicillata. The sequence continues at coordinate 2,553,191 of JAJHZJ010000310.1, read as the reverse complement.
CAAATCTTAGAACCTCAGAACCTTAAGGAACAGAACTGTAGAGTCTCAAAACTACAAAAACCCAGAACCCCCAAACTTTGGAATCTCTTGGCTCAAAGCCTTTATAACCATAGAATCTCAGACCTTTATTTAGCACCCCTTCCCTTAATTTGAACTTGCACTCATAGTTGTCCTCAGAGGTCCTCAGAAGACTTCTCCTACTCCCAGGTTCTAAGATACCACTGTGGACCTGCACTCCTAAAATCCTAATTCACAAGTCTCCAATGATGAGCCTTCCCTAAAGTCAGAAGTAGATACAAGTAGTTCATAGCAAAGAAATCTTAGAGGAACAGTAAGGTACACAGAACACATGGCCACTCTAACTGGAGTTAGCCAGAATTCATTCTCCCTTGAGTCCACAGTGGGCTCTCTTCTCTGCTGCCAGGGTTTGAGCTCCTTGCAATTGTTTCTTGCCGCTAGAATTATTGCATCTCTGTGTCTAATCTTGTTTGGAGGTTGTGTTTCTCTGTTCCTTGCTGAATGAGATTACCTCCTACCAGTAGCTTCAATACTGAGGCTTCACATACCATTCCCCGCCCCACCCCACCCCCACCCCCCGAAGAGGAGGCATTCTTTTCCCCAGGCAGAGTTCTTTCTCAAATGTTGGTTGCCACTAGGGTGAGTGAGTATTTAATGGTCTTTATTGGTGTGGCCAAGCTCCACCTGATCAATGAATGGGCTTCTCTTCCAAGACTTCTTCCCATTTCACAAAAGGATGAAAGGCTGTATTCAAATCTTAGAATCTCAGCACTTTAGAATCTCTCTGAACTTCAACATCTTAGACTCTCAGAACTGTACAGTGTCAGAATCTGACCATGATGAAGCAGAAAGTGAGCTGTCTTGGGAGTCAAAGGACCTGGGTTCAACTTCCTGTTTTTGTTAAGTCTTCATTCATTTCTGACTCTCCATGACCCCTCTTGGGATTTTCTTGGCAGAGATACTGGAGTGGTTTGCCATTTCTTCCCCCAGCTCATTTTACAGATGAGGAAACTGAGGCCAATAGAGTGAAATGGCTTGCCCAAGGCTACACAGCTAGTAAGTGTCTGAAGTCAAATTTGAACTCAGGTCTTCCTGACTTCAGGCCTGGTGCTTTATCCACTGTGCCACCTAGTTGCCCTACCCTGTCACTAATAACTGTGTGACCCTGGGCAACAACAGTCCTACCCAATTATTCAACCAACAGTTTCCTCATGGGTAAAATGAATCAATGAAGAAAATGAAGATAAATTCTAAGGTTCCTTCTAGCTCTTGATCTATGATCCTTGGAATTTCACAGCTATAATAACTCAGAAGCATAAAAACTTCAAAATCTTAAAACATATGATCCTTAGAACCTCAAAACCTCAAGGTTCTGAGACCCAAGTCCAGCCTCAGAGGATAAGAACCTTAGCACCTTTCAACCAATTTTGACCAATATCCAAGAATGTGCAAAGAGTTAGCGTTAGAGGTTGTGGTGGCTCACAGTAGATCTACGAACTTCTAGATCTTAGGACTTCTCAGGAACTGGAACTGTGGAGCTAGAAAAAATTTGGGGCCACTAGTCCAAGGGAAAGTTGGAGCTCAGAAAAATCAGATCACTGCGACAGAGAGAGCTTAGATCTCTTCATTCTTGTTTGGAGAGTCTTTCTGGTCCTGAGAGCTGAAACCCGGGCTTTGGGGTACGCCCTTGGGAGGAGGAAAAAGAGTGAAACTGCTTATACATACACACACACACACACACACACACACCCCACACACACCAGTTAGGGAAAAGAACCCAGAAAGTCAGCTTTGTCCCTCCCTCCACCAGGTCCAATATAAGAACAGTATTCTCTCCCCTAATCTCTACCTGGGCAACTCAGGAAGATAGAGAACTGGGATGGAGGGGATGGAGGGGATGGAGGGGATGTCCACAGGGAACTGACCCAGATCATTGCTCGCCTCTCCCTCTCTCCAGAGGCCCAGTGCTGAGAAAAAAGGGTTGACTCCGGAACCGACAATATTTGCTCCCTGGCTTCAAGGGAGTCACTATGACAACCTAAGGATTTGGACTCCAGACTGTGGAGGGAGATAGGCAGAGACTGGGAAGGGGGAAAATATATATTTGTCTACATATATATATGTGTGTATACACACACACATTTCTCTCTCTCCATATATACATATATATTATATATAGAGTCATTCACATATAGTATATATATATAAATATAGCATATATTCATTATAATATATACACATATTATATGTGCAGAGACATATAGATACAGAAATATGTGTGTATGTGTAGAGACACATACAAGTCAGAAAAGCAGAGAGAGAAAAAGCTACAGACAGAAAACATGTAAAGGAGAGAGTCAGACAGACCACGACAGAGAGTCAGGGTCAGACCGCCAAGACTCCCTCAGATAGGGCCAACCTTCCTGATCCTCAGGCTTCTACCCAAGGGAGGAAAGTTAGCATTAGCAGGAGTAGTTTGTCTCCCGTCCGTGTGGGTGACAATATGAGCCTAGATGAGGTGAGGGTCTATAGGGAGCTGGGCAGTGAAGAGCAATAGGGGAGTGTTGGCTGCCCTGTCTGGTTTTGTATCTGATCTCTAGCTCCCCTGCTACTGGGTCTCTCATTTTTTTGTCTCTTTATGTGTGTCATGCCTCTGTGTCCCACCTCCCCTCCCCCAATCCCACCCCATCAGCAGTGCCCTCTCTCTCCCCTGGAGACCTCATTTCTCTGCCTCATCGACCTTACCATCTGCCTAGACTCCAGGGCCCTGCCTTTTCCCCCAGGATCTGTTTCCTGCCCCTGCTGTCTTCTCAGCCCCAGGCCACAGTCCCTTGACTAGTCTGGCAGTCCTTGGGGGGTGTCATTTAGGAGAGGCCCTCAAACCCCAAGCCAGGAGAAAGAAAGAAAGTGAGATACTGTGTCTGGGATACAGACAGAAACATAGCAGAAAACAAAATATACTCACAGAAACTCAGAGAGAATGGACATAGGGATCGAGGAGGAGAAACAGAGAAAGGCGAAGAAAGATGTCTCCAGTCTCCTCTCCTTTCCCTATTGTGTGTTTGTCCTTCGTTGCCAAAGAAGACCGTGCCATCAGAGAAATAATGACATGACTTGCACTTGACTTTGTTTTGAGTGAGGGAGGGCTGTGCAGGTCACCAGCCTCACTTCTCCTCCAGAACCATCTGAATCCAGTGACCTGATATTCCTCAGGATGACTGGAGATGACCCAGGATGAGGCAATTACGGTTAAGTGACTTGTCTAAGGTCACACAGCTAGTGAGTGTCAAGTGCCTGTCCCTACTGGATCCAAAAAGGAGGATGGAGTAGGAGGAGAGCTTGGGGGGGGTGGGGGGGTTCAAACACCTGAGTCCTATATTTAGGGATCAACTCATCCCAGTGCTCATCTCCTGAGGAGACTGTTCATTCCATCCCGTCCTGGGTTTCTTCAGTGCTTTGAGATCTCAGAGAAGAACTGTGGGGCAAGGTTCAGAAGGAGATCACACAGACCAGTCTTCTCCTTCCTACTTCACCTGAATACCACAGCCAGGGGATACCAAGGACAGACATTATATTTTTCACAATGTCTTTCTCTTTTAGTTTTCTCACTGTTTCTGGGGCTCAGTTTCCTTCTCTATGGAATGGGAAAATGGGTTTCTGGTGAGTGGGTATGGGTGTTTATGAATATTCAAGACATTGATGAATATGTATGAGCTCTTTTGCAAATGAAAGGAGGTTTTCTTTCTGTTCCCCGAGTCTTATAACCACAGGTGAGATACAAGGACATACAAGAACATGTCAATGGAATCAGAGACAGAGGTCCAGACAGACAATATACAGGGTGTCCCAAAATCAGTTTCATTTTAAGTTTATTAAAGACCTTTGGTGACATCTTATAGTTATATCTATTGATGCTTGTGCAATTTTCCATAAAATTAAAAAAAAGATCATTGGGACTTGGAAGCACCATGGTGTAGTGGACAGATTGCTGTACCTGGAGTCTAGAAAATTTGGGTTTGAATTTGACTGTGTGACCCTAGGTAAGTGACTTAAGTTTTCTGGGTCTCTGTTGAACTTAATGACCTTTAAGATTCTTTCCAGATCTAAATAAATGATACTATGATCTTTCCTATCACAGCAAAGCAAAGAAAAACAAGGGGAGAAATTGAGACCCAGAGAAACAGAAGGGACAGATACTCAGACACAGAAAGAGGAAGGGCCAGAGAGGAGAAAAAGAAACCCCTGTGTGTTTCTTCTGCTCCATTTTCCTTTCATCTGTGGGAGACACAGGATGACTGAGAGACTGGCAGAGGCAAAAACAAAGGCCAGTTGGAGGTTAAGGTCCTTTCCAGCTTCTAAATCCTAGACAAGAATGAGAGGGCACATACACACACACACACACAGAGGCAGGATGAGAGAGAGCCTTGGATAGGTATAGGAGGGTTGAGCCTGTGACGGACTCCATGTGTGATAATAAGTGTTTGCACACACCCTGGGGCGGAGCTCAGAACCCAGAGCCTGGAGAAGAGAGTGAGAGGAAGAAGGACAAAGCAGCAGCCACAGGTGAGAGAACAGGTAAAGGAAAAACCCAGACCTTTTGCTTGCTCTCCTCTCTCTCTCTGTCTCTCTCTCTTTGTCTCTCTGTCTCTGTCTCTCTCATAAAACCTTGGAGATGACCTCATGTCTTTTGTCTCCCCTTATCAACATTTCTTTCAATATCTCTCTCTCTCTCTCTCTCATAAAAACTTGGGGATGACCTCATGTCTTTTCTCTCCCCTTATCAACATTTCTTTCAATCTCTCTCTCTCTCTCTCTCTCTCTCTCTCTCTCTCTCTCTCTCTCTCTCTCTCTCTCTCTCTCTCTCTCTCTCTCTCTCTCTCTCTCTCTCTCCCCTCTGTCCATCTCTGTGTCTCCCTTTCTGTCTCTTTGACCTCACATCTTTTCTCTCCCCCTACCAATATTTCTTTCTGTCTCTTCCTCTGTCTTTCTCTGTGTCTCAGTGTCTCCTTCCCAACACAGGTGATGGGGATTTGGAGGTAGGTGGGGAGATGTAGGTGGGTTGGAGGCAGAGGAGAACAGTTGGGACAGAAAATAGAGCCACCTTTTCTCCCTCGTTCAGATGCCTTAGATACCTGGGTTCCTCTCTACCTACCCCAATCCCTCTCTAGTTTCCAAATCAAGATCTGAGGTGTTGTCAAGAAGGAAGGTAGTGGATGGATCCCCTCCTGAGGAAGGCGGGAAATGGAAAGTACGTTGAGATATGTGGCAGAACAGAGACTAAGCCAACAGTTCTTGGAGGGAATGGGAGGTGGGGTGGGGCAAACAGTCCATTCCTTCATTCTCAGTCTGGTATGGGGAAGCACTGAAAATGATTGAAAAGTTTTCCAGTTGTTCAGTCGTTTCAGTCGTGTCCGACTCTCCATTTGGGGTTTTCTTGGCAAAGACACTGGAATAGTTTGTCATTTTCTTCTCCAGCTCATTTCACAGATGAGGAAACTGAGGCAAACTTGCCCAGGGTCACATAGCTGGTAAGGGTGTGAGGCCAGATTTAAACTCAGAAAAATAAGTCTTGAAGACAGGCACTCTACCTGGCTGCCTTATAATTAGAAGTTAGGGGAGATTAGAAGCCATCAACCAAATCCTCAGTTTCTGCTGTGGATCTCAAGGTGCTTTCTGGAAAACTCAGAAACAGCTTGATCTAATGGGTTGAAATCCTCTTTCTTTTTCTTCATTTTCTCTGTACAATGGGTATTGTAATAATATTTTCCATTCCCCACCTTCCTCAGGAGGGTTCCATCCACTACCTTCCTTCTTGACAACACCCCAGAACTCAAAACTTTTAAAAGCTAGAGAGGGATTGGGATAGGGACAGAGGAACCCAGGTGTCTGAGGCATCTGAATGAGGGAGAAAAGGTGGCTCTATTTTCTTTTTCCCAACCGTTCTCACAGGGTAGTTAGGAATAGGGACTGGATCCATGATTTTTATTGGTATAGAGAGCTACTGGGTGAGGAAATTCCCTCTGCCAATACAGATTAGCTCTTCCCTTCAATTTAATAGTCATTAGATTACATAGACTAGGGTATCAAGATGCCTTAAGATGAGGTGACTTTTCAGGGTCACAGAGCTAAGATGTGTCAGAATGCTTCCTGGCTCCAAAGTCATCTGTGTCTCATGCTACTCTGCCTCCCATAAGATTGTTAAAAGGAGCTCCGAGGCACTCCTGGAACTGTGGGCTCTGAAGGCCAGATTCCTTCCTGTGATGTTGACATCTCCACTTGTCCTGATTCTCTTGCTGTCCCATCCAGTCCTGTGGAAAGCACAAGTAAGGTGGCCATAAGGGCTTAGAAATTCTCCTGGGGGTGGAGGGGGCCAAAGGATAAGAACCCACCCAGGACCACTAATGGTGGGTTTACAGATGCCCTCCTCATTCCCAAGTAATTAAGTCACACGATCAACTTTTCCAGTTTTTAAGACACCCCTCAGTTTAGATGGCTACTCTAGACCACCTCCTTTCCCTTTCTCACACCAGCCTGCAAATCATGCCCCCTTGCCCCTTGCTGATACCTTACAAATCTGGAATAAGTACAAGATCCTCTATAGGAGAAGGGGGGGCACATTTCAGGATACAGAGGACGGGGCAGATGGGATGGGTTCTGATGGCTTTCCAAGAGGGTTTTAAGCCTCACAACCAATTGTGGCAGAAATTCCAAGATCCCTTCCTCTTCTCCTGTGTACCTGGGGGTCTGGGGAAGAGGGTTCTTTCTCCACAGGCCAAGTTTCCAAGGAGTACAGTGGATGAGGCCTACCGTCAGTGGCTACAGTACCAGGCTCAGTGCCAGGAGGCTCTAGCTGCTGCTGAGCCATTGGCAGGTGAGCTGGGGCTCCTGAGCAATGAAGTAAGTGGGCTGATCTGAATCTCAGAAACAATCTGGGGGAAAGGATCAAATGCATACATGCCACAATTTGGGCTGATGGAGATGTCTTTACAAGACCCAAAGTGTCTCAACTGTGGGTACTGGGGGATGGCTGTGGATGTATTCGGGCAGAGTGAAATGTATGTGTTGGAGGAGGAGGGTAGGAAGGGATTGGTGGAATGACCAGTCTGTCCAGACCTAGGGGAAAGCATCAAGGGTGGGCATTCCATGGTATAGATAGTTCACAGATTTGATGGGTCATGCTTAGCTAATGAAGGAAGGGAGGAGGAGGTTAAGGCAGCCATTAGAGTCTATGGGAAGGATAGGAGAAGAATCCACCTCCTTCACAAATCCATATTTTCTGCCTCTCTCCTCCCCACCCTCCTTGGGGAAGCTTGGGAGATGGAACTGGGAGTAAACATCTTTGCCCCCTTTGCTTCCTCCTCCCCCAGGCCTTGCCTGCAATGGGACCTTCGACATGTATGCCTGCTGGCCCCACTCACCCCCTAACACCACAGCCAGTGCCCCCTGCCCCTGGTACCTGCCCTGGCACCAGGAAGGTGAGGATTCCCTCCTTTGGAGGGTAGCAAAGAGGCCCACCTCTTGAGGCTTTGAGTCTGAGACTGCCTCAGTTTCCCTTTTCTACCTGTTTTGGGGTTTCTCTGTGTCTCTCCTTTCTCCTCTCTGTGATTCTGACTCGCTATCTCCATCTCTTGGTGTTTCTCTGGTTCTGTGGTTCTTTGAATCTCTCAATGTTATCAGAGTCTCTTTGGTTTCCTAGATTCAAGACTTTGTCTCCCCATGGGACCTTGGGAAAGTCATCCCTCCTGCATGGGCTTCAGCTTTCCCCTCACCTGGTATAAAAAGAGGAATTGGGTTAGATGTTCTCCATGTCCCTCCTATTCCATGTTCTAATGACTTGTAGGCTCAGGGACCCCCAGGTCTGACACACTCATACTGAGCTCCTCTTTCTCTGGGAGCATCTCTGTATTTCTATCTAGAATGGCACAAGAGACAAGGACCTGGGTTTGGAGTCAGGAAGACCAGGGTTCGAATATTGCCTCAAACTATGTGACCCTGATCAAGTCACTGAACCTTTCTAGGCCTTAGTTTCCTCATCTGTAAAATGAAGAGGTATCTTCCAGCTTGAAATCTATGATCCTGTGAGATCTCTTAGTACCTACGGGTGCCTCTGGGTCTCTGCCCCCCTCACCTTCCATCCTGACATCACACCCCTCCTCCAGCCTGGTCTCTGTCTTTCACCTTCTCTATAGTGACCACCGGCTCTGTGCTGCGTCTTTGTGGGGCTGACGGTCAGTGGGGAACCTGGAGGGACCATTCCCAATGTGTGTCTCCAGAGACAGAGCAGGTCTTCCAGGTGAGATTATTGCCCTTTCCTCAGGGAGACTCTGGAAAAATCTCAATGTCTCATGGGAAAGTGTGCTATTGATGTCAGGGCTGTGTGCTGAGCTCTGAGGGTCTTCTTTCCTCCAGAGTCAAAGGCTCATCCTGGAGAAGCTGCAGCTGGTGTATACGGTGGGGTACTCACTTTCCCTGGTTGCCCTGTTGCTGGCTCTGCTTATACTCAGCTCCTTTAGGTAACTGGTCCCAGAGGAGAGACAAGACCCTGTCCTCAGAGGGCCCCTAGTCTAAAGAGAGACTCAGCTTTGCTCTTTAGGAGACTCTGGATGGGTGGGGGGAAATATGTGAGGGTGAAGGACAGATATGTTTTCAAGCATAAGGGCCTTTAGAGGGATGATGGATCAGACTGGTTGTTTGGCTCTAGAAGAGAGGACTTTTAGGTTCCACATCAGGAAGAGCTGTCCAAAACTGGAATGAACTGTCTTGGAAGGTGGTGGAGTCCCCTCTCTATAGACATCTTCAAGCAAAGATAGGATGACCATTTGTTGGGCGAGGATGGAAGGTCAGCCCAGGGCAGGCTTCCTTAGGGAGAACTGGAAAGGAAGTATATGGAGTATGTGTTTGGGGGAGGGGGAGAGAAGTGGAAAGCTGGTGGCTATGGGGCAGGGTCAACAGATTCTGTCCTGACCCTCACCCTCTAGGAAGCTTCGATGTACCCGAAACTATATCCACATGAATCTGTTCATCTCCTTTGTCTTCCGGGCAGCTGCTATCCTCACTAGGGATAAGCTGCTGCCCACCTTGGGCCTTCACATTGGAGACCCATCTCAGGTACTCCCTGACCAAGTGATCTCTGGATCCTCCCTTCCTTTCCCCTTCCAGTGTGGGCACAGTACCTGCAGTTCTAATATGCTGACCCTCTATGTTCTCCATTCTAAGTGGCTTCCCAACAAGGACAGTCTATGTTTTATGCTTTATAATCACTGGACTCCATCACCTTCCTCTCATCCCCCTTGGCTCACACCCACTCACTATCTGACTTCCCACACTCTCACCTCTTTTCCTCCCCCTGTACCAGGTCTAGAAGAAGGAAACTTTGTCTGGGGAGAACATCAGCTTGATGAAGTGGGTTGGGGTGGGAAGAAACGGTTGGCTGTTGGGAGAGGGAGTCTACCCTGGGAGGTTTACCTCTATGTGCTTCTGATTTTCTCACCCACCCCCAGACCCTTGGCACTTGCCGAGTGGCCCAGATTCTGACCCAGTACTGTGTGAGTGCTAACCACACATGGCTGCTGGTGGAAGGTGTATACCTGTACAGCCTGCTGGCGCTGATGGCCTTCTCAGAAGATAGTCACTTCAAGTGCTACCTGTTTCTTGGCTGGGGTGAGTCTTACAAGTGCCTGACCCTCAGTGCTCCCCACTTGACAATACCACGAAGTCCTGGGCTAGTGCCCACAGAGAAAATAAAGGGGTGGACTAGATTACCTCCTACCTCTGAGATCAACAAGAATTTAGCTCTGACTGTGGGCCAGTACCTGTGCCATCTTGGGGGGGGTTGGGAGGGTGGGTCTTGGGGGTGGGGATGCAAAGGCAAAAAGCAGTGCCTGCCTTCAAGGAGAATATATTCACATGGGAGAGATGACGTGTAAAGATTTAGTTCACACAAGATTTATACAGAAAGAGCGGATGAAGAGCATCTGAACAAAGGGAAAGCATTTCTAGGACTTTTAGGAATTTTACATTTCCTGGCCTTAAAAAGTTTCAGACACACAGACAGCCCCCATCTCTGGACAGGCAGTAGGGAGTATCTCCCTGTCTTGTGACCTCTGTGCACGTGGCTGGTTTCACAGGGGGCCCCGCACTCTTTGTCATCCCTTGGGTAATCTCTCGACACCTCCACGAGAACACTCAGTGAGTGAAAGTGGACGCCAGGAGGCGGAGCCAGTATGGAACGTGGGCGTGACTTGCGGGAAGGAAGGGATGGACTGACATAGTGGGCGGGGCGGGGTGGAATATGGGGCATGACCTGCACAGAGGCAGGGCCAGGATAGAACAGGAGGAGGACCATGGAGAGTTCCTCTTACAGGTGCTGGGAACGGAATGAGATCAAGGCAATCTGGTGGATTATCCGTGTGCCCATTCTCGCCATCATCTTGGTAGGATTTCTTATTCCCTGCCCCATAGATTAGTTCTTGGTTTTATTCAAGACGCCTGCGCCAGCAGCCTCCGCACCTCTTTAGTTGATGCTCTGTTTCAGCCTAGCTTGGGGTGTTCTAGGCTCCTTTCGCAGGTCTCTCCCTCTGTCAGAGGCTAGCCTCATTTCCCACTCCAACCAGGAAGCCCTCTTTGACCATTTTCTCCTCTTCTGAGCCCCCTACTCCTGACTCTGTGGGTGCCCTCCCCCCTAGCAGGCTTTGAGAGTAGGAGTACTCAATATTCCCTGAGGCTCTCCAAGACCCCAATCCCCCAGACTTAGCCTCAATCCTATCCTAGTGGGGTAGGGGGGAGTGTGAGGGAGAGGCTCGATAAATAGGACAGATGGATGGAAATGAACTATAACATTCCCAGATTCTATGATGTTCAGATTCTAGGTCTAATCTTCCAGAGCTGTAAAGTTCTAATCTGTAAAGTTCCTGAATTACAACTGTCCCTGGTCTAAGGTTCTAACAGTCTATGAGTCTGGAACCCTCCTGCTCCTTAGCTTCTTACTCCAACAGTATTGCCCTTTCCCCCAGCATGACCCTTCCCTACATTTTGTCACTCTCTTCTTCAGGTTAATTTCCTTATCTTCATTCGAATTCTGGGCATTCTGCTGGCCAAGCTGAGGGCCCACCAGATGCGCTGCCAAGACTACAGGTTCAGGTGTGTGTGTGAGGAAATAAGAGTCACTGGGGTCAGGGAAGATTCACCAGGGGGGAGGGGTAGAAGGGCCTTGGGGCTTCATATTTCCTGTCCCCCCAGGCTGGCCAGGTCCACGCTGACCCTTGTCCCCCTCCTGGGTATACATGAGGTAGTGTTTGCACCTGTGACAGAAGAGCAAGCAGAAGGCAGCCTTCGCTACACCAAACTCTCTTTTGAGATCTTCCTCAGCTCCTTCCAGGTAGGGTGCTGGGACAGGATCTGTCTCAATGCCATTCCAAATCCACCACCTGGCACCCTTGCCCCTTCACCTCAGAGCCTTTAAATAGCAGCCCAGCCTGGTTCAAAAACTGATTTAAGAAGTCTTCCCAGATTGGATCCCACCCCTAATGCTCCAAATACAAAAATTTTCACCTCTGATAATATTTTTGAAATTGAAAACTGTTGTCTAATACCGCCCCCCCCCCCCCATTTATATTTGGGAAAGTTTAGGGCCTGAAAGGGAAAGGGATGCATCTAATAGCAAGTCTTTTGACTCTCACACTTGCATGTCAACCAAGAGCAGATAACATAACTCACATTGCTAGGGTGCACCAAGACTCACAAAAAGGGAGGGAAGGCAAACATTACCAGATTTCTTAGGAGGAGAGAACACCAGATTTGGAGCCTTATCAAGACTGAAGTCTTGGCCCTTTCTTTAGGAGAGGGCTCATGTATTCCCATAAAGCCCTTGTATTCATTCAATGTCTTCTCTCCAGGGACTCTTTGTCAGCATCCTATACTGTTTCATCAACAAAGAGGTATGAAGTCCCCAGACCCACTATGATCTTCCTCCCCTAAGTGGGCCAGTTGATCATGGTCACATCTTACCTTTACCTCTTGGCCCTCGAAGGTCCAAGCTGAGATCCGAAAACAATGGCAGCGATGCCGGCTGGTCCACGGTCTCTTGGATGAGCAACGTCTGTCCCGGGACCGCAGTACTTCTAGCCATGCAGCCGCCCCCTGCCTCTCCATATGCAGCAGGGCGCTGGATGGGGAGGGAAGGGAGGTCAGCCCAACTTCTGAGAGCTCCTGCTAGGAAAGGCTCTGACCATCGATGCAGGTGTGTTTAGCAAAAATGTAATAACTGCCATACATATTTCCAGCCCCAATTTGAATTTTATGGAGCTCTTTCCGTGGCACAGCCTTGGGCTGGGGAAGGTGGCACAAGGTTGATTATTCCTTTTACAGAGGAAAGAGGTGAGGTTCCAGAAGCCTCCATGACTCGGCTAGGGGCATGCGAGTAGGAAGAGGCAGAATTATGAACTCAGACAAGGAAGGGCAGGGGTCTGTGCTGAGGAGCCCCAAATGGAAGAATAGAATTATATAGGATCTGAGAGCTGCAAGGGTCATTTAATCCAACCTGCCCCGGGCTAGGGGTCCCTCTGCGGCATCCAGCCTCCTGACAGGAAGCTCACTACAACACTATCTCCCCTCTCCCACTCTTGGCAGTCCATTCCATCCTTAAGACAGCTCATCATTAGGAATTATTCTCCCAGTGAGAAGACCAATTCAAAGGCCACTTCTGCCACTGACTTTCTGTGTGACTTTAGGAGAAATTCTCCCCATTCTCTGGGCCTCAGTTTACCCATGTATGATATCTGAGTATCAAGTCAAAATTGAAATTCCTGCCCTCTGGGACCAAGCAGAATGAGTCCTTCAGACAGCAGAAGGCAGAGATTGTGTCATAAAACCACAGTTTCAATCAATAGTCATGCACTCCAACTTGTACTTGGAAAAAAGAACAACCTCCTTGTGTAACCTGGACAAGTGGCCACCCAGACTGGGTTTGGGGATCTCCAGTGAAAAGGAATTTACTATGTCCCAAGACAGGCCCTTCCAGTTCAGGATGACCCATCACTGGGGCATTTTTTCCCCCTGGTTATCAAATTTGCCTCTTTTCAACTCCCCCCTACAGCTCATGGTCCCGTCCTCTGGGACCAACCATGGCCAGGGTGGACTGCTCCTCCATACATCCACTCTGTCTTCAAACACTTGAAGAGAGCCGTCATATCCTCCCAAATCTTCTCTTCTCCAGAGTAAATGAATCCCCAGCCTCTCCTCATTTGATGGCCCTTCACCACAGTCATTTCCTTCCTTTAGACTCTATCAGGGTCTTTCAGAAATTGTCCCTGGAACTGAAGCCCCCTACACGGGGCTTAGTCAGTGACAGGACAGCAGGAACACCATCTCTTAGATCCTGGAAGTCAACGTGTCTAGTCAAGACCCTAGGAGCTCTGGGGGCTGTTGTCTTGCCCTGTTGAATTCCGTTGGGCTTTTCATCTCCTGAAAGCCCTGGATGTTCTTCAAATAAGTTGTTAAGCCTCAGCTCTCCCACCCGATATGTTTCAAGGTTTGATATCTACCCTTATTTCATTTTAATAGATTCACCTCAGTGTCAAAGAATCACAGGTATAGAGGTAGAAAAAACTTTAAGCCTGTCTAGTTCCAACTGACATATTTTGCAGATGAGGAAACTGAGGCCCCTGGGGGCTAAATAACATGCCCAAGGTTATTTAGGTGGGATTTGGATGAAAGTCCTGACTCCAGACCTGTAATCCTTTACGTGTTTTGTTAGCCTGTCAAGATCTTTTTGGAATCTAATGCTGTCACTCGTTGTGATAGCTACCTCTTCCAGCTTTGTGTCATCTGAGTCTGATAAAGATGTCACATATCCTTATTAAAGTCGCTGACAAAGAGTTTCAGCAGTACAGATCCCCATGACACTCTACTGGAGACCTCCTTGTGAAATAACATTGAATTATCAATGACAACTTTTTGAAATCCTCCCACTGGCAGTAACATCATCTTGCCCATGTCTCTCCACCCCTCCCACAAGAATCAAGGGAACACGTTGATGATACTTGGGTCAACCATCTCCTGCAGTTCCCTATGTATTAGCTAACAGTCAAAAATGTAAATAAAATTAGTTTGGTGTGAATGGTCCTCACTGAAGTCATGTGGGTACTTTGCGTTTCCTGCTGCTTCTCTTCTATGTTCACTGACTGTCCCTTTAGTAATAATTCATTTCAGAGTCTCTCCCAGGAATTGACCTCAAGCTCATTGGCCTCTAGCTGGCACGATGTTTGACCTTCTCGACTTCCTTCTCCCACTCTCCACCCTTTCTAAGATCCCTGATGGTGACTGCATAATCATACCCAGGGATGTAACTCATCTGGTCACTGTGGAATCAGGCAGATTAGGTAGGGGCCCTGTTCCTTTCTCCTGACTCAAATGGCCCTTACTGGCCATTTTCACTTTTCTCAGACTGAAAATCATTCTCCCTGGTAAAGAGAAGCAAAATGAACATGGCATTGTCCCATCATCCACAGGCCTCTGCCTTCACTGGTCCCTTGCTCTTGGCCCACCAGTCTGCTTCACTAATCCCAGCATTGCTGGTCTGAGACATCTAACTTGTACATCCTCAGCTTGGTCGTCTGGAGGCCTCCTAAAAATCTACGATGGCTGCTAAGTTATCTGTACATCTATACCACATACCCTGTTCCTCCTCACCGAAAGAATATTCAGAATTTCACTGTTTCCTTTCCTTCCTCAGCTATTTCCCCAAAAGAACTTTAGTGCATGGGTTCCTATACTGCTCTGAAATCTTTGAAATCTGGTTTCTTAATTTCTAAGAGGGATGAAGACTATTCTCAGTTCTCCTTTCCTCCATTACAAACCTTAGGAAGGAGAAGTCACTGCTTCCCCCCACCCCAACTAGCTCCTCTATTGGAGAAAATCAGATCTAGAATAGAATTTCCTTTGTTATTTCCGAAATTATTGTTAAGATAAAAGCAAGAATGACTTCACAAGTATAAGTGACATACTGCTTGCCTTCTCAACAGGTGGGTGAGGGATGAGAGGGAATTTGGAAGTCAAATTAAAAAAGAGTTAAAAACAAAATCCACCAAAAAGGCAAGAGATCAGCAGAAAATGAGCACCAGCGGAGGTCTGGAGGGGCTCGACCTCCCTATCACTGCTCTATCGTGCCTTCCTCTCCCCTCACAAATAATAAGATCTACAGTTTGAATCTTCTTTTACTTCTGTGGGTCCTCCTTGGGAAGGAGTACTTGCAATATGACACAAGATTTTTCAAATCTGTACTGACATGATGTGAAGATCTGAGAGAAATCCTTGGGAGTGTAAAGCTTTGTGACTTTGGGATGGGGATGAGGCTCTGGGTCTTAAGCCTGTAACAGTTACAGAGAAAGGGGAGCTCCTTGGGATCCAGTGTTGGGCAGAGTCAAACCTAGTGTTTCCTTAAACGAAGTCAGGGAGGGCATGGGATGGGTTATTACCTGCTTATTACTTTTGTGACCCAAAGCAAATCAAGGCTGCTCTTTTGGAATCAGTTTCTTTATACAAAAAAGGGGTTGAATGAGATGGTCTATAAAGTCCCTTTAAGGTCTAAGGGCCTGTAATTCTACATCTTCCTATTCTTAGGACCCCCACAGCATTCCCCCAACTTCTCCTCCTCCTGTTTGCAGGGGTCTCGATTCCCTAACCCACCACTGCACCCCACTTCCATGTCTCTATAATATAGTCTGTGCTCGTTGGGATGTAAACAGTAAGGGTGGGAAGGAGAAGGATCCCTGTGCTGGAAGAGGAGCTCTCTGGGGTGAGAGCCAGGTCACTGGGAAGCTATGTCCAGCAGGGCTGGGATGGGAGACCCCAATGGATGAGGATTTAGGGAGTGGGAATTTACTTCCTTCTGGTTGGTGAAAGTAGCATACCTAAGTCAACAATAAAAAACAACTTGCTCTTTTTGGGGAGAGGGAATGAAAAAGTCTGCCTTAAAGTTCAGACCCAGGAGCACGAGGCACAACTCAGGAGAAGAAACTTTCAAGCTGGGAACAGGAGAATGCAGCCTGTGCTGCCTCTGATGGTTCCAAGGTGTGGGACCCGACCTCTCTGGGATACTTTACTTACTGACAGAACTGAGGGAGGTGGAACACTTGGGGGATCCAGGCTTGTTTGGCTCCACATTTTGGAGGCCAGACTGGCACCTCAAGGCCCAAGACCTCATTACCTACTAATGGCAGTCCCTTCAACAGGCTGCTTCATACTGAGCTGGTGATTGGTCCTACCTGTGGCAACTCACAACCTAACAGTATCAATGTCAGGTGTGTGTGTTGGGGGCAGGGAGTAGAACCAGACTAGGTAGGAGGTCTGCTTCACCTGAACTGCTGACAAATCACCTCTCTGCCCCAATCCCATGGGCTTGGCCTCCCTTTTCTGTTCTCTGACTCCATCCCTGTCTTACCTACTGCTCTTATCCCAACTCCAACCCCCCCCTGCCCCCCCCATCCCCCCCCCTACTCTGTGGGCACCTGTTTGCTCAGCCCAAACTGGGCCACAAGAACCAGACTGGGGAAGAAAAAACAAGAAGGTTTTAATCACAAAAGGAAAAGCTAGTGGAGTCCTCAGCCTCACTGGGGTGCGAGGGGAGGCTTGGGCTCCACTACTTGCCAGCAATGAGTGGGTTCCTGAGAACCACAATGACTGAATCCCCTCTCAGGAACATCTTGGAAATGTAACGATCTTTGTTCACTGGTTTGGACTTTTTCTTGCCTTTGCCACTTTTGGGTACCTCTGTCCACATCTCCTTCACATTCTCCAAGACCATGTTGCAGTGCCTAGAACCAGGAGGGGCAGGGGATGAGCAGAAGAACCAGCTGAGCCTACCCTGACGCACGCCCCTGTGCCATGCCCCCTGCCCCCAGTCAGGACCCTCCACAATGGCCACCAGGGGGGGTCATCCCCCACCTGTCAAAGGCCTTCACTCGGCCCAGAAGCTTTTTGTTGTTGCGGCAGTTGATGAGGACCTGGGTGTTGTTCTTCACTGACTGAGTGAGCACTGACAGGGGCCCGGTGTTGAACTCTTCCTCTTCGCGCTTCTGCAGCTCCTCAGGGGTCATCTCACTCTTGGGCTTGTTTAGGAGACTCCTGGGGGCAACGCATGGACACAGACACATTGGCACCCCCCCATATCCCTGGGCACGAGCTCGGGCTTCTCCAGATAACCCAACTCTTCATCCTTGGAGCCTCATCTCACCCTCACCAAAGCCCTTAAGGCTCCCATTTTACCAAGGTCCCTGAACGGCTTTATCCACACCCCCTACCCCATCTGCTCTGTACATAACCTGTATGGCAAAGTTCATTATGTGGCCTGGCCAGGGACAGAGGGCCTCCATAACCCTCTGCCCTGCAAAGCAAAACTCCCCTTTCATTCGCTGGTGGTGGTGTGGCAGCTCCTCTGCTACTTGGATCACTTTCTACCTGGCAAGCTGTTCTCCATTCTTGCTCTACTCATGCAGACCTCCCCAGCTAGGGTCCCACTTGGGCCCAATCAAAACTGTGGCTGGTTCAGTGGATGTCACCCACAGGGAAGGCTCCCCATCCCATCCCATTTCAGACTCAAAGAAACCTAAGGCTGGAACATACAGAGGGAAAACGGACCTTAGTCCAAATACTAACCAAGCATGAATCCCTTTTACAACAGCATTGGAGAAGGGACCATCTAGCCTTTGTTCAAATAATTCCAGTGACAGGGAACTCATTACCTCATGCAAATAGAAGTACCATTCTAGACCATCAGATCTCCAGAGACCAAACCTTAGGGAATCTAGATCTCCTCTCAGCTTTGGAACCCCCATGCGAGTGGCTGTGTTGTCCCAGATGCTTAGTGTAAAATAGCTCACTATGTCTGCCTTGGCCATATTACCACCCGCTCTTCTGCCCCACCTCTCTCCCCCAAATAATAATTAAATCCATTTTCATATTATTACTCCCCAGGCCTTGTCAGTTCCCTTCCCCATGGCTCATTCACCATCCCAGGGACTCCCCATACTCCTATGCACACTGCCTGCCTCTATTAGAACCTAAGCTCACTGAGGGCAGGAATTGTCTTGTTTCATAATCTTTAAGCTTGTTCTACTAAGTAAGCACTTAGTAAATCAAATGATCATGGGAAAAAAAGTGTCTTGGGAGACCACACAGCTGTGGCAAACAGAGTGCTTCACTCTGTTTTAAACTACCTTTGGAGAAGACCAGTATTTTTACATGGAAGATAGCTGTAGGGTACCATAGGTGGAAAGCACGAGGACTATGTCTGTTTAGGAAAACAGACAGACCAGTCTGGCTGGACTATATACACAAGGCATGTGGACTATATACACAAGGCATATACACTCCCAAGACTCCTTCAGGCTAGCTGTCA
Source organism: Bettongia penicillata ogilbyi (assembly GCA_023548195.1). Taxonomy (NCBI): domain Eukaryota; kingdom Metazoa; phylum Chordata; class Mammalia; order Diprotodontia; family Potoroidae; genus Bettongia; species Bettongia penicillata. The sequence continues at coordinate 2,534,779 of JAJHZJ010000310.1, read as the reverse complement.
GTGACTCTGGAAACAGGAAGGAATTTTCTCAGGCTGCTCAGAAGAAACTGGATGAAGGGATGTTTAAGTTAGAGAAGCAAAGGCTTTGTTAGGAAAAGGATGACTGTCCTCGGTCAGCGAAAGCCTAAGACTCATTGTACTTGACTCCAGGGGAGGCAGATGTTGGTATGATAGAGGTGAAAGCTTACTGGGACAGCCACCTCTTGGCTTCTGAGGGTCAACAATGGGAGAGGTTCAACAGCCGCAGGGCAGACACTGACTGGAGGGGTTCCACCATCCCTTCTCCAGCTCATTTTACAGGTGAGGAAACTGAGGCAAACAGAGTCAAGCGACTTGCCCAGTGTCTGGGGCCCAATTTTAACTCAAATCTTCCTGACTGTAGGCCCTGCTCTCTACCTGCCTTGCTGCCTAGCTGTTGGCATTAAATCAACGTTCCCTACATTCACAGCAGGGTAGGCGGTGAATCCAAGACACAGGGCACACCCAGGGAGACACAGACGTCCGCAGCCCAGCCCCTTCCTCCCATTGGCCCCTCGAGCGCCTCGACTGGCCCGTCCCTTTCCCCCATTGGCCGCCAGCGCCCCTCTCGGGCTCGGCCCCTCTTCCCATTGGCCGCGCTGACGCCTTCCTAGCCCGCCCCTTGGCCCCATTGGCCGCACGCGCCGCCTCAGGCTCCACGTGCTCGGCGCGCGCCTCGCTCCGGTCGTACCCCACTACGCGCCGCTCGCGCGCGGCCTGCCCACCGGCCGCACGCGCCCCGCCCACCGGCCGCACGCGCCCCGCCCACCGGCCGCACGCGCCCCTCGCGTTCTAATCGCCAACGTCGCCCAGGCGACTCCCCCCGAGTAGCGCGTTAGCTCGCCCTCCCTCAGCCCTGACTCCGCCCCCTCGCGGCCCCGGCCGCCCCCCTTCCCGGATGGCATCCCCGTGTTCGGGAGAGGGGAGGATTGCCGCTCACATGGTAGCGGCGGCCCTTCGGTGCTTTGTAGTCCTGCCTTCCTCGCGCTGCCTCCGTGCTCTGGCTCCGCTGTCTCTGCTGCCCCGAGTAGCTTCCGGTTCCGGTGTAAAGGAGCGCAGCGAGGCTAAGTGAGGGAAGAGAGGCACTTCCGGTTCCGGGCTGAGAGGCGGTTGTGTTGGAACAGACGCGCTAACGGAAGATACTAAGGAAGGAGGGGTCGGCGCATGCGCGATGAATCCGGAAATCATCGAGAGGAAACTGCGCAGGCGCGTTGTCATAGCGACCAGGGATCACTGTCTCTAATTCAGGGGGCGGAGTCCTCGGTGCCCACGTTCCAAGGAGGGGGCACCCCCAAGGCTCCCCAGGACGCGTTTCAGCTCCAGTTTAGGAGTTAGGGGAGGAACAAGCTTTCTGCTCCCACCCACCCCGTGAGGTAGCGCTCGACGAGGATCTGGGTTCTAATTCTGCCCCTGCCACCTTCTGCCTTCCATGTGACCTCGGGCCCTCCCCGGGCCTCGGTTTACTCCTCTGTAGCCGCAGTAATAACCACAGCAATAATACCTAACAGTTCTATCGCACGTTAAAGTCTGCAAAGCGCTTTAATAGAAATGAGTGAAAAGGCATTAATTAAGCGTGCCAGGCCCCGCGCTCCAAGAGGAGGTGGCGGCCAGGGGAGCCACAGGGGTGCCTTGACTGAAATGGGGGGTGGTCTGCAGCAGCACCAATCCCATGTGATCTTTACAACAACCCAGTGAAACTGAGGCAAAGGTTAAGTGACCTGTGCAAGGTCACACAGCTAGTTAAGTGCCTGAGGCTGGATTTGAACTCTGATCTTGATGCCAGGTCCACACTGTGTACATGGTGGTGCCCCCTCATCCTCTCGTGGCCTCCGTGGTTTCAGCCTCTCTCGGAGGGGCTGCCAGGTTTACCTTGGGCTGGGGATAGGCAACAGACCAGCTGCTCTTTGGGGACCTCTGAGAAGCCACCATCCAGCCTCTCTCTGATGGCCTGAGTGATAAGACCTCGCTGCCTCCCAAGGCCCGTGCCATGTTTGGTCATGGACAGCACTCCTCAGGGTGGAACAGTGGGTAGAGAGCCCGGGTTCCAGTATGCCTTGGACCCTCCCTAGCTGTGGACGCGCTTCTCCAGGCCTCCTTTTCAGCATCTGTTAGAGGAGGAGAGCTAAATCTGCAATTCAGTGCAACACGTGAAGATGGCCATTCTGTCCCGACACTTCAGCCCAAGCAGATAATCCATCAACTACAAGTTCCATGCTTAATCAGCTGCCACGGAAGGATCTGTTCAGTTGGTGAAGCAGGGGTGACAGCATTGGCCATGGCGTTGACAAGACTGAGTTCAAATCTGACCCCAGACACTTAGTAGCTGTGTGACTCTGGAGAAGTCTCTTCCTGCCTCCATTTCCTCATCCGTAAAATGGGGGTGATAATAGCACCTGCCTCCCAGGGGGAAGTGTAGAGTGCTGTACACAGTGCCTGGTGCACAGTAGTGGCCGTCTAAATGTTAAGTATTATTAGAGTTATTACTTGGGCGTACTCTCAGCGCCAAGTGATTTCCTAGGACTGGGGGAGAGTTCTAACAAGTAGGCCCAGCCCTTGAGCTGAGTCTGGAGGGAAGCTAGGGGCCAGTTTGGCTGGAATTCACTTTAGTTTGATCAGTATCTATTGAGCACCTACCATGAACATTACTGCAGCCTCTGGCTTGGAGGAGCTCATGTGCTGCTGGGAAAGTTACAGCATGTGAAAGGAGGAATGCAGCGTGATTTGGACACAGAGCCCAGAGGGCTGGGAAGGCCCTCAGGTTGGAGGGGCAACCTAGTGGCCGAACTGGGCTGGCTTTGTCCAGAGCTTGAGATCTTAGGACGTGGATACAAGGCCTGCCAGTCTTCGAAAGTGGAATAGGACGTCAAAGGGATACTCAGACTGGGAAGGGTTCTAACGGCCAAGCTGAGGCCTTCCTATTTGACTCTGGAAGAGCTAGGGAGTCTTCTCAGCAGAGAAGACCCCTGGGGTAGCTGAGGGGTGGGGAGTGGGAACAGGAGGGGCAGCCAGAAGCCTCCTGAGAGCTGGGGAGGGCCTGAGCGGGCCGTCCCAGGAGGGGAAGAGGGACACAGATGGGACACTGTGCAAGCAGAACCCACAAGCCTTGGGCGACAGCTTGGCCATAGACAAAAGCAGACATTAAGAATATGGAGGGGGCAGATTTGGGAAGGGAAATGAGATCCACGGGGGGCCTGTTGAGCACACACATTGAATGGGTGCACCCAGGGCCTGGCTGGCAAGGAGCTCTAGAGGGGGCCAAGGGCTGGGCTGGCAGAGGTGGAGGTTAGCAAGAAAGTCTAGAAGACACATTCTTAACAAGGGGATGGTGAACTTGTGTTTTTAAAAGAACATTTGGAAGACAACTTCAATATAATTGGTTTCCTTCATAATCTTGGGTATTTTTAGTTTATGTATTTTAAAACACAAGTCTGAGGAGTCCACAGGTTTCACCAGACTGTCAAAGGCACATCCCTGGTCTAGAGAGGAGAGGAGAAAGGGCAGGGGCAGGGGCCTCGTCAGTGATGCCAATGATTCAGTAGAGGGGATTGTGGGGGGCTCAGATGGAGAACCAGGAGAAGGCGGTCTTGTGAAGACCTGAGAAAGAGAGGTCACTGCAATCTTGGAGAAACTGGTATTCCCTGGCAAATGGGATTGAAGTTAGCTTTGCAAAGGGGTTGAGAGTATGAGACCAAGAGGTACTGCAGTTGGGGCAAGTAAAGGCAGCTTTCCTGTTTAGCTGTGAGATGTGAGGTATAGGACAGTATCCTGACAGAATGCATGGAGGTCACAGGGAAGGAGGTGAGAGAGACTGAAAAGAGGGCAGGGCAGTTTGGGGGCTTGAAAATGTAGAGAATAGGGGGGCTGTGGAAGGGACTAGGGAGAAGAGGGAGTTCATCGTGATGGGTGACAAGCAGGGAGGTGGAAAGCTTGGGGGGATGATGGGGGAGGGCCTGGGAGACTCGTGAATTGGAAGTGGCTTTAGGCAGCCCCTGTGAGAAGAAGCAGAGAAAGAAGGTGGTGGGCAAACCCAGGGTTGGGTTCAGGAAGCTCCCCGAATATGGAGACCACATTCTGCCTTTCTCTGTCCCTGGTGCTTAGCATGGTGCCTGTTATACAACACATCAGACACAAGATCAAAAGGTACAGGACAGTATTGAGGCGAACCAGTTTACTTTAGATCTGGTCAAGATTGTGAAGGGAGGAAAAGGAGGCCAAGAAGCAGAGAGTGATGGCTGGGGAAGGTGGTGGAACTGGTGTTCATGCTGAGGAATAGGTTTAGGAGGAGGAAGGCAATGGGAAGGATGCGAGGGCAGCCAAGAGGGGGAGGCGTTTCAGAGTCCTGGATCACAGAGGTTACAGATCTACAACTAGAAAGACCCACTGAGACCATCGGCCCTATTGCCTCATGTTACACTAGAGGAAGCCAGAGTATAGAAAGCTGTGGGTGATGAAGGGGGAAGACATGCCTCTCCCCGGGGCTGGCTGCACTGGGATGCCAGGAGCGTGTTAGAGGGGATGTTTCCAGGTCTAGAGCAGGGACCCAGAAGCATGGGAGGTAGATGTTCAAGAGCCCTGGAGAAAGGAAAGGAGATGACTGCCTGCCTCAGCACTGGGACAGGGTGATGTACCTGGACAGGATGCATTCACATTTCCTAGCTGTACCACTCAAGAGAGTTACCCTGTCTGCTGGGCTCATACTGCCAGTGTTAAAAGAATGAGAAAAATAATGATAGCTTTAATAATAAAAACATGTTATCCTGGTGCAGGTGCCAAAGGCCCCCCCCATGTCATGTTGCACCTGCTAGGGACAGGCAGTATAGGCTCAGACGCTGCCTTGGACACTTCCATGCCAACCCAACAAGCATTTATTAAGGCACTCTGTGCTTGCAGTACAAAGGTAAAAATGGAAACTGAGTCCTGCCCTCAGAGCTCACGCCATATGTGACAACATGCCAAAATAGAGGTATAATTCAGGAACTTTAAGGAGGAGAAGGAAGGGAGCACTGACAACCTGGGTTCAAATCCCACAGCAGACACTTTTTGGACCTCAGCTTCCTCATCTGCAAAATGGAAGCACAATAGTACCTGTCTCCCAGGGTTCTTTTGTGGGACCCAATGAGACAATGAATCCAAAAGAGTCTTAAAGTGCTGCAGAATGTTGGGTTCTGGAGAGGAAGCAACCCCAGATGAGCTAAGCCTGGAAGGAAGTCGGGGATTGGAAGGGAAAGAGCTTCCCAGGCAAAGAGGCATAGAGATGGAAAACTGAAGGCCACGATCAGAGAATGGCAAAAGGCCAGCGTGAGTGGAAAAGAAAAATACGTGAACAGGGAAAAAGGGGAAATGAGCCTAGAAAGGCAAGCTAGAGATGGGAGTAATAGGGAGCCAGGAAAGTTTGTTAAACAAGGGAGTGACAATGGTTTTGGCAGCTGGCCATAGGATGGACTAGAGAGGGGAGAAAGAGAAATCAGGGAAACCAAGGAGGAGACTGTTGTGGCACCATGATCACACGGGGTCTGAACTAGAGTGCTGGTCTCTGAAGGTGAGCTGGGTGATCATGGGCAAGTCCTTGAACCATTCTGACCCTCAGTTTCTTTCTCTGTGAGATGGAGACAATACTATCTGCTGGACCTCTTACAAGATGGTCCTGAGGCTCATGGATGAGCGCATTTCAGGTGTTGGATAAAGACTGCCCTCCTCTCTAAGGAGCCTGTCACAAAGGGAGCACTATGCCCACAGCTGATGCCTTCCTGACCCAGTGGGGACTCTGGGCTTCTCCCCAGGGTAGAGCAGGCTCAGCCATGCCTTTGTAGCCTGTGAGCATCTCACCTCCTGGGATAAGCTCAGCTCAGGGGTCCCAGGCTGTTGGGCGCCAGGGATGCCCGGCTGACTATACATCAAGGGGCGGCAGGAGCCCTGCCCTTTGTAGCCACGGACCACTGGGAGGTCAGTGTAGCAGGGAATTGGCTGATTCCCCCTTAGGTTCCTGAGAGAAACTGTGCCTATTATAGATGCTTCTGTGAGCTAGGATGCTGGGGACTGTTCAGTCAGAACCCTCTGGGTCTCAGTTTCCTCACATGTAAATGGGGGAGAGTAACAGCTGGGCTGTAAGGAGGACCAAATGAGCCGTCTGTGCATCAAAAAGGTCTCTTAAGTGCTTAATAAGTGCCAGTTCTAAGCTAGGTGCACACATTAGGTACTTAATAGAAGAGTTACATATCACTCTACATTTGTACATATCACCTGCTGTGATCCCCAGTCAGGGCAGGGGATAAAATGGAGGGTTTTCAAGTGAGGATGTTATCATCAACACTTTACAGATGAGGAAACTGAGGCCCAGAGAAGTCCAACGACTTTCCCAGGGTCACACCAAGAGTAAGTATGTGAGTCGGAATTTGAATTCAGGGCTTCCTGACTGAAGTCCAGCATCCTGACCAGTGAGCCGCCAGCTCCCCAGTGAATGGACTCCTTCCCTTCCCTGGAGGCCCAGACCATGGGCCCACCAGCCGCTACTCCACTGCTCCAAATGACTTAGTATTTACTTATCTGTTTACAAGTAAAGATGGTGAATTCTCTGAGGGTTTTTCCTTTCCCATCCTTGTATCCCTTCCCTAGCACAGAGCCAGGCACATAGTAGGTGCTTAATGAGTGGTAGCTTGCCCTCCTTGCCTGGCAGCTCGCTTAGGGCAGGCTCCTCAGTCTGAATGAACAAAGCCAGAGATACAAAAAGGAGGACTTTTCTCACAGTAGCACGTTTGCATAATTAATCCCTGAGGGTCACAGTCTGCCTGTTCCTTCCCCCAGTTGTCTGGAAGGGACAGTCCATATGTGTCTGGGGTCCCCACTGGGACAGGACTTCAGAACGGGCCTTGCCCAGGAGCCAGAACACAGAACCCCTTGTCCAGGGGCTAGAGGAGGCCCAGGTACTCAGCTAGGAAGATGGTGAGAATACGACTGAGGTTGTGCACTGTGGGCGGATGCAGGTTGGCCTCAGTGTCAGCTGGGGTGTGCCAGACAGCAGGGAAGGGCGTGGGAATGAGATGCAGAATGGGCACGCCTAGAGAGGGAGAGAGAGTGGAGGGCTGTGAGCTGAGCTGCCCAGACCTGGCCCCAGACACTGTGAGAAGCCACCCTATGGCCAGGACAATAAGGTCCAGGCCAGGCTGGGGATCCAGGGATGAGTACCTACCTCTCCGCAGGAAGGGGATGTGGTCATCATCCACAGCCCCATAGGGTGATCCTGGTTGGAAATACATCACCTCCCGAGGATGGGATGCCAGGAGCCCCAGTCGGTGAAGCCGCTTCTCTGCAGCAGCAGGGAGGAGGAGGGGGTCAGAGGGAGGCCCTGCTCAGGGTGGGGCTGCTCCCTTCCTCCCCTGCCCTCCATTACCTATCGAGGTAAGTCGCTGGAACCAGGGGGCTGTGGGGGGGAAGTGACTCTTAATAACGGGGTCAGGGGCTCCCAGCAGGTCCAGGAGGATAAACATTTCCTGGGACAGACAGAGAGAGAGAGAGGGAAGAAGCATAAGCTCCCCTGGCCCACCGATGGCCAGACTGGTCAGGAAAGGCCTCGAATCTTCACTGAGTCTGTACACACAGACAGAACCTTTGAGTTTTTCTACAGCCCCATGGTCTTCCTGTGTCCGTGCCCATGTGGTCTCACTGGTGATGCAGTGATTGCGGCACACTCTGGCCCTGGGCCTCACAGGGAGCTGACAGGAAGGCTGGGGCCAGGATTGGGCATCTCTGCCACAGATGACCCCTATACTGATGGATCAGCTCATGCCAGGCTCCTGAAGGTCACCAGAATGCCAGCTGGGGAGGGAAGCTGAGACCCAGGGCTCCCTAGGCTGAATGGGACAGTTCCCTCTGGGTTAAGAGGTCTGGACTGAGCAGCCGAACTCCCCATAATGCCATGTGTCCTTCACTACGTGTCTCTGGCCATAGGAGCATAAGGCTTCTCATGGAGTCTTCCCCAGCAATCATCTTCCAGTGCAGCTAGGTGACCCAATGGATAGAGTGCTAAGCCAGGAGTCAAGAAGACATTAGCAGCTGGGTGACCCTGGCTTAGACACAGGTTGTCTCAGTTTGCTCAATTGTAAAACCAGGATAATAATGTCTCCTACCTCTCAGGGTTGTTGAACTGAGGTCGAGTACCTGCCCACCCACCCCCAGGAAAAGGATCAGGTATCCCAGACCACCCAATTGTAGCTCACCCTCAACCTTTAAGTTTCCCCATATTTCTCCTGGACAGGAGCCCAAAGAAAGGGAAGAGAACCATTTGGTTGATAAGTTGGGGGGCAAAAGGGGGAGCCCTGGAGAAAGACGGTGGATGGGGAAAGGTGGCCTCAAGCTGGGAGAAGAGGGAAGGACTGGTACAGGGATCTCACACTCACACTCCAGGCACTCACAATTGCCTGAATCTCTGAGATGCCAAGGCCATGGGGAGTCTGCTCCATGCGCTGGGCTAAGTGCCGGGCCCCATAAAGAGAGTCTTCTGGTCCCCACTCTTTCAAGGCCTCCTCCCCATCCAGGAAAAGGAGCTGAAGGGTCACAGAAGCCCCCTGTGAAGAGAGATTGAAAAGCCATCAGGAACAGGAAAGAGACAGTGGTCACCCCTTCCCTTCTGCTCTACCTCCCCCCAAACCAAGCTTTTGCAGTGAATATTCTCTGTTCTGGAAAATCCTCCAGGGTTATCCCTCACTCCTTGCCCCCATGATGGTCCCTTGTTCTCATTACCTGGTCCTTGGAATGGCTGAGCTGAGGGTCAAGGGCACGGACAAGCTCAAGAAGCAGAGCACAGGGCACAGCGGAGTCTGTGGCACCCAGGAAAGGGGGTGCACCTGAAGGGAAGAGCTTGGAGTCCAAGTGGCAGGCCAGGGTCAAGCGGCGGGGGGCTTCTGGAGACAGTGTAGCCACCACATTGGCGAAGGCCATAGGCCCCAGTGGGGTTGGGGCTGAGAAGGCGTCCACCTCCACCTGCCAGCCAGCACCTAGAGCCCGGAGCTCATCCTCCAAGAACTGTGGGTACAGGATGGGGGCTTGGAGGATCAGAAAGCCTGGATTCTGGTTATAAGTCTGGGGAACCTAGTAGGTCAGATGCCTGGGTCCTGCTATGAATCTGGGGGAGGGCCTAGTGGGCCAGGAAGTCTAGGTTCTAGCAATGAGTTTGGGAGGAAGAGCCTAGTGGGCCAAATGCCTGAGCCCTGGCTATGAGTCTGGGGAAGGGCTAGTGGTCCGGATAGCTGGGTCCTGGCTAGAAATCTAGAAAAGAGAGCTAGGAAGTTCAAGACATCTGCATCCCATGAACAGCTAGGGAGTAGGAATGAATGAGGGGGAGAGACAGGAGGGATACTTAGTTTCTCCAATAGATCAGGGGAGGAGGGAGAATTCAGAAGTCCAGGATGCCTAGTGCCTGTCCATGGGTCTGGGAAGGAACAGGGGCATTTAAGATTCCCAGTCCCACCCTGCTCCTTCTTACCTGTCGGACCTTCAGGTTCCCAGGACTGCCTGGTGTCCTTTCAACCAGTAGGGGCTGAAGATACTTGCCCCAGAGGCGTTGGGGTTCCAGTTGTTCTAACAGTGCTCGAAGGTGGGCTTCAGGGAGGCTTCGGGCCGGTCGGGATGGGGACTGGAAAGAGAACAGCCAGGCCTGGGGGACGGCCCCTCGGTTCCCTCCCCATCCCCACCCTCTATCCTGCCTCCCCGAGGCCGTCCTCTGCCCACACTAACTCTAAATGGCCCCCACAGTCCGAAGCATCACAGACCCTTGGAACATTAGGAGGCACAGAATGCTGGGGCCCTAGAACTTTGGGGATCACAGAATGTTTGAATCAGGAAATGTTGGAACAACAATTCTAGAAATATGGAATTTCTTTAAAGAAATTAAAGATAGAGAAAAAGGACGCATAATACAAAAACTCATAACAGCCCTTTTTTTGTAGCAACGAACTGAAAAAAAAGAGGGTGTGCATCCTCTGGGGGATGGCTGACCAAACGGCCTATGGACATAGTGGAACATTATGGTGTTATGAGAATGACAAAGGATGGCTACAGAGAAACCTGAGAAGATTTATAAGAACTGATACAGGGCCTAGTGAGCAGAGGCAAGAGGGTAATTTAAACAATTACTACAACACTATAATGGAGAACCCCTATGAAGGACTTAAGAACTCTGGGGAAATCAACCCATGACCAGTCATGATTCCCAGCATGTGAATTTCTTTTCCTAGCTGGAGATCTTTGAACTGGCCTTTCCCCATGTCTGGAATACTCTTTTCAAGTCACCCTGCCTCCCAGATTCCTTCCAGACTCAACTCAAATCCCACTTTCTGCAGGAGGCCTTTCTGGGTCTTGTCTGTACACACTTGTTGGCATGGGGTCTCCCCTAACTAAAATATGAGCTACTTGAAGACAGACACCCTGTTTTGCCTTTCTTTGGATGAAGAGCCTGGCACATATTAAGTGTGTTGACTGGCTGATTAAATTTGATTAAAAGGGTATTTTGAGGTGAGAGGTAGGGGAGACAGAGGTCAGTCATACTGATGCCAAAAAGAAAAACCATTAGTGAAACTTTTTTTAAATGGACAGAGAACAGAAGGCAATTCAGAATGAGAATGGGACAGGTAGGACAGCTCTGAAACTAAGATGTTCAATTTGGTCACACACACACACACACACACACATCTCAGCTGTACATGAGACTTATTTCACGTACAATCCTCTGTTTGTCGCTGATGAAAATGCTCATGTTGTATAGTTTTATAATACAAAGAATATTTCCCCAAAAGGATAACAGACTTTAAAGTGATTAAAGTCTAAGAATAACTCCGAGATTCTGTGAACATCAGAATTTTGGAACTTGTGAATGTCAGAGCTGGGATTTGGAACTCTGCCCCAAAAGGTTACTAAACTCTGCCAACCCTTGGGCCTGGCAATACCACCCCTAGGTCTATGTGCCAAAGAGACCAACCAAAGAGGAGAAAGACCCACATGTACAAAAAGATGCACAGCAGCTCCTTTTATAGTGCAAAATAACCTGGAAACCAAGGGGGTGTCCTTGGTGATGGGAGAATAGCTAAACCAATTGTGCCATACGAGTGTGAGAGAAACAGCAAAACTGGAAGTTTCAGAGCATCCTGGGAAGACAATTGTTAGGAGCTCAGCGACACTGGGAAAAGGCAACTTTGAAAGATTTGGGAACTGTGATCCTGGTGATGACAAACTGACTCTGGAGGGCTGCGGATGAAGCAGCTGAATGCCACTCAGTGGAGGAGAGACAGACTCAAAATGCAGAATGAGACACGTACTTTTCCATAGAGCCTATGAGGGAACAAGCTTCATTTGACTTGGCTGCTATGGTTTGCCTTTTCTCTTTTCTTTCTCTCTTCTTGCTTTATTTTTCTTTTGTCTTCCATTCCTTTCTCCCTCCTTTCCTTCCTTACGTCCGTCCCTCCAAGTTAGATGGGAGGGGAAAGTGGGACAGAAAAATAATTAATGTATGGTCAATTATTTTTAATTAATTATATAATAATGATTATTTAACAGAGGGGGAGGGAAGACTGTCAGAGCTGGAAAGGGACCTGAGATATCACCAAGTCCATTGTCCAGGGAAGGAACACATAAGGAAGTAAGCAAAACCATTGAGAATGGAAAGGAAAGGAGCAGGAGTCAGGAAATAATCTGAGGCTTTTGAGGTGGGCAGGTATAGCAGAATGATCCGAACTGCAAACAGCTACTTAGCCACCTCAAAATGATGGTGCCCAAATCATCCTTTAAGGAAGAGAGACAGTAGATACACTTAGGGGAGAAGGTGTCAGCAGCTGGGGGCCTCAAGAATGAGGGGATCCAGGGATTTTGTGAGGTGAAGAAGAGGAGGGAGAGCTTTCTGGGTAAGGGGGACAACTGGCACACTAGCACGGTGATGGACTGTCATGTGTGAATGACAGTGAGAAAACTACTTTGTCTGGATCTCAAAAACCACAAGGCTGGAAAGGGAGGTCAGGGTCAAGTGGCAAAGAGCTTTAAATGCCACAGGAGGTTATATTTGATCCTAGAGACAACAGAAGTTGTTGCATGAGGGAGAGGTGTCATAGTCACACCCACAATTTGGGAAACTTCCTTTAGCAGCTGAATGGAGGATGGATTGGAGAGGAGGCAGGGGGACCCATGAGAACATTACTGCAGGAGGATAGGTGAGAGGTGAGGAGGCCCTGGACCAGGATGGAGGCTGGTGTGAGTGGAAAGAAGGGGACATGGGAGAGGGCTTGTGGAAGCAAACAAGATTTGGCAACTCAACTCATTAATGGTTCGAGGGAGAATCAGCAACAGAGGATGACACCAAGGTTGAAAATCTGAGTGAATGGAACCTTGACAATAGCAGGGAAATTCAGAAGAAGACTTTGTTCTTGTGGAGAACCATGCCATCAAGGAGATGATGCCATGACAGGCAAGTGACTTGGACTGAAGTGAGGCAGGTCTGTGCAAAGTCACCAGCCCCACTTTCTCCTCTGGAGCCATGTGCATGCAGTGGCCAGACAGGGATCAGGACAACTGGAGATGCTCCTTCAGAAGAAGATGAATTTTAGGGAAAAGAAAATGAATTTCATTTTAGATGCACTCAGTTTGCAATGCCTATGGGACGTCCAGCTCCAAGTGTTCATGATACAGGACTAGAGCCCAGAAGAGAGACTAGGGTGGGTAGATGTCTGGGACTCATTAAATAGCAATGATGATGGTACCCTTGCCATGAGATCAGCAAGTGAGAGTATAGAGAGAAAAGAGGACAGAGCTTGGAGTATGCCAACATTTGGTTGAGAAAATGGATAAAAATCCAGCAAAGAAGACTGAGGAGGAGTCAGACAGGTAGAGGAACTAGGAGAAAACAGTATTGTAAATATCAAGGAAGGGCAGATTCCCCAAGAAAGTGGTCAGCAGAGCCAGCGCTTACAGAGAAATCAAGAAGAATGGAAACCAACAAAAGACCATTAGATCTGGCAATCAAGAGATCATTGGTAACTTTGGAGAGACGCTGGAATCAAATAATAGGCACAATTATGGACAATTTAGACGAGAGAACGATGGAAGCACCCAGCATGGACCACTTTTTCCAGGAGTAAATAAATGGTGGTAAATAACAGAAAGAGTCAGATCTGTTGAAGGTTCTTTGAGGATAGAAAAGACTTGGGTAAAGATTTGCAGGTAACCAGGAAGGAGCAAGTAAACACAGAGAGAATGAAGATGAGTGTGAGAACGTCAGTAGGAGAAATGTGCTGGAGAAGATGGGGGGGATGGGATTGGCCTTGGCTCAGAGCTCCTTTCACCTCTAGGTCCAAATACCTAGGACCCTCCTACCTTTCCAGTCTTTTCAGAACTTTACTCTACAATGCATACTTTCCAACCAGTGACGCTGGCCTCCTGACTGTTCCACGAACAAGACCCTCCATTTCCCAATTCCAAGCACTCTTGCTGGCTGTTCTCCAAGCCTGGAATGCTCTCCTTGCTCATTTCTGCACCCTCACTTCCCAGGCTTCCTTCAAGTTCCTGCTAAATAGGAAGCCTCTGCTGATCCACCTTAAAGCCAGTGCCTTCCCTCTGCTAATTATTTCCTACTTAATCTGTCTCTAGCATGTCATCTCCATCACATTGTGAGCCCCTTAAGGATAGGGAGTGTCTTTTGTATCCTCAAAGTTTATTACGGTGCCTAGCACATAATAGGTCCTTAAAGAAATTCTTACTGTCTGACTTGGTTGGTTTACCATCCACATCATGCCCTCCAATTCTAAGGGTTCCCCACATGTTGATCCTGAGTCCTCTTCTCTTCCTTCTCTATATTCTTGGTAACTCTGTTGTTGAGTCATTTCAGTCACATCCAACTCTTTGTGATCCCATTTGGGGTTTTCTTGGCAAAGAGATTGGAGTAGTTTGCCACATCCTTGTTGGCAACTACCCAGCTTAACCATCATCTTTATGCAAAAAATTCCTGGTTCTATCCCTCCAACCCCACAAGATTCCATTTAAGGGAATACGGTCAAATATTTTACCAAGATTTAGCCAAGTGTTTAGTAACATTTCTAAAGCTAGTCTGAAGTAAAATACAGAGTGTGGTACAATTAGTTAGATTCAGAACAAATTGAAAGGCCAGAAACAAAGCATAGCCATCAATTCTATAACTGTTTCCATCTGTATATTGAGTCCTGAGCTTGAATTTTCTGTCACCAACGGCCTGGACATTTCAAACTGGATATATTCTGGAGACATCTCAAACTCAACGTGTCTAAAACTGAACTTATGACCTTTCTCCCTAAGCCTTCCCATCTTCCAAATTGCCCCAGTTCTGTTGAGAACACCTCCATCTTCCCAGTGTCTCAGGCTTATAATGCTGGCATTATCCTGGCTCCCTCACTCTCCCTTGTCCCATGTATCCAGTCAGGTGCCATATCTTACCCTTTCCATCTTCACAACATCTCTCATCTGACCCCTTCTCTTCACTCACACAGCTGCCATCTTAGTTTGGGCCCTCATCACCTCACCAGGATCATTTCAATTCCCCTCCCATTGGTCTTTCACAGGTCTCCCTCACTTGATCTAGACATAGCTACCAAAGTAATTTTCCTCATGCACAGTCAATTCCAGTGGCTTCTGATTGCCTTTTACTCCTCTGGCCCTAGCCTCTCTCTCCAGCCTCACTGGACATCAATCCTCTTTCTGTACTCTGCAAAACAGAAAAACTGCCCTTCTCATGTAATACATGATCTCCCCGTCTCTTTGCCTTTGGGATAGCCATCTCCCATGCCCAGCATCCACTCCTCTCTGCCTCACAGAGAACATATAAGACACACCGTTTTCTGAAAGAAGCTTTTCCTGAGCCCCTCAACTGCTCCTACCCTTCCTCCCAAGTTACTGTGTATTTAATGACTATATACATATATATATATATATATATATATATATATATATATGTATATATATATGTATGTATGTGTGTGTGTGTGTGTGTATTATGCTATATAAATCCTTTTATGTACTTGTCTCTTCCTCCTAGAATGTAAACTCATTATGGGCACAACTACTTTGTATATAGGTATGTATTTATACTTCATATATACATGTATTTATTAACTGTGTTGTATTCTTATATTACAAGCCATTAAAGCTTAAACCTACATTAAGACTTTTGGATACTTTGTCGATCTCCTCCCCCATACAATGAGTAGAGATTGTTTCTTTCTTTGTATCCCTGGTGCTTGGCACACAGTGATTACTAAATGCTTACTGACTGATTGCCCCAGAGCATTAATATTTTTCACCAGCTAATTGAATAAAGGCATAGATGGTACCCTAATCAAGACCCAAGAAGATCATGAGAGGCTGTAATATTGGGCAGGCTAAATGAAATTTAGTAAACAGTAATCCTGACACTTGGGTTCAAGATGCCAGCTCCCAAGTATGAAATGGGGAGAGGGAGGCTGGATGGGGGTTCAGTTGAAGAATACCGGGGAGTCTCAGGGACCTGAAAACTCAATATGGATATGATATAGGGAGTCTAATAACCTAATGTGCTCTTCTCCATTCTGGGAGGCCTGGCTTTGGGCAACAAGGACACAGCATTTTGCCTTGGTCAGAACATATATGGGGTACTGTGTTCAGGTGTGGGTACCACCCAGTAGGAAGGCCCCTGATACACTGGAAAACACTCAGGGGAGGGCAATCAGAATTCAGATGAGCCCTGAGCCAATGTCAGGTAGGATGGGCAGAAGGGCTGGTGATGTTTAACCTAGGGAAGAAAAGGCTTAGGGGCTCTGGGAGAACTAAGTCCTGTCTAAACCTCAAGAAGAAAAAGTTGGGAGGTTTGGGTTATGCAATCTGTCTATGGGATTGTGAATTGGGGGGGAGCAGAGGAAGGTCAGTGGGATGGGGAGGCATCCTAGGAGGCTAGAACCCTGCATCTGGCCTCTCACGCCTAATGAGATCTAGAACTTAGAGCAAAAAGTGACCTTCAAAGTTGTCCAAAGTTCTCATTTGATCAATGGGGAAAGTCACCCATGGAGGCAGTTGTGCTTGCTGAAGATCACAGGAGAGGCATTTGTTGGGATTCTAACCCAGCCTGTGACTCCAAAGACATCAGCAGACGGTCATCCACCTGTGCTCTTTCTTTGCCCACCTGCCAGCTCAAGCATCTGGGAAGGAAACTGGTCATTTGGCCTTCCTTCTGAGACCACTAGGACAGCTATGCCTGGAAGAAGGGTGGGGCCAGAGGAATAGCCGGGGACTAGAAACCACCCAATGGGACAGAACTACATCAGCCACCAGAAGATGTGATGGGTTTTGGTTGACTCTAGGTTCACCAGACCTTTTATAGAGGCACAGGAAATGGAAGAGACAGTCTCAGCCATAATTTCAGAGGCAGTCAAATAGAGTTTAAGACCCAGGTACTTGGACTACCAAACCAGGACTTCTTACGGAGGAAAAGAATTACAGATCAGGCTGAGTAGGTGTAGAAGTGTTGGACTCTGTCTCTTAAGAATCAGGAGTCTTGTAGATGAGTCTAGAAAAGGGTTGCCTTAGATCTATACATTGGTCACTACCAGGTGGGTCTTGGGAGGGGACTTAGCCTTACAGCCTTAAGTTAATGTACAAAGGGGTATGGAGCTGAGCCACAACAGCCATTGTTCCAGTCCTAACCTTGTCTTGGACTCTTCACTCTCCCTCAACCCACATGTCCACTTAGTTGCCAAGTCTTGCCATTTCTATCTCTCTCTCTCTCTCTCTCTCTCTCTCTCATCTGACTCCTTCTCTACACTCCCACAGCTTTACTTATCAGCTCCCCTCTAGATTCCTTTGTAAGAGCAATATTGATAGGTCTCCCCACCTCATGTCTGTCCCCACTCCAGTCTACCAAGTCACTGTCCTGAAACAAATCTGACCATGTGACTCCCTGGCACATCCCCTCCGGTGGCTGGCTTCCTACTGCCTTCACTCCCCTGGTTGACTTTCAAAGCCTTCACCACCTGGCCCCAACCCATCTTTCCAGCCTCACAGACATCACCCCCCTTTTGCAGTCTGTAATCCTGCCAAGTTGGCCTTCTCTGTTTCTTATCTCCCATCTCCACATCTTTGTGCTTTGGCCATGTTTGGAATGCATGCCCTCCTTACCTCTGCCCCATTGAGGCCCTCTCTACATTTCAGACACAGTTCAATTAGATAGCTATTATATAATA
The DNA here is from genome assembly GCA_023548195.1 of Bettongia penicillata ogilbyi. Taxonomy (NCBI): domain Eukaryota; kingdom Metazoa; phylum Chordata; class Mammalia; order Diprotodontia; family Potoroidae; genus Bettongia; species Bettongia penicillata. The sequence continues at coordinate 2,517,545 of JAJHZJ010000310.1, read as the reverse complement.
AACATAAAGTTAGGGTATAAGCTCCTTTCCAGAAGGAATTATTCCATTCTTGGTGCTTTCATCCCTAGTAATTTCCCATGAATGGCCTCCCTTGGATTAATATGTATGTAGGATCAGTCTCCTGCAGCCTAGGAGGCCAGTCGTCCCTGACTTTATCCATGGGGTATGTCCAGGTTTCAGTGTCCCATGTATCAATGAGTGGAGGGTGTCAGTGTCCCATGGATCAATGAGGGGGCATGTGTCAGTCTCCGATGGATCCAGGGGGTGTCGTTCTCTGGCAGATCACTGGGGTGGTCTGTCTCCCATGTATCGATGATTGAGGGGAGTGCCAGTCTCCCATGGGTCGATGGGGGAACAGTATCCTATGTATCGATGATTGAGGGGAGTGTCAGTCTCCCACGGGTCAATGGGGGAACAGTCTCCCATGTATTGATGACTGAATGGGGGTGTCAGTCTCCAGTGGGTCAATGGGAGAAGTCTCCCATGTATGAATGGGGGTGTCAGTCTCCAATGGGTCAATGTGGGAAGTCTCCCATGTATCAATGAGTGGGGGTGTCAGTCTCCCATGGGTCAATGTGGGAAGTCTCCTATGTATCAATGAATGGGGGTGTCAATCTCCCATGGGTCAATGAGGAAGGATGTGTCAGTCTCCTATGGGTCCCTGGGGTGTCATTCTCTGGGGGATTACTGGGGTCAGCGGGGGCTGCCAGTCTCTTGCGGGTTATGGGGTGGGGGGTTCAGTCCCTGGCTCTCTCCTGGGCAGGGCTCTCCCGCCCAGGGCTCCCTCTCACCTGCCGCTCGGGGCTGTGGCCGCTGCTCCTCCTCCGGGCCGCCGCAGCTCTTCCTGCTCCTCCTCCCTTTTTCTCCCCTCCTCCCCTTTCCACTCCCCCTCCCCCCGGAGCCCAGGCCACGTAGAGCCCGGTGCCCACGACCAGTGCCACCAGCAGCAGCGGCAGCGGCGGCCAGGGCAGTCGGCGCTGGAGCGGGGGTCGGGCGTGGGGAGGGTCGAGCGGACCGCGCTCCTCGCACCGCAGCCGCGCTCGCCCCCCGCTGCCCCCTCCCCCGCCTTTCCGCATGGTCCTGGACAGCAGAGCTGCCCCCGCGTCCCGGGAAGCCGAAGTGTGCCCGCCACACCACGCCCCTCCGGAAATAACTCAACCAATGAACAGGGGCTCAGTAGAGATCGGGACCAATGGGAGGCCCCGATCAAGGCGCACAGGGGCACGCCCCCTCCCGCCTCCTTCGGCGGCAGCAGGAGAATTGGCTCCTCGGAAGCCACGCCCACTGAAATCGTCAAGGGGTCCTGGCACTTGCTTCTTCCCCATCCTACCTGTGAGCGACTGGCTACGCCCCAATGGGTACGATTGTGATTGGTTCTACGAAGGGCACGCCTCCCGAATCTGCCAGCCTCTGATTGGAGAAGGCTCCCCTTTAACTAGAAATGGTCGTGCCCATGTCTGGGCGGGTCTAAAGCCTAGGGACGAGCTTATTCGCTCCCTTGGGAGTCTCGGTGTTGGAGTCATTCATGCGTTTGTCCACGTTGGCCAACGAGCGCCTGAGGTACTGGGCTGTAGCCACTTGCAAGCAATGTCAGAGGGCATCTCTTCCAGCAAGGGTGGACGTCCTGCCCCAGCTTGGAGCCCCCAGTTCCCAAGCGACTTCTGGGGAGGTGCTAAACCCACGGACCTGACCTCAAGCTGCCGCCGAGCTCTGCCCTCTGGGGCCAAATAATTATATTGTTCTAGAAGGCTTGCGAATATGTGCTTTACAAATACGATCTCATTTGATTCTCACAGTAACTCTGGGAGGCAGGTGTTATGCTCATTTTACAGACTAGGAAACGGAGGCTGACAGGTGTTAAGTGACTTACCAGGGTCACGTAGGTAGTAAGTGGCAGAGAATGGATTTGAACTCGTCTTCCAGACTCGAGGTCAATTACCATATCCACAACCGGATCGCCTGTTTTCATGTGTTTATGTCAACATAAAAGCGCTGTTACTGTAAAAAGACCACCAGATTTGAAGATAGGGGACCTGGATTGAAATTATGACCCTATCCCATACTTCACATATGACCATAGGTAAACCACTTCAATTCTCTGGGCCTTGGTCTCCTCTTCTATAAAAATGAGGGTTTTTGCAGCTCTAAATAGATGGACCTGTGGTGCATTATTTAGTCTCTTTTCCACAGGATAGCCCTTCGGATACTTGAGAACCATGGTTACGTGACCCCAGGAATTGAAACATCCCTACTTCCTTCAGCTTGTGACCCTTGACTGTTATGCACCATGCTGGAAAACATCTCGGCTACCCTTCTCTGGATGGCTTTATTTTAGAATCCTGGATCTTAAGGTGGAAAGCACCTCAGGGGCCATCTCCTTCATTTTATAGAGGAGAATGAGGTCCAGGGAGCTGGACATCAGAGGTGAGATCTGAATTCAGGTCCTCTGATTCTATGGCTTGTACTCTTTCCTCTGCCCTTTCTAAACTGTGGCTTCTCTGTTTAGAGGGTAAACTGCAGTTTGACCATATCTCAAAGTACAGCAGGGCATCACCTTCTTTTTTTGTTTTTTAAACCAGATTTGCGATTTCACTGGTACAGGGAATTCCTGATAACTCCCTCCACCAACCCAGACTGGTATCTGCTCTGCAACTAGAATTCCACAGAGTTGTTTGGGGTCCCTAGGAGGCTCAGGTCAGGGTGGTAGTTGGAACTCTGGGCTTTTCTGGCTGCCATATCACACCACTGATCCCAATTCAGCCATATATATACATGCACACAAATACGTGTGTATATATGTATATATACATATATACATATATATACATATATATATATATATATATATATATACACAAGTAAACATGTGTGTTACTTCCCCTTCAATGGGCCTTCTTGAAGCCCCTCACACACTTCATCATCTTTGTATACACTGCCCCCTGCCCTTCTCACCTTAGAATTGTTTCCTTCAGCTCAGTTCAAACACCACTCCCTACATGAGAACTGTCTTTCCTGATCTCCCATGCCCAGTGGCTTTCCCTGAAGTTACCTTGTATGAATTTAGCTTTTGTTTTGAGCATGGGAGACTCTTAGAGACTCTACCCAGATCAGTCGTCCTTTTGTGACCCCAGTTGGGGATTTCTTGGCAGATACTGGAGTGGTTTGCCATTTCCTTCTCCATCCTATCTTACAGATGAGGAAACTGAGGTAAACAGAGTGAAATGACTTACCCAGGAGCATCCACTGTCTGAGGCCAGATTTGAACAGCTCAGTGCTCTATGCACTATGGCACCACCTAGCAGCTTCCTATGACTTCTTTAAATAACTCAATCCTCTCTTTAACACTTTTTACCAATGTAACCACAGACCAAAGGCTTAATTGGAGCCTGTTTCTTTTTTTTTCCTCTAACAGGTCAGTAGCTGCAGTCCCTAGTTCAGTGTGTCATGAGGGTTAGATGAAGTCATGCAAAGCATCATCTAGCCTTTAAATGCTATATAAATGTATGTCACTCTCCAAAGTGGCTCTCATGTGAAGTCTTCCTCTAGTTGGCAATGGCCTTCCCCTGGGAAGCACCAGAACAGGATGATGCAGGAAGTCAGAGGACCTTCCTTCCAGCTCCAGCCCTACCCCTTATCATCTCTATGACCTTGGGAAAGTCACAGAATGGCAGAATTTGAAACAAAAACGGTAGCTCCAAAGTTATCCTGTCCAAGCCCCTCATTTTAGAGATAACAAAATATGGGCATAGAATCAGTGCTCTTCCCCATAGCCATGCAAGAGAATTAAATGGAAGGAGCTGGATTCAAACCCAGGTCCCCCAAATTTCAGCCCAGTGCCCTCTACTCTGCCATGCTAATGCCACTTCTCAGGTCTGAGCCTTGGATCTTCAACTATGAAGTGATGGACATTGGACTAAAAGCCTACTCAAGGTCCCTCCTTGCCCTCATTGCCCTAAAGCAATGATCTGCTGTCTGAACTCAGCCCTTGATTTTGTTCAGTTGTTTTTAAGTAATGTCTACCTTTCAGTGATCCCACTGGAGGTTTTCTTGGTAGAGATCCTGGAGCAGTTTGCCATTTCCTCCTCCAGCTCATTTTACTGATGAGGAAACTAAGGCAAACTGGGTGAAGTGACTGGCCCAGGGTCACACAGCTAGTAAGTGTCTGAGGCTGGATTTGAACTCAGGAAGATGTCTTCCTGAATCCAGGCCTAGAATTCTATTCACCACCCCCACATAGCTGCACCACCACTGGACCTAGTTTCCTCTAGGTCACTATAATTACCTCTTAAGTGATTTTTGGATTTCCAGTTCCTTCCTTCTCTAATATATCTTTCACAGTACTTTTGTACTAGTAATTTTCCTAATGTTTCCATTATAATCATGTCAGTGGTTCTCAGATTTGAGTTCAGGAAGGTGAGTCTTCCTGGCTCAAGGTCCAGTGCTCTGTCCACTGGGCCACCTAACCACCCTCTGTTTAATGCACCTTTGATATATTACAGTTATCAGTTTCAGCACCTCATCCCTCTGGGCTAGCCTGTGAGTGGCAGGGTAGACATGGTGTGCTAGCCTCACTGTATATCCTTCAGGGTCCACCACATTCTCATTACAAAAAGCTAAATGAACCACCAAAGGTCCATTGATACCCAGTACATGCTTGGGAACTCGGAAGACATTGCAGAAGGGAAAGAAAGCCCTAGGTTTGCCACCCTAGGATCTGTCTCTAAATTCTGGCTCTTCTAATAAAACACCCTGTGTGAGTTGAAACAAGATTCTTGTCCTCTCTGAGCCTCTGCTCTGTCTGTCTCTCAGTGCAGACTGCAACATTAGTTAGCATTAACCGTCAGACTTGGTCTCTGTGTTGAGGAGGGCGTATCTGAAGATGACTGTGAGATTTTCCAAGTCTGTGATAATGAAAGCTTTGTGGAAAGAATATGCTGTTTGAAGTAGATCATTTGTAGCTCTAAATTCGAAGACCCTACTCGTTCAAATGTGGATGAATGTACTTAATCTTCCCAGCCCAAACTGGGCCTCGACAACCCCCCTCCCTCTCCCTGAATACAGACCAGCCCAGGCCCAGGCTTATAAATAGTTGCTTTATAGAAAGGACCGATTCCCAAACCGGCCAGACTGCCACACATGAGAAGCATTCAGAACCACAAAGATGTAAAAACAAACAAACGAACGAAAACCACCACGAAACAAATAAACAAAACAAATTAGACTGTCCCAGATGGGATTCCCAGCTTCCCCAAGACACCCAGGGGTCTGCTTTTCTTCTGGGAGCCAAGTGGAAGCCAGCCCAGCCCAGCTAAGAGAGGTTCCAGAGCCCCCCAGAGCTTGCTCTGAGTTCAAGTGGGAAACCCAGAAATTCCAACCAGGTTCCCACCACTCTCAGAAAGGATTCACAGCTTTGGGATTGGGGGTTGCTTTAAATTGCAGGGTGAGGAGTAAATGGATTCAAATCTTTCAAAAAGAAATGTTTTCCCTTCTCCCTACCCCAAGGAAGAGGCAGAGGAAAGATAATGGATGAGACAGATTTGGGAGAAGATGCTGCTAATGTCTCTTCCAGAGACTGGAGAGAAACATTAAAGGGGAGAGGGAGATTAGAGAAGGAACTAAGGTCTGGAGACTGTCCAGAAGAGTGGACATGAGGGTCAGTGAAGGTAACAAGCAGTCTAGGGGAGGGAGTACAGGAGAATCGAGAGAAAAAAGCCTGGAGAAATAACGGTGAGGACTGGAGGAGATGGACAGATGGGGATGTCAGGGTATGGATCAGGTCTCGGTCTATTCTGCTGGTAGGGCCCTTGCGGGGAAAGACTGAAAGAGGACACCCCAGCATGATCCCCATCCGGTGAGGCCAGATCAGAGAAGGACAGGGATAGAGGGGGCTGAGATGAAGACAACACATTATTCTGAGATGCCCTTCTCCATCCCCCGGCCTCAAAATGCCTGAGAGAGAGAAGAAAGTCTACACGTTCATGGGAATGGGGCTTAAGTGACAAAGAGCCAATCAAAGGGCGATGTCTCAGGTAGGCTCTTCAATTCCCTGCTTGATTGGCTACCAATCGGTTTTGTTTTTGTGAGGAGGGGCAAGCTGAGAAGCAACGTGGGGAGGGCCTGGGAGGGGGGGGGGTGGGCACTCCCTCCCCCTCCCCCCCCTTCACCTGGCATCCTCGCGGCCAGGCCGTGAGCCAGCCAGCGTGTGGCAGGGAAGCACCCAGTTGTTATCATGCAGGCCCAGCCTGCAGCCCGGTGTGTCCTTGTCGGGCCGGCGGCAGCACATCCAGTAGGAGCGGCCGTAGGGCAGGTCGTGGTGGTAGGGCTTGGGGTGCCAGCGGCACAAAGACACGTCCCCCTTCTCGTAGCACTTGCGGCACTGCTTGCACGGGTCGTCACGGTACAGTGGGTGGCGGCTCCAGCGGGAGTCCGTGGCCTGGACACCGAAGGTCTCAATGACGCACTTAAAGTAGTGGCAGGTGCACTTGAGGGCCGCCAGGGCGCGGGTAGGCAGGTAGCCAAAGATCTTCACCAGGACGTGGTCAGGGAGAAGCAGCATGTACTGGCGAGGCTCCAGCAGGCGCTGGATCTTGAAGCGGATCTCCAAGAAATCGTGGGAGACGTGGTGGTAGAGGCGGCACAGGGAAGCATCAGAGGCTGCCCCGGCTGCCTCGGGCTCGCTGCCCTCAGGAGTGGGGACCGCCGGAGCCTCGGGGGTGGCTGGAGCCTCGGGCGCAGGCTCCCCTCGGGTTGGCAGCAGGAAGAGTTGCCCGGGGGGCGGCGGCTCCTCCGGGCTGACTGTCAGGCACACCGTCTCCTCTTTCACGGTCTTTGCACCGTCCTTACCGAAAAAGACGCACTCGTCCACCACACCCGTAACCACCACGTCCACGTGGAAACCTGCAGCGCCAGCTCCCCCACACTCTCGAGTCCCTGCGGGGGGTGGGGGCGGGGCCGGGGGCTTATCCCCCGCAGCTCTTTCGGGAGGACCCTCGGGGCGGGTGGTGCCCGGGGCCTCCCCATCGCCAGCCTCGTCTGCCCGGGCCAGCAGGAAGTCCACGTTGCTGGGCAGGGCATCCCTGGACGGGCTGATGAGCTGGTACAAATCACAGGTGATCTTGTCCTGGGCCCGACTGCTGGGGCCCGGCCCTCCGGTGTAGGTGCATCCTGGCCGGCTGCTGCAACCGGCCCCTGGCTGGCCGCCTTCGGGGGAGCGGGGCTCACGGCCGCTGGAAATCCGAAAGGCAATACGCACCTCGCCAGATCCCCCACTGCGTCCCCCATCCCCCGTGCGCACCTCCTCCTTGCGTGGCCCATCGCGCTGGGCCTCAAAGTGGGCCACGGCCTCGGCCACGCGGCTACAGTCGCTACCTGGCCGCCGTTCCCCACCTGAGCCCTGTGCGCCCTGCTCCGCAGCTGACACAAACACCACTGGGGTGGGGGCCCCCGCGCGGGGGTAGCTCTGCAAGGCCAGGGCAGCCCTCTGCTCCACCAGGGCCACCATCTCAGCCACAGACAGCAGGTCCACGTCCTCGGGGGCACCAGCAGCTGTCTCAGCAGGAGCAGGCAGCTGCTGGTCCTCTTCTCCCCCGACATCAGGAGGCTTCCCAGGGCTGGGGCGGGGCTTGGTGGAGTCAAGGCAGCGCCTCCTCCGCTTGGCCTTGGAACTGTCACTTCCCCAGTGGCCCTTGACCTTGCCTGCACTGGCCCGGCTGGCACCACCACCACACTGGTGAGCCACGAAAAAGGCCACTTTCTCCTTGGTGTTGCCTGGCTTGATGACGTACCAGGTATCCAGCAGGACCCGGCCCTCCTCACCAGGGGCTGTGGAAAGCAGGGGAGCTGTGGGGGCTGCTGGGGCTGGAGGTGTGTTTTCTGATCGGACCAGCCCATCTCCGGTGCCCAGGCTGCTGCCACTCACAGGCTCTGGACAGGCAGGGGGAGGCGGGGGTTTTCGTGCTGAGGTGGCAGCTGAGCGGGGCTGATTCTGAGAATAGGTACCAAAGGGCCTTGGGCACCAAAGCTGCACTGGAGAGAGACTGCTGGGGTCCATGGCTGCCGGGCCAGGTGAGGGTCACCACATGCTGAAGACCTGGCCGGTAGGGATGAAGGCGCCCAGAGCCACCTGTGGGAGGGAGAACAGACAATGGAATCTGCTAGCAGCTGTGCAAAAGATCCGCCTTTTTTTTTTTTTGAGAAACTGACTCAGTCTTAAAGTTGGGAGAACTCATCACACAGAACTCCAGAGCCATGAGAAACCTTCAAACATAGAACCCCTAGACACACAAGTAACAGTACAGATAAGGGGAACTGTATGAAGTTTGGAGTTGGGGGAGAGGTTCGAATCTGGTCTTTGCCCCTTCTCTTGGGACAGTCCCTTTCCTTCACCTAGGTCTTTATTTCACCTTTATTAACCTGCTTAGTGATTCCTGCTATGGGATTTCTACGGGCTGTATGGGGAGGTCAGATACCACAGCAATTTGGGGAGCTCACCAAATGATCATGTTCCATGAGGATGAGCTGAAGGAACCAGCAATGTTTAAGCTGGAGAAAAGAAGGTTTAGGGATAGAGAAATGTCTTCATGACTGAACTTCCAGGTAAAGCTAAGATCAATGGGTTTGTATTGCAGAGAGCAGTTTTAGACCAGATGGAAGGAAAAACTGTGAGGGCTTTCCAAAAGTGTGATGAATGGTCTGACAGGGGACAAAATGCTTTCCCTCTGCTGGAGATCTTCTGAAAGGGGCTGGGCACTTTGGGCAAGGTTCTAGAGAGGAACTTCAGGTATTGATTGTGCCTGGAAGATCATCAGAACACACCAGGCTCCCAGGGTACGGGATCTAAAGCTGGAAGGTGCCCTGGGGCATATCTTCCTCGACACCCCCTTTTTTCAGAGGGAAAAACTGCTGTGCTCCAGAGGGGAAGCAGCTGCTTTGGCCAAGTCAATAAGCAAACAGACCCTCAGGGGTCCCTGGGCCCCTTCCACTCAAACATGGCCCCTTTGTCTCCTCAGCTCCTTTGGCTGCTCCTACCTCACGCCCCCCTCTTCTACAGCCCAATCTGGTTCACTGCGCCCAAACCACCCGGCAAGAATTTGCAACACTTGCAACAATGGATGCCAGGGACCACTGGTCAGAAGGAACTGGAAGGAGAGAGCCTACCTGTCAAGGTTACTGGAGCTAAAAGGGAGGGACCCAGTAAGATAATGGATTACAACCTCATTCTACACAGGCAGAAACTGAGGCCCAGAGAAGGAGGGGAAGGGCACAAGGTCATAGAGAGAATCAGGAACTTTGGAGTTGTGGTTAATACCAAGGTAACCTGCCTGAGGCTGGATCTTCCATATGGGTTTGGGGCCCGCCTCTTCCTCCTGGCCCTACTGGGGGCGCTCCCACCTTCACTTTCCCTGACTCTTAACCCCCAAATTCAGGGACCAAATAAATCCAGCCCACTGTCCTTTCACGTAGACTCTTCCCCAATTGCATGCAGATATATTTAGTGCCGGCAGAGTCCTGGCAGCTCTTCTAGATCAATCCTTTATTTTAGAGATGGGCAAACTGAGGCAATGACTCGCCCAGGGTCACACTGCTGGACAGTGGAGGGGCCCAGGGCTCTTGACTCCAAATGCAGAGCCCTCCCCTCTCCCCGAGGAGGCCTCCTGGGCCGCACCCCCCTCCGACTCTAGGTACAGCTCAGAAGGAAGCCTAGAGCGTGGGAAGTTAGAGCGCATGCGCCAGGAGTGCGGGCGGGAGCAAGCCACACCCCCTCCTGGCTCTGGCCCAGCCTTCGAGTGCAGCAAAGGAGAGGAGAGGGAGGGAGGGAGGGAAGGGTGGAAAGTCGAGCAGTCCCGAGAGCCCGCGCCACCACACCACCCCCACCCTTTGTTGACAGACTCGCGCATGACGCCTCGGCCCAATCGGAGGCCGCTGTTCGGGGCCATGCCCATATATGGATGGACATTGGCGGAGGGGCGGGCCTCGGAGGTGGGGGTGTGGGGGAGGGGAAGGTGTGCACGAGCTGGCCAGGGAGTGTCCTCCAGTTCCTAAACCCGCACTCTCCCGTGCGGAGGGAGGGGTATGGACTCCCGTCCTCTGCGCGCCTTCCTTATCGAGGTTCCCTGAACTCCCCCACCCCTTACATCCCCCCTCCCCCCACACGGTGTACAGGGAGAGATTTAAAGCGCCAGGCCCACACTGAAATAGACACTCAAAAAGCCAAGAGAAGGGGGTAGAAACCCGGCGAGAAGAGTGAGGGGGAGAAGAATCCTGGCGCGGTCCCCCATCTCCTCCAGGAGCTCATACAGACCCCCAACCATTCACGAAGGATCTCATTCCCTGGTGGGGAAAGCTAGGGTCAGTGGGGGGGGGGGGCCCAGAGCCGGCTCGAACCCGCGGGGCACCCGACTCTGAGCACTTCCTGAGGGCAGGGTCGAACTCCGCCCGCACCCCTCACCGCTCACAGCCTGGGCAGGGTTCAAATCTCACCTCTGACACAAGAGCTGTGTGACTCTGAGGCGCTCAGTGACTTAACCTCCACTCTAAAATAGGGTCACAAGGCCAGAAGCCAGGCCGCCTCAGGGTGTTGTAGAAATGTCAGCAAGATCTTTGTCCTTATAGACACCCCCACTCCCAGGAGCTGAGAAGGGAGCCAAATTCAGTTTGGGAAAGCCACCCCTGCCTGCCCTAGCTGCGCCCTTTGAATCCGGAGTCCAGCCTAGGATCATATGGACTCTTGGACACCCACCGGCTCCATGCTCTGGACCGGCCATTCACTCTTGGAACCTCAGTTTTCCCATCTGTAAAATGGACATCATAATATACCACCATCGGTCACTTCAGGGAGTGATGGCGAGTATCACATGAGCTAATATCTGAAAGTGCTCCATAGATGTGAGCTGTTATTTACATTTTTAAATGAAACTTTTTGATAAGCTGTTACTATTACTACCCGTTCAGTGCCATAATCACTTAAGTGCCTACTACATGCCAGGTAGGTAAACATCCCTATCTAACTTTCGTATTCAAGGCTTCCACAATCAAGGTTCAACTCCTCCTTCCTGCCTCAGGTCCACTCCCCCAGCCCTCATCACTGCCTTAAAGGCCTCCACAGCAAGTGGTCAGTCCTTCAGGAAACACCTGCAGCCCTTTTCCCCCACAGGGCAGCACCAATACAAATTCTCACTCACTGCCCAATAAAGCCTGAGATCATGGGCTCCCTGAGGCCTGGGACCACTTCTCTTTTCCTTAACATCTAAGGAGAGTTCAAGTCAGAGAAGCTTAGAATTAGAACGTACTGACAATCTAGAACATTCAGACTGCATAGCTCAACTACAAGGCCTCCATTTTACAGATGAAAAAACAGAGGTCCAAAGTCAATGGGACTGCACCAGGGTCAAAAGAATGGATTTGTCTAAGGCCATCACACCTCCACACCCCACAAAGCAGATGCCAAAACACAGAGCTGGTGGGCAGGAGGGGGTGCTGCCTCCCACTTCATAGCTCTTCACTACATCTTATGCTCAGGCACCCCTTCACAGGACCCTGTATCATTGGTCCCCAGATAGCTTCTTGGTGAGGCTCCTTAGTGACATGAAAGATGAGAAGCTGATACTCAGATACAAAGCCCAGCTCTGATTGCAGAAATAAGGGGTCTGGGTCAAGCCAGGCTGTCTTTTACTACCAGTACTTCGTCTAGGAATAAAATTCCCTTTGCCCAGTCCCAATCTTGTGTCTTTCCCTTTTGGGGGTATCGGTTTCCTTAACTATAAAGTGAAGGGGTTGATGGTCACTAAGGTGCTTCCCAGCTCTGACATTCCAGGTTCTAAAGTCCCTCTCAGCTCCAATATTCCAGGTTCTAAAATCCTCTCTTGTTCTTTCCTGTTGCCTATTCCAAGGTCTCATTCTATCCCGACATTCACTATTCTGTGGTCTCTCCCAGCTCTGTCGTTCCATGTTCTAAGGCCCCTCCCAGCCCTGACATCCCTTGTTCTAGGGGCCCTCCCAGCTCTGATGTTCCATGTTCTAAGGCCCTCCCAGCTCTGATGTTCCATGTTCTAAGGCACCACCAGCTCTAATGTTCCATGTTTAAGGCCCCTCCCAGCCCTGACATCCCTTGTTCTAAGGGCCCTCCCAGCTCTGATGTTCCATGTTCTAAGGCCCTCCCAGCTCTGATGTTCCATGTTCTACGGCCCTCCCAGCTCTGATGTTCCATGTTCTAAGGTCCCTCTCAGCTCGGGACACCTTGACATCTGTGGGCCCTCCAGGCTCTCTGGCTCTCCGGGGTTCCCTGAACTCCCTGGGGTGCCGGGACCCCGCCAGGGTGAATAATCCTGCTGGTCAGGGTGGCCCCAGACTGAGAATGGTCCATGGGACCTGGGGTTCCAGAGGTTTCTGGGCATCCAATGATCTCTAGAGCCGGTAAGCGGCTCTGACTTGTTAGAAACAGGCCTGCCCGTCCTCTTACAGATGGGGAAACTGAGGTCAAAGAAGCCCGCCCCTCCTTGAACAGGTAGGGAAACTGAGGCCAGAAAGGGGTAAGCCAGGGAGGGAGGTGGAAGGACGGGAGGAGGCGAGTCGCTCCACCCCCACCCCCGGGGTCAGGACCCCAGGGCTGGGGCGGGGCAGGACCAAGGCCCCTTCCTCCCACCTGTCTCCCCTCCCCCCAGGTGCCCCGCCCCCCCGCCCGGTCTCCGCGCAGGGACGCATCAAGCGCCCGCCCGTCGGCCGCCCCTGTCTGCCTCCCCGCGTCCTCCCCCTCGGCCTTACCCGCTCCGGGCGCCCGCAGGTCGCTCCGCGCCAGGGGCTCCCCCCACTCACTCACTCCACTCACTCCACTCACTCGCCCTCCTGCCTCCACTTCCGGGTTTCCGGAGCGAGGCACGCCGGGAGTTGTAGTTCGGCGCAGGGTCGGAGGGGATGGAAGGGCGGAGGGCATGGAGGGACTGCATTTCCCAGAAGGCCGCTCTGTCGGGAAGGTCAGAGATGCGGGGCCGCGGTCTTCTATGGGAATGGTAGTCCCAGGGCTGCCATTTTGGCCAAGATCCTCCCTCGCTGGGACTTGGGCAGTGAGCGCTACAGTGGGAAAAAGGACCGACGCCATTCCTCCTGATCTTTCAGACTCAAGGACAGGGCCCTCAAATATAAACCAGGCATTATCCTAAGTGCTGAAGATAAGAGGAAAATGAAGCAGGACCTGTCTTCATGGAACTTATATTTATTCTATTGACGGATGGCTGCTGAAACCCCATTCAGTTCTCTTTCCATGATGTAGTCCAGGTCTCCTGGACTTCTCTGACCACACCCAGCCTTTCTTGCTTTTCCCTTGTACGTGACATTCCATCTCCCTGACTGTTCATCATAATAAAAATACTCTCCTTCCTCATCTCTGCCCCGGTTACAATCCCATCATCTACAAGAAGCCTTTTCCAATCACCGTTAATGTGTTAGTGCCTTCCTTCTGAGATTACATCACATTTTCCCTGTATGGAAACTATTTGTACAGAGTTGTCCTCATTGTTAGACTGTATACCACTCAAGGGCAGAAACCGATTTTTACCTTTCTTTGTAGCTCCAATATTTAGGACAAGGTAGGTGCTTACTAAATACTTATTGATTTGACTGAGTTCTTTTCACCACATTCACTCACGCTGCCTCTTTAGAATTATTGTGTGTGTGTGTGTGTATGTGTGTGTGTGTGTGTGTGTGTGTGTGTGTTTGATTTTTAGGACTGCAAGGGAACTAAAAGATCGTTGTATCTAGAACCAAAATGATGAGACCAAGACCAAGAGGGGAAAGGATATATCCAATTTTAAGAACAAGCCCTCATTTTAAAAACGTAGAAAATGATCTCCGGGATTAGTAGAAGAGCAGGCATGGAAAAAAGAGAATCATTACATCTCAGTACTGATAGATACCATCTGCTATATGAACTTGGGTAAATTATTTGCCATCCCAATTCAAGGTTCTCTACTTGCAAAATGAATGGGGTTAGATTGTCATCTCTAAGGTCTTTTCCAAGAAACTTGCTCCCTTGAGTATATTAGCTCCATGTACCAGACAGGGCTCCAAAGGACTTATGTTCTGGTCCTGACAGCCCTGTCCTTGACTGCTCTGTGAAGGAGAGGGTCAGACAGGTCAAACCACCACCTTGTCCATGACCTCTCCTCAGATCCTAAAGGAGGAAGCCCAGAATCCTGAATCTCTGGAACCGTCGTGCTTCCAGCCCGGGGTTAAATGGTGCAACATCAGAAACAAATGTAATTGTATTAGTTTTAACGTTAGAGAAGTCGTAACATCTACTTTGCAGCTGCAAAATTCCCACCTGACTTGCATCTGAGACCTTCCATGAGAATAGTCTCCCCTCCATAGAACGTGAGCTTCTGGAAAGCACGCTATCTTTTCTTTCTTGTATCCCTACGGCTTTGCACATTGTAAGCACTTAATGAATGTTTCATTCATTCATTTAACGTCCCCTTCATTTAAGATCATTTTTCTTTGCCTCATTTCCTCGTCTACAAAACGAAGGGGTAGACCCGTTCCGGTTCTGAATTCTGAGTGAACAGAATGGAGAACCAGGGTCAGAGCTGGACTTTGGGTTGCTAACCTATCAGAGCAGGCTCACACCCGGGCGGAACCAGCGCGTACCGTTGCTATAGCAACTGAGGCGGGGGGAGGAGGAGCGCCTCTGGAAGCGGGGCCACGCCTCCCTGCCCCTCCCCAGACCCCTGATTGGCTCCTGTGTTCATGATCCCTCCTTTTCGCATCTCTCTCCTCTTTCCCCCACCCCCGCCCTTCTCGGGGAATTCCCCACCTTGACGCTTGCGCTCCGGGACTTGGGTTCTTTGGGTCCGGCTGCTGTCCTTCGGTTTAGGGAAAGGAATGGCCCTGGGAGCCTGCGGCCATGTCCTAAATCCTGCTCCTCCCCGTGTCCTGTGGAGCCAGTCCCTTGTCCCACTGCCCCAATCACTGGGCCTCAGTTTCCCCGTCTGTGAAATAGAAGTGGTCACAGGAATGCCTGCTCATCCCGGCCAACACCCCTCATTTTGAAGGCGGGAAAGCTACAAGGGAATGACCCCAGCTCAGGGTTCTTGGCCCCCTCGCCACGTGACCCCTCCCCGATTCCGCGACCTCCACCCCTCCAGGGCAACCCTTCCTTTGCCATAGATGGTTCGCTCCACCAGGGCTGGGCCAGGATGGCCTGGGCGGGAGGAGGGGAACGAGAGATGTACATCCACGCTTGCGGGCCAAATGCTCCGTGCCTTCATAACTCCATGTGGAAAACTAGGGCCTACATGGTCTCTATGGGTGATGGAGGCCTTGAGGGCCAGACTGAAGAACATGGAGGGAAGGCCGGGGAAAGGGTTGGAAAGGAGAGGGTGGGAGGCCCGTGAAGAACGTGGGAGGCCGCAGGGGGCCGCTGGGGGGACGGGAAGGGGAGGGAACAGGTCCTCCTTTCCGAAGCTCCTCCCCCGTTCAGGGACAACAACAGTGCACGATTGACAGTTGACAGTTGACGGTTGACAGTTGACCGTTGATTTGGGGGGCGGGCAAATACCCTAGACTGGGAGGAGTCTTGGGAAATTGGTGGGCGGGGGGAAGGCGGGGCCTGTGGTCTGAAGTGGGGAAGGGAGGGAAAGAGCCTGCGAACTAAAGAAGCGGGGGCGGGGGGCCCCCAAAAGCGGAAAAGCGCCTTGTGACTGGAGGGAGGGAGGAGGGGGCAGATGACAGGAGGCGGAGCGTCAAGAGTCAGCCCAGCTCGATGAGAGAGCCGAGAGGCTGGAGAAGCGCGAGGGGGCGGAGCCAAACAGGCTTCCGTCCAATCCAGGGCAGAGATTGCGAAGAGCGGGAAGCGCGGGAAGCTTGAGGCCTGTGGCAGGGTGATGGGGCGGGGCCAAGGCGGAGGGGCGAAGCGCGATTGGCCAGCGCTTTGGGCGCGCGGGGGCTGCAGCTGGGTTTCGAGGCGGCAGCGGATCCTGCAGCAGAGGCGAGGACGAAGGCAGCGGCGACGGCTGCACCGGCACGCGCCGGGTTCCAGGCCCGGGCTTCGCAGGCCGCAGGGCCTGGCGCGCCTGCGCGTGGAGGCCTTTCCCCCGCTCCCCTCCCATTCCCCAGGCCGCCCCTGGGTCTCGCGCCCGCTCCCGGGCAGCATCTGGGGGTAGGGCGCTGTTGGAGCGAGGCTCGCCCCATCTCGCACCTTGGGAGGCCAGGGCTGGAGGGTACGGGGGCGGGGAGGGGGCTACGGACCGGGCACACTGCCTGCCCTCCTCCTCAGGGTGGGGCCGACCCCCCCAGCCCCTGCCTGTGCCGCACCCAGAGGCCGCGCTCCCTCCCCCAGCTTCCTCTTCCTCGCCCCGCCGGCCCCTCCCCGGCTCCCCTCCCCCAGCTACTTCGGCCTCTTCCTGGTATCTGCCCCCCCCCCCGGAGCCCCTTCCCCTGCTTTCTAGTCCCTCTAGGTTGTCGCCCACCCCTCTCCTTTCTCTGCCTCCGAGGGTCACCGGCTTCCGGCTCTCCCCAACCGAGGATGCTCAGACCCTTCCCCCATGCCCTGCCTCCCTCCCTCCTTGATCTTTTTCTGCCTCCAAGGACTCCCCAAAAAAACCCTGTGCCATATCTTCTAAGGTCCCCTCCACCACTGGGGAAGCCTGCCCCCTTCCCCCTGTGCCCCACCCCCAGTTCCACCCTCCCATACCCTACAGAGTCCCTCCCCCAGATCCTTCTCACTCCCAAAGGCTTCACCTGCATAGTTGTCATTTCCCTTTCTGCGTTCTCTCCCCTGAAGATGCCCAGGCCCCTCCCTCCATGCCCAGTTCCTTCCCTCCAGTATAATCCAGGGGACCTTCCACCCAATTCTTCCTGGGCCATCCCTCCTCCCTCTCCTTCCCCAGACTCATCTCTCACTCCCCAGCTGGCCTACATCTCTAAGGACAATGACCCAGCACTCTCCTGCCTGTCTTAGGGAGCAGATTTCCCCCTTCCCCCCAGATCCTGATCTCCCTTCCCTTATATCTCCCCCACTCCTTCCTTTCCTTCTTCCAGGGCCCCAGAGTGGAAGAGATGTCCCTCTTCTCCCCATGGATTCTGCCTCCTTTCTCCGAAGTCCACCTTGGGTCCTTGAGAGAGGAGTACCAATGGCCCACTCATTACCTCCCCTTCTTTCATCTCCCTTTCCAGATGTGGGGCCCCAGTGGACACCCGTATCCCCCTGAACGGCCCCAAGGAAGCCCTGGCTGCACTGAGAGGTAATAGGGAAAGACCAGCATGGGGAAGGCATCTCCTCTTTGTACCAGAACAGTTGGCAGGACTAGAGATGCTTAACAAAGGGAAAGATGTTTGTGTCAGAAGGTCTGGGTTCCAATTCTATATATACCACCTGTGTGATCTGGGACAAGTCGATTCTTCTTTGGGTTCCAGTTTCCTCATCTGAAAAATAAAGGGATGGAGTAGGTGGCCTTTGAGAGCTATTCCTGGAGTTTCTGATGATGTGATTTTAACTTAGTTGTTAACTTGGCTTAGAGAGCAGGCTCCGGAGGGGATATTGCCGAGAGGCTGCCTGATTAGAACTTGAAAAGAAGAGGGACCTAAAAGCACAAAGGGTTGCCTTTTGAAGGTCTGGGATTCCCTATCACTGACAAGCTTCAACGAAGGCTGGAAGGGCCTTGTGGGAAATCAGGCTGTTTGACATGGTGGAATGCTGGCTAAAGCCCATGAAGGAGCCAGCCTGTGATGCTAGCTTTGTGACTGTGGGCACATCATCTTATCAACTCACATAATTTAGTAAGCACCTAGTTTGTGCTTACCTGCTGAGCCCAGGGTACAAAGAAGGGCAAAAATTGTTCTGCCCTCAGGGAGCTTTTATCGGGTGAAACAGTAAGTAACTTGGTGCACCCTTGTTAGAGAGATACACATATCTATCTATACGCATACACACATTCACACATCCCTGCCCTCCTGCCCAGTAGACTGAAGGCAATCTGGTGGGAGGGGAGGGGAGAGCAATAAATAGCAACTGGCAGGAGACCAAGAAAGCTCTCCTTGAATAAGCAGATTTGACCTGAGGATACCCTTCATTCAATACAAATGGAAATTGATTCTGGCTTTTACTATCCTCTCCTCTGGGGTTATGTGAACCCCACATTGGGAACTTTCAATTTAGAGGAAATCCTCTAGTAAATTGGGTGGTCAGACCCCTTTTGGAGGATTTACAGAAAAACATGGATGAAGGTTGCACAGAATGAGAGGATGTAGTCCTTTCCATCTGTAATTTTACATGGAGCACCCACATTCATGATATCAAAGATTCATCATACTGTCAAATGGAGTACTGACTTTACCAGGCTGTGAGGGTCATTTGAGTTAATGCATGTAAATGATTTGGTCAGTCTTAGATCCATATATAAATTCTGGCACCATAATCATCGTTAGTAGGATACTCTGGGGAATCCTCTTTGGTGCTTGATTGGGCAAGATGAGGGATCTTTGAGCTCTGAGATTCTCGCTCCTGCTCCGGATCCAGTTGTAAACAGGGCCCCCACTGCTGTTTGACAGGAGCTTAGGGCACAATCTGTCTTCAAGCAGGGTTCTGCTGTGTGGGGGACCCTTTGGACCCAAGTCAATGAAACTTGAGCTAAAGCCCGTCACCAAACTGTCCCCTGTAGATCGGGCCTTTCCCTGGGGCTTACAGAGCCCCTCAGTTTTCTGAGACCTGCCTGTATCTTCCCAGCCCCACACAAACACAAAGCTGTGTTGAGGTTGTAAAAATTGAAAGTAGAAGAGCATGGGTCTGTTTGTTGAGCACAGGCCTGCAGATGAGGCCAAGACTTAAAATCACAAGGGAGCTCCAAGCTGTTCCATCTCTCACGTTGCAGATGAGGAAACTGAGGCCTTTGTTCTAGGGCAGGGACAGCTGAGATTACTGATTCCAGGTCCCCTTGTCACCCTCTCAGAGCCTTAGTTTTTATATCTCTTGAATAGGCATCATACTAATAGCCAGCAATTAGCACTACATACGTTAGCTCCTTTGATCCTCAGCTACTTTGGGAGGTAGATGCTATTCATATCCCCATTTTACAGATGAGGAAACTGAGGCTGAAAGAGGGGAAGTGACTTTACCCAAGGTCATATAGCTAGTAATTGTCTGAGACAGTATTTGAACTCAGGGCTTTCTGTGTCCAAAGCCAGTCCTCTTTGCCACCTAGAGGCCTAATAATAGTACTTGTGTTACCCACCTCTCAGGATTGGAAATCACCTGACACACCCCAGCCCACAGTATAAATGTGAGCAGATGGCATGCAGGAGTCAACTGTTTGGGGTGGGGGGAAGTCTAGTCTACAGGGAGCATCTGAGATCTCTTTGCTGAGGACCTATACCGACAGGATCAGAATCCAGGCCTAGATTTGGGTGGTCACTAACCTCTTCTTCATTCTGTCCCTAAACAGAAGACGGAGGCAAAATCATACCAATTCGCTTCAAGAGTTAGCCCTGTTATTACCTATTCCTCTGCAGGCGAGCAGCAAAAAACTCACCAAGGTACAGTGGCGGGGAAGAGGGGGAGGGATTGAGGGCTGTGGGAAAGCAGGTGAGACACAAGGTAGGGAGACAGGGGCCTTTATTAGACAACCAGGCAATGGATGATCCAGCAGAGAAGGTTCTAGGATTTTAGGGCCCACAGGGCCTTTAGAGATCCTTGTGAGGCAAGGGACCTGCCCAAGCTGCCACAGGGGTAAATAGAGTTGTGATTGGAACTCAGTCCCTTTGACTCTTAACTCCTGTATTCTTTGCATTTCACCACTGTGCTGGTGATTGTCAGCCTCTGAAGGTGGACAGCAGGGTGGCTGGGGGAGAAATGGGAGCCCCCACTGACACTTCTCATGTGGGAGGCGAGTTTGCTGTTTGCCTCACTGACTTTCTCCCCTCTCAGCAGAGATGGATGAATGGTCCTTCCCAGTGTTCGATAGTTTGGGGCCAAGTCACCTAAAAGGGAGACCCATCCCACCCTGCTGGGTATGACAGTGTTCATCCAGCTTGTTTCCTGAGGATGGTGTGGCTGAGAGCCTGAGGCTGGAGATATGTTGATCCCTTAGGCTGATGCTTCCTCTCTGAGCCTCCAAATCGTTGTCTGGCATCCAGTGAGCTTTGAGATTCCTTCCAGTACTAATTGTGCTCTCGGACAAGATTGAAGAGCCCAAAGAAGTGAAAACAGACTGACCTGATAGCGGTATTCCAGTATTGGAGTATTGGGTGAGGGGCTGTGCAAGGGGGAGTGCCAGCGTTCTACTTGCTCCCAGTTACAATACTGCTATGACTGTCTACAGTGTTCTGCTTCTGTTCACTTCACTTTGCATCAGTTTATAAAAGTCTTCCCGTGTTTTTCTGAAAGTATCCTGCTCATCATTTCTTACAATGCAGTAAAATTCTGTTGGTGGATGCTGTTATGATCCTCATTTTTCATTTGAGGAAACTGAGGCAAGCAGAGGTGAAGTGACTTGCCCAGGATCAAATAGTTGCCAATAAGTGTCTGTGGCTGGATCTGAGCTTAAGTCTTCTTGCCTCCAGCCCTGGGATTCTATCCATTATGCCACCTAGCTGCCTCAGATCTCTTTCATTTGCACTGCTATCCACTGATGTATCCTCCATTTTGTACCTTGTAGTTTAAAAATTAGTAAGGGTGTTCTTTAGCACCAGGAGAGAAAAATTCCCCTATCGGCAGAGACCTTCCTGGGTGTTACATGGGTGAGTTGAAGCTTGGTGATATTGAGCTCCAAGGGCCCTCAGAGGCCAGCTAGTCTAGGTCTCTACTAAATAAACACTGACTGACTGAATGACCCAAATGAGACCTTTCATGGGAAAGCCCTTTCTGATTCCCAGATCCCACCCAGACCCTCTGTTTCTTTTTGGCACAGAAAGAGATTCTCCTCCATGTTCTGCAGTATATTGAACATCTCCAGCGAAGCATTGATGTGGCCAAGTCTCTTCTCCTATTCCAGTCCGCAGACAAAGAAGGTAACCCCTAAGTAATGGGGAGCAGAAGTTTCACACTGGTTTGTGCGAGGCCTGACCTTGTGAAAGCCTGGATGTGCAGTATGGTACAGGACAGCTCAGACTGAGCTGGGAACTGGGAGCCCTGAGACTGAGCTCCAATCTGTCCTTTCCATCCTTTTTGTGAGTCTGAGCAAGTGGAATATTCTTTCTGGGTCCTATTTCTTCTATAAATGAACAGAGATCTGGCTGTGAAAATCAGGTGAAGGAACTGGGGAACAGAAAAATGAAGGGGACATCTTCAGGTGTCAGAAGGGCTGACATTCAGACAGATCAGATCCATATAACTGGCATATTTGGCAGAGCTGGGAGGTTGCAGAGAGGAAGATTTTGGTTTAGTTTGAGCAAAAACTTTTGAACAATTGGTTAGAAATCTCCCAAATTGGAATGGGCTGCTATAGTAGATGGTGGGCTCATCCTCACTGGAGGATAAATGGAGACTGGGGACACTTAGAGAGGATTCATATTCAGGTTTCCAGCTCTAACAGGCCACAAGTCTAGTCTTAGCTCCCTACTTATTAGCTCTGTGGTTCTGGGCAAGTCATTTTCACTTTCTGAGCCTTAGTTTTCTTATCTGTAAAATAAGGATAATAATACCTGTTACTACCAAATGAAAATTGCCCACTGTATCACACTGTTAGTGCATATTAAGAGAGTGATCCACCATATTCCCAGGGTTTTTTCATTTGAACTGCTTTCCAGGGGTATCTCCCTCATCCTGTGCCACACAATTGATCATTTTCCAGGGTGGTGGGGGGAGCAAATTCCTATATGAGAACTTTCAGGAATATGATACAAAGTTCCCAGGGAGGAAACTTGGCACCCAACAAGATGAATGGGGGAATAGATTTTCAAAGGACAAATCTAGGAAGAATTATGAAGAGGAAGAGACTCAGACCCGACCCATTTACATGCCCCTGTATGGGGCTTGGTGAAAGTGGGACTAGATACAGGAAGCCCCCTACATCCCCAGGCAAAGGCAAAAGGAAAGAGTCAGCACCCCATAGCTCCCCTCATGTTCAAAGAACCTGGTTCCTGGGCATTTGCCAGAAGGCTTGCAAGAAGAAACAAGTCTAGAAGTTGGGATAGAAAGGGGAATAGAAACACCTAGGTTCCCCCTCCCCACCTGGAGGTGTTTAACTACCTGGAGAAGTTGAAAGCTTGGGCTGCCTGGGGTGGTGAGGGTGGGTCCATCCAGGAACAAGGACAGACCTCCTCTTGACCCAGAGTCATCCATGCTTGGGTGGCAGGGTCTCACCTGCTAGCCCTATGGCACCTGCCCTTTTTGCTCTAGGAACAAACATCTGTAGTGATCCCACTGCTGCTCAGGAGAAATCCTTGCTATTTGTTGAAAAACTGGCTGCTTTTACTCTCCAGATTCCCTCCCACTACTCCCTACTACATATCCTGCCCTCTGGCCAAACTGGGCTGCTCAGGGCCTCTAGCTCTGCCATCCCTGGCATGCCTGTCCCCCAGCCCCGCTGTTCGATTGCTCCTGGTGCCAGCTCAAATGGCACTACCTTTCTAAACTGTTACAGCAGGCAGAATGTTGGGTTTGCAATCAGAGGATGAGTCCTGGCTCTGCTGTTCATGCCCTTCGTGACCCTGAGAAAGTCTCTTCCGACCCTTTGGTTTGTGTTGTCTCTCTATATAAGGTGTGGGTTGGGCTAGATTATCTCTGAGGGCCTCTTTACCTGTAAATCCTAGGATTCCCTTCTAAAGATAAAAGATACACTGTACTGGAAATAATATTGACTGACCTTAGGCCTAGGTCTGCCTCTTGACTCAGAATATTAAGGAGCTGAGGGACATTGGGCCAATCACTTAGCTTGTTGATCTAAACAGTGTGCGTGATGATGCTATCCCTGTGCCTTAAAGAATGGTTGTAAGGAAAGTACTTGATAAATCTCATTACTATGGACATGTGAACTTGTATTATGAGAAAGAAGTCCATTCCTCCTGACCTCCTAGAGCTTGGGACTTGAGAGGAGAGAGCTAGAAGAGATCACTCAGTCCCTAGGCTCTTAGATTTCTATACCCCATTGCCTGTATATTTTATTTCCCAGTAGCATGTAAAGAAAATTTTTAAAATTTTTAAATTCTAAATTTATTTCTTTTTAGTTTTCAGCATTCATTTCCACAAGATTTTGAGTTCCAAGCTTTCTCCCCATCTCTCCCCTCCACCCACCCCAAGACAGCATGCATTCTGATTACCCCAATCTGCCCTCCTTTCTATCACATCCCTCCCTTCTTTTATCCCCATTCCCTCTATTTTCTTAGAGGACAAGCCAGATTTCTGTACCCCATTGTCTATATATCTTATTTCCCAGTTGCATGTAAAAGCAATTTTTTGCATTTGTTTTTAAAACTTTGAGTTCCAACTTTTCTCCCTTCCTCGCTCCCTACCCATTCCCGCTGAGAGGGCAAGCAATTCCATATGTTATACATGTGTAGTTATGCAAAAGACTTCCATAAAAGTCATGTTGTAGAAGACTATATTTTCCTCCATCCTATCCTGCCCCACATTTATTCTATTCTCTCTTTTGATCCTATCCCTCCTCAAAAGTATTTACTTCTAATTACACCCGACTCCCCTTTGCCCTCCATTCTATCATCCCCACACCCTGTTTATCCCCTTCTCCCCTACTTTGCTGTAGTGTAAGATAGAGTTTCATAGCAAATTGAGAAAGCATGTTATTCCCTCCTTAAAACAAATGTGACGAGAGTAAGGTTCACTTTTTCCCCCTCACCTCCCCTCTCTTCCCTTCCATTGAAAAAGCTTTTTTTTGCCTCTTTTATGTGAGAAATAATTTGCCCCATTCTATTTTTCCCCTTTCTCCTCCCAATATATTCCTCTCTATCACCCCCTTAGTTTTGTCTTTTTAGATATCACCCCTTCTGATTCAACTCACCCTGTGCCCCCTGTCTATATGTATATAATCCCTCCAACTACCCTAGTACTAAGAAAAGTCTGAAGAGTTATAAATATTATCTTTCCATGTAGGAATGTAAACAGTTCAACTTTAGTAATTCCCTTATGATTTCTCTTTCCTGTTTATCTTTTCATGCTTCTCTTGATTCTTGTGTTTGAAAATAAAAATTTCTATTCAGCTCTGGTCTTTTCATCAAAAATGCTTGAAAGTCCTGCATTTTATTGAATTACCACTTATTTTTTCGCCTAAAGTATTATACTCAGTTTTGCTGGGTAGGTGATTCTTGGTTGCAATCCTAGTTCCTTTGACTTCTAGAATATCATATTCCAAGCCCTTTGATCCCTTAATGTAGAAGCTGCTAGATCTTGTGTTATCCTGATTATATTTCCACAATACTTGAATTGTTTCTTTCTGATTGCTTGCAATATTTTCTCCTTGACGTGGGAGCTCTGGAATTTGACTAAAATATTGCTAGGAATTTGCCTTTTGGGATCTCTTTCAGGAGGCATTCAGTGGATTCTTTCAATATCTATTTTTGCCTCTAGTTCTAGAATATCAGGGCAGTTTTCCTTGATAATTTCCTTTTTTTTATTTATTTAACTTTTTATATACATTTTCACAAAATTTTGGGTTCCAAATTTTCTCCCCTTTTCTCCCCTTCCCCCACCCAATACCCTAAACAATCTAATTTTCCCTATCTCCAATCTGCCCTCTCTTCTGTCATCCCTCCCTTCTCTTGTCTCCATCTTCTCTTTTCTCCTCTAGGGCCAGATGACTTTCTATTCCTCATTAACTGTATGCCTTCTTTCCTAGTTGCAACAACAATACTAAATAGTTGTTCCTAAAACTTTGAATTCCAAATTCTCCCCATCCCTCCCTCCCCAGCCATTCCCTTTGGGAATGAAGGCAATTCAATATAGGCCATATCTGTGTAGTTTTGCAAATGACTTCCCTGATAGTCGTGTTGTGTAAGACTAACTGAATTACCCTCCATCCTAACCTGCCCCTCATTGTTTCTCTTCTGTCTTTTGATCCTGTCCCTCCCTAAGTGTTGACTTCAAATTGCTCCCTCCTCCCTTTGCCCTCCCTTCCATCATCCCCCCCCTTGCTTATATCCTTCTCCCCCACTTTCCTATACTGTAAGATAGGTTTTTATACCAAAATGAGTGTGCATTTTATTCCTTCCTTTAGTCAAATGTGATGAGGGTAAACTTCTTGTTTTTTTTTTTTTTCTCAGCTCTCCTCTTTTTCCCTCCACTAAAAAGTCTCCTACTTGCCTCTTAAATGACAGATAATTACCCCATTCCATTTCACCCTCTTTCCTCCCACTAAATTTCTCTCTCACCATTTACCTTAATTTCTTTTAAGATATGGTCCCATCCTATTCAGTTCAATCTGTGCTCTCTGTCTCTGTATGTGTGTGCATGTGTGTATGTGTGTGTGCATGCATGCGTGTACATGTGTGTGTGTGGTCCCACCAACTACCCAGATACTGAAAAGTTTTAAGAGTTACAAATATTGTCTTTCCATGTGGGAATGTAAACAGTTCACTTCTGGTAAGTCCCTTAAGACTTCTCTTTGCTGTTTACTTTTTCATGCTTCTTCTCATTCTTGTGTTTGAAAGTCAAATTTTCTTTTCGGCTCTGGTCTTTTCATCAAGAATGCTTGAAAGTCCTCTGTTTCATTGAAAGACCATATTTTCCCCTGAAGTAGTATACTCAGTTTAGCTGGGTAGGTGATTCTTGGTTTGAGTCCTAGTTCCTTTGACTTCTGGAATATCCTATTCCACGCCCTTCGATCCCTTAATGTAGAAGCTGCTAGATCTTGAGTTATCCTGATTGCATTTCCACAGTACTGGAATTGTTTCTTTCTAGCTGCTTGCAAGATTTTCTCCTTGAGCTGGGAGTTCTGGAATTTGGCCACAATGTTCCTAGGAGTTTCTCTTTTTGGATCTCTTTCAGGTGGTGATCGATGGATTCTTTCAATACTTATTTTGCCCTCTGGTTCTAGAATGTCAGGGCAGTTTTCCTTGATAATTTCATGGAAGATGATGTCTAGGCTCTTTTTTTGATCATGACTTTCAGGTAGTCCCATAATTTTTAAATTGTCTCTCCTGGATCTATTTTCCAGGTCAGTTGTTTTTCCCATGAGATATTTCACATTCTCTTCCATTTTTTCATTCTTTTGGTTTTGTTTGGTGATTTCTTGGTTTCTCGTAAAGTCATTAGACTCCATCTGTTCCATTCTAATTTTGAGAGAACTATTATCTTCAGTGAGCTTTTGAACCTCTTTTTCCATTTGGCTAATTCTGCTTTTGTAAGCATTCTTCTCCTCATTGGCTTTTTGAACCTCTTTTGCCAATTGAGTGAGCCTATTTTTCAAGGTGTTATTTTCCTCAGCATTTTTTTGGGTCTCCTTTACCAAGGTATTGACCCGTTTTTCATACTTTTCTTGCATCTCTCTCATTTCTCTTCCCAGTTTTTCCTCCACCTGTCTAACTTGCTTTACAAAATCCTTTTTGAGCTCTTCCATGGCCTGAGCCCACCGGACATCCACCTGGAATGTCTAGGGTACCGAGGCCCTGCCCTCCACATCTTTCCTTGATGGCAAGAATATGTCCTCGTTGTCAGATCTGATAGTTGGGATCATTTGCATCTGTTCGAAAAAACTCTCTATAGTCTTATTTTTCTTCCCTTTTCTAGGCATTTTCCCAGCCAGTTACTTGACTTCTGAGATTCCTGTCCACCCCCGCCTGGATCCACCCAGCTAGTGCTTGGGCTCTGAGATTCAAATGGGCTTTCCACGCCACGCACAGCTGCTAATCAATGTGAGCTTTAGTTCTGGTGGTGGGGTGGAGCAGGGCCGCCTCCCAGGCTCAGCTCTCTCAGGGGCTTTATGCAGAGACCTTCAGGAACGGAGCGGGTGGGGGCGGGGGGGCCCGCCTCCCAGCCTCAGCTCCCTCAGGGGCTTTATGCAGAGACTCTCAGTAATGAAGATCCTGCCTGCTGCTGGGGGAGTCCCGGGCTGCCGTGGCTGGGCACACCGCTGCTGCCTCCGCCGCTTCCTCCCGAAGGGGCCCGAGTCACGGAGACACTCCGCTCCCCTTCTTGGCCAGCCCAGCCGTCTCTCTCACTGACTTGTAGCTTCTGTGGGCGGAGGGACTTTCCCGGCCGCCGGAGCTTCCGTCCCTGAAGCCTGCTCGGATCAGCTTCTCTGGGGCCATGGCCAGGGCAGCGCTGGGTTGGGGTCCGCTTTCTGGGGCGCGATGGACCCTGGGGACGGCTCTCCAGGGCTCTCTGGAACGGAAATCTCTTCCACTCGGTTTCTGCACACCTTTCAGTAATACAGAACTTAGGGGATCTCTTTTTACATTAATTCTATGGGCTGTGGGTCCAGAGCTCGTAAACGTGCATCTTTCTACTCCGCCATCTTGGCTCTGCCCTGTCCTTGATAATTTCTTGAAAGATGGTGTGTAGGCTCTTTCTTTGATCATGGCTTTCAAGTGTACCGTAATTTTAAAATTGTCTCTCCTGACATTGTCTGCTATTTTTTCATTCCTTTGGTTTTGTTTTATAATTTCTTGATTTTTTATAAAGCCATTAGCTTCAATCTGCTCCATTCTTATCTTTAAGTAATTATTTTCTTTAGTGAGCTCTTGGATCTCCTTTTCCATCTAGCCAATTCTGCTTTTTAGGGCATTTTTCTACTCATTGGATTTTTGGATCTCTTTTGCCATTTGGGTTAGTCTTTTTTAAGGTGTTATTTTCTTCAGCATTCATGATTTTCTTGCATAGCACTCATTTCTCTTCCCAATATTTCCTCTGCTTCTCTTACTTGATTTTCAAAATCCTTTTTGAGCTCTTCCATGACTTGAGACCAATTCATATTTTTCTGGGAGGCTTTGGATGTAGGAGTTTTGACTGTTGTCTTTTGTTTGTATATTTTGGTCTTTCTTGTCACCAATGTAAAATTCTATAGTCTCATTCTTTTTCTGGTTTTTTCTCATTTCCCCAGTCATTCACTTGACTTTTGAGCTCTTTGTTAAGGTAGTTCTCTGCTTCCAGTGGGTGTGAGTGTACTGTCAGCCACTCTGTCCCCCCACAATCTGTGAGCCTAGAGCTCCAGCCACTGCACTGCCCCTACTGTGACTGCCAGGAGCTCCTCTACCCCCTCTACCACCCTAGGGCTGGGGCTGGACCACTCTACACTCTCACACAGGTCTGACAGGTTTTTTCCTCTGATCTTCCAAGTTGTCCTCTGCATTTTGGGGTCATGAAGTCTGGAAACTGACAGGTGCCAGAGATTCAGTCTCCTAAGGTCTTCTCAGGTCTCATCTGTGTCAACATGGCCTATACTGGACTGCACTCTGCTCCCAGTGGGGTGCCATAGATGCTTCTCCTCTATCATCCAGTCTGTCTTGGGCTGGATATATGCTTCCCTCCATCATTCTGTGGGTTCTGCAGATCCAGAATTTGTTTAGAGTCATTTTTTTACAGGTATTTGGCTGGGCTTGTGGGGAGAGCTCTAGCAAGTCCTTGCTTTTACTTGACCATCTTGGCTCCACCTGGTCTGAGCCTTGGTTTTTCAAAACATCTATTAAATGAGTTCTAGATCATCCCTACATGTGCCTGGCTAGGTCAGGGGAAGGATGGGGATGTGGTAGGGTACCAAAGGAGGCTATGAAAGGTAAGGAGGAGTCAACTCTTTTTGCTTACTTTTGTACATTTGTAAGCTTTAAAAGTAATAACCATTTGTTTCACAAACTGATAAATATTACCTGTGGACTAGTGGAAAGTGCTGATGTGGCCCAACCCATTTTATAGGGGCTGATGTGGGGAGGGGGGAGCAGAATCTGAGGTCTTGAGAGAAATGGGACTTTGACTTTGAACTAACTTGCAGCGATAAGGCCCAGGACTCTCCCCCTGAAATACTTAATCTTGCTTTTTTTTTTTTTAAATAAGTTTTTATTGAAATGTCTTACAATATTATAGTATCTCATATATCTTTCCCCTTTCCCTTTCCCAAGAGCCAGCTCATATGACAAATAGTATTTCATTGGAGAGGGAAGAAAAAGTCTGCACAACTGAATACATTGAAAATTTCTAAAAACATGTTCAAATCTGTAACATCTGTGGATCTCTCACCTCCATAAAGACTGAGGGTGTCCTCTCAGCTCTCTTCATGCTAGTCCCACTTGATCTTTATAATTTTGTTACATTTACTTTGATTTTTTAGTGTGTGACATTGTTATAGTCATTGTGTGTATTATTTTCTTGAGTCTGATTACCTCCTTCTGTATCAGTTCATGTAGGTATTTCCAAGCTTCTCTGTACTCATCACACATGTCATTTCTTTATTCTTTTAAACACAGGCATCTTTATTAACAGGTCATTAGAAAAATAATCATAGTAGAGACCTTTGATTCATTCTTCTAATAAGCTTGTTGATCTGGTCTTCCCTGTCACGAGCACCTCCACCTTCCACAAAATGTGAAGTCTTTTCCTTCATTCTTTCCCACAGAGAAGATCATTTGAAGGGCTATAGGAAGTTGTTGGTAGCTTTGAAGTGCTTGCCAACAGTATGTAGATCTCATGGATCAAGTCCTCCATGAAGATAATTCCATATTTACCAAGAGATTTTGCAATAATGGCATTTTCAGGGCAATTCTCTGTTTTCTGATCTTGCCGTAAGTGCATTTGTAAATCAGGTCATTCACAGACTTCATGTTTGGGTAACCCTATGCAATGTATAGTTCCACAGTCCTCAGCATGTTAAATGAAGCCTTGTTAAGCTTAACAAAGCATCATTGAAGAGCGGACGAAGACCAAGCAGCTGTGATAGTTTTCATATCTTTGGGCTAATACCACTGATACTTCTGATTCTGATCACAAAAGCCAACTTGGGTTCAGCAGGTACATAGTGGGTGCCAGCTTTGCATGCCATTCTAACCAGCCAGATTTCAGTCCGGTACATCTGTCCTTATGGTAGGCTTAGCTTTTTCATAAATAACTTTTCTCCATCTTTTAAGGAGCTTTTTTATAGCCATCTTCTTCAGGCATTTGGTCTTCAGTATTGCAAAGCCTTTCACTTTTTCAGAAGGGATTGTGGAATGGATGGTTGCTTCTTCTTTTCTTCTACACTCACCATGAGTCCAGCTGGAAAAAGGCCACATGCATCATTTCCTCTAGTAGTCATGTTCCATTGCATTTATGGACCACAGTGTGCTTAGCCATTCTTCAGTGGCTGAACTTTGGGCATCAACTTGATTCCCAATTCTTAGCTATCTCAAAACGTGTTGCTATCACTATTTTGGAGTGCTTATAGGGGGACTTCCTTCTTCTCGATAGTTTCCTTGTGTTATAAGCCCAATAATGGAGTCTGTGGTTCAAAGTATATCGATATTTTAGTCACTTTCTTTGCAGAATTCCAAATTGCCTTCCAAAATAGTTGTACCATTTCACAGCTTTATCAACTATGTATTAGGGTGCCTTTCTTCTCACACCCCCTCCAATATTAACTGTTGTCATTTTTGGTCATTTTTGCCACTTTGAAGTTTGTGAGGTAAAACCTCAGAGTTGTTTTGATTTGCATTTCTTTCATTGTTAGTCATTTTTTTCATATGGTTGTGAACACTTCGCATTTCTTCTTTTGAGAATGTTTATATCCTTGGACCATTTTTCTATTGGAGAATGGATGTTAGTCATTTTATATGTGTGTGTTAATTGTTTATATATCTTGAATATCAAACCCTTATCAGAGAAATTTGATACAGATTTTTTTCCCCATTCAAACACTTCCTTTTTATTTTTGTTGCATTAATGTTGACTTTGCAGGAGCTTTTCAGTTTCAAGTCATCAGAGTTATCTGTTTTATCTTTTGATTGCCTCTGTCTTCTTCTTGGTTAAGAATATATCTTCTACTTATAGTTTTGAGAAGTACATGACCTGTCTGTCTTCTAATTTATTTATAGGATGTTCTTTAATATTAAGGTCATGTATTAGAATTGCTTTGTGGGGTATGGTATAAGAAGTTAGTCTAAACCTGGTTTCTTCCAGACTGCTGTCTAGTTTTCCCAGCAGTTTTTATCCTTTGGTAACCTGTTTTCCACTTCATCAAACACTGGGTTATTGAATTCTGTTGTTTCTGAATCCCCTTTGTGTCATCTCTTCCACTGATCTATCCTTTAGTCAATATCAGATTGTTTTTGATGACGGCTGCTTTAGAATAGAGGCACTTAATCTTTCAATCCCAGTTCCAATTCATTTTTCACCCCAGTGCCCAAATTGTTTTCCAAATGTACTGCCCTGATACCAGCACTTTGTTCAAAGATCTTCAGAAGCCCCCTGCCTAGCAGATGAAATCTAAACTTCTGACTCTGACATTCAAGGCTCACACCATTCTAGGTTCCGGCCAAACTGGTCTGCTTTTCTGACTGTGTCTTTGTTCATTCTGCTTCTCACTTAGAATAGATTCTCCTTTCCTATCTTTGCTTGTTTGAATCCTTCCCTTCAAGTATCAACTCAGATCAATACCTCTTCCTTTGAGCCTTCCCTGACCCAGCTAGATGAAAGTGGGCTTTTCCTTCCCCCCACTCCAGGTGCCCCTTCTCATGGTACTTTACCTGACTTTCCCTTGTCTTTGTCACATTCTTCCTGTATCCTACTCAGCTGGGTATATGTTTCCCCCCAACATCCATTAGACTATAAGTAGTATGAAGGTAGACTTCATCTCTGCCCAATGCCTAGTACAGTAACCAGGACTTTGTAACAGCAACAATAACGTTTATAGAGTGCTTGAAGGTTTGGAAAGCTCTTTACAAATATCTCATTTGATGCAACAACTCTGGGAGGCAGGTGCTGTTGTTATACACATTTTACAGATAAGGAAACTAAGGCAACTCTAGTAATTAAGTGACTTCCCTAGGGTCACAGCTAGTAAGCATCTTCTTGACTCCCCATCTATTGCTCTATCTACTGCATCACTTAGCTGTTTCATTGTACATTCTCAAAAGATACTTATTGACTTGAACCCTGAAGGGAGTGTTTTTGGTTTTGTGAGCTAAGGGTTCTTGTATTCCTCTTCAACTCCAGTTACTTTGATTTCTCAGAACGAAAGGCAGGGGCCAAAGATCCTCACCTATGCCTAGCCCTCGGCAGAGGCTCCTCCCAGTCAGAGAAGCAGCCTGTGGAGGAATCAACTCCAGATAGAAGCACAGGAAGAGTGATGGGGGGAGCCACTCTCCCCCAGAGACACCCCACCCCTTGCCAACAGCTGGAGTCTTGGTTGCCCCCATCCCATGAAGGAGCTGGACTCACCCTTCTGGAGATGGCTGAAGGAAGGGTTCACTTCTGCTTAGCAAGTTGGTTCCTTAGCCCTACCCTCTCCCTTGTTTCTCCTCACTCCACTCTGAACCTTCAGCCCTCATTGCTAAGGATCTGGAGGGAGGGAGGGCAAGGGTCTATCCTCAGGGGAGGATTCTTGCTGGGAAGGGAGGCTGACACCATAAGGGTGTTGGGTTCTTTCCTTTCTTGGCCCTGTCTGCAGAGGGAGCCAGGCAGAGCTGTTCTCTGTCTCTCTCCCTCTCATCTTGTTCCAGCTTATTGTGGAGGATCCAGTGCCCAGGAAGATCATCCCTGTTCTACCAGTGAGGCCCACATGACAGCAGGTGATGAGTGGCTGACATCTTACCCATGGAGTGAGCCTCTACCCAGGTAAAGGCCCTCCCTGCTCTCTCCTCCACTGAGATCCCTGGCCTGGAAGGCTCCTGAGGTGTTGGAGAAGGCCTCTGGACTAGAGACCAGTCACTAGACTCTTAGAGCCTTGGTATGATTCACATGTATAGTTGTGTTGGCATTTTTAAACTTCTCAGCTTAGCGACTCATCACCAGAGGCAGAATTTACCTGGTGAGGATGGTAAAGGCAGTTGGCCTTCCTCTAGGGACATAGGCTGATATTTCCCACCTCTCAAGTTCATGCTTCTCGGACCCTGGGAATTTTATCTTCCCATATCCTCATTTTACAGAGAAGTAAAGTGATGCCTCAAGCAGGGAAGTGGCCTGTTCAGGGTCACAGAGCCACCTTGAAGGTTTAGGAATGTGAATCATTTCCTTTTTTTCCCTGCCCTTTCTGTACCAATCTTTACCCTGGGGTTATTTGCTGGAGAGAGGTAAGCCAAGGAACACATGATTCAGGTTGCTCAAGACTAGAGAGCAGTCAAGAGAGGCCAGCGTTGAGGCTGGAGCTGTGAATTCTGAGGAAGAGGCAGGGATGTGCTGAGGGAGAACCTTCTGGAGGAACGAGGACTTGACTTTTACCTCAAAGCACTTCATTCACATGGGCTCAATGAGGAAGGAGTTTGGACTCTTGGAAAAACCTTAGCCATGGACCTAACACGACCAGGAATACCCTCAGCCACCTCACTGACATCACTGGAGGACCTTTGCCAAAGGCTCCTTGGAGTAGGGTCATCCTGTCCAGGGCCCAGTATGTGCCTTTTGTGCCTCCTTGGCCTGTCTCTGCAACTCTTCCTTCTCTAGCCAAGCAGAGAGTGCACAGCCTCCCACCTGAGAGCCGTAAAGACTGGGATCAGATCCTGGTGGCTAAACAATCCTGCTACTTGTAAGGCAGGTGGCCAGCTCTCAGCTGGGGGACTGTCCTAGTCACATACCCCTTCAGGATGCTCCAGCTTGTCAGAGTCCTTCCCAGACCTGGAGAACAAAAGTGACAGAAGATGGAGCATGAGCTGCTGTGTGCCCGGCACTGTACTAAGATCCTCACGACAGCTCTGGGAGGGGAGTTATTATCATCCTCATTTTATGCTTGGGAACACTGAGGCACACAGAGGAGGTAAAGTGACTTGCCCGAGCTATGATGTATCAGAGGCCAAATCCGAACTCTGGTTTTCCTGATTCCAGGCCCCAGGGCTTTGTGCCACTAATGCTGGCTGCTTCTGTTAGAGAAGGAAGATTATTGAATCATCTGGGGCTCCTGACCTGAGTGACCTTACAGTCTGTTAGGAGAAATAAAATAATGGCCATAGGAAAGAGCAGACCCTAATCAGTGCAGGAGATGCAGAGAGGCATCTTCTGTCTGAGGGCATCAGGGAAGGCTTCTTAAAGAGGCATCATGCCTCAAAAGAGGTGTGGTACCAATAGAGGGGCCATTGCTGAGATCTGAAACCAAGGAGGAAGGGGAGGGCTTAAGTGTGTGTTTATGGGACACTGGCTCCGAAGATTGGCCAGTGGGGACCGGTGAGGCCAGGCAAGCAAGCATCCCATGCAAAAGAATTAGGGATCTTGTGGGGTGCGGTGTGGCCACCAGTGAAATCAATGCAGTTTTCTTTTTTCATTTTGTACCAGACTTGTGATTTTATTTTTGTGGGGTGGGGAACTTCCTCAGCCAATGCAGATCAGCTCTGGTTCTGAAAATTATAGTCCTTGAAAGCTGAAAGAGCATGACATGATGGATGAAGAGCTGACCTCAGGCAGAAGACCTGGGTTCAAGTTTCTCTTCTGACCCACACTGGCCCCATGACCCCGGGCAAGTCACTTAGCCTAGAGACCCAGGAAGGTCTCCAAAATACGGTCTTAGGTCCTACTGATAGGAGCAAAACATTGCCTGAGGAGTGGAATGGCCC
The DNA here is from genome assembly GCA_023548195.1 of Bettongia penicillata ogilbyi. Classification (NCBI taxonomy): domain Eukaryota; kingdom Metazoa; phylum Chordata; class Mammalia; order Diprotodontia; family Potoroidae; genus Bettongia; species Bettongia penicillata. The sequence goes on along the minus strand of JAJHZJ010000310.1, from coordinate 2,482,949 downwards.
TGCAGCCCTCCACCTTGTCAGGTCACTTCTGGGCACTACGTTTTAGGAAGGCCAGTGACAAATGAGGACAGAGCTCAAAGGAATGTGGCCAGGAAGGCCAGGGGCCCTCCAAACCACGTCATTGGAAAGTCTCCAGAAGGATTACATGACCCTTATCCATGGAGGGATATAAGAATTGTCACCATGGATTTGAAGGGCAGTCATGTGAAAGATTAAACTTGTTCTGCTGGGCCTCAGAGACCAGAACCTGGACCAAGGAGGAGACAGAACAGGAACAAGGAGGGTGATTGTGGAGCAGCTTCCTTGGGGGAGCCCAGCTCAGGTAGCAATCAGAGCCAGCGACTTCTGTGGCTTCTTGGAGTTCAGGAAGCCTTCCCCAGGTAGGCTTGCCTTCTGACATTACCTCCAGGTCACCTCCACATGTAGCCAGTCCTCATGGTTGTGTGAGCGTTGTCTCCTCCTTTAGACTGTGAGTTACAAGGCTGGGAACTTTGCATCCCCAGCTTTTAGCATAGTCCTGGCTTATTAAATGTTTGTCCACTTAATTGGACTCTGGGGTTCTGTGGTGGTGAGCCATTGGGCTTAGCTCCCGATGAGTGAGTAGAAGGCAGAGTGGTAGGACGGAGCCAGACCATGTAGGGTCTGAATGAGAGGCATCTTGTCTTCATGTAGGGGGGTGAGGAAAGGCTGCGGCGGCATTCCCCTCCATTTCTTTCCTTGTTCCCTAGGTGGAGCATCAGTGTACAGGGCAAGGTCCCCTGGAGAATGTGGGCCTAGAACTATGATGGCATGTTCTCAAGAGGCCAGAACTGGCAGGGACTGGGAGCTGTTACTTGGGGTCCTTTCAAGTTCTATGTGAACTCAGGGCAATTACTGTCTTTCTCTGTACTTGTCTCCTCATCTGTGAGGTGAAGGGCCAGATTAAAAGATTCTAACTCTCAGGTCTGACTGTCCCTCTTAAATCCCTCTCTCCAGCAGGCAGAAGCTGGTGTTCTATGACTCCACTGAGGAGGAGGGAGAGGAGGGAGTGGACACAGGGCCTTGGCTCTCAGCCTGGCCCCTCGACGACAGCCCCCTTGGTGAGCAAGGCAGGAGGATGTGACCTCTCTGGCCTCCCTTCTGTCTGAACCTGGGCCCCAGAGCATGGGAGAAGCTGTGACTTGGGCCGAGGATGGACCCAGAGCAGGATGCGGTCCTTTCACAAGGCCACACAGTCCAGCTGAGCCACGACAGCTAAGAGCGGTCGGTCCCTGAGCCCAGATCTAGCCCCTGAGGGAACAAAATCAGAAATGGCCCAAACTAAATTTCTAAGCTGGGGATCTGGAATCCTAGATCCTAACAGATGATGGGGCATCCTTATTCTAATAGTCATGTAGGAAATCTAGGAAACCACCTCATCTAACCTTATCACCATACAAACAGGGAAACAAGCCGAGAGAGGGCTCAGCTGCTGAACTCTGGCTAGCTGAGTCCCAGTCTCGTTCGGGGTCATGTGCTTTGGCCTAAGCCTTTCTTGGAGCTCAGAGGCTGCCTGGGATGTGGTCTTCCTTCTCCCCTCTCCACTTCCCATAGTCCTCACTACAAAGTGCTCATGGGTAGGAGGGAGAATCTTTTCTAGGTACCTGTCATCCTTATCTTGGGGTTTGTTGAAAACTCTTGATGGAAGAGTAGTTTCTGTAGCTCAGGCTTGCCTGTCTGGTTTCCAGGGAGCCCCTTGGTGTGTTCTTCCAGAACCAGGAGCTGGCCTGAAGGTGGCCAGCTTATTGAGGAGCTTGGCCTGAGCCCCTCACTCTTTACCTCTCCGGGACGACTGCTGCCTGGGAACGTCCTTCAGGAGGTCCCAGAGAACCTTACCCAAGGTGATGGCACAGCACTGACATGTATTTCCAACCCAGGCAGTGGGCTGAGCAGAGACTTGAGGAGGCTCTACTGACTCTGTCTCCTTTACTCACAGCTCTCTTTGAAGATGTCTGCCTGAGTCCACAATCATCATCTTCCTCCTCCAGCCTGGTTGAGGCACCACAGAAGGTAGCTGCCTTCGAAACCTCTCCCGGCACCATCCCCATTCCTTTATGTTTTGTCCTTTCACTTCCTAACAACCTCCCTCTCTTGTAAAAAGAAGCCCTAGCCCCATTCTTTCCCTTATGTCTCCTGGGGCAGGAGGCTGGAGCCCCAGAGTCAGGAAGCTCCCCGTCTAAAGAGTCGATAGACACAGGCAGTCTGTGCTGAGAGTTCTTGGCAGCTTCTCTGTCTTCCCCAGGACTTTGATGAGTTGGGGAGGATGCCTTGAGGCCCAGGAGCTTAGGAAGAAATGAATCACAGGAGAGGCCCCCCAAGTGGGGTGGAGCAGGAGGCCCCATGGCTCAAAGCCTGCTCACCATTCTCACACCATTCCTTCTGTCCTGTCCAGCCCCAGGACCCAACTCCATCAGCCTCTGGAAGCCCTCTCCATTCCCTCAATCTCTTCCAGTCAGCATTCTCCTTAGACCACTGTTACCTCTCAATGAGTGACACCAGCAAGACTGACTCAAGCCCCAGCTCAGGGATGACCGAACTGATGTCCCTGTGGAGCAGCCAGCAAGAGGTGAGATCAGGTGTCTTCTGCCTTGATCAGAGGCCGCCTGGTCCCAAAGCTGCAGCCAGTTCTAGGCATCCAGGGGGGTTGGCCGCCCAGAGCTGGCCAGAGGTGAGTGACAAGGGGCCTGAAAAATCAGCCTGGAAAATGGGAGACCTAGCAACAATGGGGAGCTGTCTTGAAGTCTATATGAAAGACTTTTCTGCCTGAGAGGGAGGAATTGTAATGATGCCTTCACGTTACAGGCTTAGGGCTGAGCACTTTACAGTTAGCCATCTCATCTGAGACAGCAACCCAAGCAGAGAGTGGCTTTTTTAAAGATGAGGAAACTGAGGCAGGCAGAGATTTGGGCTGCATGGCCTCAGAGGGCAGCTCTCTGGGGCAGCAGAGGAGAGGTCAAAGAACTTTCTGAGTCAGAATGTAAGGGACTCTGGAGAGGATCTCTTCCAGCAGCCTAGTTTTTCAGAGGAAACTGAGGCTTGGAGATGGCAGGGGGCTTAGCTTGGACCACACAGCGCATGAGCACAGAGTCTTTGAATCCAGCCCAGTGACCTTTCCACTCCTTGGTAGCTCCCTGGCTGCATCAAACAAATTCCTGCACCGGGTGAGATGACCTCCATGGCATCTGCCTGAAACGGGCAGGTAGTGGTCAAGACTGAACCCTCTCCTCCCTGCCACAGGACTCCCCGTCCACTCCGGAGGGCTTCCTGTCCTCTAGTGATGAGGATGACGACTGTACCTGGACCCCCACCAAGCATGCCTCTCCTCTGCCTACCTCTGGGAGGAAGCGGAGCAGGGGCCGGGCAGGGGGCAGCCACAGGGCCCATGGAAAACACAAGGAGAGCAAGAGAGCACGCTGTCCTTTCCAGCTGAAAAAGAAATGTGTCAACGGCTTCATCATGTTCTGTCGCCTCAACCGCAAACAGTACATTCGGTGGGTTTGTGGCCTGGTCTGATCTCTGGCCCCTTCCTTAAACCCTCCTTCATGCCCTGCCATGTCTGAACCTGGTGCCTACGAGGGAAGGCCATCTTTCTGCTCCCTGAAATGCAGGCCTTTCCCTGCCTCCCAAGCCCCCCAGAAGTCTGACCTTCCTATGCAATGTCCTCATCACAATGGCTAGCTAGATGAATAACCTCTAACATAAACTAACCTGGTCAAGAGGTGAATGAATGGTGGACAATAAGATCCCAGCGGTCCTCCTCTGAGGAAGCATTTGTGTATTAGTAGTAGCCTTCAATGTCTTAACTTTGTGGAAGCACTAAAGGTGAGACTTAAGGCCTGGGGGGAAGGAGGAGGGGTTAGGGTGTAAGTTCCCCCTCTCCAAGTACCATAGACTCAAGGAAGGAAGACTCTTTAATCTTTCAAATCAAAAATGTCATGGCTGGGAGGGGCCTTAGAACAGGGCATGTTGAGTGTGTAAATGGACCAAGGCACAACTAGCCCCCTGGTCCCATGCCCCCCACTCAGGTTTCCTCAAACCGTCTTTTTCTGCTGGCAGGGCTTGCCCTGGTACAGCATCCACTGCGGCTACCAAGGAGCTAGCGCAGCTGTGGCGGACAATGACCAAACAGGAGAGGCGGCCATACTGGTAAGAGGGAGAGTGGGGAGGTTGTGGCAGGAGAGGTTGCTTGGGGTGGGGAGGGCCGGGATCTCCCCTTTAGGTAGGGACTGTTAGTCACAGAACTAAAGGATTTTAGAGACCATCGAGTCTCAATGCTGACCCTATCCACCGAGTCCTACAGGACTGCTGATGTGACCACTAAATGTTATGAGAGGAAATCTGAGAAATCAGCTGGGCCTTATACTAGGGGTTGAAAGATGGCGGGGGAGGGGGAGGTCGTGACTCCCAACTTTGGCCAAATCACCTATGCCTCTCACACCCGAGACTTGGGGGTGGGGGCAGAAGCAGGGACGAGTGCCTCTCGCTGGTGACCCCTCCCCTAGCATCAAAGCCCGGAAGTTCAGCCGCCAGCACAACCGGATAGTCAGGCAGGACTGTTCCAGCGAGGACGAAGACCGCTTGTCCCCCAAGCCCTTCCACCTTCTCCTGGCCGAGAAGGCTCTGTGCTCCCCCAGCCTGGCCAGCACAAGCTCCCCTTTGGAGGACCCCGTCTCTGACAGCCCAGAATTTCTGTGAAGCAGGGGCTGCCTCCTACTCTGACCTCAGGGTGCTGCTCTTCCCCTACATGACCCAACAAGGGGCCTGGCCCCCATCTGTCTGCACCTGTTTGCCCTGTGGGAAAGAGGGGTACATGGGAGATCCTGGGCCAGAGGGCAGCAAACTTGCGTCAGAATCAAATGTTTGGAATCCAATTGTCCTCTCCACCTCCCTCCCGTTATATTTATAGATTATTTATTGTTCTAAAAATAAAATCACACATGTTCTTGGCCTTTCCCTGTGGAATGTTGGGTTGTAATACTGTCCTGGCTCAGAAACAGGCCCTGCTCCTGATCCTGGGACACCGTCAGGGAGGGGAGGGTGGGAGCTGTGAATTGTTTCTGGCCTCTCCAAGTTCACCCCCCTTCCCCAGCAGCCTCCCCCGGTGGTTAGACCACAAAACCCCCCTTTCCCTCCTTCTCCATGACCTCCCTCAGGGGAGGAAGTGAAAACCCTGGGGAGGCTGAGAAAGAGCATCAGGAATGGTGCTAACTTGCCCCGCTTCCCCAGGATCAGAGGCCCCCCCTGCATTTCTGGGTCTGCTTTATTGAAATTGAGGCAGTAACATGTCCTACAAAAATATAAAGATTTGGGAAGGTACAAACCAAGTTCAGGAAGGGTTACCCTCTCCCAGAAGGATCTTTGGTCTGGGGTTAAGGAGGCATTGTGGGGCCCTTGCTGCCACCACCCAGACACTGTTGGCTACCTAGGAGATACATGGACAGGGTGCTGGGGGAGCCCTGGGCCCTGTCACCCCCACCCCCTTGTGGGATATCTCTCAAATTAACAGCCATTCGAAGGGCAGGGCAGGGTCTTTGGGAGGTACGGGCCCAAGGGCCATAGTGTTTTTCCATTAAAAATTCACAGTCAGTACCAAATTTGACAGGGATGGGTATGTAGCCACCCCTCAGGTCCCCCAAGAATGGCTCTGAGGTGGGGCAGATGGGGGTAGTACACAGTTAGGTAGGGGCTGTAACAAGCTGAAGCCTCCACTCCCAGGGCCCCCCAGGAGAAGAAGGGCCTGGGAGAGTCTCCAACCCCAAGGGGGTGGGGTGAATTAGTGTTATGATTTGGAAGACAGTATCATCTGTGGTAGGCACAGGACCCCTGACTCATTCCCCTTTGGCCCCTTGAGGAAGGAAGGATGCTGCAGTCTTCAGAGCACCTCATTTGGGGGCGAGGGAGAAGAGCCCAGAATTCTGGATTGGATCACAGCTCCAGCGGCTCCTCCACAGGTACCGACTGCAGCTGGGTCAAGACCTTGTCCTCGGGCTCCAGTTCATCTCCCTCCTCAGCCCCTGTGCCCCCCAACAGGAGGCCATCACCATCAGGCAGCCTCAGGAGGGCATGGGGGGCAGGTGTCCCTAGCCCCTTCTCTATCTCAAAAAGCCCCTCAGTTCCCACCCCCAACTCCAGGCCCCCAGGCCAAGAAGGGACAGCAGACTGGGAGATGCTGGTGAGGAGGCCAGAGGAGTCTGGAGAGAAGGCCGGGCCAGCTGCCACAGGAGCCAAGGGCACCTGGGGCTGGGCCGAGAAGGGGGCAAGGGCTGGGCCAGGGGCCACCGTGGCCAGAGTGGGTCCTTCAGCCACAGGAGCCGGAGCTTCCTGTTTGACAGGCAGCGCTAGACTGGCGGCAGTAGGCGGCAGGGTCTGGGAGACCAACATGCTGGCTGGGAAGGTAGCAGTTAGGATGATCTTGCCCTGTTGAAGTGTCATTCCTGTCACAATAGGGCTGCTGGAAACTGGGTTTGCCAAGAGGAAGTTACCTGTCAGGGAAAGGGGGATGGGATGAGATGGTGGTGACCTGAGCTTGAAGCCTATCTCCCTGTTTTACCAGCTGCCCAGTCTTCAGCCAACCTGTTCCACCCTGAGCCTGCCTCCTCTTCTGCTAGGGGGCATCATTTCTGCCTTCATGGGGCTATGGTGATATAAACCCGAGTTTAAAGGATGCAATCTGACAGGGGAAACTGAGGTCCAGGCCTTCCTCCAGATTCCAAACCAGGGCCCCCCTCCCTGACTCCCAGGCTGAGAACAGATGGAAAGAGATAAGAGACAGAGAACAGGAAGACTGTTTACACCTCAGAGCTAGAAGGAGCTTTTTTGAGATCACTGAGTTCAATTCATGATACTAAAGGAAAGATGGAAAGCCCAGAGGGGGAAGGAACTAGCCTATGATCACATGGGGGAAGGGCAGGATTCAGGGTTTGGGGCTCTTTCTACTGACGGGGAGAAAGTTATCAGTGAAGGGAGGTAAGGGGGAACCAAGGACCCTCTTCCCCATCCCTGAGCCCTCCCAAGTTCCCTTCCCTTCCCCTCATCCTCCTCAGATCATAGATTTGAGACTGGGAACAGACCGTAGAGATCATTTAGTTTCTAAATGGTAAAGTTGCCTTTCCCCAATTCACACGGGCACAGGGGCCATTTGTGCTCCCACCCTGAGCGGCCTGAGGAAAGGGAAAGGAGGTTTACCTGGGGCTGCCGTAGGTAACTGCAAAGCTGTGACCCCCATCCCTGGGTTGATGAGGTGAACGTTGGCCTGGCCCAGGGTAGCTCCTGCTGCTGCCGCCACCTTGACAGGGCTAGCAGGCCCAGCCAGCAGCTGTAGGGACCCGACACCTTGGGGCAGGGTCACCACCTGGGATGTGGGCACCACTTGGGGAAGGGAGACCAAAGGTGAGGCCCCAGGGTAAACAGAGCCTGATGGAGATAGGGGGACCACTTGGGGGGCTGGCACAGGAGCTACCGGACCTGGGGGGGATAGTGGCACCACCTGGGGCCCCGGCCCAGCAGGAGTCACCACTGAAGGAGAAGGGAAAGGCACCGCTGGCTGGGGACCTGGCACCACCTGGGAGAGGGACAGCCCCTGCAGTGGCAGGGCTTCCTCCCCAGATGCTTGGCTTCCTTTAGAGCCCCCTTCTTCAGGCTGGGCATCTTCAGCCTTCAGATCTCCAGTCTGGGGAACCTGGAGCAGGGAGGGGAGTGGAGCCTGGGCCTGTGGGCTGGAGGGTGGTGGGCCCCCTCCTCCGGTAGCCCCAGTAAGCAAGAGTGGGGCCAGACCTGAGGCCTCCCCCAGGGCCAGTCCATTAATTATAACAGAGCCTCCATTCAGCAGCACAGCTGGTGAGCTGGCTGTGGTCAAGAAGCCCCCGTTGAGCAGGATGGATGGGGCGCTTGGGGGTCCCGATGGAGCTGCTGCCCCAGCCAGGAACACAGAACCTGCAGCTGGCACCTCTGTGCTCCCAGGGGCTGCCCCCGCTCCAGCTTCCACCTCCTCAGCTCCGTGACTGGACTCATCTTCTGTACTGGGGTTCCCGTCTGACTCACTGTGGAGAGAAGAGATGGCACAAAGCTGACTTTTCTGAGGGCTCAGCAGGAAGCTGAGGTGTCTGGCCAGGGGTCCCCCAAGGCTCACAACCTAAAGTGGCAACAGGCTCTCTCTGAATCGGAGATGCTCCACCGGCTTCCCGAAGGGGGCCTGGGAGCCTGGTGCAGCGCAGAGATGCGGCCCGGAGAAACTGAGCACCCCGCAGCCCAGGTGCGGGCCCTGGGGAAGATCGAGGCCCGCCAGCGGCGCAGCTGGGGAGCTGCACGTGGACTCTGGGTGGGAGGGGAGCCGCCGGCCTACGGGAAGCAGGGGTCACATTTCACAACAAAAAGGGAGGCCGATCAGCCCAGCCCCCTCCCCGGGCTGAGGCGGGGGCGTGCCCAGCTGGAGGGGGGCCGTCCCCCGGGGGCTCACCTCCTGCCGGGCGCCCCCGCCGTAGCCGCAGCAGTCGCCGCCCCGCCGGGGCCCGGGCCGCCCGTCCGGTCGCGCTGCCGTCGGTTCTTGAACCAGTTGCTGACCTGCGTGAGCGAGAGGCCGGTGAGTGCGGCCAGGCGGCGCTTCTCGTCGGGCGCCGGGTAGCGGTTGCCGCGGTAGCAGGCCTTGAGCGCGGCCCGCGAGCGCTCCTTGAAGCAGTACACCGTCTCCTCGCCGTCCCAGATGGTCTTGGGCAGCGGGAACTTTTTGCGCAGCCGGTACTTGTCCACGGCGCCCAGCGCGCGGCCCCGGGCGCGCTCGGCCTCGCGGTAGCGGGCGCGCAGGTAGAGGTCCTGCAGGAAGGCGTGGTGCGCCGCGGGGAAGGGCCGGCTCTCCAGCAGCCGGTACAGCTCGGCGAAGTCCCCGCGCTGGAAGGCCACGAGCGCCCGGGCGCGCAGCAGCGCGTCGCTGCCGCCACGTAGGCGCTCGGCGGGCGGCAGCGCGCCCAGGAAGCGGCCCAGGCGGCCCGCGTGGCCCGCCTGCAGCAGGGCCTCGCACACGCACGACACCTGCTCGGCCGAGAAGCGCAGCCCGCCGGCGGGCGCGGGGCCCTGGGCGCCGCCGGGGCCGGGGGCCGGGGCGGACGCGGCGGGGGGCGGCGGCGGGGCCCCCGCACCCTCCCCGGCCGCCGCCGCCTCGCCCTCGGCCGCCTGCAGGGTCTGCAGCAGGCGCCGCGCCGTCTGCTCGTCGGCCTCCCCCTCGCCGCCGTCGTCCTCCTCCTCCTCCTCTTCGTCCTCGTCCGCGGCCGCCACCGCCGCCGCCTCCCCGCTCGCCGGGCCCGCGCTCGGCTCCGCAGGGAAGGTAGCCATGTTTTGCAACTTTGGGAAGTTCCTCCCCCTTTCCTTCCCTCCCTCGGGCTTCCCCCGGCCCCCTCCCCTCCCAACACTGTCCCCCCGGCCCGGCCCCGCGCGGGGCCCCGCCCCCTCGCTCCGCCTCCTTCCGTCCGCGGCGTCGCCTCCTCCCAGGGGGTGTCTCCCGGAGAGCCTCCGGCCCGCCCCCGGCGCCCTCCCGGTCGGTCTTCCCCGCGTCCTCGGTCCGGGCGGGGGGGCGGGGCGGGGCTCTGGGCCTGGTCAGTTTCTTCCCCGGGGGCCCCGCCCCGTGGTCACTGGCCCCACCCCCTCCGCTCCCTTCTCTTTTTCCGACCCAGGAAAAACTTCAGGGAAGAAAGTTTTTTCAGTAACTTGGAAGCAAAGCGGCGCTTGCGCGGGGTGGCTCCCACGCTTAACCCTTTACTCTCCGTGGTCCCAATCCATTCTCCGGGGCTCCGAAGCCCGCCTCTACTGAGCAAATTTCCCCGCCCCGTCCCTGCTGGGGGGCCCCAGCTGCGGTCCGCGTGCGCTCCCGACCCGAAGAGCTCACTCCCCTCTTCGCTCCCGGCTGAGTGCGAGACCCGTGCGCCCCAGGTGCCTCACTGCCCACCCGGACCCCGCCTGGGATGGCGGGTGGATGCAAGCATCAGTCCTACGCCAAGGAGACCTAGAGGCTTTTATTGGGCAACAATAAATACCGGGGGTCGGGCTCTCAGTGCATAAATAGAGAAGGGGGTTGGGCACGGGACAGCTCAGCCACCGCCTCTCGGGGAACCCCGGCGTCCGGCTGGTGCAGAGGGCTGGGGCGGCTGGGGAGTGGATTTCAATAAATATCGAGCCGGGCAGCGAGTGGTGAGGGAGGCGGGGGAGGCCCGGGCGTGCGTGGTGCGTGCTGGCGTGGGGCGGGGGATCCCTGAAGTGAGGGCCGGTGCTCGGTCTGGGAGGGGGCTGCCCAGCGGGCGGCGCGGTCCCCCGCCCCTTCTTGATTCCCTCTCCTGACGCCGCCGGAACCCCAGGGACGGCTCCGGGTCACGGGGATGGGGCCGTGCGCTGCATCCAAGGCGCGCTCGGACCATGGCTTCCCCTTCCCGGGGCGCCTGGGTTCATCGGGGACAAATCTAGGGCTCAGGGGCTGAGGGCGCTTCTGGGGCTGAGGCGGGCCGGCCAAGAGAAGCCCCAGCCGGGGCCAGGGCCAGGGCCGGGGTCGGGGTCAGCACAGGCCCCCAGCCCAGGGCGGCCCAGCGCTGCGGCAGGAGCCAGAGCAGCGGCGACGAAGAGCAGCTGGCGCGCCTCCGATAGGCCTGGCTTACGGACCTGCGGGAAGACCGGGCCGAGGGTCAGGGGCGCGGTGTGATTGGTCCTTCCAGGCGGTCTGAGAGAAGCGCATTGGTCGCACCACCATCCCCTTACTCCCGGCTCGAGGCCTCAACAATCCCCATCCCCATGTCTCCCAGCGGTTGCTCCGTATTGATCCCCTAGGCCGCCATAGGTCCTGACTGATCTCCCCTTCCATCCGCCCCTTCCCCAGTGATCTGAGCTGGCAGAGAAGGAGCTAAGCGAAGGGACCTGGCAGCCAGGGCGAGCGTGAGCAGCAGGAGGGACGTACCCGGGCACAGGGCAGCAGGTGGCAGGGCACCACCAAGGGGCACTGGCACAGAGCCACGGCCGGGGGGCCATCTGGCTGGAGAGAGAAGGGACAGGTGACCAGATGGGAGCCTTTCCAGGGCCCTCCCCAGGGTCACCCCTAGAGGGATAGCAAGAGATGTATTGGAGATTTCGAGGGCAGATCAGTGGAAGGGCAGGTGAGATAGAGGGAGGATCGAGGGGGTCTGGAGGAGGTCCCGGAAGCAGACCCATGGCAACAGCAGGAAGGGGAATCTTACATGGGGAGGCAGCTCCGTAGCTTGGGGAAGGGGAAGCCCCGAGTTGGCTGGAAGGAGAAGAGAAAGAAAGTGGGGTCGAGCAGTGGGCAGGCACAGAGAGAGAGATGGGGACAGAAAGATGACAGCAGCCTCGTGGCCTGGGCAGTCTGCTTCGTGTGCTGGCAGCCTCCTGCCCCCTGCTATCCCCAGGGCTCCTTGGGTTCTCTCCCCACCCCTACCCAGCCCAGGGGTGGGGAACCCCTGGGGGGCGGGGCTGGACTTGCCTGACGTTTGCAATTCCTCCATCCGCTCTCGAAGCTGCTGGATCTGAGCCTCTAGCTCCCCATTTCGGCTCTCGGCGGCCTGGAGCTGGCTAGAGGCAGAACCGGGGAATGGTCACACTTAGGGTCCCAGTTCCCTTTCCCTTTGGGTCTAAACCTGGGAGAAAGGGACCACCTGGGCCACTAGTACCACCTTGACTCTTGGAATAGGCCCCTCAATGACTGTGTTCCTAGCATTCTGGCATTATCACTCCTTAGGGTCCTGACCTAGGATGGAGAACTGGGACAGACCCCAAAAATCATCCAATCCAATCCCCTCAATTTACAAAAAAAGGGGAAACGGAGGCCCCCAGGAAGAAAGGGACCTGCCCAAAATTACAGAAGTTCTATTTAAGTCCCTATCACATTCCCTTGCCATGGTTGTGATGTGGCTACATTGCCTCACTGAATAATTTATCTCCCTCTCTTAGGTGAAACAATTCCAGGTTCACTGACCTGGCAAAGTTCTGGTTGGCCAAGCGGATGGCGTCTAACTCTCGGCGAAGGCTCTGCTGGTTCAGCATCTCCTCCTCCAGGGCAGTTTGCAGCTCTTGCAAAGTGACCCCCTCTTCCTCCTCCTTCTCTAGGCTCTGTGTGGTCTCCTCAGCCGGAGTCTGAGAGACCTTAAAATTTAGAGCTGGACAGGACTTACCCAGGCCCACACAACCGGTAACTGGAATTCAGATTCTGAAGAGTACTCCTTCCACTACCCTGGGCAGTGGTCCCCACCCTCTGCCAAGAGGATCTTCACATGCTTGCTCTTCTCTTTCCTACCCCATCCTAGGTCCACAGCCCCCTCCTCCAGGAGCCTTTCTGGACTGACCCGGAATCATACCCCTATCACTCACAGACTCCTCAGCTGTGGCCAGCTCAGGTGGGGTGGGGATTGTGGGCTCAGGTTCCAGCTCCATAGGGGCAGGATGGCTCACCTCCTGGGCTTCACTTTCACTGTGGGAAGAGGGGAAGTGGGGGGACAGAAGGCACCTGTATTCCAAGGCCTAGCTTTTTGCCCTGACCTCCCCCAACCTCTTTGGAAAAGAGGGCCCTTCTGGAGAGGAGAGATTAAGAGGAATAGGGCCACCTTCCTGGGTGACTCCCTTCCTCAGCAAACATTTACAAACCACCTAGGTGCTAGGTTCTGGGGATACAGACATTGTGTGTGCACACAAGATATTGGTAACAACTCAACCTAGATTTCCCTGTTTTACAGAACTCCCAGATGAAGGAGCACTACCAATGTGGGTCAGCCTCTTCTCTTCAACTGGTAGGCTCAGAGAGTGCCCTGGAACACCGAGGGATTAACTGGGAATCCTAGGCTCACACAGCCAGGATGGAGTCTTCCCCTCTGAATACACCCATAGACTGGGGAGGGGGTGGGGTGGGGGGGAAGGAACCCTTCATACGGTTTTCAGCTTGTTTTCAACTTTAATAACTTTAAACTGCAGTAAAACTTTGGGGCTGGACGACCAGGTAGCACAGAGTCAGGGGGATCTGAATTGGAATCCAGCCTCAGACTAGCTGGGTGCCCTTTGGTAGGTCACTTCACCCTGTTTTCCTAAGTTTCCTCATCTATAAAATGAGCTGGAGAAGGAAATAACAAAGCACTCCAGTATCTTTGCCAAGAAAATCCCAAATGGGCTCGCAGAGAGTCAGACAGGACTGAAATGAGTAAACCAGAACAATGATTTTTGAGATACCCTGTGCATGGGTGAATCCACATATATTATCCACAAACGTATATATTATAAACACAAAAGAGACAAGATAATGGGGGAGGGGAGGCACTAGCAGCTAGGACAGGTCAGGAAAAAGCCCAAGTAGAAGGTGGAAGAAGAGCAGGTCCCCCCTCACCTGAGAGCAGCATAGGAGAATGAATAGCCCACAAAAGGTAAGTGTACCCCCAGTGGGGGGCTCTCTATCAGATCAGACAGTGTCTCCTGGAAAGAAAGAGAAGGGGAAAGGCTTAGGGATGCTGTGCCTAGTGCCTAGGGGAGGCCCACAAAGCCAAGATGAGGAATCCAAGCTTCCCAGCACTGGGTCCCAGACCCATCCTAGTTCCTGCTTCTTTGAGTGACAGCTCAAGTCCAATGGAAAATGACCAGGTTGGACTAGACAGTCTGTAGGATTCTTTCTGGCTCATAGTCTACAGCTTTTGGGGAACTGGACTGGAGAACTTTTAGTGATTGTCCCAGGCCTGAGGTTCTAGGACAGGAGTGGGGAATCTTTGGCCCTCTAGGTCCTCAAGTGTGGCCCTCTGAATCTAAACTTCACAGAACAAACCCCCTTGATTCCATCAAAGGGCTGCACTTGAGGGCCTACAGGGCCACATTTGGTTCCCCACCCCTGTCATTAGGATTATTTATGCAATGAACATGTGAAATGGGGGGAGGGGGGCTTTAAGGATCTTCCTAAACTTCACTACCAATGCAGATGTATGCTTTCTCAGAAACTTCAGTTTTCCAGAGCTGACAAGGAAATAGGAAATCTTAGTTACTTACTGTCCTGTAGGAGACCCTGGAGCTCTGCCCCCTATCCCCATCTCCATCCCCATTCCAGCCTAACGCTCCAAAAACCTTAAAGTAGCCTTTTGACACTGAGATGACCAGAGAGCTCAGACTCCTGCACTTGGCAAGCTGGGGACCCAAGCTGGGCCTCTGGGGGAGGCTGATAGGTGTGGGCGCGGTACGTACCCCCCCCCCCCCCCGCTCACCATGGTCGTGAGCCCATCATCCACCAGATCAAAGTTGCAGGTGTCCGTGGCTCCGGAAAAGTCAGGAACGAAAGGGGGAGAGCTGTCCCGAATGCCCTCCCAGTCGAGTCCCTGGAAGAATGGATGATCTCGGAAATCCCCGGCCCCAGACCGTCCTAGTCGTACCTCCCTTGGGCACAAAAGCTGTTGGATCAGGTCTCGGGCTTCCTGAGGAACCCCGGCATCAGACATAGGCAGGGACAGGTGCTCCTAGGGAAGGAGGAGGAGTCAGGGGCATGTTTAAGGGAAGGGCCAGCCCAAGGTCACCAGGGCAGGATTGGGTGCCAGTGTCGGACTCAAGGACTATCCCCTCAGGGCTCCCCGGGGGCACCTTGTAATGGACTATCTTGCCGTAAGTCTCAGCCGTGGATTCGGCATAGAAAGGCGTCTGACCGAAGAACATCTCGTAGGCAAACACACCCAGGGCCCACCAGTCACACTCGGGTCCGTAGGAACACGCCCCTGTTCCATCACCTACAGACTGCAGGATCTCCGGAGACAGGTAGTCCGGGGTACCCACCGCTACAGACGAGCACACCTGGCATAAGAGGGTGGATCACGCCCCGCCCCTCCTCGGCCTCTCCCCCAGCACCACCCCTTTTTCCATTTCTGCCCTCTGGCCTCCCCTCCTCCAGGCTTCATCTCACTCCTTTGTTTTGGGCCACGCCTCTAGACCCATCCCGAGTCCCGGCTCACCTCCCACAAAGGAGCTTCTGGGTCCCTGCTTTCCTCTACCTGGGACCTAGAGTCAGGGTCTCCAGCTCCCTTCCCTCCTACTCACCGTTCCATCCTCTCGAAGCTTAAGGCAGGAACCGAAATCGGCCAAACGGATGTGACCGCAGCGGTCCAGAAGGATGTTGTCTGGCTTGATGTCCCTGGAGGAGGGGGTTACAGCTCTGAGAAGTCATTTCTCACCCACCCCACCCTTCTGCCTTTCTTCCCGCCCAGACCCTCTGCTGACCGATGCACGTAGCCAAGCCGGTGCACAGAGTCGATGGCCAGGACCATCTCGGCCAGGTAGAAGCGAGCCATTTCTTCGGGGATCCGCTCCCCAAACTTGCTCAGAAGGGTAAGCAGGTCCCCGCCCACATAATACTCCATCACCAGGTACTAGGGGGAGGGAGGTTTGAGAGTCACTGACTTAGAGACTTGGTCCAAGGACCAAGAGAGGCCCTGGAGGGGAGAAAGGAGGATAGGAAAAGGGGGAGACAGCCACGTGTGAAGAGAGATAATCCCAAAATTAGATACCACTGAGAATCGGCACTCTCGTCAGAGGCATTGACATCGTAGAGACCTCATAGTCTAATCGCTAAAGCCGAGGTGTCACCGCACCACTCTCCTTCCATAAAGCTCAGTGGCTCCCCATGGCTCTGGGGTCAGCTCTAACACTCTGGACACAAAGTCACTCTAGCCTCCTTTCTTCCCCTCATACATGATATCTCATCCCCGGCCACAGTGGACGCACTAGGTCGGTGTTCCTGAAGTGCTTTCCCTCCTCTCTCCTCTTCTACATGCTGCCTTTCCCGATCCCTTCCTCCCAAAACTACTTTGCATTTACTGTGTGCATATATAGTCTGCGCGCGCGCGCGCACACACACACACACACACACACAAACACACACCTTGGAAGGCAGGGACAGGTTGATTTTTATCTTTGTGACCCCAGTGCCTAGCACAATAAGGACAGGGACTGGACTTCCATTGGCAAAGGGAACTAGATGAGGACACTGCCTAGCATCGCACCTGCCCAACTTAGAGTCTCGGAGAATGGAGCTTCAGTGGCTCGCCCTGGGACCCACTGTCATCAGAGGCGAGACGCGGGAGCTACTTAGTAAGTGCTTGCTAATTAATCCCCTTGTTTTGCAGAGGAGGAAACTGAGGCAGCCCAAAAACCCCTCCCGGCGCCCTCTGCCTCCAAGTCTACGTCTCTGACCCAAAGTCCAAGCGTCTCCATAAGGCCCAGCCACCAAAGGCCTTCTAGTAGGACGGAGCCGGGCATCAGGATCGGCTCCGCCCCCTCCTCACCAGGTAGTTCTCGTCCTGGAAAGCAAAATGCAGCTGCGTGACCCACCGGGGGTCCCCGTTCACCAGCACATCCCGCTCCTCCCGGAAACACGACACCTGTAGGGATGAGACAGAGGAAGACAGACGAAGTTGAGCCCCTTCTTGAGCCCTAGCCCCGCCCCCGGCTCCGCCCCTCTCCAGGCCCCTCCCTCCAGGGCTCCACCCCTGTTCCTCGCCAGCTTGGGTTCCTCCCCTTTGTCCCCTCCCGGGCCGCGCCCCTATCCCCAGGCTCCCCCCGCCGCCTAGGCCCTGCGCCCTACCCTCCGGGCCCCGCCTCCTCACCTCCCCTCTCTTCAATATGTCCCATTTATTCATGATCTTCATGGCAAACACCTGCCCGGTGCGCCTCATCTTCACCACGGCCACCTGGCGGGGGAGGGCGTGAGGATGAGCATGAGGTGGCCGGCCCCGCCCCGCCCCGCCCCGCCCGGGCCCCTCTCACCTCACTGAACGCCCCGCGTCCGATCACCTTCAAAATCTCAAAGTCGTCCCTGCGCAGCTGGATCTCCTTCAGTCTCGCAACGATGGGCTCCGCTATAGTGGGGAGGGGGCGACAGCCGGCCTCTGACACCCCTGAACTTCAGGGGGCGAGCGGTGCGCGGCCGGGCACAGAGGAGGAGCGCCCAGGCTGAGGAGGGGGCGGGGAGTGGGGGGAAGAAGTGGAAGGGGCGAACGGCGGGGGGCAGGGGGCGAGCTGCCTGGCGACAAGGGCGGGGCGGGGCGGAGGAGGGAAGGGGAGGGGAGGGGGAGAAGAGCGGCAGCCGCCGCTGGGGCCGCCAGAGCTGCCGGCCCTTTTATGGCATCGCCCCGGCTTGGTTCTGGTCTAGCTCGCACAAGGGCGGGCTGTGCCAACACTGTCCACAAAAGGCAGCACCCTTCGCGGGGCTGGGGGGTGGGGTGGAAGAGAGAAGCATGAACCTTGTCTCCCTGCCTCAGTTTCCCCCTTTGTCTCCTCCCTGGGGGGTAGGGAAGAAGAGAAGCCCTGGCTTCCACTTCTCTCAAGAGAAGATACTCTAGGTTTATTTGGCCCAAGCCGGGACAGAGACGTAGAGACTTGAGAGACAAGGGAACACCCGGACACAGAGAGATGGGGGGTGAGACCCCAAAAGCAAGGCAGAGGCAGAAAGAGACTGAGATGGAAAGCACAGACAGGCGACCGGCACCTCCCAGGGGCCACGGAGAAGGAAGCTGAGGAGGGCTGGGGATGGGGAAGGTGGGCCGCGAGCCGCGCTCCGCAGCACCCCGCATACCTGGGGAGGAAGAGGTTTACCCAGCCAAAGGCCACCCCCGAGTGTTCTCCCACCGAGAACTCGGCAGCTCTAGTATGTAATGCCAGGTGGTGGCAGCTGTTTGGAGCTGGGGCGGGGGGAGACGACGGGAACGGCACCGCCACCGGAGGGCCTCTCAGGGCCCCACCTTCGTCAGTCCATGGCCTTTCTCCCTTCCTTTCTCCCTCCCTCCCTCCCTCCCTCCCTCCCTCCCTCCCTTCCTCTCCTTCCCTTCTTTCTTCCCTCCCTCCCTCCTTTTCTTTATCCCTTTTCACCTCCCTCCCTTCCTTCTGCCCTTCTTTCCCTTCCTCTCTCCCTCCCCTCCTTCCCTTCCTCTCCCTCTCTTTTCTTTCCTCCCTCCTTCCCTCTTTCCTTCTTTCCCTTCCTGTTCCTTCTCCCTTCCCATTCCCAAACTAAGGGATGGGAGGAGGAGAGAAGACTGGAATGGAACAGAGGAATGATGGGACAAGGCAGAGAGGGCCCTGGGGTCTCTTGTACCATAATCCCCTTTCCTAGACCCTATGACTGCTCCCTTCATTTTGTGACCTGACTTCTCTGGCCCTCAGTTCTCCCTTTTGAAAAACAAAGTGGGGGGCCAGGACAGAGCGGAGGACCACTAATCCATGGCGCTGCCTTCTAGCAGTGTCCAGCTGGGGATTCGGAGGATTCAGGATAAATTAATCCTGCTCCTTCTCCCCCATTTCAATTCCCCAACATCAGCCTCCCCCCAACACACATAGGCTTTTGATGCAGGCCCAGTCCGAAATCAAGCCCGATGGGACTTAGGGTACAGGAGGCTAAAATCTAGGGTCACTCAGATTTGGGGTGCTTCTGGTGTTGGTGAGTCAGAACCTCGTAGGGGCCAGAGAGGGCCCTGACTCACCCAAATCCCTCTTCCCTCCCTCCCCTGGGGCCCTAGGCACCTGTCAGGCTGTGGCGCCGACCACCTGCCACTGGCTGGCAGCTGCCACCCTTCCCTCAGACTCGTGGGATCTCTAAGCACTTAGTGATCTGGGGCATAGTGGAGGTGGCTGAAGGAAAGTTACTGCCACTTATGAGATGGGAGAGATCTAGGAGAGCTGGAACCTTCAGGTCAGAGCCTGAGATCTCTTCTCCCCAACCTACCCTACCCTACCCTACCCCTCCCCAGGGCCAAGTCCCGTGGCCCAGGCCCTCTCTGATAGAGGGCCCAGAAAAGGAGACTGCCCTTCCCTCTTCCAGCAATCTGCTTGGAAACTTCTGCCACCCACTCCATCCAGGAGCTGGGACCCAGGTTCTTCTGCTGTTTTCCTCCCCAGCCCCCCTCTTCTGGTGTTTACTTGACCCCTAATACTTTTCTGATCCTCCCTCAATTCTGCTCTCCCAAATCCAGTCCCCTTTTCAGGACCCCCTTCTTGTCCCCCTTAGCCTTCTTCGGTGATACCCCTTCTTCATCGCTCCTTCGGGCCTCCTCTTCAGCCTTCCTCTCTGGGACACTTCCTTTCTGGCCCCAGTCCCCATGGGCTTGGAAGCTACCCTGTGGTTCCAGCCCCTGCCTCCCTCCCTGGGGTAGAGCACTCACCCCATTGCAGAAAGTCCAGCACGTATTTGTCCTGGGCCAGGGATGAGGCACTGAGCTCCTGGTAGACACACAGCAGCAGGTCAAGCAAGAGCTCCAGACCCACACAGCCTCCATCGACCACCAGCTCCTGGAGGCGTCGGAGCCGCTGCAGCCGGACCTCGGCCGACATGACGGGGCTGCTGTCACCACCATGGCCCCCGCCCAGGCTGGGGTGGGGGGGCTCACCTCTCACAGGCCTGGTAGGCCTAGCCCTAGCTCCCGGCCCTCATTGCTCCTCCTCTTTTCTCCCCCCCCACCCCCCAATCACCACCACCTCAGGGCCTTTTGCCCTCTCCCCTTTGGGAATAGGAACTCCAAGCTAGGCAAGTCCTGTGTTCCCCTGGAGCTCAGCTAGCCCTGCGCGGTCTCTTCTCTTCCAACCCAGCCCGCCCCTGCCCTCCCTGCCCCTCCCTCCTCCCAATTTAACCCCTTGTAGGCCCAGGACACCAGCACCCCCCCCCCACGCACACACATTACACCCCTTTTTTAACCCCTCCTTTAACTCATAAACATCTGAAGGGCCAGGGGCCAGGGAAATGTTTCACTAAGGCTTTAAGAGGTAGGCAGCGGAAATGCTGACAGATAAGGAAACGGATACTGAGAAATTCAGTGACATGTTCACGGTCATCCATCTAGCTCTGGGCCCCAGTCAGACCCTCAGCGCTCCAAGTAAAGCCTCTTTCCACTTAACCTTTCCTTGCCCGAGGCAGAGGTACCCAAAGTCCCCAAATTCAGGGCTAGCAATTGGGGGGGGCACCAGATTTCTTTAGGGTCTCCTTCAGAATCAGTAGCTGGGGCTGGACAGGGCCTTCAGGACCACCTCCTCCAAGTCCCACAGACTGCCCCTGAAGATTCATGGCTTCTAAGTGGCAGAGCCATGTCTGGGCTTGTGCCCACCATAGTCCCAGAAACTGGTCCTACTGGAGCTGGGACAAACCCTAACAACAGGATTCTATACCTTATGGACATTCTCTGTTACAAATGAAGAAACTAAGGTCTAGAGAGAGGGAGGGAGCAGCTGAGATGGGGTTCCAACCCAGCTGTCAAGTGGCTCCTGATTCTGGGCTCTCTTTGCAACACAACTCTTTGAGGACAGAGAAGGGGATGGGGTGGGGGGGGCGCAAGGAGGGGGGGCTCAGTATGGAGCAGTGGCTTCTCCCGTGACTCAGCGATGGATTCCATCCAGGACTGTTAAATTTAGCTGGGAGGTCCCTCCCGGGTTTAAATGGATCCATTTTGGGAGTAGAAAGGGGGGCAAGGAGAGGAGAGGAATTCACCCCTTTAGAGAGGGATTATGGCTGGGGACCCTCTTTCTTAAGGAAAACCTGTGTCCGGGGGACAGGAGCTATAGTTCGAGACGCCATCCCCGCCCCCCCAGGACCCTGAGGCCCTATTACAATCCACTAGTTTTTTGGACATTAGCTCTGGGGGCCAGGGGGTGGGGACCAGCCACATTCCTCCCAGCTCAGATTAGAAACAGAAACATTTGGGGGGAGGGAGGGGTGTCGCTCCCCAGAGCCAACCCTGGAGAGGAAGAAGAGTGAAAAGCTGACCTGGGGGAGGGGGAGGAGAGGAAGTCAGGAGAGAGCCCTGCCTCCTCATTCCTCAGGGCACTCAGACTGAGGAATAACTTGGTATCACCTGCCCCACCCTGGACTTCTCTTGACAGATTTTGGGGGGTGGTCGTAAGATGAAGTGATTTATAGATTTGTGGCAGGGCTTAAAGGTGGGTGTGGCACAGTCATGATCTGTGACCTTGTCCAGGTTACTGGTCTTTTCTGGGTCTTAGCTTCCCCATCAGTAAAAGAAGGGACTTGGTCCAGACGCCATCTCCCCTTCAGCTCTGAAAGTCTGTTTGAAGGTCCCACGGATGACATTCTTATTCTAACGAACAAAAATCTATTTTCTCTTCTCACAAACTGATGGAAAACAAAACCCTTGTAACAAATACGCCTAATGGAGCCACCTCAGGCCCATCCACCTTCTCTGTTCAGCACCTACTCTCCATCTCAAGAGGCCCGAGCGCACACCTGTCCAAACAAAAGCCACCCGCTATGGGCCACTGCCCCGTGTCTCTCTCTTGCTCAGTCTGTACCACACTTGTTGCTACAAAGTCTGGACCACTTCATTCAATGGAAACCAGTGCCAGGCAGCTCCCAATTGGCCAACCTGTCTGTGGCATCTCAGTCCTTGACCATCTGCCTGCTGAGCCCCGCCCCCCCATCATATATGAGATGCTCTTCTCGCGGGGCAGCTTTGACACTGCTTTCTCCTCCACATCGGATCATTCCTTTGACCTCCTTGGTGTAATCTTCACCTGGGTCATGCTCATGGGACCACAGGTACCCCCAGCGCTCAGGCCCAGGCCTTCTCTCCTCTCTACACGATGGTACTTGGCGAGCTCCTCAGCTAGCACCTTTAGATTGGAAGCCCTTGAGGGTAAGGCCTCTCTTATGCCTTTCTTTGTAGCCCCTGGCACACAGCAGGAGCTTAATAAATGCTTACTGAATTAAGGCTTGAGCATGCACTAAAGAGTCCTAGCCCTAACTCCTCAGCTCCCATCTCCCATCACCACCCTCATCTCCACCCTGCCTTGGACATTTCAAACAGATGATGAGTAGGCACCTCCAACTCCTCCTGGACAGACAGTATCTCCTGGCCCCACCAGCCCTTCCCTCTCCCTGGGGGCTCTCCACCACATGCGGTGTGGGCTCTTCCTGCCTCAGTATCCCCCCACTGCATTTGGGCCTGCAGACTCCAGCAGGTGAATAAAGTTTCATGAATGCCCACGTGCCTGACTGCTCTGTTGGCAGGGCACATCCAGCTCTGACACTCTTATGTTCTAAACTCTGAAGTCCCCGGTTGTAAAGTCCCTTCTAGCTCTGATGCTCTTGGCCGCAGACCAGGGGAGCTGAAGGGGAGAGTGAGGAGGCCTCGATGTTCTGGCTGTGTGACAATGACAACCTTGGCCTCAGTTTCCTCACTCATAAAGGGGTGGAGGTGCGGTCAGGCTCCACTCTTTTCTAAAGTCTAACGTTTCCACAGCCTTGCTGTTCTCCCCAACCTAGCCTTTAACCACAAGACAGAACAGAGGCCAACAGTCCAGACTGTAAAAACAAGGAGCTTTTACTATAAATAAAGGTTGAAGGGTGTAGGGGGAGGCAGAGACATCGGGATTTCCATAATTTAGAACACTCTTCAGGGGCCTCCCCCCCGTCCCTGCCAGAAGGGGATCAGTGCAAAGAGCCAAGATGAAAGGAGAGGCCAGGGGACATCTGGCTGGCTGCTGTCACATGCAGGGGAGCGAGAGGGGGTAACACTGACTGTCGGGGAGGGGGGCTGTACAAGCAGGAAAGAACGCTGGGTCCCACATCCACAGGCCAGGCCAGGGATGCCCCTGGTGTTGTGCAAGGCCTGTGGGAGGGGAAGGGGGCGCGCTACACAAGGACTCCTCCCACTGTTAGTCTTGTTAATACATTAAGGGGGATAAGGATGGAGCAGACAGGACACGGACCAGGAGGCAGAGAGGCGGGAGCAGCTGAATCCACAAGCTTCACACCACGGTGCCACTGGGGGAGTTGGCAGGCTGGGAGGAGAGGCCCTGCAAGGAAGCCGGAAGAAGGGCATGTGGGCTGGGCAATGAGGCCATCACAGAACCCCCCACCCTCAGAGGGAGGCCCCCTGCCTGTCTACATAGCTCTTGTCCTGCTGTGGTCATCCCCCACCCCCCATCCTGTAGTCTACAGCATGGTCCCTTGTGCCAATGCCCCCCCACTTCAGAGGGTTGTGGCCGGTGTACAGTCCTGACCTGAAGAATTGCTGAGTTACAGACCCCTTGGAGGTGTGCTCTGGGTCCGACGGAGGTCCGGGGGCCTCCACCCCCAATTTTTGGAGTCTCCATTCCCATGATTCCAAGGTTCGGACAATTATTTTAAGAAGCTGCCATTCTAGAAATATGGCAGCTCACATTCAAATACCGCTGGAGGTTAACGGGCTTTCCTCACCCACCACAGAGAGGAATGTAGAGACCTGAACAGGCTGCAGCTCCAGCACTTACTAATGAGCCCCGCCTGCCCTTCTGTAGCAACATTCCAGAATGCCAGGAGTCCTGACACCTGTTTTTCTAAGACGCTGACATTTCAACACTGGAACACCTCTTCTGTACTGAGTGCGGCATCCCATGGCTGGCTGATGGTTATTTCTACAGCTTCTTTCCCTCCCCACCCCCTCCCGCCCCCAAGAATCTCCCAACACTCAGTCTGCAGAACAAAGACCAGGAGAGGAGGCAGGCGCCTGTCCTGAATCTGGGGCCAGGGGGG
Organism: Bettongia penicillata ogilbyi; assembly: GCA_023548195.1. Lineage (NCBI taxonomy): Eukaryota > Metazoa > Chordata > Mammalia > Diprotodontia > Potoroidae > Bettongia > Bettongia penicillata. Next base: position 2,459,425 of record JAJHZJ010000310.1, on the reverse strand, counting down.
GCTCCCTGGCGGCACCCGGGGTACTCACAGCTTTGCCAGGCCGGGCCCAAGTGCAGATGAGACCCTCCTGACAGGCGGTGATGATACAGTCCTCCAAGAAAAGGAGGACGGTGAGGCGCTCCTGGGCAATCTTCTTGCACACCAGGGGCTCCAGCAGGGGCACCTCATGGATCCGAGGGCACAGGGCTGTGCCCAGCACCTTGGCCGGGTCCAGGCGGCCCCGGGGGGCCGGCCCGCCTGGCTTATCTCCGCCGCTGCCACCACCACTGCCACCTCGGCTGATGTTGCCCAGGCTGTGGTAGCGCTTGTGCTCTTTGTCAGTGCTTTTGTCGCGACGCTCCTGGAGGGTCAATGTGGCAAACTTGCCGATGCTGAAGGGTGTCCCGGGCTCCGTCACCCCACCTGTGCCTGCCCCGGTCCCCTTTCCACTCACTGCTGGGTGTGGGAGGCTGTTGGAGCGGGACAGGGATCGGGGCAGTGGCCCTGGGGTGACAGGTGCGGTGTCTGCGCTGCCGGCCAGGGCCCGTGGTCGGGCCAGTGGGGGGCGGGGGTAGAGCACATCCTCCGTCAGGTCCCACAGGCAGAACTGTGTGTCCTGGCCAGCTGAGCCAAAGCGGTAGGTGACAGCGGGGGGAGGCAGCCTGGGTAAGGAGCCCGCCTCCCGCTCGCTCCCGGTTGTCATTCCCTCCTCCTCTGGCTCTTCTTCGCTCCTCGTGGTATATGGGTCAAAAGCCACGGCGTTGACCCAGGATTTGTGGCCATGGCCTCTGGCCACGACTCGGGCCTCAGTGAAGGACCACACGGTGACCAAGTCATCCTCGCCCCCGGTTACCACATAGCGCCCATCTGGGCTCCAGCACACACAGAGCAGGCCTCCAAAGTAGCTCTTCATGAGGCCCCGCAGCAGCATGGAATCAAAATGGAAGACACGCAGGCAGCCGTCCTGGCTCACGCAGGCCAGGTGACGCCCGTCCGGGGAGAAGGCAAACTCGTTCAGGGGACCCTCACCCACAGCCCACTTGGCCAGCGGGTTTCGGGGTGCCTTCCCCTTGGCAGTGTAGACGGCAAAGCCCTCCCCCTGCTTGAGTAGGCTGTACTGGGGAGGGGCAGGGCCACAGGGGCGAGCCACATCATATAGGTAGAAGTGGCCACTGGCGTGGGAGGCCAGAAACAGGCTTTCTGACTCAGGCAGCCACTTCAGGTGGGTCACCTTCGTCTTGTCTATCAGCCTCTGAGGAGAAAAGCAGAGGGAGACAGGAGGGCTGTGAGCTTGCTTATAAGGAAAGGCAGGGTGGTGCAGTGGAGAGAGCTCTGGATTCAGTGTCCCAGGCCCAAGGCCTGAAGCCTGGCTCTGTTGCCCATAAGACGTGTGACCACAGAAGCTGTTCCTGCCCCTCTCCTGGCCTTGGTTTACCCATTTGTACAAAGTGCTGGTCTTTAGAGGCTCCTTGTGAAAGCAGCCTGATGTGGTACAGACTGAGCCCGGAGAGGGCTGCTGGGACTCCTAGTTCCAAACACCAGGTTCCCCTGACATGGACCCCAGTTGTGGTCACAGACCTTGAGCTGGGAGGGGCGTCAGAGGCCACTCCATCCATTCACTTGACAGGTGAGGGAACTAAGGCACAAGGGGCGAAGGGGTTTGCTGAGGGTCATTAGACAACTGTACTGAAATGCCAGCCTGATTTACTGGGTCCCTTCTCCAGGCCCTTGCGGGCCCCTCTGTTTGTCTGATAGCTCAACCTATGTTCCTCACCCCTCCCTCAGTCTCCCTGGCACCAGGTCTGTCCATCCCTCTGCCAGTGGAGGAGGGGAAAGGAACTCATAGAAGCTCAGAACTGGAGAGTGGGCCTGTCCATTCTTCTGCCTCCAGCTCTCTTGGCCTCAGTTTCCTCAGATGTTAAGTGAGACAGCTGCATTGGCTGTGCTAACTCTTAAGGAGCAGCCTTCTTTCTACCTTCTTACCCTCTGTGTGTTTGTCCTGTGTTGCCAAAGAAGACCATACCATCAGAGAAATAACGACATGACTTGCACTTGACTTTGTTTTGAGTGAGGGAGGGCTGTGCAGGTCCCCAGCCTCACTTGTCCTCCAGAACCATCTGAATCCAGCGACCAGATATTCATCAGGATGACTAGAGATGACCCAGGAGGAGGCAATTGGGGTTAAGTGACTTGCCCAAGGTCACACAGCTAGTGAGTGTCAAGTGTCTGAGGTGAGATTTGAACTCTGGTCCTCCTGACTCCTGCACTATCCACTGCACCATCTAGCTGCCCACCTTCCTGCCCTCTAAGCCTCTCGGCAAGCTCTCCCTTTCTGGGCTTCAGGTACCACCCTTGTCAAATAGGGATGAAGATCCCTGACTGGCCTCACTCCCAGTGATAAAGTCAGGATCACAGGAGATAAGTGATCTGCAAGCGAACAGGAAACATTTTTACTGGGCAGCTCCCTTCTCATTTTCTCCAATTAGTAAAATCAGAGAGAATGGAAAAGATTTTCTCCCAGCCCATACATTCCCTGTCCTAAGGCTCCTCCCAGTCCTGACATTCCCTGTTCTCAGGCCCCTCCCTGCTCCTAAGAGTATATTAACTCAAGCCTGTCTTTCCAGCCTGTCCATGGGCATCCCCACTACAGCCAGGCTCTAGCCTGCCCCCCATCATTGCCCTGGTCCTGGGGCCCAAGCAGTTACCTCCTCATTGAAGAGCTTGCTAGTGTCCTTCTTGATCAGGTCCAAGTACTGTACTTGGCCAGCTGAGAAGCCAACCAGCAGGGAGATGGTCTCAGTGGCTGCAGTGTACTGGTTGAAGTCATGACAAGTAGGCTGGGTCCCCTTGTATATCCGCTTGTCAATGGGCTTGTTGAGATCTATGGACTTTTGTTGAGGGGGAGGGAAAAAAGGGAAAGAAAGAAGGCTGATGAGCAAAAAAGATCCTTACCACGCAGCTGAAGGTATGAACAGGCTAAGGAACTGCTCCAGAGTGCTGAGTGGGGGAGCATGGCCAGCTCAGGGGGCCCAGGCTCTTTGGGCAGGCCCGTCCTCCAACTCCCTCCTCTCTCAGGCTCAGCCTTGCACACACTGGCCTCTCCAAAGCTCAGCCTGCCCATCTCCTTCCTGTAAGGGGCTAGTACATCCTCCCCACTCCCAACACTCTGTATTTATTTTGAAGTTGCTTCTCTGAGGACAAGCTGTCTCTGCCTGTCCATAAGATCCTGGAGGGACAAGAACATCCCATCTGTATCCCTCTGTCCCCAGTGCATAGCACAGGGCCTGTGTTGAACACTTGGGGACTGCTGCACTGTAAAAAGGAAAGGAGGTCTGCTGCTGGCTAGGTGTCACTGACCCTCAATGACTCTCTTGCTCTCACCTGCCTGAGGGTAGGGGTTGGCTGTATCTCCTAGGCCTCCTGACTTCTGCTGAGGCCCCCACATGCACCCTCACAGTCCCCTTTCTGACCTCCTTCCTCACCCCAGGGTTCTGCTGGGTGCCAAGCTTCCTGGATCCTAGCTTCATGGCCCACTGTGGTCCCTCTTGGCTCAGAGCTGGACTTCTCAGCCATGCCTGGTGAGCTTTCAGCCTCTTCCCTTTTCTCTTCCCACTCTCCTGGTCTCTGGGCCATCAAAGCCTCCATGTCCACTCTCAGACCTCCCACTGCCCATCTCTCATTCCTAACCTTCTACAGGAGAGGCAGCCGACCTTGGGGCTTAGCCAAGTTCAAAGTCACCTACTACTTGTGGCACCAGACAAGGTTCATGTCAATAAGTTGGCCCCTATGCCCTCTAAAGCCTCTGCCAGCTCAGAAGCTACAGAAATTCTCTGAACTCTGCCAAAAGTGGCCCCTGAGTCAATGGAATCAATGGTCCCCTCATCTCCACAGATTTACCCCTTTCAATCTCCTGCCCATCCTGCCTTCTCTAGAAGGGGGAGTGCCATCTCTCTCCTCCCAGGAATACACGCCTCTCTGTCCACAGCATCAGTCCCATTTGGCTGGGACAACAGCCCCAACCTCCTTCCTTCCCATCCTCCTCCCCTCAAATCTCATCTACCACCAGGCCTCACCCCTCTTGGCCCCTGGGCCCCCTTTTTTTGTCTGAAAGATCCCCCCAAGCGTGGACATCCTACAATGTGGCAGAGCCCTGGGCCCAGAGTCTGGAGGAGCTAAGTGCAAATGCGCTGAGACCCCGTCTAGTCCGGGCTGTGTGAGCCTGAGAAAGTCACCTAACCAAGGTCTGCTTCCACTGTAAAATGGGGAAAATCATAGCATCTCCGTCCCAGAGTGGTCAGGAGAACCAGATGAGATAACACTGGTGAAGCACTTGCTGTGCAAGCCTTAGAGAGCCACCGAAAGGCCGGCTTTTATCACAACGTTGGTACGTTCTAAGGTTCCATCGCCAGGGCTAATGTTCTTTGACCTCGAGGTTCCATTTTATTTAACGAAAAATCTGAATTCTAAGGCTTCTGCTAAGAATCACTGTACGGTCTCAGTGTTAGTATTCCAAGTCCTCAAGGAGCCTCAGTCTCGGAGTTAATGTTCTAGATCGCAAGTCCTTCCTGCCAGCACCCCGAGATTCTCAGCACTACCTGTCTACCCCTCTCCCATCTATTCTCTCCCCTCCCCCTCTCTCCATCCTCCCCTCCCCCATCCTCGCCCCTCCCCCTCCGCCGCTCACCCGGTGGCTGCCTCTGCGCCCGGAGCCTCCCGGGTAGAAGTAGAGCTCTCGGCCCAGGTTGAAGCAGACGCGGTCTCCCGCGGCCGGGGGCGGCCCGGCGGGCTCCCCGGAGGCGGCTGCTGCGGCGGGGTCGGGCTCGCCAAGGCGCACGAGGCTCAGGCGCACGGCGGGCAGCGCGGGCCCCGGCCCGGGCGGGGAGGGGGCCCCAGCCCCGGCGGCGGCGGCGGCGGCAGAGCCCGGGGCGGCGGGGGCCGGGCCGGGGGCCGGGCCCGGGGCCGCGGTCGGGGCCGCGCAGGAGGCGGCGGAGGCCGGGCCGGGGGCCGGGGCCGGACCCGCCCGCCGGGCTGCACCCTCGGCGCCGGGCAGCAGCTTGTAGAAGCCCTCGCGCGTCCGGAACTGCGACTTGATCTCGGCGCAGTCGCCCAAGGCCCCAGCGCCCGCGCCGCCCTCCGCGCCCGCCGCCATCTTGGGCCTGGCGCCCCTCCGCCCCTCGGCGCCCCCGCCTCCGCGCCCCCGTCCCACCGCCCCCGACGCCGCTTCCGCCAGAGGCCCCGCCTCCAGCCGGAAGGGGCGGAGCGTTTCCCTGACAACGGCCTCCCGGTTGGGGGAGAGGCGCCGCTTCTGGTGCGTTGATTGAAATAGATTGGCCAAAGGGCGGGGCCAGGCAAGGAGGCGGGGGAAGGCGTCGTCCGGGCAAGGCGATGCCGATTGGGGGAAATTAGGGGCGTGGCGCCGGGTGAAGGGGTGGGAAGAGGAGCTGGTGTTGTCTTGGTAACTAGTTGCCCTTTCGGGAAAGAAGGTGCTCCAACGGCGTGGAGACGAGAAGAAGGAAAAAGGCGTTACCAGGGCAACATTTGGCGGCTTAGACTAGCCCTAGGCGATAGGAGGAGCCATCGCCAAAGCAACAGCCGCGCGTTTCGGCGGCCTGACGTATTTGCGGACGCAGGGAGGGGCGTAGGGAGGGCGGAGTGGTTGCCAAAGTAACTGAGCTGCGATTGGTCCGTGCCAGGGGGGCGGGACCCCAGAGAGACCAGAGAGCCGGGGATGGGCGGGTCCTTAGCAACCGCGCCGCTTCCCTAGCGACGAGGAGGCGGGGCGCTTTCCCAACCTTCCACCCGGAGGATTCTGCTGGGGGGCCCTGAAGTTGGGGGAACCGAAGGTTCCTACGAAGAGCTTTGTAGAAAGGAGAGTCAGAAAAGACTGGGGGGGGGAGGATGAGGACCCCGAAGACCCAGATCCCCGGGGCCTCGCTGGGTCTGGGGGCTGTGAGGAGCCACCGAAGGGTCCCGGAGCGGGCTAGCCCCGGGCTACAATAAAAGAAAAACACCGCACTCTCCTCCAGTGTAGAAAAGAAACAATTCTCCAAGTAATAAATAAAGATTACAAAGTAAGAAATCCCCCCCTAATCATCGGCATCCTCGTCCTCCTCGTCCTCTTCATCCTCCTCCTCCTCCTCCGCTGCGGCCAGGGCCTGCTCCTGGGCAGCCTTCAAGGCCTGCTCCTCTTCCACCGTGGGGTCGGCCATCTCCATGGTCTCGGGCCCCACCACGTACTCCATCTGCACCGCGGGGGGCAGAGTGGGGTTGAAGTTCTCCTGGCTGTACTTGTGGCCCCAGCCAATGTAGATGTTCTCAAATTTCCTGGGAGGGGGTGAAGGAGGACACTGCGATATGAGCCAAAGGGCTCACGGAACCCCACGGGGCGTTACACACTTGTCTAGTCTGAACCTCCCATTCCGCCTAGGAAGAAAGCATGGTATAATGGAAAGAGGCAAGGAGACCCGGGCAGATTACTACCCCTAGCTGGGCCCTACTTCCTTCAAGGGTGAAATGAGAGGGCTGGGTTATCTTTAAGGACCCTGCCAGCTATGATAATAATAGTGGTAACTTGGGGCATCTAGGTGGTACAATGTATAGTTCATTGGCCCTGATATCAGGGGGATCTGAGTTCAAATCTGACCTCAGACACTTACCAGGTGTGTGACCCTGGGTGACTCTTTTAACCACAAGGACCTCCAAAAAACCCAAAAAGTAGCAAAGAGATAGCTAGCATTTATATAGGCTTTGAGGTTTGCAAAGAACTTTGCAAATAAGATCTCATTTGATTCTCACAGTGCTGCTGTCCCTATTTTACAGAAGAGGAAACTGAGGCAGGCAGCAATAAGGTGATTTGCCCAGAGTCAGACAGCTAGGAGATAGCCTATGCTCCATCCGCTATACCACCAGCTGCCTCAAAGACCTATGATTCCATGAAATTGGGGCCCAGAGAGAAGAGCTTGGCCTGAAGTAACCCAGCAGGGCTAAGACTTGACACTGTCTCCAAAGTAGGCTTATGTTCTGGGGTAGCTTACTGCCTGCTCTGAGCATTGGCTCAACTTGCTCTAGTCTGGAAGACCTTTTCCAGCTCTTTGATATCCAGTCTGAGTCAGGCTTCCTCTGAGACACTTTCCTCTGCCTCACTTTATTTCAGTTTATTATATTATTATATTTCCTGTTCTCAGGGCACTCACAGCTCTGACATTTTCCTGAACATTCCCTGTTGTAAGGCCCCTCCCGGCTCAAACATTCTCTGTCCTAAGGCCCTCTCAGCTCGAACATTTCCAATTCTCTTCCTGGAGAAGTCTCTGAAGGGCAGCTCCCCCACAGGGGGCTGGTCCAGTCTCAGCCTTGGCACCCCTTACCTTCCAGTGGCATAAGCATAGGCCCCAGGCCACAGGTTGGATCTCATCACTGCCACTGAGTACTGAGGGCAGAGGGTACAGGAGAGGCGGGCTGTCCAGGGGGCCAACTGCAGGATTTCTGAGGGGACATGGAGATGAAGAAGGAGTCAGACTGGAAGAACAGACACTCCCTCCCTCCCAACCCTCTTCAGCCCAACTGACCAGAGTGATATGGAGAAGAGGAGGAAGTCCAGCCCAGAAACCTTCCCTGGCCATCTTCTGTCCGTACTATTGAGTCCTGAGGGATAATGGCCTCTGAGGCTGGGCTCCCCTGCCTCTCCACACCATCTCCTCTGGATCTCACTCATTTCCCTAACCCCAGTTCTCTGCCTCCATCATCCAGCTGCTGCCCTGAGCCCCAGTTTGGTCTGTTTTTAAGACCCAGGAAGCCTTTGAAGAGGACAAGTTTGCTTGTAGCAGCAGGGAAAAGGTCAGAAGAGAGAGGAGATGGGAGATGGGGGAAGAGAGGGGAATGATGAAAAGGACAAGATGCTGGAGTGATGGGGGGCAGGCTTGAGGATGCATCTTGGGGGCTTCTCCTTGGTCCAAAATTCCTTGGCTCCCCAATTGGCCCCAATTTCATGGGATCATAGGTCTGTGAGGCAGCTGGTGGTACAGTGGATGGAGCATCAGCTATCTCCTAGCTGTGTGACCCTGGGTAAATCACCTTATTCCTGCCTGCCTCAGTTTTCTCTGCTGTAAAGTGGGGACAACAGCACTGTGAGGTTCAAATGAGATCATATTTGCAAAGTTCATTGCAAACCTCAAAGCCTGCACTCCCAGGTTCCCAGCTGGCATTTCCAACGTCCTAGTGTCAAGGACCGCAGTCATCATGTGTCCCCCTGAGTAAACCGCCTGCTCCCCTCAGCTCTTCTGAGTCACCTGAGCATAGCAACTGGCAGTTAGCTTTGCTCCAGTCTGCAGTGAAGGGGTGGCCCATGCCCTAGCCAAGGAGAAGCCCCCAAGATGCATCCTCAAGCCTGCCCCCATCACTCCAGGATCTTGTCTTTTTCATCATTCCCTTCTCTTCCCCCATCTTCCATCTCCTCTCTGCTGGTCTTTTCCCTATTGCTGCAAGCAAGCCTGTCCTCTTCAAAGGCTTCCTGGGTCTTAAAAACAGTAAGGCCACAGACACACCCTCCTCCTACCAGCACCTAACAACTCTTTCCTGGTGAGTCAGACTTTTGATCTCCCCCCCAGGCATCTCTCTCCACTAATGCTCTCAGTGGCTAAATCTCATAACCTTCCTCACTTCCCATCTTTCTAGACAGCCTTCCACCCTGCCAGTCAATTCAATTCCACCGACATTTACTAGGTACCTACTATGTCCAGCCCTGCTGGGAAGGACACAAAAGCCAAGACCATCTCTGCTCTCTAGGAATGGTGGCTGCTGACTTTCTATGGGGGGAAAGGGGATAATCAAGTATGAAGCCAGGCACTGTGCTAAGTGCTTTTTACAAGTGTTGTTTCATTTAATCGCAACCACCATGGGAGGTCCGTGTTATTATTATTGCCACTTTACAGATGAGGAAACTGAGGCACACAGAGGTGAAATGACTTGTGCAGGGTCACACAGATAGGATGTGTCTGTGGCTGAACTGGAACTCAGGTCTTCCTGATTGCCAGTGCAGTGATTTACCCCCTGTTCCTCCCTAGCTAGGAGAATCAGTATCAGACTATAGAGTAAGATCTCCCCTTCTTTTTTTCTCCCAATCCTTCCTGAGTAAACTGAAATTCCAAAGCTTATTCTGTTCTGCAAAATACCTGTCTGATTTCAGTTGAAGTATTTTGAATTCCTTTTTCCAGTGAGAGAAACCTGATTAGTCCCACTGCTGTGTGCCTGTACATTGCCTTATTTGTGAATAGGGGGTGGCAATAGGGGGGGACAGGTTTTAGGTATCGATATACAAAGATATAGGAAGGACCAGGGTTTGAGTGTCGGTCCCCCACTGTGACCCTCATTCCCCTGGCTGAGTTAAAAAGAATCTTATGGCTTTTATGACTAATAATTATACATACTTTCACAAAGGCAAAGGTAAATCACATCTGGGGCTTTTCCTTCCCTTGCTCTGGACTAAGAAGCAAGACAGAACACCATTTTTACTTGCTGAGGTAAGGCATGCACCCTCTGGACAAATGGCCCCACTCACTCCTCCTTCCTTCCTCCAATCTAGAGAAAGGGTGAGATTTGACAGCAGAGACTAGGAATTAGGAACTGCCTGACCAGAGAGAAAAGGTGGGGCTGGTCTATGGGCAATGCTCACCTTCCTTTCCTGGATACTCCCAAGCCTATGCCCAGTCATGCAGTTGTCCGCACTAACTGAGCTATTTATGTGCTCTCTCTCCTAAAAGAATGCGGTGGTCAATGCATTAATGATCCCTCATTAGACTAGCAGTTGGGAAGACCCAGGTACAAATCTAGCCCCTGGTATGGACAGGCTGTGTGACTCTTCTCGGTTACGGTGGCCCAATCTGTAAAAGGAGGGAGCTGGACCAGAAAGCTCTCAATCTCTGATCCTATGAGACCAGCCCAAACTAGGGCTTGGTGGCATTTTTAGGGAAAGGTGGGAGCTGCAGGAGCTGGTCTGCCTCTGTTCTTGATCCCCAAGGTCAGGAGGACCTGGAGCAGCTGGAGCCGGCACATCATCTGGCACCGAGGCCATATAGGGAGCAGCTGCCCTAGGCTTGATTCTGCCTCTTCATGTCACCCAAAGGGGGTGCTTCCTGGAGAACTGGCCTTAAAGTCAGTAATTCCTGGATTCAAATCCTGCCTCTGGCACACAGCAGCTCTGTTGCCCTGGGTAAGTCATTTTATCTCTAAGTGATCTACACAACTCTCTGAGATTAGGTACCAGCCTACATTAGTATACCTGTAACAATGGAATCACAGGCCCATAGTCCATCCTTGACCCTGTTGTTTATGTAGGGGAAAGGGGAAGGGGTTGGTTTCTCCTCCCCACCACTCCCCCCAAGTCACCTAGGAGATGAAATCACAGGAAAGGACAGAAAAGCAAGGAGGAGATGGGATGTTAATGTATCAGCACCAAATGCACACCCTGTTATCCCCTCACAAAGTGTGAAGCAGTCTTCCTGACGGTCATGCACCTTGCCATAGGCTGGCCAAGGATAAGCCACCCCCTTGGTGGCCACTAAAGATCAAACTGGTCAGCCTGGAGACAGTCAAGTCAAGAAACAGCTTTGTGGTGCCTGGGACCTGTATCTCAACAAGGCAAAGAAAGGTGATGAGGGGGAAAGAGGAAAGGAGAGGAGGATAGAAGAGAGAGGGGAGGGAGGGGAGGGGAGGGCAGGGGAGAGGAGAAGGGAACAGAGGAGGTAAGGGGAGGGGAGAGGGACAAAAAGAAGAGAAGGGAGAGGTGAAGGGAAGGGAAGAGAGGGAAGGGGATATAGAAAGAGAGGAGAGAGGGAAAGAAAAAAGGAGTATGAACCCTGGCAGCAGAAAAGAGAGCCAGCCACTGATTCAGGAGACAAGGAGCCCTGGAAAAGTCGATGAGAGCAGCAGGTCTCTGGAGCCCTCCCCTAATGGCCTGGCCAGCAGAGAGGCCACACTCAGCAGGAGGCTGTGTGAGGAGACCACAGGAGGAGAAAGGACATTGGGTCCCTGCACTACCATGGCACTCTCAGCTGGTTCCCTCCCTTCCTTTCCCTGCTCTGTGTAACAGGAGAGTGGGGAAGAGCAGGGATGTTGTGTACCCACCTTTAAAAAAAAAAAATCATGCCATCTTAGTAGAGGCTTTGCTTTGCTATAATTGTGTCTGCTGCCTATTAAAGACCCACAGAGTGCCAGTTTCTCATGTGTTTTACAGCTTTTCATTACTGGAAGATAATTCCATAATCATCTGTGACATGAGGATAATAACAGCACTTATGTCCTAGGGTTGTTTTGAGGATCAAATGAGTTAACAAAGGAAAAGTGCTTTGAAAATCTCAAAGTGCTCTAAAGTTTCACTGTTGTCATTTTATTATTGGTGTTATACTATTGCCCAGTGCTATTTGAATTCTTGCTTTGCTGGGTACAATTTTAATAAGAATTTGCTCATGGTGGAAAAATCAAAACTTTAGAAACACAATATGTCATAATGTTCAGAATGTAAACATCCTGAGGACTTTCAATTTTAGGAAAAAACCATGAACTTCAAATTAGTGACACTGGAGAGGCAAAGGCAAGATGGTGGAGTAAAGGCAGGAACTCACCTAAGCTTTCCCAAATTCCCCTCCAAACAACTTTAAATAATGCCTCAATACGAACTTTGGAGTGGCAGAACCCAGGAAAGGATGGGGCGAAACAATTTTTGATCCCAAGACAACCTGGAAAGTTGGCAGGAAAGGTCTGTTGTACTGAGGTACTTCACAGCAAACCAGCTACAGGCCTTCAGGGATGAGTGAATCAGGGTGGCAGCAGCTGCTTCCAGAGCTCTCAGCCCACAGAGGATAAGGGAGTCAGACAACCAATCCAAAGGAGATTACAGGGGTCCCTTTGCTGACGCTGGGTGCAGGACTCTGTTATATTGCCCATACTTGGATCTAGGTCACAGTCTTGGATCACAGTCCCAGGGTGAAGAGAAGACTAGCACATCAGAATTTCTGACCACCAGGGAGCAAAGATCATGATTGCAGTTCCAGGGTAGAAAAGTGTGCTTGTGGTTAGTCAGACCACAGCAGAAGCCAGAAGAACAGTGACCATTCTAATTAGACCCTAAACTTAGAGACCCCTAGAACTAGCTCTGAAAGCAGGGGAACAAAAAACCTGAAGTTTGGGATGGTGCCCTCTCTATTGCAGGAGCACAGCCCAACTTTAACATAAAGTTAAAAGTCAAGAGATAAGCTAGAAAAATAAGCAAACAACAACAGTAAAATAAGTTGACCGTAAAAAGTTATTATGATGAGAGGGTAAATCAAAACGTAAACTCAGAAGACAATAAAGACAAAACGGTTACAATCCAAAGACTCAAAGAAAAAATGTTAATTGGTCTCAGGCCCAAAAAGAGTTCCTGAAAGAGTTCAAAAAGGAATTTTAAAATCAAATAAAAGAGGTAGAGGAAAAATGGGAAAAGAAATGAGAATGAAGTGAGAGTAAGAAAATGATGAAAAAAGAGTCAATAGCTTGGTAAAGGAGGCATAAACTACACTAAAGGAAATAACACCTTAAAAATTGAATGGACCAAATGGTAAAAAGAGATACAAAAATCCACTGAAAGGAAAAACTTCTTAAAAGGAGAATTGGCCAAATGGGAAAAGATATACAAAAATTCACTGAAGAGATCTCTTTAATAAGGAGAATTGATCACATGGAAAAGAAGGTACAAAAGCTCACTGATGAAAATAATTCCTTAAAAATTAGAATTGGGAATGTGGAAGGTAATGCCTCCTTGAGACATCAAGAATCAATCAAACAAAATTAAAAGAATGAAAAATAGAAGAAAATGTGAAATATCTCATTGGAAAAACAAGTGACCTGGAAAATAGAACCAAAAGAGATCATTTAAGATGTATTGGACTGCTTGAAACCCACGATAAAAAACAAACAAACAAACAAACAAAAAACCCAGACATCATCTTTTAAGAACTTATCACGGAAAACTGCCTTGATATTCTAGAAGCAGAGGGTAAAATAGAAATGGAAAGAATCCACCAATTACCTCCTGAAAGAGATCCCAAAATGAAAACTCTAAGAAATATCATAGCCAAATCCCAGAACTCCCAGGTCAAGGATAAAATATTGCAAGCAGTCAGAAAGAAACAATTCAAATATCGCAGAGTCATAGTCAGGATTACACAAGATTTGGCAGCTCCTACATTAAAGGACCAGAAGGTTTGGAATATGATATTCCAGAAGGCAAAGGAGCTAAGATTACAAACAAGAATCACCTACCCAGAAAAACTGAGTATAATCCTTCGGGGGAAAAACTGACATTTAATGGAATAGCGAACTTTCAAGCATTCCTGATGAAAAGACCAAGGCTGAATAGGAAATCTGAATTTCAAAAACAAGATTCAAGAGAAGCATTAAAAAGGTAAACAGGAAAGAGAAATTATAAAAGATTCTATAAGGTTAAACTGTTTATATCCTCATATGGGAAGATGATACTTGTAACTCCTAAGAACTTCTTCATTATTAGGGCAGTTAGAAGGAGTATATATGGACTGAGGGCTCAGGTGTGGGTTGAAAATGATGGGATGAGATCTAAAAAAATAAAATGAAGCTATGAAAAAGAGGAATGTACTGATAGAAGGGAAAAGGGAGAGGTAGAAGGGGGTAAATTATCTCACATAAAAGAGGCCCAAAAGCACTTTTACAGTGGAACAAAGGTTCCCAAACTTATTTGACCTATAGTCCCCTTTTAAAAAATTACTTAGCCCCACCACCAGAAATTCATCTTATTTTTTGACTCTTTTTTTTTAACATTTTTAAGAAATTTACATCATTTAAAAAATATAAAAATGTTTTTAAATGATATATCTTAAATTTAATAATTTATTGTAAATTTGTGGGGTTCTCCTGCATTGAAATTTTGATGATGCAATATTGCATCATGTAACTATATAGTATCATATTATAAACAAGTCCGTACATGCACATATTCATATCAATGCATGCTGGAATTCCTGACAATGTGGCATCTGCTCACCTGCAAACATTTGCTTGTTAAGACCTGTTGGTAGACTTGACTGATGATAGCTTATAAATTACATTTTGTGGGTTTATTTGGAAAAAATGTAATCACTGTGACTTGAACTCTGTTACACAACAGATGAAACATGTATAAATGGTTTTTCAAAATTTTCTTCTTTTCTTATGCTTCTGCCACCCCCTTATTTTTATTCAGTGTCCCTCCATTGCACCCTTGGCTACTACCACTCTCCAGGATCTGTCCAGTACCCCCCAGGTAGTGGTATCGCCCACTTTGTGAACCTCTCTGTGAAGGGAAAGATGGGGATGGTGTTGGACAATGCTTGAACCTTACTCACATTGGAATTGACTCAAAGAGGGAATAAGACATGCTCAGTTGTATTTACCCTACAGAAAAGCAGAAGAGGCAGGGGATAAGCAAAAGTAGGACTGACACAAGAAAGGCAGGTTGGGGGAAATGATGGAAGCAAAACCCTTTTGAGTTATAGACATAGTGAAAGGAGAGATAGCGTAGGATAAACAGGGGGAAATGGGATGGAAGGAAATAACACAGTAGTCATAAATGTGAAAGAAATTTTACAGCAAGTGTCTTTCATAATAGCCTCATTTCTCAAATGTATTGAGAACTGAGTCAAATTTGTGAAAATAAGAGTCATTCGTCAACTGATAAATGGTCAAAGGATATGAACAGTCAAGTTTCAGACAAAGTAATCAAAGCTACCTATAGTCATATGAAAAGTGTTCTCAATCACTGTTGATTAGAGAAATGCAAATTAAAACAACTCTGAGGTACCACCTCACACCTATCAGATTGGCTAATATGACAAAAAAAAAAAAAAGAAAATGATAAGTGTTGGAGAGGATGTGGGAAAATTGGGACACTAATGCACTATTGGTGGAGTTGTGAACTGATCCCACCATTCTGGAGAAAAATTTGGAACTATGCCCAAAGGGCCATAAAATTGTGCGTACCCTTTGACCCAGCAATACCACCACTAGGTCAAACAGATCAAAGAAAAGAGAAAAGGACCTATTTGTACAAAAATATTTCTAGTAGCTCTTTTTGTGATGTCAAAGAATTGAAAATTGAGGGGTGGTCATCAATTGGGGAGTGGGTGAACAAGTTGTGGTATGTGATTGTGATGAAATGTTATTGTGCTGAAAGAAATGACGAGCAGGATCAGAGAGACAGAGAGAAACAGAGAGATTTCTTGTTAGCTTTTCTTCCCTTTAGACTAAGGGAAAAGAGAAAGTGAAATGGAGAGGCTCCAAAGGGTCATGAGGACTCCTAATCACTGCTACAACTCTGGTGTCTGAGACATCATCTGCCAGTGATGGAAACTACTTGGAGCCAGCACAGTCACTGGGGTACCAGGTGTATTGTGAAGCTAGAGATGCAGGAAGCTGATGGGACTGGAGGCTGGCCACTGCTCCACTGACTCTTGATGGGCTGGTGAGAAGGCAAGGACCTTCACCTCCTTGACTTTCCCCTATTTCTCCCCTTCTTAACAGAGCTTAAACTAGGTGGACTTCAGAGTCATACAACTCTTTCTCATGACCAATGATGGGAGATGGGGTCTTGTACTTCATAACAGTCCCTTTGATGCCCTGAGAGGTAGGGTTTAGGTTGGCCTAATCAGGAGGAGGCTGTTTGAAAAGATTTGGGGAGACAAGTAGACAAAGTACTTTATGAGGAGAATTCAAGTTTTCTTTTAATTTTGCCAAGTTTAATGAATCAAAAGGCTAGTAAAAGTTGTTTAAACAAATAAATGAATTTAAAAACATCTATTAAATGCTTACGGTGTGCAAAGCACTGTAGGGTATACAGAAGAAAGTGGAGACAGAGCTTGTTCTCAAAATGCTTACATTCTAATGGGGGAAGATGAAACATTGAGGTTTCATTGGCTGATCAAATGGAAAGATACTGTGGTCTTTAGGTGCAGCAGCAAAGCAGATTGATTTTTTGTATATTATATAAACATAAAAGGTCAAGTTTTGAGTTAGGAAATCTCCTGGACATAAGGAGTTCCATTTTAATTAACTTAGTTATAAAAATTGTAAGGCTTACAAGTCATAAGGCATTAACCTATGTCATTAAAAAAATTCAAAGTCATATTTAGCTATATGGTGTTACTATTATTTTCCTTAGGGTGGTAGGAGGGCTGTCACTCTCACTGGCCCCCATTTTTGTGTATCAGGCCATTCCCTCAATCAACTCTGTTTCCCTCAGGGAATGTTTTTTCTTTCAAATAGGCCATGGGAAGAAGTTACCTAGGTACATACACTTTTCAAACCACTCAAGAAAGCCTCCCCACAACCAAAACTGCTGACTTGTTTTGCTCAGAAAACCCAAGTCTAAGTTCTCCTGGCTCTGGGAAATTGTAAATTGAATCAATAATTTTATCAAAACTCTGAGCTGCCAGGCTTGGAAACCTACCCTGGAAAATACAATTGCAGCTGTAATTTTTTTTCCTCTCCCTCTCCCTGGCTTTCTCCTCTAATAGCTTTCTCTAATGCATCTGAGTAATGACACATAAATCAGTAATGCAATGGTTAACCGCAATTATCTGAAAATCAGCTCTAAAGACAAGGTGAGCAGGAAGTTAAAGTAAACTTTGAAGAAACAAATATTTCAGGAACAATCTCCTGAGAAGAGAGTTAGTGGATGGGGAAGGAGGGAAAACATCAGTCAGTCGGCATTTGTTAAGCACCTACTATGTTCCAGGCACTGTACTAAGGGCTGGAAATACAAAGATAAAAGACAGCCCCTGTCCTCAAGGAACCCATAATCTAATGGGAGAGACAGCATATAAACAAACATATGCAAAACAAGCTACATACAGAATAAATAAGAGATAATTAATAGAGAGAAGGCACTAGAATTAGGAAGGGTTGGAAAAGACTTTCTGGGAAAGATGAGATCTTAATTGGGCCTTAAAGGAAGACAGTAGGTGGAGACAAGAAGGTAAAGAATTCCAGGCACAGGGGACAGTCAGTAAAAATACCCAGAATGCTGAGAGGGGGTAGATTATGGAAGACTTTGAGCGCCAAACTGAGGATTTTGTATTTCATCTTGTCTAGAAAGTCTTTGGAGTTTATTGAGTATGGTTGGATTACAGCTTCAGGAAAATCACTGTGAGTGACTGGAGGACATATTGGAATTACCCTTTAAGTGAGTTCAACAGAGCAGAATCCATCCAGACATCCCTCATGGCCTCAGACTCTGGCTGGTTATGGTAACCTCTACATTACCATTCTGGCCAGATTCATTGTTCCCTTGGGCAGTCTCCACTCCTGGAGCATCTCCTGCTCCCTCTTAATCTATTGCTTCTGGCCTCTTGGTCTCCCTTAGCATAAAACGGCTAGCTGCTCAGTCAAAGGCTGATCCTACACAAGTGACTTCTCTGGGCCACAAGAGTTTTTGAATCCAGCACCATCTCTGGAAAGTACATGCCGTCTATTAGAACTTCCAATTTTTTAAATTCAACTCCTTTTATAATTGGTATGAGGGTCCAATGAGATAATATTTGTTAAACGTGCTTAGCACAGTGCCTCACACACAGTAGGTGCTCTATAATTGCTTATTCCCTTTATATTTTGAGACTGGTACAGTTCCCAGGTACTGTTGTCTATCTTTTCTATATCAAGAATTTTTGAGTGATTGTGTCTGGGTTATTAAAAAGAAAAGGCAACTAAGTGGTACAGTGGATAGAGAGCTGGGTCTGGAGTTATAAGACTTGAGTTCAAATCACATCTCAAATATTTATGAGTGGTATGACCCTACACAGGTCACTTAACCCTGTTGCCTCTGTTTCCTCATCTATAAAATGAGCTGGAGAAGAGAATGGGAAACGACTCCAGTATCTCTGTCAAGAAAACCCCAAATGGGGCCAAGAAGTGTTGGACATAACTCAACAATAACAGCAATGTTCACCAAAAAAGCCAGATGGGGAGGCCTTTCCTGATTTGACTTTATTGTAGGTTTAGAGTTAAATGGGATCTTGGAAGACATATGCCAATCCCCTCATTTTACAGATGAGGATACAGGATTGGAAACTTGCCCCAAATTAAAAAGGTAGTAAGTACCAAAGGCAGAATTTGAACTCACATCTTTAACCTCTAAAAGCAAATGCCCTTTCCACTATGCCACACTTGTCATTGATCTCTTTCTCTAAATATCTTAAAATTCTTTTTGATAATTTTACAACATCGTTATTTTACACAGCTTTACCTTCTATGGATAAAAAGATCTCTTCCAGATTTTTATTGCTTCACAAAAACCTTTTTATAATTTTGACCTCCACTTTGTTCAAGTTAAAATTTATTCAGCAAATCAGTAATGCAAAAGCAAACAACCAAACCTACAGGAGCAGATAACAAGTAAAAGCAGAAAAACCAGTATTCAAATATAATCACTCATTCTGGAGGGCTCCTGCACAGCAGTCACTCACACCTATGCAAATGCTGAAGCTGAGCAAGAGACATCAACAGTCAGCATATGAAAAAGCTAGAAATATCTAGGCAGCAGGATCAATTTTTAAAAAATTCTCTATAGTACATAACAATGCACAAGCAACCAACAGAATTAAACAAACAAAAATGCATTTAGTATCTTTTGAAATACAGTTGAGCATGAGAGAGAAAAATTCCAGGGGGAAAAAAAATTTAACAAAAAAATCTTTACCAGAAGGAAACAATTCCAAAGAAGTAGCAAGAAAGTGTTTCAAAATTAGAATTGAAAAGGAATAAATATAAATGCCATTATTGGAAAGGGGAATGTCAGAGAGGGGGGATGAGGAAAGGAAAAGAGTTTAAACTGGAGTTGGAGTGGAGCAAAGAGAAGAGAAAAATATAATAAAGCAAAAAAGGCATGTGTAGGTCAAGAGGGTCAGGCAAATTCATTATTTTTTTAACCACCTTCTTCTTATTATTGAAGAAGGAGGGTGGAAGCAAAGAGAGGAAAAAGTACAATAGGAGAAGATGGAAGGAAATACACAATTGATATTCACCACCCTGAAAGTGAATGAAACTAACTCACCCACAAAAAGGAAACTGCAGAATGGACCAGAAAATAGACTCCAACAACATTTTATCTACAGAAAAACAGCTGAAACACAAAAAGTTCATTTACAGTTAAAATGCAGAGGTGGAACAAAATCTATTATGCTTCAACAGAACTCACAAGGACATGGGTAACAATTACGATCAACAAACAAGAGAAAACAAATCAATGAATTGGGCATACAACTAGAAATACTTAAATAACAACAAGCCTACACCCCACTCCAACCTCCAACTAAGCAACAAAGTAGATATCCTGGGGAACTTTTTTTTAGACTGGGTCTCATTCTCATGCCCTGAGTGAAAATATAGCCTGGGCCCAATTCTATGGCTGATTAGCAAGGAATCTTTGACTTTTGATTTCCAACATGGGTCAATTCACCTCATCTTAGCCAAATATGGCAGAGAAAGAAAATTACAGACCAATATACTTAATGAATATCAATATAAAACTTTCAAATAAAATATTACCAAACAATCCACAATAATATTAAAAAGATTAATTACTGTCATCAGGTTGAATTTCTATCAAGAACATTGAGTTGGTTCAACATAAAAAAATTATAAATGCAATAAACTATGTTAAAATATAATTAAAACCACATGCTTATATCAGTAGATGCAGAAAAGATTTTTGACAAAATCCAGTTTCTGTTTTTGTCTTTAAAAAAAAAATCACATTAGAAAGCATAGGAATAAATGGACCTCTCCTTAATACAGTAACTCTTCTCTACCTATGTCCAAGAGCAAGCACATATTATGGAAAAAAGTGAGAGGCCTTTTGGGGGAAAAGAAAGGATGACCATTATTAACACTACTATTTAATATAGTCTTGGAAATACTAACTATAAAAGTAAGGCAAAAAGAGAAACTGGGAGAATAAACACAGGCAAAGAAGAAACATTATCACTTTTGTAGGTGATGTGATGATTTACTTAGAAAACCCTAAAGAGTCAACTAAAAGATGAAAGAATAAATTCAGCAAGACTCTAGGATAAAAAATAAATCCACAAAAAACATCAAAGCACAGCAGAGAAAGTTGGAAAGAGAAAATTCATTCAAAATAACTATAGAAGGTATAAAATATTTGTGAGTCTATCTCTCAAGACATACCTAGGAACTATATGAACCTAACTGCAAAATACTCTGCAGACATTAAAAACAACAAGATGGTACAGTGGATAGAGTACTGTACTTGGAATCAGAAAGACCTGGGCTCAAATCCTGTCTCATACACTTAGCTCTGTGATCATATGGTCATATCTCTCAGCCTCAATTTCCTCACCTGTGAAATGAAGATAATAATACCATTATTAGAAATAATAGCTAGCATTTATACAGCACATACTGTGTGCCAAGCATTGTGCTGAGTACTTTAGAAATTGTAACCTTAAAACAACCTTAGGAGGTAGGTCCTATTATTATCCCATCTTACATTTGAAAAAACTGAGGCAAACAGAGTGACTTGCCTAAAATCACACAGCTAGTAAATGTCTGAGACTGAGCTCAGGTTTTCCTGACTTCAAGTCTATCACTCTATCCAATTCATTACTTAGCTGCCTCATAGTGTCGCCTAAATATTATTATTATCATTAAAGACTGACTTACTAATTGGAGAAATATTAATTGATCATGGATAGTTCATGCTAATTTAATACAAATGTCCATGTTACAAAATTAATTTACTTATTCATACCAATTAAATCATGCCAATTAAACTATCACCGGATTATTGTATAGAGATAGAAAAAATAATGAAATTCATCTGGAGGAAAAGGTCAAGAATCATAAGGGTAATAATGAAAAACTGTGAGCCCAGAGACTCATTCTGACTATAGCCACCATTGACTCCCCAGCGTCCCAAAGAGTGGAGAAAACTCTTAAGAGTGTGGGAAAGGACAGGGTATAAAGCTCAATTCTGGATGCCAGCATCTGGATTTCCTTCACTTCCTCCAATGACTTCCCATTCTAGAACATATACCCTTTGAGGTACCCCTGCCTCCCTGTGGCATGTTGTCCAATGTGACTGTGCACATTCCCAAAACTAAGTGAAGGGGGAAGAGTTTGACATCAGTCATGTCCTGCCAACCATCATGGTCATCATGATCATTATCATTTCTCTCTCTCTTCCCCTTCCTCTCTTTTCCTCTCTTCTCTTCTCCCTCTCTCTCTCTCTCTCTCCCCCCTCCCTCCTTTTCTCCCTTTCTCCTCCAATTATCTTCACCTTGGACCCCTAAGGTAAAGCAAGACTTTGAACAGGCAAGGGCAAAGGAGAGGTTACACTGATGGTTTTTATTTGCTTATACACTAATGGAATGCTTGCCTTACAACTTCATGTGATCATTAGCTGTGTATTTTTTTCTTTTTGCTGTCTTAGGTTCATTGCCTTATGCACCATTACCTTATATACAAATGAGGTTTTGTACGTAACTTGGATGTTGGCACTGAAGTTACTCCATCCAGAGGGTGCTTTTTACAGCAGTGTTTACTACATGAAAAGTGAGTGTGGATATTGTGTAAATGGTACTGCAGTATAATTACCTGTGATTGGAATAATTACCTCAAATAGTTTGGATTCTCTTGCTTACATTATATTTATGAAGCACACTTACAAGTGTTCAGGTATACCTCAAGGGATTTTGCTGGAATTGCAAAATCTTTCACTGGGGTTGGGGAAGGAATAGGCATCCTTCCCTCCCCCATCCTACTAGGCTTTCCTCTGTACTCCCTGGTCATCCCTGAATGCAGAAAGTGCACAGGTGAACTGGCCAGGGGCAAGCAATATAAAACACTTGCCTAAGGTCATTCTGATGTCTGATATCTGCTGGGCATGTCTAAGAATATCAGCTGAGATGATAGATATGGAATGATGCATTTCCATTAGAGTTAGTCCAAGTGCTAGTTTTCCTGAACTCCCTTTTTTTCTCTCTTTATTTTTAATTCTTAGTTACAAGAGATAGCTCTCTGGATAGGATGGTGGTGAGAGATCTAACAGAAGGTGATATTTAAAAACCAATAACAATGAAAACAAAAAAAAAAAAGAAAGAAAGAAGCCAGTAGATGCCCCCAGAGATGCTAACAAAGGGCTTCACCATCCACCCTCCTGGGGCCAACAGCATACCCCTAACACTAACTCTGAGCTGCTGGCTAGGAAAAGAAGGAGCCAAGGGGGAGGTCAAGTAGAGAAGAAGCCAGATATTGGTGACTATAGTAAGCCAAGACAGAAGCCACTGCACATCTTCACCTTTGAGATCAAAATGATTGAGAGGTGATCCTCTCATCTCTCTCTCATATGGTCTATAGGCACATCTGTTACCCTTTGACCCAGCAATACCACTTTGAGGTATGTATTCCAAAGAGAACATAAAAATGGGGAAAGGACCCATATGTACAAAAATATTTCTAGTAGCTCTTTTTGTGGTGGCAAAGAATTGGAAATTGAGGGGATATCCATCAATTGAGGAATGGCTGAGCAAGTTGTGGTATATGAATGTAATAGAATACTATTGTGCTTTAAGAAGTGATGAGCAGGTGGACTTCAGAAAAACCTGGGAAGACTTATATCAACAGATGCAGAGTAAAGTGAGCAGAACCAGGAGAACATTGTACATAGTACCAGTCACATTGTTTGGTGAGTATCTTTGATAGACTTACCTCTTGTCAGCAATGCAAGGATCTAACACAACTTCAAAAGACTCATGATGGAAAATGCATCCACATTCAGAGAAAGAACTATGGAGTCTGAATGCAGATGGAAGCAGACCATTTTGTTTCTTCTTTCTTGTGATTCCCCTCATTGGTTCTAATTCTTCTTTACACCATGACTAATATGAAAACATGTTTAATATGAATGTATATGTAAGTCTATATCAGATTGCATGCCATCTTGGAAAGAAAGGAGGGGAAAGATGGGGGGAAAATTCAAAACTCCAAATCTTATGGATTGTTGAAGGTTGAAAACTAAAAATAAATAAATAATTTGTTTTTCAAAAAAGAAAGTGACAGCCTCTCTTTTTAGCACCTTGATCCTAGCCCCTCTCCTCTGTGAGCCTTCCCTTTCAGCCCTTCCCACACCCTTCCAGAAAGCCCCTTAGTCTCTTCATCCACCAGCTCCATTCTTCCAACTTCCAAACACGTCCAGATCTCTCCCATCCTGAAAAAAAAGTCCTTCCCTTGGATCTCCCATGCCCTCCGGCTCCCCTCCTGTGTTTCATCCTGCTTTTCCCTGCCAAGCTCCTTCTGTTGTCATTTCTGCATTAGGATTGTTATCCTCAAGGTTAAACATGAGAACTGCCAAAGCCAAATTTCTTCTTAATGGTGACATCTCCCTACAATCTGCCTGGCACATAGTAGGTGTTTTAACACATGCTTAGACTAACTTCTTTGGGTTTTCATGGCATTAATCTTTCTTGATTCTTTTACTGGTCTGTTTCTTCTTGGTCTCCTTTGCTGTATCACCATTCAGGTCCCACCTCACTATTCTGTGGGTATGTATCCCTTAGGTCTCTATGCTGGGCAAGATCCTTCCACATTCCTTCTAGGTGATCTCATCAGTTCCTGTAGGTTCAATCCCCCCTACCTAATCTCTGTACCTCCAGTTTCTCCCCTCTGTAATTCATCCTCCATATAGTGGGGCAAATGGACATTCTTATATCACCATTCTGCTAAAGAAGCTTCATTGGCTCCCCATTACCTTGGGTAAAATATAGATCCTTGTGTTTGCTTTTTTACAGCACTTCACAATCTGGATCTAGACCACCCAGCCACGTCATCTTCCTTTCACCTTATTCTCCTTCACATACTTTACTTTATGACCAAAGTGGTCTCCTTGCTGTCTGTCCCCTGCACACTCTCCTCTCCCACCTCCATGCCTTTGCACAAGTTGTCCCTTATGCTTCGAATGCCCTCCTTCCTCACCTCTGCCTCAATGAATCCCCAGACTTCTCAAATACAACTTGTGTACCACTTCTTTCTGGACATTTTTACAGTCTCTCTCCCCTATTAGCAATGGCCCCTGGAAATAATTTAGTATATACTATATACTGAACTCTCTGGATTAAGAAAGTCAACATAGAGTGGACAGAGTTGGCCTGGCAGTCAGAAGGACCTGGGATCAAGTCCTTGCTGTGTGACCCTAGGCAAGTCACTCAACTTGGGAGTGCACTAGGTAACTAAAACTCTTAGTCTCTCGAAGAGAAGTTTCCGAGAGAGAATTGTCTCATCCCGGAATTTCCTGTGCCAAGGAAACCACTGTCTGGTCCTAATCTTCTGCGTACACAGTGTGTCCTCAAAAGAATGCGCAATTCTTGAGGGCAAGGAATGTCCTGCTTATGTTTGTGTCTCCAGCACTTGGCACAATGTCTGCCACATAGTGAGAAACTAAGAAATGTGCCCTCCCTGTCTCTGTCTCTCTCTCTGTCTGTTCCTCTGTCTCTCAGTCTCTCTCTCTGTCTCTTTGTCTCTCTGTCTCTGCCTGTCCCTCTGTCTGTCTCTGTCTCTCTCACTCTGTCTCTCTCTCTCTCTCTGTCTCTCTCACTCTCTCACTCTCTCTCTCTCTCTGTCTCTTTGTCTCTCTGCCTCTCTCTGTCCTCCGCTCCCCAAAGGGGTGAGCTGTGAGAGCCAGGCCAGTCCCTCATTTACAGAGGCACAAAGCTTTTCCAACCTGCTCATACCCACCCAGGACAGAGGGGGAACATCTTGATCTCAGGCCACCACCTACTGGCCTTGACCGAGATTGCACCCTGAGTAGAGGTTTGTCCTTCAGGCCTTAAGTATAAAGCAGGTGTCTGGTGGGTGGGACCACCTTCCCCTCCCCCCCCCACTCCTCTTCCAAAAGACATAGGAAGCAACAAAGAGACTTGCTATGGACCAGGTTCTGTCAAAGACCCCAAGAAAACAGGGAGGGAAGGGGTCAGCCAGAGAGAAAGCAGAGAGAAGCAGGGTCTTGCGCATTGGGGCAGCCAGGAGGCCATATCATGAGGGGCTCTGATTTTGGAGGTGATAGGGACCCATTGGAGTTTGTTGAATGTGTATGTGTGTGTGGAGGGTGACGCGTGTGAAGAGTGACATGTGTGGGTGTGCTCATGTGTGGAGGGTGACATGTGTGTGAAAAGTGACTTGTGTGGGATGGGTGGAGGGTGACGTGTGTGAAGAATGGCATGTGTGGGGTGTACATGTGTGTGTGCATGTGTGTGTGTGTGGAGGGTGACACTGTCAGACACACTGGTGCTTTAGGAAAGTCACTTTAGTGGCTGAGTGTAGAATCAGCTATGATATGGAGACACTCACTGCAAGTCCAACCTTCCCTCCCCCCAGCAGCTGTGGCATTAGGCCAGGTATGAAGTGACCAGGACCTGTGGGATGCAGATGTCAGAGAATAGATGGTGCAGAGGTGACATTGGCAGCCCTTGGACTTGAGTGGGGGGAGAGAGTAGCATCCAGGATGATTCCTGGAGCCTGAAGGACTGGAGGAGGGCACTGTCCTCTATGATGACAGGGGAAGGAAGAGGGAGAGGGTCCGGGGAAAGGTAATAAATTCCTTTGGACATGCTGAGTTGAAGACGTGTACAGGACCTCCAGCACAAGATGTCTAAGAGGCAGCTGGAGATGTGAACAGAGAATGTGGGGCAGGGAAGCAGATTTGAGCACCATCAGCAGAGATGAGAATGAGATCCATGGGAGCTGATGAGACTGCCTAGTGAAGTGGTACGGAAGGAGAAGAAAAGACCCAGGACAGAGGACTGGGTGTCCCCTAGGGTCAGAGGGCATGATCTGGAGGAGGATCAAAGGAGACAGCAAGGGAGCTGTCAGAGAGGGAGGAGGAGAAGCAGAGGGGGGGGGGGAGGGGGGGGGGAGAGAGAGAGAGGGAGAGAGAGAGAGAGAGAGAGAGAGAGAGAGAGAGGGGAGAGAGAGAGAGAGGGAGAGAGAGAGGGAGCGAGGGAGAGAGAGAGAGAGAGGGAGAGAGAGAGAGAGGAGAGAGAGGGAGAGAGAGAGGGAGCGAGGGAGAGAGAGAGAGGGAGAGAGAGAGGGAGCGAGGGAGAGAGAGAGAGAGGGAGAGAGAGAGGGAGAGAGAGAGAGAGTGAGAGAGAGAGAGAGAGAGAGAGTGAGAGAGAGAGAGGATGATAATAGGATGGTAGGAGGGATGGAGGCACTGTGGGATGATTTTTCAGGACGGGGGAGCCATGGGCACATTTGTAGGCAATAGGAAATAAGCCAGTAGAGGAGGGATTACTAAATCAGAGTGTGTGTGGGGGGGGGCAGTCTGCTGCAGGAGACAGGTGGAGCAGGAGCACTTGGACAAGTCGAGGATCAACCTTGGTGAGGACTGAACCTCAGATGGGGGAAGGAAAAGAGAAGGGCCGATCCAGTGCATCCATGTGGTCAGTGGTCCCTAAGCTTCCATCAAGGACTTTGCCAGAGACCCCAGTCACCTCGATATTCCTCCCATAAGACACTGCCATCTCCTGATGGTGGGTGTTCATTGGCTGCCCCCAATGCCTAGAATTCTCTCCTCCTTTCTTCAAATCTCAGCTGAAAACCCACCTTCTGCAAGAAGCCTTCTTTCTGTTGCTTGTCTCCAGTTTATCCTATCTATACCCTGTCTGTAGTGTTTGTACATAGTGGTTTGCATGCCCTCCCCTCCCCCCCCCCCACTAGACTGTGAGCCCCTTGAGGGCAGGGACTCTCTTTTTACCTTTCATTGTATCACCTGGGCTTAGCATAGTGCTTGGCACATAGCAGGTGCTTAATAAATACTTGTTGACTTGAACCAATCCCTGCCCTTAGAAAACTTACATTCTGGAGGATACAACGTAGTGGTATGTAAAAAATCTAGAGGCAGAGATGGGACGTGTGATTTCACCGGCATGGGGATCTCCCAGGTGAGGAAATTCCCTTTACTAATTCAGTTCTGCTTTGATAGTGTGCGACCAAGGGTCCTGAACCGTTGAGAGACTAGCTCAAGCATCACCGAGTAAGTATATTTCATTGGTGAGACTTGAACTTGGCCCTTCCTGGTTCTGAGAGCCCACCTCTCTGCACACTCCACCGGGGCTGCTTCTGTTTTACATACACAAAACATTCTCACCATATGTACAAAGAAAACATATGGTGATTTATGTGGGGGAGTAGGGTACTAGCATCTAAGTGGAACCATTACCTCTCAGTTCAAACTATCTAAGGGGATGCGTCAAGCTGAGCTTTGATGGAAGGTAGGGAAAATGAGGAGGAGGTGTACAAAAGCATGAGACAGGAGATGGGAGATAGCTAGTTTCGCAGGATTGTGGGGTTTGGGAAAGGGAGCAGTGTGTGACAAGTCTAGAAAAGGGAGACCTGAAGACTATAACAAATGGGAGGGTGAATATTTGATCCTAAAGATAAGAGGGAGGCATTAGAACATAATGGTGATTTTATCAGACCTGATTTTTAGAAATATCACTTTTGCCACTAGGCGGTGCTGTACTGGATTAAAAAAACAACCTGGAGTCATGAGGACTCATTTTCCTGAGTTCAAATCTGACCTGAGACACTTCCTAGCTGTGTGATCCTAGGCAAATCACTTCACCCTGTTTGCCTCAGTTTCCTTACCTGTAAAATGAGCTGGAGAAGGAAATGGTAAACCCCTCCAGTGTCTCTCCCAAGAAAACCCCAAATGGGGTCATAGACGTGCTGAGCCCCACTGATAAATGACAATACTGAAGAAATTAATTCATAGCCCAAGGTAAAATAGGAATCTGGGAAGGTACCAAGGATGACCTAACTGCTCGAACCTGCCCTGTATGCTCATGAGAGTTCAAAGGTCAGACCTGAGTAAAAAGCTGGCCTCATATACTTCCTAGCTGTATAACTCTGGGCAATCACTTAACCTGTCTTTACCTCAGTCACCTCATCTGTAAAGCAGGGACAATAACAGTACCTCCCTCCCAGGCTTGTTTTGAGGACAAAATGAGATACTTGTGAAACGTTTTGCAAAATTGAAAGACTTATAGAAATGTTACCTATTACTATATTACTAATGTTCTCCGGCATCTGAAGGTAGGTGGGAGTCAGCTTGTATAGAAAGACTAGTGCACCACCTGGTGGTACATGCAGATATTGCTCCCAGGGAGCTATCCCAGTCCTCTGCCCTATCCCCAGATTTCACACACCCGTAGTAAAATGGGGCTGGCTGAGAGGGAGGGGGACAAGTACTTGCTGACATTTATTTGTGACATTTGTTTATCCTGCTCCCATTAGACTGGAGTTTTTTCAGAGCAGAGACTCATATCTTTGTGCACAAGGACTGAATAAAAACTTACTGACTTGAGACATCCAGAAAATCAGACATGCTCTTGGCTCAGGGGGAACTTCCTGACCTTTGGCTAGGGAGACAGAATTCTCCTCCCTCCCCCATTCTTCCCTCCTTCTTGCCAACAGAAGGTACTCATGATGCAAGGGTGCTTGCTGGCTCAAGATAGCAGGGAGGGCTTCCTGGAGGAAGTGGGACAGCATTAGAGTATTCCAGGGGCTCAGAGGAGGAAGAGAACCCCTGCTCTGTGGCAGAGGGTGAAGGACAAAGAGATGGAGAGGAAGATGGGAAAGAGGGAGAAGGGGGGAGGCTAGGGGAGGCAACCTCAGTCAATACCTGCATCCTCAGACAGTGGGGTCAGGAGTGGGGGTCCAATTTCCTGTTCCACCTCTTCCGGTTCATCTGCCTTCTCCTCTTCCTCTCCTAGCTCCTCTTCCTCCTCAGACTTCTGGTTGGGATTCACCCAGGTGCAGCGGCCCTGGGGAGCCCCGGAACTGTGTCAGGATCCCAAAGCCCTCAATCTCCTAGGAGCACTGGGGTTCTGTATACCCCAAGAGTCTTTGGGGAGGGTCCAAGGATCAGGAATCGTGTGACTCATTGGCCCAAGACCTGCCCTGACCCACCCCCTCCCTTCTTGCGCTACTCGCCCCTTCTAGCTCTAAATTTTGGGGCCCACCCACAGAAAATGAACCTAGAATTCTCCCTCCTACCAAAGAAGGGACTGGATTGGTAGCTGGAGATTCTGAGTTCAAATCCTACTTTTCCTACTTACTAGCAGAGTAAGTACCTGCCAGGTGTCACAGTGACATTGAGCGTTAGCCCTGAAGCTATGATGACCCAAGATCTAATCCTTCCTCAGATGCTATCTTTGTGAGCCTGAGCAAGTCAATCACTCAGCTTATTTTTCCATTTGAAAAGAGGATAATATTAGCACCTATCTCCTGGGACTCTTGTGAAAAGTAAAGGAGATATACATAGTACTTTGCTAACTAAAACCCTTTGGAAAGATTACTACACCTACTCCTACTACTACTGCTGCTACTATGGTTACTATAACTATTGCTACTATCGTCGCTGCTACTGTTACTACTACTAACTACGACTACTACCGCCACCACCTTCCTCGGTGAGCTTAGGCAATAATAGCCGGCAATAATAAGGGTTATATTTCCGGGGCTCCTTAAAGTGGCAAAATGCTTTCCCTCGATTATCCGATCCGGGGCTGGTACTTAAGGGGCAGGTCGATAGCTGGGTGGTCTCCCAGGTCCACCTCCCCCACCCCTGGCCCCCGCACCCGGCGCGCATCTTCGGTTCTCCCTCCCGGTTCCCCGCTCCCAGTCCCGCGCCTGGCCCATCCTACCTGGGGCAGGATGTGCTGGGTGTGGTGCACCCAGTTGGCCAGCGAGTCCACGAGCTCTCCCACAGGGATACCCTCGAAGTCCGGGTTCTCCTCGTAGCTGTCGCGCCCGGCGCCGCCCTCCTCCTCCTCGTCGCCCTCCTCCTCCCCGAACTGGTAGAAGCCGAGCGGGCTGATCTGAGTGCCCGCCGAGATGCGCGCGATCTGCGCCCGCAGGTAGTTGGCCTCGGTGCCCGGGAAGGGCGGGTAGCTGACGATGGGCTTTTCCAGGTGGCCCGTAAAGAATTTCTTGATCTTGCGCGCGTTGGAGATCTGCGCGGGCGTGACGTGGGGCAGCTTGGTCCAAGGCCGCCCCGGCTCGTTGCACACGAAGTAGAGGTACTTGTTGGCCCCGGTGCGGCTCTCCTCGCGGGGGATCACGGGCGGCGGCTTCCACGTGGACTTGGGCGGCTCGTCCACCTCCCTGTCCTCATCCTCCTCGCCCTCCTCCTCGTCTCGGCCTTCCACCCCCTCGCCCGCTCCCTCCACCAGCTCCTCGGCTTCCTCCTCCTCCTCCTCCTCCTCGCCCTCGCGGAACTCCACTTCGGCCACTAGATAGTTGTGCTCGATGCCCAGGATCTTGCCCCAGAAGCGGCACGTCTGGATGGGCTGCTGCTCCACCAGCTGCTTGAGGGACAGGAAAATGCGGAAGGTCTCGTCCGAGCTCAGCCCCACGCCCGCCTGCTCGAAGTAGAAGGCCGACTCGATGATGTTGGGCACCGGGATCTCCGTCTGCGAGAGGGGGAGCGGAGTGGGAGGGGACTCAGAGCTCTGCTCCCAGTCACAGCACGGCCAAGAGGGCAGGGGGAGCGATCGAGAGACCGGCTGCTCCAGTCCTGCCCCCTTGCCACCTGTTTACAGAGGAAAAGATGAACGGAGCAAGGACATTCAGTTAGCTAGCTAGGGTTAAAGCCGGGTGCTGAGACGCCAGCTACAGTTCCCTCTGCTCTCCCACACTGGGGAGGGTGCCCGGCTTTACTCCTGCCTTGACTGATACCCCAGTGCTTGGCACAGAGTTGGCACTTAATAAATGCTTGTGGGTTCATTGAAAGGCATTTGTAGACATTATCCAAACTGAACTCATTGTACAGAGAAGGAGAAGACTATAGGGTAGCATACATAGGAATCGGACAATGCTGGTCTAGAAGGGCCTCAGGACACAAAATCTACAGCATAGAAGGGATTGCAGAGTGTAGAAACCGGAGGGAAATCTCAGAATAGGGAAGGTCAGAGCTGGGAGGGACCTTAGAATATGGAGTACAGATTATCCCAGCTGGAATCCCATATTCACAAACTCTCAGAGCTGGAAAGTAGCTCAGATGTCAACAAGCCAGACTTGAACCTGAAGGAGAAACCTTTCTACGGAAGGATTGTACCAGACAGGGAATTGTCACTAGTGAAACAGTCCTTGATGGTGAAGAAAGGAGGTGGGGTGGGTGAGGGTGAAGCAAAGAATTTAGAAGCTTAAGGCACCTTAGACAAGAGGAATGTTTCTGTGAATGAATGTGAGGTAATGACATCAGTTACTGAGCCACAAGAAATAAAAGAGATGATTTCTAGGCAAGGTGGTAAGTCTGAACTGAAGGACAGGGATCCTAAGCAAAACTAGACTAATTTCTGTAAAGACAACAGCATGTAAATGAAAGTAACACGCATGGGCAGCCTCACCAGCTCTAAAGGACGCCCTGGTAGTCCCTGTCTCCAGAGGACCTGGAAGGAAATGTAGTGCCCACCTGATGCCCAGCGTGGCCTCTGGGGGCACAGAGACACAGGTATCTTAGTCTACCACCTTCCTTTCTGCTTGACTCTGCTCATTTGTTATCAGGGTTGGGTTTTATTTCTCTCAGCTCTTCATTAAGGAAGGGGTTGGGACTAAATTTACTGATGCTAAGAAGAAAAAAGAAATGAAAACATTTATTTTTCAATGTACAGAAGAAACCAAAGGAATGTTCAGAAGGAAGCAAAGTCAAGCAAGGCAGTTTTGAAAACAAAGTAAGGAATTTGTTACCTCCTTTCTAAAGCCAGCAGGATAAAATGTAGGTTCACAGTTCCATCCTCCAAGCCTAGTGGAATGCGTGAGTATGTGCCTGTTTGCGTGTGTGTGTGCATGTGTGTAAAGGTCCAGAATCAAATCAACTTTTTAAAAATTGCCTTTACAGCAGCTCAAACTTTTTAGTCTCTGAATCCCTTTATACTCTTAAAATTTATTAAGGACCATCCCCTTCAAAGAGTTTTTGTCTATGTGGATTATATCTATCCATAGTTACTGTATTAGAAATGAAAACACCTTAGTGTTGAAAATGGTTTTGATCTTTTGGATTCCCTGGAAGGATCTTGGGGACCCTTAAGAGTCCTTGGACCACATTTTGAGAAGCACCCTTCTACGGAATGAAACTTTAGAATGGATTCTTCCAGGGAGCAGAAACTCTCTAGGGCACCTAAGGTAGCTCCTCTCTGTTTTCCTGGTTACTTCTAACAGTCAGGGCATCTATCCTTACATGAAGATGAAACTGACTTCTCTGAAATTTCCACCAAGTGCTCTTGGTTCTGAAGGTAGCTCAGTGGATAGTGCATTGGACCTATTAGGAACACTTGAGTTCAAATCTGGCCTCAGATATTTACCAGTTGTAGGTCACTTAATGTTTTGCCTTAATCTACTGGAGAAGGAAATGGCAAACCACTCCAGAATCTTTGCCATGAAAACCCGATGGATGTGGTCCTCAGGGTCAAATCCCTTTTCCACAATATAGAACCTTAAATGCTTAAAAACAACCCTCATGTTATCCTGTCTCCCCCAACTAAACATCCCTAGTTCAACTGGCAGTTTTCAATCCTTCCTCATCCATCCTTGTCACCATTCTATGAACTACTCTACCTTGTCAATATCCTCCCTAAAATCTGGTGCCTAGAATACCCTCTCGATAGGGTCTGGCCAAGGCTTATATGGCCAGTGCACTTTGTTGTGTACATCTTCCCCCAAATTCCTGACAATCCACTCCTGGCTGGACAGTGACCCTGCTGGAGGTAACACAATCCGTCTCCCTGGCACTCTCCAGTCCACTCTCTCTTCCCCAGAAGTGATGGGCTGGTATCTCCAGTAGGCCCCCATCCCTTCTAAAGATCAGACATAGAGGCTCACTCTGCTTGGATTAGCTGGGAGTTACCAACTACAATTCTTCAGGTAAGATGTAGGACCTCCAGACCTTCCTTACCATTGGCCCTGCCGATAACACCCTTCAGACCCTCAGAGGAGATGATTCTTCACACTGACCCCTACACCTTGCCACCAAATCCTTCAACTCTATACATGGGCCTTTCCAGTGCCCCTGGAGCTCAACTCTATTGTGTGTGGTGTCTTCTCAATTCAAAATATAAACTTCTTGAGGACAGGGACTGTCTTGCCATAGAGTAAGTGCTTAATAAATGCTTTTTTTCATTCATTCATTCATTTGTTCATTCATCTGTCATGCTTCTATGATTGTTAGAATTTAGATCATGTTAGAATCTGTGGGTTCCTGGTTGTATTGATAACTTGTGTTGAGGTCATAGCCAATTAAAACCTTCCAAGTGTCTTCACAATATTTTCTACTTGAATTTGTTCTCAACAAGTGCTATCAAGCACCTACTATGTGCCCTGGACTGTGCTAAATACTACGGATACAATGAAAGCCAAACAGCACTCCCTGTCCCCAGGGGAATCTTAGTCTAATGGAGAAGGGGAAGGAATGAACTTGTGTAGTTCACTTTTGAACCCAGGTGGCATTTTACTTTTGTCTCTATTCAATTTATCTTATCAGAGTGTCCCTACAGCCCAGCTCTTACCTAGATCCTTCCGTGTTTAAAAACCATCATTCCTTCCATCCTTCAACAAATCAAACCAAGTATCCAAGGCCTTCCACATTCATCTGACACTCTCCAGTACACTGCCCTGCAGAAAGCTTCTCTACTGTCTCTGGCCAAGGACACTAGGCTTATTATCTACTTCACACCTTTGCTCCAGCAACGCAACATACCTGGAATGCCATCCCCTTTCCCCTACGTCTTTCTAAGTTCTACCGGTCCCTCAATTCCTACCTTTTCCAAAAAGTCTTTTCCAGCTGGCAGAGTAAGGTAGGAACTCACTTGAATTCTCCCAAATTTAATTCCAAACAAATATAAAATAATGCCTCCAAACAAATTAGGGAATGGCAGAACCTACAAAAGGATGAGGTGAAACAATTTTCCAGCCTAAGACTGTGTAGAAGGTGACCAACAAAGGTATGTCTCAGTTGGGTAAAAAAGCAGTGTAGTCCAGTGCAGGTGGCACCTGTGTAAGTTAGGAGCAGATCATGCCCAAGCAAGCCAACAGATAGACCTGGAGCAGGTCAGTAATGAGATCCCATGGTCCTGCGCAGTAGGCCAGTGACCAGGCCCATACCCCTAGTGCAAGAAGCTTAGGAGAGTGCCCTTTCCAACTTAGGAGTGAGCTCAACTTTAAAAGTCACAAAATAGGATGGAAAAAATGAGTAAAATAAATGATCATGATCATAGAAAGTTATTATGTGACAGGGAAGGTCAAAACACAAACTCAAAAAAAGGACAACAATGTAAAACTGCCTTGTGATGAAGCCTCAAAATAAATTTGAATTGGTTTCAGGTCCAAAAAAGAACTCTTGGAAGAGATTAGAAAGGATTTAAAAAATCAAATAAGTGTGGTAGAAGAAAATTTGACACAAGGAATGAGAGTGATGCAAGAGAATCATGAAACAAGAGTCAACAGCTTGGTAAAGGAAACACAAAAATGTTAAAAAATTCACTGAAGAAAACAACTCCTTGAAAAGTAGAACTGGTCAAATAAATAGAAAAGGAGGTACAAAAGATCACTGAAGAAAATAATTTCTTAAAAATAGAATTAGAAATGTGGAAGTTAATGACTTCATGAGACATCAAGATAAAACAAAATTATGAATAATAAAACAATAATCAAATTAAATAAAACAAATACAAAACAATAATACAAATAAAACAAATATCAAAAGAATAAAAAAAAGAAAATATGAGCTGTCTCATTAGAAAAACAACTGACCTGTAAAATAGAACCAAAAGAGATACTTTAAGAATTGTACTATTTGAAAGTCATGATCAAAACAAGAGTCTAGACATCATCTTTCAAGACCTTATCAAGGAAAACTGTCCTTATATCCTAGAAACAGGGGGGTAAAATAGAAATGGAAAGATTCCACCTATTACCTCCTGAAAGAGATCCCAAAATGAAAAATCCCAGGAATTTCATAGCCAAATCCCAGAACTCCCAGGTCAAGGAGAAAATACTGCAAGTTGCCAGAAACAATCTAAATATCATGGAGCCACAGTCAGAATTACATAGGATTTAGCAGCTTCTACATTAAAGGTTGGGAGACTTTA
The DNA here is from genome assembly GCA_023548195.1 of Bettongia penicillata ogilbyi. NCBI lineage: Eukaryota > Metazoa > Chordata > Mammalia > Diprotodontia > Potoroidae > Bettongia > Bettongia penicillata. The sequence goes on along the minus strand of JAJHZJ010000310.1, from coordinate 2,424,248 downwards.
GAATATGATATTTCAGAAGGCAAAGGAGCCAGAATTACAACCAAGAATCACCTACCCAGCAAAACTGAGTATAATCCTCCAAGTGAAAAATGGAATGTTTAATGAAATAGAAGACTTTAAAGCATTCCTGATGAAAAACCAGAACCAAACAAATGAACAAACAAAAAAAGATTTTCAAATTCAAGACTCAAGAGAAGCCAAAAAAAAAAAAAGGTAAACAGGAAAGAGAAATTATAAGGGATTCAATAAGGTTAAACTGTTTACATTCTTTTGTGGGAAGATGATACTTGTAACTAACTCTTACAAACTCTATGATGATTAGGGCAGTTAGAAAGAGTATATAAAGATAGACAGTGTGGCATGTACAAAAATATTTATAGAAGCTCTCTTTGTGGTGGCCAAGAACTGGAAGTCAAGGGGATGCCCATCAACTGAGAAATGGCTGAACAAGTTATGGTATATGAATGTAATGGAATACTCTTGTGCTATAAGAAATGATGAACAGGAAGACATCAGAGAGGCCTAGAAGGACTTACATGAACTGATGCTGAATGAAGGGAGAAGAACTAGGAGAATTTTGTATACAGCAACAACCACAGTGTGTGAGGAATTTTTCTAGTAGACTTAGCCCTTCATAGAAATGCAAGCACCCAAAAAATTCCCAGTGAACTCTTGAGGCAAAATGCCTTCCATATCCAGAGAAAGAATTATGGAATCAGATCACAGAATGAAGCAGACTATTTTCTCTTGTGTTGTGTTTTGTTTTGTTTTCATAGTTTCCCCCATTCATTTTAATTCTTCTATGCAACATGGCTAAGGTGAAAATGTATTTAATAAGAGTGTGTGTGTAGAACCTATATAAGATTGCACATCAACTCAGGGAGGGATGGGGAAAGGAGTGGGGAAGGTGGGGCAGGGAGGGGAGAGAATCTAAGATATATGGAAGTGATTGTAGAAAACTGAAAATATAAATTAATTAATTTTAAAAAAGATAGATAGAGGATGTGGGTATAAGTTGACTTTGATAAGATGATATGAAAAAGAATAAGAAGTGAGAAAGAGTACTACATTGGGAGAAGAAGGAAGGGGAGAGGTAGAATGGGGTAAAATATCTCACATGAATAGGTGTGAAAGACCTTTAACAGTGGAGGGAAAGAAGGGGAGGGCATTGCTTGAACCTTATTGTCTCAAATTGACTCAAAGAGGAAATAACATACACACTCAGTTGTTATAGAAATCTGTCTTACCATATACAGAAGTAGGAAGGGAAGGGGACAAGAAAAGGGGGAGGCTAATAGGAGGGAGGGCAGATTGAGGGAGGTGGTGGTCAAAAACAAAACCCTGGTGCATATGTATAACCTTTATCAAATTGCTTACCATCTCAGGGAGGGGGAAGGAGAGGAAGGGAGGGAGAAAATTTGGAACTTAAATTTTAAAAAAATCTTTAAAATTGTCTTTACAGGTAAATGGGGGAAAGCAATATTATTTTAAAATGAGTGATTGACAATGAGAGAATATACCAAAATTTATAGGATGCAGCCAAAGATGTACATGGAGGAAAATTTGTATCCTTAAATGCTTACATTGATAAAATAGAGTCAGAGCAGATAAATTAATTGGGTACACAACTAAAAAAAACCTAGAAAACTAATAAATTAAAAATCTCCAACTAAACACCAAGTTGGAAATCCTGAAAATCAAAGTAGAAATGAACATAATTGAAAACAAGAAACCCACTAAACTAATAAATAAAACCAGAAACTGATTTTATGAAAAAAAAGTCAATAAAATAGATAAATCATTGGTTAATCTGATTTTTTTTAAAAGAAAGAAAACCACACTATTAGAATCAAAAATGAAAAGGATAAATTCACCACCAATGAAGAGGAAACTAAACCAATTATTAGGAGCTATTTTGCCCAACTCTATGCTAATAAATTTGACAATGTAAGTGAAATGGATGGATATTTATGAAAATATAAATTCCTCAGATTAACTGAAGAGGAAATAGAGTACTTAAAAACTCTATCTTAGAAAAGGAAATTGAATAAGCCCCCAGTGAATTCCCCAAGGAAAAATCTCCATATCCAGATGGATTCATAGGTGAATTCTACCTAACATTTAAAGAATACAATTAATTCCAATACTATATAAACTATTTTGAAAAAATAGGCAAAGAAGGAGTTCTGTCAAATTCCTTTTATGATGCAATATGGTGCTGATGCCTAAATCAGGAAAAGCCAAAACAGAGAAAGAAAACTATATATCAATTTCCCTAATGAATGTTGATGCAAAAATTCTAAACACAATACTAGCAGAGAGATACTAGCAATATATCATGAGTCATACATTATGACCAGATGAGTTTTATACTAGAACTGCAGGGCTTATTCAATATTGAGAAAACTATCAGCATAATTGACCATAGCATAATAAAACCAACAGAAATCATATGATTGTCTCAGTAGATGCAGAAAAAGCTTTTTAACACAATACAGCACCCATTTCTATTAAAAACACTAGAGAGCATAGGAATAAATGGAGCTTTCCTTAAAATGATAAGTAGTAGCTATCTAAAATCATTAGCAAGCATTATATGTAATGTAGGGATAAGCTAGAAGCTTTCTCAATAAGATCAGGGGTAAAGCAAGCATGCTCATGGTCACCACTATTACTTAATACTGCACTAGAAATGTTAGCTATCTAGCAATAAGAGGAGAAAAAGAAATTAAATGAAATAGAATAGGCAATGTGGAAACGAAGACTCTTTGCAGATGATATGATGTATATATTTAGAAAATTCTAGAGAATCAATAAAAAACACTAGTTGAAATAACTAACTTTAGGAAAGCTATAGGATATAAAATAAATCCACATAAATTACCAGCATTTCTATATGCTACCAACAAAGTCCAGTAGCAAAAGACAGGAAAAGAAATTCCATTTAAAATAATTGTAGACAAGATAAAATATTTGGGAGTCCACCTGCCAAGACAAACTCAGGAACCATATGGACATAGAAACAAAACACTTTTCACACAAATAAAAGTCAGATCTAGACAATTGGAAAAATATCAATTGCTGATGGGTAGGCCAAGTCAATAAGATAAAAATGACAATTCTACCTAAATTAACTTACTTATTCAGTGCCATACCAAACTACCAAAAATTATTTTATAGAGCTAGAAGAAATAATAACCAAATTCATCTGTTAGAACAAAAGGTCAAGAATATCAAGGAAATTAATGAAAAAATGTGAAGGAAAGTGGTCTAGCTATACTAGATTTCAAATTATGTTATAAAGTGGTAATCATCAAAACAACCTAGCACTGACTAGGATATAGAGTGCTGCATCAGTGGAATAGATTAGGTACACAAGACACAGTAGTAAATGACTTTAGCAATCTAAGGTTTGATAAACCCAAAGATCCAAGCTTTTGGGACAAGAAATCACTATTTGACAAAAAACTGTTGGGAAAACTGGAAAACGTTATGGCAGAAATTAGGTGTAGCCCAGTATCTTACAGCACATAACAACAGACATAAAGGGTGATACCACACAAATAAATTATGAGAACATAAAATAGTATTCCTGTGAGGTCTATGGAGAAGGGTAGAATTTAAGACCAAACAAGAGATAGAGAGCATTATTATTTCTAAAATGGATAACTTGGATTATATTAAACTGAAAAACTTTTGTACAAACAAAACTAATGCAACCAAGATTAAAGGGAAAGCAGAAAGCTGGGAAACAACCTTTATAGCAAGTATCTCTAATAAAGGGCTCATTCCTCAAATATATAGAGAACTGAGTCAAATTTACATGAATAAAAGTCATTCCCCAATGGATAGATGATTAAAAGATATGAACAATCTTCAGACAAAGAAATCAAAGCTATCTATAATCAAATAAAGAAAGGTTGTATATCATGATTGATTAGAGAAATGCATATTAAAACAACTCTGAGGTACTATTTCACACCTATCAAATTGGCTAATATGACAGAAAGGCAAAATAATAAATGTTGGAGGAGATGTGAGAAAATTGGGACACTTGGATGCAGTGTTAGTGGGGTTGTGAACTGATCCAACCATTCTGGAGAGCAATTTGAAACTATGTCCAAAGGGCTATATAAAACCGTGTGGACATACATACCCTTTGACTCAGCAATGCCACTACTAGATCTATATCCCTAAGAGGTTTATTTTAAAAGCTAGGGGGGTGGGAAAGGACCTACATGAACAAAAATACTTCAGCAGTTCTTTTTGTGGTGGCAAAGAATTGAAAATGGAGAGGATATTCATCAATTGCAGAATGGCTGAACAAGTTGTGATATATGAATGCAAAGGAAGATTATTGTGGTATAAGAGATGATGGACCAGAAGACCTCGGGAAACTCCAGAAAAACTTAGATGAACTGATGCAAAGTAAAGTGAGCAGAACTTGAATAACACTGTATACAGTAACAGAAATGTTGTATGATGATCATACAGTGAATAACTTAGCTATTCTCAGCAGTACATTGATACAATACCATTCCAAAGGATTCATGATGAAAAATACTATCTCCAGAGAAAGAACTAATGGAGGTCATCAATCAAAGCATACTTTTTTCACTTCTTTTGTTTGTCTGTTTTGTTTTACAACATGACTAATACAAAAATATGTTTTGCCTGACTGCACATGTATAACCTATATCAAATTTCTTACCACCTCAGGGAGGGGAGAGGAAGAGGGAGGGATGGAGATTATTTGGAACTCAAAATTTTAAAAAATGAATGTTAAAAAATTGTTTTTACATGTAATTGGGTAAAAAATAAAACATCATTTAAGTAAATAAAGTGATTCAGAAAGAAAAAAAGTCTTTTCTACTCTCCCTTCATAGTCTCCCCTTGATTTTGAATTTAAACATCGAATGTCAAGACTGAAAGGAAACTTGGAATGTCAGAGCTGTGAAGACTTTCGAACAGTGATGATGAAAGCCCCAACCTGCTCTAGGTCGCCCCCTTCATTCTACAGCTGAGGAGATGGGGGATCAGAGAAGCCACAATGACTTGCCCAAAGTGAAGTGGTGAAATTTCTGTATTCAGCACAGGGAAGGGAAGGGAATAAGCATTTATATAACGTCTACTGTATGCTGGGCACTGAGTTAAATACTTTATAATTATTATCTCAGTTAAGATATTTGGAGAATGGAAAGGACCCTGGCTTTAAATCATGCTTTGGTCATTACCTGTATGACCTGGACAAATCACAGAACCTCTCTGGGCCTCATTTTCCACATGTGTAACACAAAAGAGTTGGACTAGATAGTCTCTGAATTTGAGATGTCTTAAGACTCTGTATATTGTGTGTTTGTATGCATGCATGTATATGTGTGTATATAATCCACACATGGATGCAGGTAGTGCAGTGGACTGGCAATGTACATATATGCACATGTACGCACAATGTATGTGTTTGTCATGTATGTGCATGCACATGTATAATGTATGTAAGTGCATTGTTGCATGATGCACAATACATCATGTATATATGTATTGTGTAGTTGTATTGTACATGCATATGTATATATGAGTAATATATATACGTGTGTGAGGTCTCAGCTGCCATGTTTTGAATGTGGCCCTCATGTCCCCTCACCCCATTCCCCCAGGGGACACCAACACTCCAGACAGCTAGAACACAGCAGGGACTAGGACTGGGCCGGCGGACTTACCACCTCCTCTTCCATGTCCTGCTCGCCCTCTCCTGCCCCCCGGAGGAAGAGGCTCTTCTGCTTCTCGGCCATCTCATAGGTGGGCTGCATCTCGGGGTCATCCCTCAGGGTGTCCAGCTTCTTGTGGAACCACTCCTGCTGGGCTGTCCGGTTCATGGACTCCAAGATGGCCAACGGGTCCTCTGGCCGCTCGTTCAGGATCTTGGTCAGCAAGTTCACCAGGTGCTCATACCTGCAAGGACAGGGGCTCTGAGAGGAAATGACTGGGTCCCTCCTCCCCCCAAAGCAAGCTCAGGGAAGGAAGGTGGGGGCTGTGGTCAGAAGAACAAGTGACACAGAAGGGGGAAGGGCATTCAGTATGACCTAGTGCTATTTGAAGCCTCCACGGCCCAGCTCTGACCTGCCCCCATGTCCCTACATGACCCTTCTACCCCAGCACCTGGGAATCTTAGACTAGTGATGAGAGGCTCAGCATCAGAAAGGATCCCAGAGATCAACTCTGGTACAACTTTTTTATTCAAGGTCCAGAGGGGGCAAGGGACATGCTCAAGGCCACACAGTGGAAGCAGCAAAGATACAAGCCCAGGCATACTGAGTTTGAATGCTGGGGCATACTGAATGCAGTCTTCCCTACATTTGGATTTGCTGCAAATCCCGCAGGAAGGTAAGAACAGAGTCAAGGCTTAAGTACAGACCACCTTCATTCAAGACCCACCTCATACATCTTGTAAATCTAAAATCAGCTATTGTCAAATCTCTTCAATGCTGTGCCCTTTCTCACCTCCAACCCTTTGCCTGGGCCATTCTGGACACTCAGAATGCCTTCCCACAACATCCTGCTATCTTACTCCCTTCAGTGCATGTTGAGGCCTCACAGTATCTGAGTTTCCTCCCTATGCTTTAGGGCTCAGCTGCCCCTTACCTGATCTCTCTGTAAAAGTTTTCTCAGCTCAAGAAATAGAGACAGAAACAGAGACACACACAGAGAAAGAGAGAGACAGAAAGACAGAGTGGGGGGCAGGGAAGAGAGGGAGAGTGCAGGGAGGGAGGGAGGGAGAGAGAGAGGGAGAGGGAGAGAGAGAGCAGAGAGAAAGAAGAGAGAAGACAGAGTTCTGCTTTCCTGACCAATTCAGATCTTCCCAGAACAGTGGAAAGAGAAGGGTTGAGTCATGGGACCTGGATTCTAACCCTGCCCAATCTCCTCCTGAACTTTCTCTGTGACTTCATTCAAGTCTCTTCCACCTTCTGAATATCAGTTTACCCCCCTGTAAGATGGGTTAAGGACAACCTCTCCCTCCCTTATGTGCTAAGGTCATAAGGACTTTAGAGAATAGATGGGTAAATTGAGTCTAGGGGAGGAAAGATGACTTGCCCCAGGCCACACAGGCCTCAACAGCAAAGCCAGGATCCAAATCTAGGTCCTTTGATTTCACATAAGGTGCTCTTGACACTAAACTGTGTTTCAAAGATCAGACAGAACAGTCCTCCTAGGGAATGGTAGAAAGGTCCATTGTCTGGAAAGCAGGAGCCAGGGTCACCTGGCCAATTTCTTTCTAATCCATTTCAATCCAAGAAGCATTTATTAAGACCCTTCTGTGTACAAGGCATTCTGCCAGGTGCTAAGACAGTGAAACCCCAATGCCTGTCCTCAGGGAGCTTATGTTCTGCTGGGGGCAGGGGGTGGGGATGAGACGAGTGAATAGACCCATGTGATAATTGGGGGAGGAAAGTTTGAGGACACTTTGGAACAGCACAGAGGGGAGCCTGGGATGTGGAGGGGCAGCAGTGAGCAGGGAGGGCACAGAAAGACTGCAAAGATTTGGAATGTTTGGGGGTTAACAAGTAGGCTGCTGTGGAAATGTGTTCTTTTGGCAGCTGGCATCTCCAGAAGTAGAGGATGGTTGAAGTGGATGGAATATACAGTGAACAAAGAGAAAGTACCTTATGTATGATTGGAAAGCTAGATGATAACCACACCATAAAGGGCTTGAGATGCCACATGTGTTTGATCCTAGGAGTAGTAGGGAACCACGGAGATTGCTTGAGGCTGGGAGTGACACAATCACTCCTGGACTTTAGGATGTGTTTTGGAAGCTTCATGGAGTGTAGACTGGGGAACAGAAAGGTCAGAAGTCCAACAGGCGGTTGTTACAAGAGTCTAGGCAAGAGGTTAAGAATAGACTACACTGGAAGAGTGGCCATATGAGTAGAAAGAAGGGTAGAGTTGGGAGAATTACCGGGAGCAGACTTGCTAAGAGTTGGCAATTGTCTGGCTTTGGGGAGCAGGGGAAGCGTGCAGAGCCCAATATGGCATTAAGGTTGGGAACTGTGGTGATTGGGAAGATGATGGTGCCCCCAACAAAATAAGGAAAATGGGAATGAGAAGCTGGGGAGGGAATTACATGTTGGAAGTCTTTGTGTAGGACTTGCCTAGTGGACATTCAGTTTGAGATGTCCAAGTTAGCCATAGCCCAGCTCAGCAGAGAGCTCAGAGCAGGATAGATCCACCTGGAAATCTGGATAGAGATGATAACAGCCCATAGGAACTGATGCGGTCCCCAAGTGATGCACAACAAGGGTACAGGACAGGTCCTTCAGGTACCTCTACCATCAGGACAGGAATATGGGCTAGGGAGGAGACCCAGGAGATTGCAGTTGTAAAAATCCAGGGAGCAGTAGAGTATCTGGGAGAGAGGGTGATCAGTATTCATTCATAGGAGCAATTAAGAGATCCAGTAACCTCAGAAAGAGAAGTCCCATGTAAGTGATGAAATTGGAAGCCAGATTGTAAAGGGAAATGGGACAAAAAAATGGAGGCAGAGTTTTTTCAGGGAATTGGATTATGCAAGGGAGAATATAGGATTATATATATAGGGTTTCGTTTGGTTATTTAAACCTGACTATGTTTGTAGGCAGCAAAGAACAAGTAAATAGGAAAAAATTGAAGTTTGGGAGGAGAGGGAGTGGGCTGCCAGGGCATATGGGAAAGAATGGGATCAAGTATAAAGGTCATCCTTATCAAGAAGGATCTCCTCTTTATCAGAAATGGGCAAAGGAGGAAAGAAGGAGCTGAGTGGGTGATGTTAGGGGATTTTAAAGTTTAGAATGGGGAGAAAAGGAAGTTCATCATGGGCAGCCTCTATTTTCTCACTTAGGTCTTCTGCTAAGAGAGAAGGGAGAGAATGGGTGATGTGGGAAACCTGTGGGAAGGGGCTATGGGACAGCCAGTGTGGGGAATGGGATGGAAAGTTAATTAGCAGAGAACAAAAAATTGACTTGGCACCTGTGAAGACCTGATTGAGGTTGCATGGCATCTATTGATGGTTCTGGGAGCAAGAGAACTGGTGTGGGAAAGGTGGATGGGGAAGATGACCCAGGGTCGATGTGGCCACAGGACAAGGTGAATGGGAGAGGACAGAGGAGCAATATTGGGAGGGGAGAAAAGGGAGACCAAGGTTGGTGTGGAAGCTTGCGGGCGGAGGGAGAGGGAGGGTCACAGGTGGTGATGGAAAGAATAGGTTCATGACAAGTGATGAGCAAGATGCCAAGTCATGACAGGAGCTGGCATATTCAGAAAAGGGAATTTCAGAGTTATGTACTTTGGACACTTATGGGCGATGATGAGATAGGGGGATGAGCTTGGTGTGGCAGGAGGTAAGGTCGTGAGTTTCAGTTTCTCTCTCTGAAAAATAAGAGGGGCTTGTATTGCAACAAAATGTCTCTAAAAACCATTTCAGCTTCAAGTCTTGGGCATGGAGATGAGTTCCTAACAACAACCCTTTTATAGACACAGAAACTGGCTGGTGGGAGAGGGGAATTTCCCATGGTTATGCAGCTATTAATGTGAGAGGGGCTACTTTGACCCCAGGACCAACTTGTCCCATAGACCCACTGTTCCTGAGGTTCTCCAAGTCTGAGTCCTGAGCAATGGACCCATAGACTGTGTGACCTTGGACAAATGCCATCCCTTCCTTGGGTCTGTTCTCGATTTTGTTCAAGGGGAAGGGGAGGGTGGTGGTTCAAGGCTCCACAAGCCTTCCCTGGACAGGCCTGGGGGCTGCCCACATCTCACAGGCTGAGATCACACTTAACGCTGGTCTTCAGCAGGTAGGCCTTGGCATTCTGTATCATCAATTCCCGGGGCTCAGGCTCAGGCAAGTCGTAGTCCAAGGGCCCGAAGCCCGGCTCCAGGTGAGCGCCTCTGAATCGCGGGTCGTCCATGGCGTAGGGGCCATGAAACCCCTCCTCCTCCTCCTCTAGGAAGCTGCTGGAAGATAGCACGGGCTCGGGCTGAAACATGTCGCTGCCGCGGAAGTCCATTGGCTGAAAGAGCCCAAACTGAGATCCGTCCAAGGGGCCATAGGTATCAGGCATGCTGACGTGGCTCTGAGCCATGCCCACCAGATGATCCAGGGTCCCGAGCTCCGCCTGGGAGGCTCTTTCCGTCACCTCCTCGCCCTCCTCGCCCTCGGCTTCCTCTTCACCTGGCACCCCCAGGCTGCCTTGGGACCCTGGCGCCCTCAGACTCATTTGGGACAATATCCCCGGGCTCAACTGGGGCAAAGACCCCCTCGGACTCACTTGTGGCAATGACCCCCTCGGGCTCAATTGGGGCAAAGATCCCTTCGGGCTCACTTGGGGCAATGACCCCCTCGGGCTCATTTGGGGCAAAGACCCCTTCGGGCTCACTTGGGGCAATGACCCCCTCGGGCTCATTTGGGGCAATGACCCTTTCGGGCTCAATTGGGGCAATTGCGCCCCCAGGCTGATTCGGGACCCTCGGGCTGAAACATCAGCTGGTCCCGCCACCGATGGAGTCTGGGACAGGGTACGCCGCCTCTCCTGCGCCTCCCGCTCCTCCTGGCTCTGCCTGCGGGACTTCCTCTCTTCCTCCTCCGGTGGCTGTTTCTCCTCCATGGTGAACCCTGACCACCCTTCCCAAAGAGGGCGAGAGAACAGATGCCGGAGCTGAGAGCGTCCTGTCTCCAAGGGCAACTGTTACCAAGCGGCGGGCGCGGGGCCTGGGTACCGCAGCCTGGCGATTCTGGGGCGACGCAGGCGCACCGACTCTGCGCGCACCGTCACCGAAGCTCGGGCTCTGACCGCAGGGCAACGGAGAGGGACGTCGTGGCACCCCAGCCAGTGTTTAAAAGGCGAGAAAGGACCCACGGGCAGGAAGTGCCCACGGGATGAGGGGGGTTCTGATCTGCCCAGGATCAGCCGACGGCTCCACGCCTTCTAACGTGCCCACCCCCGCAGCCAATCCAGTGCGACACGCACTTATTCAGATCCTACTGTGTGCCGGTATTGGGGGAAACTGCTTTCCAGAAGCCTAGGGTCTGTATGGATGAGGAAGCCTGGTGGGCAACTCAGGCCATTGCCTTCCTGATGGGCTGGCGCTGGGAGGGTCCAGAGGCTGGGAGAGCGCGGCTTCCCCGGCGCCCACACCCACACCCACACCCCCACACACACACCGGGGACCAGAGAGGTCTTTTTATTGCAAAGGAATGAACCCTATTCTCCCCACCCTGTGCCCCGCTCCCTCCCCCACCCCCACGGTCCGTCAGCTGTCCATCTTGGTCTCCGAAGCCTCCTCCCCCCCTTCCTCCTCTGGGCTGGGCACTGGGGCAGCCTCCTCCCCGGCAGGGCCTGGAGGCTGCGGGCTCCGGTCCTCTTTGGAAGGGACCCCTGCTGGCTCCTCCTGATGGGGGAGGTGGAGAAGTTAGAGGAGAGGTGGGGAAGGGAAAGCCTGCCGGTGCCCCCCGCCCCCAGCCTAGCCACCCTGGCCCGCTAAGCAGAGGCCCCTGCCTCTTACTCCCCAGCCCCGAAGCCCTGGGCCCCCTCAGCCCCCTGGATCCTCTCCTCTGGCCTTCTTTCTCCTCCATCCTTCAGGGCTCCCACACCGCCTTCCCCGATAACTTCCTGGCGGTTTCCTGAGCTTGTCAGTGGTACCCAGGAAAGGGCTGCGCAGGAATTACTGACTTGCCTTCTGCTTTGGCTGTGGAGGGGAAGAGGAAGGGGAACGCCCTACCTTCTCAGGTAGGGGCCCCTCCTGGCTCGAGTCCAGCAGGGTGGCCTCTGTCAGCCCCCCATCCTCCTCCATACTGATGAAAATGTTGGGGGCCTCGCCCTCGGTCCCCTCCTCTCGAAAATCCATGGCCTCCTCGGAGGGTGGGGGGGCCGCCCGGGCTGAGGGGACCGAGGGCGGCGGTGGCTTCATCTTGTGCTCCTCCTCCAGCTGCCGTTTCAGCGCCTTCTCCTGTGCGAGGCGCAGGGCTATGAGGTCCTGGGCTGGTCTCGGGGCCTGGGCCAGAGTATCGAGGTCCTCCTGGGGAGGGGGCGGTGGCTGAATGCCCTGGAATCGATGACACCACCCCCTCCCCACACTCCCATAGCCAAGACCGGGCCAAAGCCCTCCCCTCTTCAGCCTCAGTTCCTTCATATGCCAGAGAGGACAATCAGTGTGGCCAGGCCCCATCTCCAGGGCTGCTGTGTTTTGGGAGAGGGCAGGGAGTAGCAGAGAGTGGTTGGGGGTAGAGAGTGTAGAGGCCCCCACCTCGGGCTTCGGGAAACGTGAAGAGGAGCCTTCGAGGCCCTTGGAGAGCCCATGCCCATTCAGGGGCCCCCTCCCCAGTGCCAAGGCTCACCTCCTCCAGAGATACTGGCATGGGCTCCTTGACATCCAAGTCTTGCTTGCTGCTGGCTTCCAGGATGGCCATGATAGAACTGGGGATGTGGGCTTGCTGTAGGGTGGGGGTGTGAGAGAGCAGAACTGTCAGGTCTTTCAGCAGAATGCCCCAGGGTGGATCCTGGCTTCAGGGCTGTTAAGCTCATGCTTCAGCTCTGGCCGGGCACAGGGAGGCTTCTCTCCTCCGAGCCCCTCCCAACAGTGTCTGCAGCCCCACATTTTCAGGGACCTCTTGAATCAGGGCTCAGGGGAGGGAAGGAGAGGGAGGTCCCTCAGGCTTATCTCCCTGACAAGGGTACCTGGTGCGGGGTGAAAGAGCGGACGTGGGCCAGCAGGGGTTCTCGGAGCTCCGGGCACTTGTCAAAGACAGCGCTTAGCTGCTGGGGGGGCAGCTGTAGGATCACCTGGAAACTCTGTGGCTTGGTCCGCTGACAGCATTTGATAAAGCCTTCCCACACCTTGGGGTACTTCCAGACCTGTGGCCCAGCAGGATGGGAGGGACAGCAAATGGAAATCAAAGAGTAACAGAGCTGGGAGGGATCATGCCCTCTGCCCTGCCCTCCCCTGTAGAAATGAGAAAACTAGGACCCAGAGAGTGAGAAGGGACTTGGCTACAAGAAAACCCAAGTGAGAAGGGGCCAAGTCAACTTCAAGCTGGAGTCCTTGGACTCCAAGCCCTCCAGATAAGACCCCCACAAGTGTCACCAAGTGTCCTCTAGAAGGATCCTCATCCAGCCACTGCTCAGCCCCGATGCTTTTGGGGCCCTCCATTATAGACCAGGGGACCGACGGGCTTGGCAGGGGTCACCTGTCCAAGGTCACATGAATCAAAGGACAAAAGCCAACATGTGGCTGACTCTTTCACTGCCACTCCACAGTACGATGGGGCCTGAGGAACAATCCAGAGGCACTCATACCCCAGCCTGGCAGCGTACCAGGCTCACTCTCTGGGCCCATTAGGCCCCTCATGCTTGACCCTCAGCCACAGAGCTCTACCCACAACTGTGGGCTCCAGTACCCTGAGGTGGGCCTGGCCCAGAGCTACTGCCTATAAGCCACCATCACCTGCTTCATGATGAGCCGGGACAGGATGTTCATGACAAATCCACCGAGCCTGGGATACATGGTGAGAGACTGGATGACTGTGCGCATGAGCAGCATAGGGAGGGGGCTCTGCTCCATCAGCTGCTGCATGACCACAGCCAGCACCTCCGAGGTGTAGACATTGCGCTCGGCAAAGCACAGGTTTGTAGCTATGGGGAGGGAAAGGCCGTCACCCCCAGTGGCCTGCCCACCTCAGGAGCCCTGGGCTGGGAAAGTGACCCTGGGGCAGGGGAGGGAGGCAGGATTCCAGCTCCCCCTCCCCCAGGCTCCCCCACTACAATGGCCTTTACCTTCCCCCTCCCCAAAGCCAGGCTGGAGGAAGGGAGGAGGGGGCGGGGACAATGCTAACCCTTAATGATGGACTTCATGTCACATTTCACTGAATCGATGTTGTGGAGGGCAATGAGCAGCTCCCCTGGATTCAGGGGCGACACTGCTGAGTTCCCTTCACCTAGAAGAAGGAAGGAGGGAAGGCGAGGGCCCCATTTAGTCTCCTCCATGCGCAGCAAGGCCCTCATAGCTTTTAAGGTCATCCCATGATGACAGAAGCAGATGCCTCTCCGGGTTCACAGAGCATGTTGTCCCCCAATGCTGGAGGAGGCATCACACAGATATTAGTGGCTCTATTTCACAGAGAAGGGTGCTGATGCTTGGAGAGGGGAAGGGATGTAAGCTCCTAGGAGACCAAACAAAGGATAGAGAATTCCAGAAGAGAAAAAGGACAAAAGATTACCAGGTTTCGCACAAACAAATTGAATGCAACTAAAATTAGAAAGGAAATAGTTAACTGGGAGAAGTCTTTGAAGAAAGTTTCTGATAAAGTACTCACTTCCAAAATATGAAAGGAACTCGTTCCAATTTATAACAAAAAAAAACATTCTCTAACTGACAAATGGTCAAAGGATATGAATGGGCAGTTTTAAGGAAAAGAAATTTCTGATGGAGAAGTAAATGGGTCCAGTGACTCTGGAGGAAAGTTGGAACTAATTAGGCCCCCAAAGTTACTGAGCTGTACCTCCAAAAGAGCAAAGAAAAAGGCCTCATTTGTATGAAAATGTGGATTTTAAAAATCCTGTTTACAGCATATATTTCCATGGTCTACATCTATGACCTCCAGCAGCCACAGCAGCTTGTTGTGGTGGCAAAAAAAGGCCCACTAATGGGGGAATGGAGCACTGCTATGTTGGAAGAAACCAGGAAGACTTGGATGACCTGATGCAGAGTGGAGGGAACGGAACCAGGGAGGTCCTTGATACCATAAAAACACTGCACAACAATTTGGAAAAACTTAGGAATTCTGATCAACACCCTCCCCACACATGACTCCACAAGCCCGAGGATGACCTCCAGCCTGTTTGTGAACTATGCATCTGCTACAAGGGCTCCTCCTCCCCACAAACCCCACTTTGGGATAGGGAGGGGGAGAAAACATCAGGAATCTGACAAGGAAAGACCCCTGGGAGAAGATCCTGGCCACTTCTCTCCTCTTACCCATGTAGAGCCCTTCTAGTTCCCAGATGCCAGGTTGCCTTGCTGCCCTGGATTCACGAGCTCCGCCAATCTGACCCTTAGCATGGCCCTGGGAGGCCAGCAGAAACTTTCCTTCTTATTTTACAGATGAAGAAACCGAGGCTCCAAATGAAGTGAGGCCCTGTTCTAGGGTCAAAGGTGCCTCACTGGGCCTGGCTTGGCATTGTCACTACATGCCTCTTGCTCATCTCCAAGGTCCCCTCCCACCCTAAGCCTAGGCTCTGCTGCCATCAAGGTCACAAGGCTCTTCAAGTGTAGGCCCTGGAGAATGCCCCCAGCCTGGCAGGGACCTTACCGTGCTGAGTGCCCAGCAGACGGTTGAAGACCTCCTTCACCACAATGGGGTTCAGTTTGATGAGTTTGGGTAAGGCTTGAATCACTTCCTTCTGCAGAGAGGAAAGGGTAGGGGGGTCACTGAAGAGCCGCTTCTCCCTCCCTCAAAGACAGGAAAAGGGAGCGACCCCCAACAAGATGCATCAGAGGATGCATGGGTGGGGGATGAAGTGCTTCTCTTCCTCATCTACAAAATGGGCCCTAATCTTGGCCCAGTTCTAGACCCTGAGTCCTCAACAGGCTGGGCAGATGTCTTCTGTTGGCCAAGCCATGACCAGCTTGGCCCCCTCTCCTGACCCTCTCACTGTGTCAAGTTGCTCTCTGCAGCAAATCTAGGCACACACCCTCCCTCTCCTCTCCGGCCCCACTGTGAAAGTTTTGGATTTAGGAGGCCCAGACGCACCAGTTCATCAACCAGTGAAGGGGCAGGTGATGCAGGTATTGGGAGTGGGGGCGCAGGGTCCTCTCCCACCCATGTCCCAGGGAGAGCTGGGGATCCATATCCCAGGCCCTCACCACCCCTTCATCTCCACTTGGCTGGGGACCCTGGGCACAAAGGCACCGTCCAGCTCCCTACCTTCTCAAGGCCATTAAGCACTGGAATGAGGAAGCGGACATCTGGCAGCCGCTTGTGGTACAGGTCTCGAACACGTTTCACCAACTCTGGGGAGGGGGGCACTGCAGACACAGGCAGACAGACGGGAAGGGAAGAAGAGGGGAGGGAAAGAAGCCCTTTAGCAAGTCATATCTCAAAGCCTTCATTCCTTAAACATAAAATGTGGCTGCTGGATTCTCCTGAGCGGGGGTGGAACGGGACCTTGGAGATCCTCTGGTCTAAGGATCAGAGCTGGTCTGCCTAAGCTCAGAGAGAGTCTAACGAAAATTAAACACACACATGCCTGGGAAGAGGGCAGAGGAGAGTGACCTGCAGGCATTATACCCAAGAGAAATCCGAGGGGCAGGGAGGGCTCAGCTGCCAGGCCTAAGCTGACCTCTTATGGTGCTGAGTCAGTGGTTAAGGGGGAGGCGGTGCCCACCAAACGCTGGAGAAGTCAGTCAGTCTCCCCCTTGGGCCCCTCCACCCTCCCTGAAGTCAGGCCCTCGCTTTGCCCAGATCACCACTGTCACCACCTTCCACACAGTGCTCTGTTCTCTTCACGAGCTTGGAAGGGCTCCCCATTGCCCGCTGACTCTGCCCTCAAGACTCCAAACTGTGTTCCCTCCCACGTCTATACATACACCAGACATGCCTCCTTCTCACCTCTGCTCCCACATATTCCCAGGCTTGAAATGGCCTCTCAACCCAACCACATGAAGTCTTCTCAGACTAGCAGGCTGCTGGGGATGACCTTCCATAGTCCTGTTCTGGAGCTCTCTAATGCACCTGGGGCATGACAGTGACCTGGAGGAGGCTGGCTTTTCCCTTCCTAGACTGAGTCTGGTGAAGCATCATTTCCTGGCTCCTTGCCTAACTCATCCCCTACCTGCATCAGTTTCTCACCCCAGCCCTCTTGAGTACAACAGTGGCAGGTCACTCTGCCCATCCTCCTCCCAGTGATGTATGCATTTAACTTCCATCACATGGGGAGTCAAGTCCTTACTCTGCACCTCTCTCAGGGCCTCAGGGTTCCACTTTTAGGAAGTGCCTACTAAGCACTTTATAATGACTGCCTGCCTTCACCAGGTCTCTGCTGAAGGCTGTGTGGGGGAGGAGAGGATACCTTTGTCTGTGAGACTGTGCAGACATCGAGTGACCAGGGTCTCAGCCCCCTTGGGGCAGTTTTCCACCAGCAAGAGCAGCTCTGGGGAGTTCATGCCCATCCCTCGGATCTGGAGGGCAAAGGAGTGAGAAGGCTGAGGTCCTGGGGAGGCTGCCACAAGGAGGGGGCTGGTCATGCCAAGCAAACCTTCTTTAGCTACAAGGGGCACAAGTGGGGGAGGGGGGCCCACGAGGGTGCTGGCTGGAGTGATGCCCTTGGCCTGGGGACAGAAGGGAGAGGGGCCCATGCGGTGACAGCCACAACCCCAGGCCCCCTTCTCACAGGCTGCTCGATGACCCGAAGCACTGTCCGCTTGATGTCAGCAATAGCTTCCGTATAGACAGCTGCCAGCTCATGAATAAGCTTGTGGTTCTGGGGCAGCAGGGCCAGGTAGAGGTAGAGACACTGCTTCACCGTCTCCTCTGTCCAGGGGGCTGCCACCTCTGCCAAGGACAGGGGACAGTTTCAGGACTGGAAGCCTGAGAGCCCCTCGGAGGGACAGGGAGCTGGCAATGGAGGAGAGGGAGGTGGGGGAATGGTTGGGCAGCGGGGGTTCTGCAGGGGGAAGAGCCAGGTTCCGAGGATGGACCATCTCATCCAGGATGGCGAGGACTGAGGACAACTATCTTGGGAGCAGAGGAGCAAGAAGACTGAGCTGGCCTGGCGGGGAACAGGGGTGAGAGCGGACCCAGGAAGGGGATCAGCCCCCTGGCCTCTCCCAGGAGGCCCAGCCTGGCCTCTCCATGGCTCCCACCTGTGTCCTTGTCTGCCCCAAAGAGCACCGATGGTGGGTTGGGGTGAACAAGAAGCTGCAGGTAGTTCAGGGCAAACTTCTCCACGTAGGCCCGAAGCTGCTCTTTCTCATACATGCGTTTGATGAAGAGCAGGGCCTGTGAGCGCACCTGGAGGGATGGCACAAGAGTGACCAGACTGTCTCCCAGCCCTGTCCCCACCCCTCTCAAGGGGGAGCCTGAGGGACCCACAAGTCAACTATGGTTCAAGTGCAGACAAAGAACAAGGAGAAGAGGCGGGCTGGGGCCAGGGGAGGGTATGGAGACAGACAGATGGACCAAGGGATGCTGGAACAGGACCCTCCCTCCCCTGAGTCTTTCTCCCCGCAGGCCTGGGAGGAAGAAAGAGCCATCAGGGTCACCTTCGTTTTACAGAGATGGCCCCGAGGGAGGAGCTACCTTGTCCTTCTCATGGGAGCTAAGGTCCAGAAGGACATGGAGGTACTGGAACTGACGAGCTGGACGCTTGAAGATCAGGTCACGGAGGGTCGACATACCCAGGTAGGTGCGACTCTATGGGAGGAGGTCACCAGGCTCAGTTTCCCATCCTCCCCAGCCCCAGCCCTGGCAGCTCACACCCTCTATCTACAGCCCTGGCCTGCCACTGACTCGCTCCATGTATGGAGAGGAGGAAAGAGTGGAACCACCCCATTATGTACCTGGGACCCTAATTGCTTATGGCCTGCCTCCCCTCCCACTCTGTCCTCTCCCAGACTAAGAACCTCCTGGGGAGGGAGGGGCCCTAGCCTCCTCCTTCCCTGTCCATTTATCCAGTGCCCCTCCTGCCCCGTGTCTGTCTGGACTGTTTTTGAGCACTGCTAGCAGGTCAGGCTTGGGAGCAGGCCGAGGGGACCACCCTGCTGCTCTTACCTCATCCTCACAGTATTTCCGAACCACTTCCAGGGCACTCTCTGTGATCAGTGGGGCCTCCAACACCACCTTGGTGAAGATTCTGGAGGAAAAAGGGAACAGATGGCCCCCAAGTCCCCTGCTGCCCCTCTTCCCCGTACCTGAGGCGTTCTACTCAAGATCCCCTGGCACCAGATATGCCCTCCTCTTGTTCTCCTTGTATCATCCAAATCCTGTTTCCAAGCACCCATCTCCTCTGCAGTGATCTCCCTCAGGGAGCAAAATTACCACCTCCTCTAAACCCCCATGGTTCTGTCCGTCCCTCTCATAAGAGCTGGAAAGGACCTCGGAGGCTAGCTGGTCCAATTCCTTCACTTTACAGATGAGAAAACTGAGGCCCAAGGGCATACAAGAAGGACTCATCAGAAGTAGAATCTGAAGCCAATGTCTGGGGCTCCAGAGACCACAATCATCACATTTTTCTTGATATTCAAGTTGACTCAGTGCTTGTCTGGTTGGCACTGGCCAAACCAGAACCCAGGAGGGCAGGATCCACCTCTCTCCCCACCAGGCTCCCTCTCTGTTCTGCCCAGCTCAATCCCATGTTGGCCACAAGTCTTCTCCAATGCCCTGCATGCTCCCTGTCTTGAGCCTCCCAGGGTGCCCCACAGCCCATCTGCCAGGTGGGTGGCCTTGGGCTCCATCATGTGCTACCATGACCTCTCTGCCTTCTTTCCTTCTAGACCATCAACTCCAGAGCAGGGACTGGCTTTAAGGAGGCACCAAACATAGAGCAAATAACCTAGGCCTGCTCTTCACTGGCTGAGTGATCTGGGGCCAGTCCAAGTCCTCACTTCCTCTGGGACTCAGTTTCCTAGGCTATAAAATGAGGGAGGCACAGCCCACCTTCCAAGGTCACTGTGGGCAGAGTAGTTTGTAAATCTTGGTGCTGCTAACATGGGAGTCCTCACAAGACAGAGGCAGCCCAGCACCCTGGAGTGGCCCTGCCTTCTGTTGTGGCCAGCCTGCACTGCCCGCCTCCCCAAGGGGCTGCCAGGAAGCCCCAGACAGGGGGAACTCCTTTTTGTTTTCATTTCCTAGGCTTTGTGTGTTGTCCAGAGATCTTCCCAAACAGGACAGGGACGAAAGCCAGGCGCACAAGTGACTGCTTGGGGATGGATGGGCACACGCACCCGTCCTTCTGGTCAGGCTTCTCCTGTAGGCCTGACAGCAGGCGGATGAGGCATGCATCATACTTGTCCAGGGTGCCTGTGGGCCCTGCCCCGAGGTGGGCGTTGTACTCCTGGTAGAGCCAGGCGAAGGCCAGGTCCAGGCGACCCCGGACGTCTTCTAGAATGAAGGCAAGCACCTCCTCCTTGAGGCCAACCTCAAACTGAGTCACCAGCCTGGCAAGGATCTTCACTCGGGCCTAAGGGGAGAAGGGTGGCTGGTGAGAGGCCCCACACAGGCTCTGGGTCAGGGCCACCCCAAGGCTCGGCCTGAACCCCCTCGGAGAACAGCCATGGGGCCTCATGGCACACACAACTGGAAACCAAGGGAAGGAGCTTGGGGCTGGAAAGGGCTTCATGAGTGGGGAGGGGGCACCCCAGACAAGGAAGGGCAGAGGGAGAGAGCGCCCCACTGGAGTGGAAAGGAAAAAAAGCAACAACTAGAAACTAAGGCAGGAGTGAGGAAGTCCATCCAATAGGGAATGAATGAACAGATTCTGGCATCCAAATGGAATGAAAAACTGCCTTAAGAAACGGCAAAAGAGTCAATTTCAGGGAATTTCAGGGAGGACAGACTGAAGCTGGGACAGCAGCAGGTATAGGAGAGTCTATACATGGATAATAAGAGGGTGGTAAAACCCAACTCTGAAAGACTTTGGAATTTGATTAATACAGCGCCCAGGCAGCGTGTGGCTGGAGGATCTCAGATGAGGCGATAAAGGGACTCACACTGCAGAAAGGGAAAGGCGTGGTGGGACACAGCCAGTCATCCTGGACTGTGCCGTACTGTTATGGTGCTGGTTTGTTTTTTCTCTTGGTTTTTAATGGGAGACAGAGGCATGAGAGGGGGTGGGAGAATTACTTATAATGATGCCCACAAAAGAGAGGGCCATTAAAACATTTTTTAAATTTTAAGAAGGTACAGAAGTGAACATAAGTAAGTTCAGAAGGAGGCCCACATAAGCAGGACACAGAAGGAAGCACAGACAAGTAAGACAGTTTTGAAATAAAGTATGAAATTTATTATATACTAAAAAAAAAAAAAAAAAACCCCAAAAACAATGGTGATTCTTGGTTTCATATATACAATCCTTTTTTTGTGTTCTCTCTGTACACAGAAATGCTTGTTTGGGGGTGTTTAAACTTAAAAAATTAAATTCAGAAGGGGAAGGGAAAAGAGAACACCTAGCTGCTCTTGAGAATTCAAGTCACCAGGTTCAGACCAACTGGCAAATTGGCACATGTGCCTGGTGAGCCGTTGGCAGTGGTCCTTCCAAGATTCCAGAGCCATGGCACAGGACTGCAAAGGGCTTTTCCAAAAAAAGGGACGAGAGTGGAGTCAGCCACCTCTTACAGGCCAGGGAATCTGACTTTGGTTTACTATTAAAGAGATGGTAAGTGACAAGCTAGAAAAGGAAAACACGATGACAGCGATTTGTCACTCCTTCCCTGTCTGGACAGGGCTGTTCATTGGGTAGTTTATACATTAGCCAGGTTTCTAGCCCAGCACTTGACAATCTGATGAGCTCTCCCTGGGGATAAGACAGAGGTTCTGGACACCTAACAGTCCAGGGAAGTGCATTCAGGACTGGTCAGACCCCAAAGTTCCCCAAGGCTAGGTCACCATGAAGGGAGGTCCTGGCTGAGGGCCCAGGGAGCCATGCACAGCCCTGGGGAGTTTCACATGCTTATCAATGACATGGACAAAGACAGATTATTTCAAATGCTTATCAGAATTGCAGAGTACACAAAAACAGGGTCCAGAAATGACCAATGAAATCCAGACAGATCTTGACAGGCCAGAAGTTTGGATCACATCTAATTAAATGGAATTAAAGACAAAGCCTGACACTTGGGTTTTAAAAAAATCTACCACCTCAAGATGGGGGAGAGGAACACTGGGCTTAGAATCAGGATGACCTGAATTCAAATCCAGCCTCAGATATTTATTAGCTGTGTGACCCTGGGCAAGTCACTTAACCTCTGCTTGCCTCATTTTCCTCATCTGTACAACGGGGAATAATAGCACCTACCTCCCAGGTTGTTGTGAAGATCAATGAGATATCTGTAAAGTGCTTTTCCAACCTTAAAGTGCTATACAAATACTAGCTATCTTATCATTATTAAAAAGATGGGGTTTTAGTGGATTATAAACTAAATGAGATCTTGGGCTGCATTCTGAGCCACAATGTCCCGTCCTGGGAGGAGACAGTCCTGATGTACCTACGGTAGGCCTGGCTCATGCCTCTGGAGGAGAGTGACCAGGATGGTATCACACAGGGCTCAGTCAGAGGAATGAACTAGGCGTGTTTAATCTGCAGAAAACAGACTTGAGGGGAGGACATGACAGCTGTCCTCAGGTATTCTGAGGGCTGTCCAGTGGAAGAGGCTGGTTTCTGCAAACAGACCCAAAAAGAACGACGCCCCCACCCTGAAATCTCCAAGAAAAGGCTGAAAGTCCACAAATGAGGTGGGGCAGGGGTGGGAGCGCAGGCGATTCATGAGCATGCTCCAGGATGCTAGGAAATGAATCTCCAATCCACAGAGCCAGAGGAGCCTGGGCAATGGTTATGGGGGTGTGACTCAGAAGCTGCTCCTGAGAACCGACTGAACTTGGATGGGCACACAGGGGTGTGACCTCTGGGAGAGCAGAGTCCAGGGAGGGGACAATAAGACCTCAGACTCAAAAAGAGTAGCCTCAGCCAAGTTCAAGGGGACAGGTGTGCAGAGGAGGTACAGTGAGGGGTTAGTCTGGGAAGGTCTCCAGAAGGACCAGAGCTTTGAGGAAGGTGACCGACACAGGAGGACAGACGATGCAGGGGTGTGTAGGACTCAGTGAGCACAATGGGGAAACTGAGTTCCAAGGGGGCCCAAAGCTGTCCAGGTGATACAAGGCAGAAGCAGGCCTCTAACTCCAAATCCCACCTGTGCGTAAGAAAGGGTATGGGGACAGGAGGAGCTCATCTTGTACCTGGGCTGCCCCGCTACAGGCCACAGACTTCTCAGCCCTCAGGATGCGTCTCACGGCCCCCAGCTTCATGCTCTCGATCTGGGCATCTGTCATGGGTTTCACCACATCACTCAGGCGGAAGATCTTCTTGCGCCCACCCACACCGGTCAGCCTGTAGCAAGAAAGAGGTCAGCTCCATGCAGGTCCTGGCTCCCAAGAACCCTGAACATCTCCGTGACCCTCTCCCCTTTCACATCCCTGGTCCTTCTGGTGGGACTCAGTAAGGACCTTCCTTGAGGGGACCCCTCTGGCCTGCTCCTGTAATCCACCCCAGTCCCCAAAGTCACATAGCTGCTAATCTGGTGTCTCCCTGCCATCCCCAATCAGATCCAGTCTTGTTAGGCCAACCTCGTGATAACAGAAGGGAAAGAGGGGACATGGAGTCAGAGGGTGTCTTCTTAGTTACTGGGGGGAGATAGGTCATTCTATGGGGACCTCATTTTCTCCCCCCTCAAAACCCTTAGCTGCACTCCCTCCCCTCTTTGATCCCCTCACCTTCCCCAGTCTTCTGTCTCCCTTTCCCAGCTTCTGGCCTAGTGTCTACAAACAAGCCACAGGCCTTCTCTCTCTCACCCTTTCTCAGCCAAACTCCAAGTAAAGCTTGCTCTCATCCCCATCACTTTCCAAACCCTTACAGTCTGGGTCTTGACTTCTTCACTCCACTAAAACTGCCCTCTCAGGAGTAAGAGATGCCCCAAGGCCTCCCTCAGCCCTGGTCCTCTGTGATTTGATGGCCCTGCTCTCCTCTTTGGGTTTTGATGATGCTTCAGTCACTTGGTTCACCTGCCCACTTCTGCATCTTTGGCCGCATCATTCTCCATCCTGACTGGGGGTGGACTCTTGAGGCTCTGTTCTGACTGCTCTGCTCTCCTTTCCCTAGATTCTCCCAGCTGAGCCTTGTAAGGTCCCCTGGGCTTAAGGATTTCTATGAAGATGCTTCAGACCGACAGATGTAGCCCTAGTCTCTCCCCTGAGCTCCAGGCCCAAATCGACAACTACACACGAACATTTCACACTTGAATTCCTACAGACAGCTCAAGCTGTCCAAAGCAAAGCTCTCCTCTCCACCCCCACCCCCTTTCCAGAGTTCACTTCTCCAGAGGACATCCCTTCTGGCCTTCAGGCTTCACAAGCTCAGGGTCATTCTGGATGCCTCCCTGCCATTCCATCAGGCATTAAGCTTTGCCATCCACCTCCCTATCTCTCACATCTGATCCCTCTTCTGCCCTCCTTGGACAAGTCACTAAACTTCACTGGGTCTCAGACTTACCCTGACAGGAGCTGACATTGGAGCCAACTTCCAGTTCCACTTCTACGATCCTATCTAGGATTGCTTCTCTCCCTACCCCCCAAGACTCTGGGCTATCCCTGATGGGCCCCTCAATCATTTCCAGTTCCTCTGGGTCTTCCTAGCATCACCCCAATTCCCTCTCTCCTAGAGGATGGTGATAGTATAGTCTGTCCCAGGCAGGAGATCCCTGCGCTTGCCCACCAGACCCGGGGTCTTGCCCACCAGATCTTGGGTCTCCCCAACCTCAGGCTGAGGACTCACCGAGGCTGTGTAGCAGGGATGATAGGCTCAGGCCTCCGCTTGGCCTGGGGGGCCTCCTCCTCCAGGGTGCACACAGGGCTCAACGCCCCCACCACAGAAATAGCCTGACCCTGCCCCAGCACAGACACGCGTCGCTTGATGAGAACGCTTTCGGGCTTTGTCATCTTCTCCTCCTTTGGCTCCTCCTTGGAGTGCTTTGTCTGCTCCACACCTTGGGGAAATGTGGACCAGGTTCATTAAGGTTCAGCTTCCAATGCCTTGGCCTCCCACTGCGGGGCTATAAAGCTTTCACTCTAACACTGTCCATGGCTCCCCAGTGTCATTGAAGGCCTTCTGCCAGCTGGCTTCCCTGCCTGTCCCTCCCTCCCTGCATGCTGACCTCCAGGCAAACCAGGCAGTTCTGCCTGGGCCCTCACCTGCACTAACGTCCTCACATGGCACTTGGTTCTGGTAACACTGAGGATAAGAGCCATCTACATTCATGTTTCAGCTCCCCCTCCTATGAGCTCCCTAAGAGAGGTGCCCCTTTGACTTGACTCTATCTTCCCTACTCTGAACACTGGAGGCACTGGCTCAGTACATGGATGTGAAGGAGCACTTCCTTTCCCAGCTGCCCCTCTGCTCTGGGTGCTCCAGAGAGACACTGTGACCACCTGACAGGCCTCTCCTTCCTCTGATTGGCAGCAATTTGTGCTGCCCCATCCTAAGCCCAGCTCAGACACCTTCTCTGGCCACCCTCCAGGTAACCTCCGCCTCACTGGAGCTCACGGCCCTGCCAACTTCGCACTGCTTCATTTACCACCATTTACACAGCACCTGCTGTATGCAGGGCCCAGAGCTCTGTGCTGGGTAGGAGGAACACTTCCTCCAAAGCCTAGCATGTGCTGAGTTGTAGCAAGCATTCAGCACGAATAGGACAAAGAATCGATCCTAATGCCATTACAGAAGAGTGGGTGACTTGTCTGAGGTCAGACTCTCCACTGGAATTCCTGCCTCTGGGGTCGTCTTATGTCCTCACTAGCCTGCTTTAGTTCCATGCGGGCAGGAAGGCTGGCTCATGTGACTCTGGCTCTGCTATTCCTGGGCAAGAGGAGCATTTTATGGAGTCACAGGGATGAACTTGGAAAGGCCTTAGAGGTGATTGTGTACAATGCTCCCATTTGACAGATGAGGAAACTGAGGGCAGGAAAGTGGAGGGCCTTGCCCGAGGTGTCAAGCTCGGGCAAGTCAGGCCTCTGGCTCCAAGACCATAGTTCTTGCCTTGTCCTGTTTCTGACTCTCCTCGGTACATCACACACTTGGCCCATCCACCAGGCTCCCCGGTAGGGCAGAGGTCCCTGCCCCACAGCCCAGGCTGACCCAGCCTCCTGTTTCACCCGCTGGGAAGGTCCCTCTGCTTCCTCAGCCTGAAATCTACTTCCTGGCCCCTTCCCCAAAAGCACAGAGCCCAGCTGGGAGCCCCAGGACTCAGTGGGACCAACAGAGCTCCTCTTCAGACAGAGCATCTCACCCAAGGCTACATATCAGACCACACAGTCCTCAGATCTTTTCCACCTCAAAATGAGGGTTCTGGTTCCTTTCAAACCCTCCTGTTTGGAGGATGGACCTTTCTCTCAGCTGTTGGGGTCTCTCTGGTGCTAGCCCATCCTCATTCCCTCTCACACTGAGCCACCCCTGTGTAATGGTGCTGTCTCCACCCTTTCCCCTACAAGCCCACCTGGCCCCAGGCCCGCTGCAGTCATCTGAGTGGCCATGAGTCGGGCCAGGTGCTTGATCTGGGCGTCCGTGCCTGCCGACTCCACTGGCGTGTAGATGGCCTGAAAGGAGGCTGGCATGGCCTCAGGCAGGTACACCATGCTGATGAGCACCTGGGGGAACAGAGCAAGGTCAGGGCCTGTGGCTTCTCAGCACCTCCAGGGAATCACTACCACATTGCTACCATGCTTTGGAGGCTGAGGAAGGATCACCATCCCCCCTTTGTAAAGGAGGAAGAGTAAAGTGTCTTGTCCATGGTCATTTGGCCAAGACATCAACTCAAACTGTGTGACCCCCATCTCTCGATCTTCCCATGACTCCACCTCAGAAAGAACACTTCCATCCCTGGTGGGAGGGCGGAGGAGGGGGAAAGGGAAGCAGCCCCAGTCAGGAGGCCAAGGAGGGGGAGACCACATGCCCAAGGCCAAGGGGCCTCAGAAATCCCAACACGAAGGTCTCAGGGCACTAGAAAGAGACAAACTGGGGAGGCGGAGCTCCAGAAATGGCTTTGGCATAGGGTGTGGTCAGAAAGCCTGGGTGGAAATGCTGGGCCTGCTCCTTCCTGGGGACATGACCTGGGCACATCTTCCTGGGCCTCATCACATGTATAACGAGTGAGTTAAGTCTCATGATGTCTATGGGCCCAATAAACATAAAGCTCCTGATTCTACAAGAGAGAAAAAGGGCTGAACTCCCAAGACACAGGATAAGAACCTGACTTTACATCTGAGGACAGTGGGGGCCACAGGTATTGCAGGACTCAAAGCCCAGTCCTCGGATTCCAAGAGTGGTGTTCACTGCCTCCAGATCCCCTCCTCTGGGAGGATGCCAAGCCTGTGCCTCAGTAGATTGTACTGGTTTTTGTGAATGGGGGTCCAACCCAAGGAGGCCTGGCAGGTTGTGGAGGGAGGGGCTCCCATGGGGACCAGAGCGCTCTTCCTCCGCTTTGCCCCTGAGGCAGGACCAGGGGCAGCTCTAGTCTAGGGGACAGAGCTTCCTAAGGATCAGAGTGGGGCTCCTGCAAAGCCAGCCGCCCCTTCCCTCGGCCCTCCAGCCCCACCGCGCACCAAGTTGGCCACATTGTCAGGCGTCAGCAGAGGCTGCAAGAATTCCGCAGTGATGTCGGTGTCTGACTGGGCCCCACTCTGGGCTGAGGCTTTTGAGGTCCCTGAGGGGCCGGGCTCCATGTCTTTGTCCTCATCATCCTCACCAAGGGTGGGCTCTGTAGGGAAGGGGAGACATAAGAAGCCGCATTCCTCAGGCACTTTAAGGACCACCACAGAATCATGTCCTCACAATAGCCCTGTGAGGTAGATAGAACAGTAGAAGGCAGCCTGGAGGCCTCGGCCCTGCCCCTCTGCTGGCTTCAGTCTAGACCCTCAACTGGTGTTCATCCCTAGTCCCTCTGCCAGAGTCCATCTCCATCCATCCCCAGCTAGCGCCCTTCTCTGCCTGAGAAGACCCAGGGCATCTTATAGCAAACCCTTTATGATAAAGGAGGAATCTGTATGTTCTGCTTGGGCACAGAGGGCAGACCCAGACCCCAGGGGGGAAGTTACCATTTGTTTGGAAAGACTTCCTCCCCACTGGAGTTGTGACAAGGTTGTCCTTGGAGGTTGGGGTTCAGGGAGCTCTCTTACCCAGAAGCCATCAGACCTCATGCCGGGAATCCTGTCCACGGGGCTCCCATTCAGGTGGCCCTCAAGGTCTCTGTAGGCGCTTATGTTCTACGATTCCCCCAGAGAAGCTGGGCCCTGGCCTATGCCCCTTCTCCTCCCCGGCAGCAATGGGGTTTATGGTGTGACTGAAAGCACATCCCTTGTCACTAATCCAATTACTGCCCTGCTCTTCTCTCAAGGTTTACCAATCTCATTCTGGTAACTGCTCTCAGCTTACAAAGGAGGGGAACTTGCCTCAGTTAAAGGATTGCAGCAAGGCCACAAAGGGAGGAGATGTGAGTGACATGATGTGAAGCCAGGTGTCCTGACCCAGTACAGTGTTTGACATTGGGCTGGGCCCCAGGGTCCAGCATCCTGGAGGGCTCCCTTCACTTCCTCCCCATGACCACCGAGTCCCAAGCCCACAGTGCCCCTTCAGCCTCATGATTGGCCTAGCAGCCTCACCAGTCTATCCCCTAACTTAAAAGCAATCCTTCCAATATACCCAGGCCTCGGTCATCCAGTCCCCCAGAAAGGGGAGTCCCCCGCCAGTCTCGAGGCAGCTTGGCCTAGTTCTGGTCAGGCCTCAGGGTAGGAAATTTCCCTATATCGCACCTAGATGTGCCTCTTTTCAGCCTCTAACACCCACTGCTTCCAATTCCGTGCCCTTGAGCGGAACACGACATCCAGCCCCTTCCACAGGACAGACCCTTGGCTATCTGAAAAGTTATCATGTGCCCCTGTAATCTTCTCAATGTATATATGCTTCCTTCCTTCCACTAATTCTCACCTGTTATAGCCTTGGCACTATTCACCTTCCTGGCTGCTCTCCTCTGACATTTCTCAGTTTGTCAATCACCTAATACTCAGGTCAGACCAGGGCAAAGGCCATGACCACCCTCAGGCTTGAAGATGTGCCACATCCCCTGGGAGGAGGCAGCACAGGGGTGCATGGGAAGTGGCTAACTCGAGACTTGGAGACCACCAGAGATCCTTAGAATGGATGGGCCCTTAGAAATCTCCAGACCTTCACACAGGATGAGGCTCTCAGAGGAGTCGGGGAGAGGCAGCCCACTCCTCCAGCTCACCTAGTTTCATCTTCTTAAGGGCCGAATCTGGGTCATCTCGCTGCCGTCTCCGAGGCTCTTTACCCGTGGGCATGTTTCTGGCGATCTCAGCCTGTGGGGTGCCCAAATCGACCAGGAGGGTGGTGATTTGGGCCTGGAACTCACAAGATGCTGGATGCTTGAGGACACTGAGCAGGTGTAACTTCAGGTTTTTCCGCACGCTGCTCACCTGGGATTTGGCCAGGGTTGGTGGCAAGTTGGCTGCAGGAGGGATGAAACCCACAAGAATTCAAGGAGTCTGGCTCTCCAAACCCCAGGGGCCAACTCAAAGCCTCCTGTCTGACCTGGGGACTCTGAGAATGCCACAGTATTCTATAGCACCCTAGGGCCCCAACAGAGGGCCTGAAGTAGACGTGCCCATACCCCTCTTACAAACCCTACCCTGTGACCAAAGTTCTGTATCTTGTGCCCCAAAGTCCCTAAGATGGGAGTGGGAGTGAGAGTGAGGGGAGAGGACCACGAATGTTCCCATCCCCCTATCTCTGCACCTCCATCTCTTCCACAGCCAGAAAGCCAGAGAATGAAAGGAGAGGAAGGTAGGGGTGAAAGAAGGGAGGGAAGTCCCCTGCATGTTTGTCTCAGTCACTGGCCCGCGATGATCTCAGGGACTCAGGCCCAGCACCTTAAGTCACGTTACACCCTCCCCACTGCCTGGACCTTCTCCCTCCAAACAGTCACTGGAGCCCTTATCCCCTCCTCAGCTCTCTTTTCCATGGTGCCCTCTTCCCTTCTGTCTGGCCCCACTGCAGCCAGTCACTTCAAAGTCCTGGTCAACATCTCTCAGGGACGGTGCTCCTCCTTTCTACTCCTCAGCACCCCCTGGCCCACACTAAAGCTCCCCCTTGCCAATCGACTTTCGCTATCAGTCACCTTAGAGCCACAGTGGTAACTGCACAGATGTGACCACATCACTGCTCTGCTTAAAACTCTTTAGTGGCTCCTAGGGCTTGTGGAGTCAAGTTCACACTCATGAGTCAGGCACCAGGCCCCTCCACACGACCTGCATTTCCCTTCCTTGGTGCCTTCTCTTGCTCCCTTCCCACCTTTGCCCATTAGATTCCCAAGTACTCTTGAAAGCTCAACCTAAATGTCACCTTCTCCCTAAAGCCCCCTCAATCCCCCTGCTTCTGCAGAGGAAGGCCCTGCACTCTCCTCTGCTCCCCTACACTTTACTTAGAAAGCTATGCCTCTCCCACCAAAGTGTCCCCTGACCACTCCAGGCTAAGACCAGGGAGGTAATTAGGGAGAAAGGAGAATAGACTCGAGAAAAGGGAGAAATCAAAGGTGACGTGGCCACAGTGAGTAGTGGAGCTGGGACTGAACAAGACCATACTCACCATGCAAGGTCTCATAGGCCTGGATCACCTCAGACATGAACATGGGCCGCTGACGGGCGATGTTGGCCAGGGAGCCCAGGGCAGTGGTCAGGTTGATGGAGGAGATCGCCGGGTGGACCATGAACTTCAGCAGCTGTTCAAGGGCTGCCTTGCCCTCCTCCCAGAGCAAATCTGATCGAGGAGGAGGAGTATCATGTCAGACCTCCACCCATGGCCACTGACAGGGAGAGAGCTGTGGGCCCCACAGCCTGGGAAATTAAACTTCTTGGGCATCCCTGAAAGCCTCTTCTCCCCTTTCAGTGTGGATCATCCCACCCACTCTGCTAATTTTCAGGATGAGTTAATGCAATCTTGGGTCATGTTCATGAAAGGCTACTGTCCAACACGAACGAGGTGATGGGCCTGATATTGTCTGCCTTGGTCATGGGCAGTTGCTGTGTAAGACTCAGAACTGGAAGGAATCATATCCTATGAGCCTGTGAGGGACAATGGATACCTTCTGCCAAGGAGTCACAGGACTCGGAGCTGGAAAGAAGGGACAAGGAGGCCTGGAAGGGGGAAGGCCTTGTGGCAGGAAGGCCAAGATTCAAGCCCACCTCCCCCTCCTGAATCCCCCATCCCAGGGCTGCCCTCACTGTAGTTGATGTAGGGGTGATCCCGGGGGATGCGGTCCAGGCTGATGTCATGCTTCTGCCTTCGAGGCACCTCTGAGTCAGCCATTCGGGGGGACAGAGTGACGATAAGGCCTTCCACAAACTTGATGGCATGGGTGCGGATACCGTCATTGTCCGAATCCAGCAAGAGGATGATGTCGGCCGCCATGGCAGACATCATGTCCCAGCAGGCTTCCTGCAGCTCACTGATGATCTTGGATTTCACCATCCACTAGGCCAGCATTAGGGTAAGAGACTGAGGGTCAGCCTAGCAGGGTACCCAAGGGCCCACGGTCACTCCTCTTTGACATGTTACTTAGTATCATCCCTCGGGGCCCTCAACAAAATGACTCCAACTCCTTCCAGACTCTCCCATTTTTTTCCCTTCACACCATTAATGCTGCAGTCAAACCCGACCTCAGCTGAACATATCCTGTCCATTCTAATGAGAGCAAGCTGCTTGATGGTCCTCAGTCCTTCCCACTCTTCTGTAGGGGGCACAGTCCCTCTGGCCCTGCCAGTCTGAGTTGCTTGAGGGGAGGATCTTGTCTTTTCCCAGTGC
This sequence comes from Bettongia penicillata ogilbyi, assembly GCA_023548195.1. Taxonomy (NCBI): domain Eukaryota; kingdom Metazoa; phylum Chordata; class Mammalia; order Diprotodontia; family Potoroidae; genus Bettongia; species Bettongia penicillata. Next base: position 2,392,590 of record JAJHZJ010000310.1, on the reverse strand, counting down.
TGTCCCTGGTCCTAGTGGGTGCTTAATAAATGTGTTGGATGCCCCTGAGGACCCTAGGATGTGAAGCTTAGAAGGGCCCTTGGAGATTACTTAGTCCCGTGTCTTTGTCTATGAGGAGAAATTGAGACCCAGAGTTGGGGAGAACCTCTAGCCCAAAGTTCCTTAAGTTGGGACAGAGCCTATTATGGGGTGTCTTCTCTGCCCCGGCTCCTGCTCAGTCCTCCTCTCAGCCCTTTTATCCCAAGCTAGGGGATTTTTCTCTCTTTCTTTCTTCTCTTTTTTTTTTTCTTGTTGCCTCTGCTCCAATATGCTAGAGGGCATTTGCTCGCTGGGTTCCCTACATCTAACGCCCACTGCTCCTCCAGGCCAGTCTCTGGCCTGGTTCTCTTACCTAGGCTCAGATCACTCCTACATCCAGTCTGGCCAAGCCAGAGCAAAGCAGGCCCTCGCTTATGTCCAAGTTGTCCCTGCCTTTCACTGTCCTAACACTAGGACGGCAGGGTCTGTGCAGAGATTCCTCTCCTCCACCCTCTATTTGGTAGATGAAGAAACTGAGCCCTAAACAGGCTGGAACGGAAGAGACTTCCTACAGGCCCCGCAAGATATAAACAGCAAGGCCAGGATTTGAACTCAGGTCCTGTGAATCCATGTTGCCAAGACTCACTTAGCCCAGGAATCAGTTAACAAGCATTTATTAAGCACTTACTCTGTACCAAGACTGTGAATACAAAAAACAACCACAGGCCTGCCCGCGAGGAGCTCCCATTCTAAGGGAACAGAGGAGAAGCACGCCAGCCAGAAGGCGCCTCACCTGCAGGGCCACCTTGTAGAGCTGTGTCATGGTCAGGATGGCCTTCTTCACCACGTTCACGCTCTCATCCCGAAGCAGCATGTTCAGGTTGGCGATGAGCTTCAGCAGCAGCTCGATGTCCCGTTTGCTGCAAGGCAGACCCAGGCGAGGGACTGAGGGGTGGGACATCAGGGAAGGGAGATGATTGGGGCCAGGCAGAGGGACAAGGGAAGTGGGGTTCGGGCTGGGAGGATGGGGGGGATGGTCACAGAGCCCGTCCACCTGGCCCCTCTGCGTCTGCCAGCCGTACCAGGCCTCCTCGATGAAGCCGATGACAAACTTGCGCACCTCAATGGATTTGTCTGCCTGGAAGGCGATGATCTCCTGCCAGAGAGGGAAGGGTAGGAGTGTTAGGGCCTGGCCAGGCCCAGCTCAGCCCCCTCCCCAATGCCCTGGGCTGCATTCACTCACATCCAGGAAGTTATCCAGCAGGGTTGGGTCCTTATTTATGATCAGCTCCTGGACCTATAGGGAGGAGACAAAGGGGAGGAAGGTAAAACAGGTCAGATGACCCATCTGGCCCCAAGTGCCTAGCCCAGCCCAAACTCTATCCAGAACACAGCTCACAGGATCCTACACTGCAACCTTTGAACAACAAAACTGGGAGAAACTAATGACCATTAGTCTACTCCCTGATTTTATAAATAAGGAAACTGAGGCACAAAACGATTTGCCAGAATCTTACACAGTGGTCAGAATTTGAAAGGCTGTCATGTGGAAAATCTGCCTTGTACTTCTGGCCCCAGAGGTCAGAACCAGGTACAAGGGAGCTACAAAGAGGCAGACTGAGGGTGGATGTCAGGCAAACTTCTAACACTGAGGTCAGTGCAGAAGGGTAGACCTCTGAGAAAAGGCTGGACCTCCACACCACAGAGCAAGCGTGTGATTCTAGAACTCCTTTTGTGAACAGGCTGGACCAGATGGCCTCAGAGGCCTCTTCTACCTCTGGTGAGTCCCTCCTGTCTGCCCCTCTCTCTCCTCTAGCCATGCGAGGCCCCAGTTTGGGGCCCTTTCCAGCCTCCTGGTTCCAAGGCAAAGCTACCATGCCAGCTCTGGCTGGCACGTTCCCGGTCTTGCCCAACCCCTTCGGCTTCACCTGTTTCAGCACGGTGATCTTGGAGTCATTTGCAATCAGAGCAGCCTGGTTCAGAAGATCTACCACCTGCCAAGCAATGAGGAAGAGCTGAGGGCGCCCAGATCCAAGACCCCCATCCCATGCCAGTCACCGTTTCTCCTCATCTTCCCTTGTCCAGACTCTTCTCCAAAGATCTACTTTTCCCTACCCCAATATCTGCCACTGCTGAATCCTTCCACACCAGGACTACAGAGAGCCATCCCACTTATCTCCCCATGACCTGGAGCTGCCCCATCTGCTGTGACTGGGTCTTCAATGCCAGCTTAGCCCCTGCACCATGCCATGCCTCCAGGATTCCTCCTCTATAGCCCTGGCCAAGTTCTCACCCTCTCTGAAGTAGTCATGCCATCAATGCCGCTCCCCTCTTCCTGGGTGAAGAACTGGGAAGCCACACTCCTGCGGGTGATGCTGTCCCCGCTGCCGCTCGCCATGGCACCGGTCAGCTCCTCACCCTGAAGGGAAGAAAGGCAGAGGGCTCTGGGAATTCAGGGTAGCGATCCATCTTTCCTCCCTCCACCTTTCTAAACTTTGCCTGACTCTACTCAAGTCTCAGCCCTGGTGGAGGGGGAGAGAACACCATCACAGAGAGGAGTCACTACCCTTTGCTAGGTCCTTAAGGCTGACCCAGAAATTTCTTCTCAGCCCAGTGATTTGCAAAGCACTTTACAGAGATCTCATTTGAGCCTCATGAAAACTTATGGAGGTAAATCCCATTATCCACACTTTACAGATGAGGAAACTGAGGCACAAAAAGGTTGTGACCTGCTCAGAGTTGCCCAGCTGGTAGGTGCCTGAGAAAAGATTTGAACTCTAGTATTCCTGATCCTAGGTTAGTAAGGAAATTGCTCCTACCAAAACAGACTGAGAACTGGGGGGTGGGGCACTGATTGGCCTCAGGTCACAATGTCCAAAATGAGTGGCCACCTCACATCCTTTAGGCCTGGAAACCTCAAAGGAGATAGAGTAATTGCTGCCAGCATTTGGGGGCAGGGGGGAAAGGTCACACAATAGCTGGCCAAACCAGGACCTGAAGCACAGACCTCGAAAGGAAGAGAGGTGGGGATTCCCTGAATTCAAACCTAGGCTGTGCTACTTAAGGCCCTGTAATCTTGGTGATTTGTTTCACTGTGGGCCTCGGTTTCCTCATCTTTAAAATGGGTGTGGAACAGATACTGTATTAAAGCTCATTTTAATTCTGACTTCTATGTCAGATACTCTCAAACATCCTGCATGATGCAACGTAGTTTTGGATTTAGTCAGAGGCCCTGCGTTCATATCCTGCCCTTTCACCTCAGTCACCTAGGGCTTGCTTCTCTCACCTTTAAAACAAGGGGACCAGAGCAGATGGCCTCTAAAGTCCCTCCCTGCTCTAAATCTATGACCCCATGAACATATTCAACCAAGAAGGTCAACATTAACTATGGAAGCTTAGGACTCCATGCAGAGTGCTCTGGGGCTGCCTTCAGTGAATTCCAGAGGAGACCACAGCACCTCCAAACCAGATCTTCACCAGCCTCCCAAAGTCCCCAGATGGGCCTCCAACACCCTCACACTTCTCTCAACGTTTAAGCCCTTCCAGCAAGGGCCTAATATGGAGACCTAAGCAGATGAAAGCTGCAGAGGCCGATTTTAGCTCAACATAAGGAATGATGGAGTACTGCTGGGGATGCAAAGAGGGAACCCCCACAGAGAAAGTCTGTCAATGTTTGCAGGGCAGCACTTTCTTGGCAACACCTCTTTTAGGGTGCCACAGGGCACTAAGAAATCACGGGACCGACTAGAGTCAGTCTCCATACATAAATCCCGGTTATCCTGTCCTTAAGTCAGCTGTCTGGGATGGGTAAGATGGAAACATCCTGGGACAGGAGAAAGGTCCAGGGCAGGGACAGGAATAAGCCTCTATAGAACTTGCTATGTGCCAAAGAACTTTATATAAATATCACATCTGATCTTCATGAGGGGAAAGGCTGTTACCACTCCCATTTTACAGGTGAAGAAACTGAGGCAAAACAGAGGTTGTGACTTGCCCACAGTCACAGTTAGGAAATAGATATCTGAGGCTAGATTTGAACTCGGATTTTCCTCTGCAACAAGCACTCAGATCCCAAATCCAGGACACTTCCTACTACTCTGTGATGTCTCTCAGAAGAGCTGGACCAGATAATTCCTGAGACTACATGAATCTAGGAATATATGTCCTCATCGAAGTTCCCAGAATGGGCTGCCTGACTGGGACCCAGGGGTCTAGTTCCTTGAGATCTCCCCTATGAGCTCGCAGTTTGGAACTGCCTCAACTTTTCTACTTTGGGCTTCTGGGGGAACCTCTCAGTCCCCTGGGATTCAGGGGACAAATCAAAGGTCCACGGCCAAGCCAGGGCCTTGAGATAGAATGGATGATCTCACTTGTTCCCCTCCTCTACAGCTCTGGGAACAGCAGACAGCTCCATCCCAGCTCTTCTCCTATCCATGAGGATGGTCTGCTAGGCACGACCAGCCTTGCCTCTGTCCTGTGGCCCTCCAAACTGGAAGAACCCTCAGAACCTCCAGCTTCAGAGACCCAAGGTCCCTCAGAATAAAAGCTGCTCACGTTTATATAGCACTTGAAGGTCTTACAGAATGTGAGAGAACTGAAAAGGGACCTCTGAGATCACCCGTCCACCTCACTTTCTTAAACACTTAGTTGCTATTGACCTGCTTATCGCTTATCACACTTTTAGAACAGACTTTTGTTCATCTTTGTGATCCCTAACAGTGGGCACTGAACAGCTGCTGACTGAACTTAGTTCACCCCTCCCCCCCACTTCACAAGAGGTTCCCCCCACCTCCTTCAGTCTAGCTATCCCCTCCCTTTGATAATGCAATCTCGGCCCATCCATGAGACTTCCTTATTCTTCATCTCTCCCCGTCTCCTTCAATGTTCTCTCCTCCCTTCTCCTCTTCCAATGTTCTCTCCTCCCTTCTCCCCCTCCAATGTTCTCTCCTCCCTTCTCCCCCTCCAATGCTCTCTTCTCCTTCCCTCCAATACTGTCTCCCTCCTTCCCAAATCTAGTAACAGCTGACATCTAAAGCGTGTGAAAGCGCTTGACCTACATTTTCTCATTTGGTCCTCACAACAACCCTGTGAGGTAGGTGCTATGGGCACTATGATCCCCAGTTAATAAATGGTAAAAGTGAGGTGGAGGGAGATTAAGTGACTTGCCCAAGGTCACACTACTAAGAGGCAGACAAAATTTGCTCTCTTGCCCTCCCCACTAATAGCCATAAAAATGTCCTTCCCTTTCCCCTTCCAGGATAGTTTCCCTCTTCCCATAGGGGTCTCTAATGCTCCTTGCCCCACTACCTGACCATTTCTTTCCCGGCCCTTAAATTCTCTACCCCACCCCACCCCACAGGTTACCCCCACAATACTCCTGCTCCACTGGGCTCTAGGACAGTCCAACAAACTAAATGGGCCCTCCCTCCATCCTCAATCCCAATCTGTCCCATCAACCTCCCCAACAGTACCTGCAGCCCCAGAGCTATCCCCACTCACCCACTCTCCCATCCTCCTCCTATTCTGCCCAAAGTTTTCTGCCTAATGGTCTCTACCAGCCCAGGGTTTTCTCTCTGGCCCCCAAGCCTCTGTAACAGTCTCAAGATTCACACTTGCTCCTCATCCTCCCTGCTTCCCCTATTCTCCCCAGTGGTTTCTACCTCCTCAGAGTTCTCTTCTCCCCCCCCCCCCATTCTCCTCCATGGTCTTTACCTCCCTAGGTTTCTCTTCCCCGGCCATTCTCCCCAATGGTCTCTACCTCCCCAAGGTTCTCCCCCCGCAATTTTCCCCAATGGTCTCTACCTTCCCAAGGTTCTCCTCTCCCCCCATTCTCCTTCATGGTCTTTACCTCCCTAGGATTCTCTCCCCCCCCAATTTTTCCCAATGGTTTCTACCTTCCCAAGATTCTCCTCTCCCCCCATTCTCCTCCATGGTCTCTACCTTCCCAGGGTACTTCTCCCCACCATTCCTCCCCTGAGGAGTGGCCTCCCTCACCCTGGGGTTCACCCCCCACCCCATGGTGTGTCTTCAGGGTTCATACATACACCCACGCACGCCCCTCTTTCGTGTTTCCATTTCCAAATGACCTATGCTCAGGATTCACACACAACCCCCCTTCCTTGCCCCCTCCCCCGTGTTCGGTCCCCAGGATAGGCTCCACCTCCACGGTCCCTCTTCGGGGCTCACTTACGTTTCCCCACCCCCACACACGATGGTCTCGTCCATCGCGCCCCTCTCTCTAGTTGTTTCTACCTGCCCAGGGTTCTAGCCTCCTCGGAGTGCCCACGCACACATTCTGTCCCAACCTCGCAGTGTTCTGTCCTTATCTCCCCCTACGCACGATGGTCTCGCCCACTGCTCCCCTCTTCCCAATGAGCGGCTCCTCCATAAGGCTCTGCGCCCCTGCCCCCACCCCATCATGGTTTCCTTTCCCCTGGGGGTCCAAGTCCTGCGGAGGCCGCCCTCCTCCCATCCTCTTCTATTCTCCCTCGTCGCCCCCTGTCCTCTTTTCCCTCTCTCTTCCTCCTTCCCCCTCACGCCGCCCTCGGCAGCGTCTCCTCCTCACAGCCGCCGCCATCTTCGGGCCGACTGCCGATGCCCCGTCTGCGCAAGCGCGGCCCCTGCGAGGCCCGCCGGGAAATGGAGTTTTCGGAAGGGTGCACGCCCCCAAGGAGGAAGCAGGGGCAGTGAGAGGGCAAGGGACGCCGGGAAATGGAGTCCGGAGTAGCCCCCCCGCCGGGGAGACTCGCCCCGATGCCCCAAGGCCCGAAGGACACTACGAAAACAGAGCCAGTGCCGCGCGGAGCGCCGGAGTCCGCTCTGAGGATTGTGGGAATTGGAGTTCTCCGGAAGGAAGGCGCCGGGGAGGGAGAGGGCCGGGGGGAGGCGCTCCTGCCCTCCTCGTGGCCGCAGAGAGCAGCAAGGAGGGGAACGGGAGGCGGAAGAGAGCGGAGTCTTCCGGGCCTCTGTGGCGGCTGCCCTTCTCCCTCCCCTGCGCAGGCCGGGGCGCAGGGCCTCGAGAGTCCTTCCCTGCGCGCTCCAGCCCCAAGCGTGGCCCCCTCCGCACCTCCAATCAGAGGGCCAAACGCCCCACTTACTCCCTGTCCTTGGCCCGGGTCCCCCCTTGCAGGAGCGCCAGCCTTTCCTGGTTCCTGCCACCCCCAGTGATTTTTCTGCTTTATCTCCCCGCCCCCAAGTGCTGTGAATACAGGTACTGGGAGTGGGGGAAGCCCGTAGACTCAGCTGCTCCAGTACCTCCTTTCTTAGAGGGCGATACAAGGACTAGGTAGCAGACGCAATATTTGAATCCAGGACCTTTGACTAAAGCCCATGGTACCAGGCAGCTGCCTGTGGGGGAGGGGAGGGGAAAGGAGCAAGCTTTACTAAGTGCCTACTATGTGCCTTCGGGCTCCGTGCTAAGTCCTTCAGAGCCTTGCAGTGAGACATTGTGCTCTTAGCCCCATTTTACAGTGGAAGAAACTGAGGCAGCCAGAGGAGACGTGGTTTGCTGGGGTTCACTGGGCTAGTGCATCTGTGGCTGAATATGAATACAAACCTTCCCGACTCCAGGTCCCATGCTCTCTATATGCACGTCTCTCTATATTTGTATATGGGTGCTGCCGTTTGGCCTCCCGGCTGGCCTTGACTAGCCAGTGAGTTGGATCCAAGTGAGGCCGGGCTGCCTCGAGTCGTGGGTGTCCCTCTGTCCTCCAGAGTCAGCGAAGCACGCAGTGAGAAAGCTGGAGAGGCCATGGATGACCTTGGCGCCTTCTAGCTCCTGCTCCCACCCCTGCTTCAGGAGCTGGACTTCATGGCCTTGGAACAGATTGTTCCCATCCACTCATTGCCTTGGGGAAGTCTTCACACCCCCTAACTCACCAGCCCCGTGTAGATACAGAGATAAAGACATCCTCTGCCCTCCAGAAGCTACGTTCTAAGAGAGACCACCAGGGGACATCAGAAAGGTGTGGGTTCACGTCCCTCCTCACACACTTCCTGGTGGGGTGACCTTTTACAAGTCCCCTAACCTCTCATCCTGAGTTTCCTCATCTGTAAAATGAGACCTATAGCAAAGGGAGGTTGGAAGGATCAAATAAGAGAAAAGGGGCTTTGGAAAGCTCAGTTATTTCCCATGATTATGTATTTGGAGGGAGACGGATAGCACCCCCACCTTTGCAATCAGGAATACTGAGGTTCCAATCTGTGACATATATACTCGCCTCATCACCAAAGGCAAGTGCTTAACCAGTCGGTGCCCAGGAAATACAAGAATAAAATTTACAGGTGAGTCGTTCTGTATTAAGGGAAGGAATTCCCAAACCAGGAGTTGTCTGCCTAGAGGAAGTCACTAGCCCAGACCCCAAAATATGCTTTGAGGCTGGTGGGAGAGCTAACTTTGGGGAAGGAGGAGCCAAGAAAAGCTTTCTGAAGGAGGCCACCCAGGAGCTGAGCCTTGAAGGGGGAAGGGAAAGGAAATAATCATTTATTCAGCAACTACTGTATGCCCGACACTATGCTAAGTACTTTACAAATATTACCTCATTTGATTCTCCCAACAATCCTGGGAGGAAAGTGCTTTTGTTATTCTAATTTTACAAGTGAGACCTTGTAATCAGAGGTGAAGTGATTTGCCTAGAGTCAATAACTTAGGAATTTATGTAAGTGCAGAGGTAGTGTATTCTAGGCATGGCACACTGTGCACCAGGAACATGGGGTACTCTGGGCAAAGACCCCAGAAGTGAGAGAAGAAGGAGCTAGGTCAGTGTAACTGGAATGGAGTAATGTGAAAAAATATCTGAAAAGGTGGGCTGCAGTTAGATTGTGAATGTTCTGAGCTAAGGAGTGTGTTTTGCTTTCTTAGAAGGAAGAGGGAGCCATGGAAGATTGTTGAGTAGAGGAGTAGCCTAGGCAAATCTGTGCTTTAGGATTGTACCACTATGGAGGATGCATCAGAAGAGACCAATTACGAAGCCAATATGAAAGTCTCCCTTTGAGTTTCTGAGCCTGAGTCACTTTCTGAGCTCCATCCCCATCTCTGATCCTTTATTCCCATCCCTGGATCCTGATTCTTCCCTCTGAGGCTCTATCCAAAAATTTACCAAACCACTGCTGATCATGTCTTAAATTATTTTGACCCAAACCCATCTCAACCTCTGCTCCAGTGCCTGGCTAGGAACTCGACATCTCCGCCTCTGACATCATGCTCCCAGCTCTGATCCTCATTCTTGCTTCCAAGGACTAGTTTCCATAACTGAATCCCCATCCTCACTTCAGAGTCCCCATTCCCATATCTGGACTTTCATCTCTATCTCTGAATTTCCATTACTGTGATATCCCTGTTTCTGAGTCCCAGTTCCCATCTCTGAATCTCTTACTGCAGACTCCCAATTTCTGGCACTGAAATCCCTATCTCTCTGCCACCATCCCCATCCCCATATCTAAGATTCCACCCCATCCTCAAGTTTCCTCCTTTGTCTTCAAACCCTTGTTTCTGTCCCTGTGTCTGAGAACTTCCTATCTCTGGAGTTCTAGTTCTGTGAACTCATGTCCATGAGTTCTGAGCCCTGTCACTGACCCTAAGCTCACATCTCTGTCTCTGATATCATATATCTGTCTCCAATTTCCTCATCCCTGCCTCTGAGTACCTATCCCAGTTTTTCCATGGTTCAGTGTTTATAAGCACCTACTATGTCAGCACCTACTGTGCTAGGCACCAGGAGCACAATGACAAAAGTTAAACAATTCTCTCAAGTAGTTTGTGTTCTACTTTGGGTAAAGAGGAATGATATACACACAAATAAGTAAAGGACATGAAGTCATTTCAAAAGGAAGAGAATGTTGATAACCAGAGAGATCAGGAAGCACCTTATGTAAGAGGTAGCTCCTGAACTGTGACTTGAAGGAAGCATGGGATTTCCAGCCACAGAGGACAGCTTTTGCAAAGGTATGGAGGTGGAAGATGGAATATGATGTATGGGACAAAAAAAAAAAGATACTAGAGACACACATGGAAGAATCTATTATAACTTTAAATGTAGACAGACTAAACAATCCAATAAAATGAAAGAGTAACAGATTGGATAACAGAGCACCACAATCTGTTGTTCATAAGAAACATGTCTAAAGCAAAGACATGCAGAATATGTAGGGGCTGGAACAAAGTTTGCTATGAATTGCTGAATCCAAAAAGAAGGAGTTGCTCTCAGATAAAGCAAAAATCCACAATATATATAGAGATAAAAAAGCAAGTTACATTATACTGTAGGAACCACAGACAACAAACCAACATCAACATGTAGCAAATGGTATAGCATCTAACTTCACAAAGGAAAAGTTAACTAAATTGTAAGAAGATTTAGATAGTAACACAGCAATGGTGAGACCTTAAAGACTCTGATATTTGGACAAATATTACATAGACAAATGAAAAAAATATATATAGAATTAAACAAATTTCCAGAAAAATTAAAGCCAAAAGACATGGCATCTTCTGAAAGTGACAGCTAAAGAAAATCCCTATATCTCAACACCACAAGAAATTTGTACAAAAATTGACTGTATTAAGGAAGTGAAATAGTGTAAATAAATGGGAAAAGATAGAAATAGTAAACACATCCTTTACAGATCATAGCACAATAAAAAATAGTTATCAGTTTGGGAATCATGAACAATAGACACAGAATTCACTAGAGACATGATAATGAATGGATGAGTTGAAGAAATCAGAAAGAATAATGAGAAAAGAAATGATAATAATGAAACAACATACTAGAATTTCTGCCATGCAACTAAATGAGTCTTCTGTGGAAAAATTATATCCTCAATAAACCATATTAACTTAAATATGGGAAACAGCTAGTGGCCCATTGACTGGAAAGGAGAATGAATGAAGGGACATAATATGAAATAATACTGCAAAGGTAGGTAGGAATCAGGTTTTGAAGGGCAATGAATGCCAGGCTGAGGAGAACAAACAGGGATCGACTGAAGATTTCTGATTGAGAGTTACATGGTCAGACCTATGTTTTAGTACTATCATTTTGGTATCTGTGTGGAGGATGAAAAAGAAACAGAAGAAAAAGTTTAGAGGCAGGGAGACTAATTAGGAGGCCATTACAATAATCTATGCAAGAGATATCAAAAGCCCGAAATGGGACAGAGGCTGTATGAGTGGAGAATATTTATAGTTCCTCCACCTGTCTGAAAAAGTCCCTAGACTCATTGAATCAAATTAATCTCCACTTTTCAACCCTTACTGCCCACATTTAATGAGATACTTTGCCTTGTTGATTCCACCAACACAGTATTTCATCTCTTATCCCCTCATGCCAGGAATGTATGCCATCCTGATTTCCATGACTTTGAATCTATAGTTTCCTTCAATGTTCAGCTCAAGTGCCACCTCCTATATGAAGTCTCCTTTGACTTTGAATATAGCTTATATCCACTGGCAAGTTGAGGCCTCACAGGGAAGTGACTACCATTTCCCTCAGGGACCTAAGGACAATTCTGAAAAGTTGAAATTTCTAGTATTGTGACTCCTGAGCTCCCACCAATATGCTCCCAGTTTTCAATCAGTAAGCTAAAAGTCCCATTAGCTTTTTAGGAAAGGGCATTTAGTAAGAAGGATCAGAAAAGTAACTGGTATAAAATATTTTCCCTATATTACTACATAGTGCAGGTATAGTCTCCCTTGCATATCTGAGGTCCCTGAGGAAAATGTGCTCAGACTTCAATTAGAAAATGAGGCAAATGTGGTCATGGATACTTCCCAATTCTTATTCCTATTATTATATTATTGAATTGGTGGAGTCCTCATGAGTTTCCCGTTAGGTGTAGCTTTCCATTAGGGGCTTCAGATTGTTCCCTTTATAGAGTCCAAAGTTATCCCTTTTATCTACTGCAAGGGTTCTCATTCCCTGAAGCCGTCACCATTCTTGGGTGAGAGTCTTTATCTCTCTGAGTGAAACTCCTCTGTCATCAGCCTCTACCATTCTGGTGGTTCTTGCTACCCACCTTTGGTCATCTATGGGACCTTCAGTGGGACCTCTGGAATTCATAAACTTAGCAGATCATTTGGACACTCCCATCTTAGAATACTCATTCATCTAATATCCAGAAAGAATAAACTCAAAAGAAATAGATGTGCCATATGATCATGGACATATGGCTGCCAAGTGAGGAGTTGTGACAAGTTTCCCCTCCCCAACTAGGCAGCTTCATGGAATCCTTGTCCCTCTCCTTGCCAGGAAAGAAAAGAGTGCAAGGTATGGACAGATGTTCCTTTTTGTATGTATACTTAATTCTGGTTCAGCACCTTTCGAGTCATCAGTTCTTTGGGGATTGAAGTTAATTGAAAGACTTTTTTACATCATACAGGAGCAACCACACTCATCCATTATTGCCCAGAAACAGGTTTCCATCTGTTGGATTGGAAGCAGGGAAAAAATGTCCATAAATTCTCTGTACAGTCCCCTGGAAAGTGCAGACCTAAGCATGGTCCCCCTTTTGTTGCTGTTAACTGTTTCAGTCATGTCCAGCTCTACATGACCCTATTTGGGTTTTTCTTGGCAAAGATACTGGAGTGGTTTGCCATTTCCTTCTCCAATTTATTTTACAGAGGAGGAAACTGAGGCAAACAAGGCTAAGTGACTTGCCCAGGGTCACACAGCTAGAAAGCTGTGGTTCCTCTACTACAATATAAATTGGAAATAACTATTGATGTAAGGCATTAGAAGTAAGGGGTGGTGATGTGGGTACAGACCAGCAGTGGCCTCTTGGAGAAGGTGGGATTTCAGTTGAGTATTTATGGAATCCAGGAAAGCCAGAAGGTAGAAAGAGGAAGAAGAACTCATTGGACATGGAGGACATAGCTGTGGGCACATAGTTGGAGGATGGAGCATCATGCTAGGCAAAATAAGGAGGCCATGGTGGGTGGAGTATAAAGTCCATGAAGAGGAATCAAGTGTAAGAAGACTGGAAAGGTAGGAAAGGGCCAGGGTAGGAAGAATTTTAAAAGCCTTATGATTATATATTGGATCCCGGATGAACCATTTGTTCCTAGGGATGCACTGAAGTTCACTGAGTAGGAAAGTAGCATGGTCAGTCTTGGGCTTTAGGAAGGTCACTTTGGAAGCTGAATAGAGAGATTGGAGTGGGAGAGATGAGTCAGGTAGACTCACCAGAAGGATATTGAGCTAGCCTGGGTGTGGGGTGATGAGAGCCTGCACCAGAGGTTGTAATATGAGTGGAGAAACAGGAAGAGAACTCATCCAGGCTCCTTCCCCCATCAACCTTTGGAAGATGATGCTATTGGAGAGAAATTATGGTGGTAGAAATGATAAAATTTGGCAATGGATTGTATATGGGTTAAGTATGAATGAAGAGTTAAGGATAATGCTGAAGTTGTGAGCCTTGGGTGAATGGGAGATCATGGTGACCTCAATAGTAATAGGGAAGTTTGGAAGAGGGGAAGATTTTTTTTTTTGATGGGGCGAGAGAAGACAATGAATTCTGTTTAATGCCTGCTGAGCTTTCAATATCTACGAATCATTGACTTCAAAGGTCCAACAGGTAGATGGGATGTGAGAAATTCAGGAGAGAGGCCAGGGCTGGACAAATAGATCTGAGAATTTCCTGCTTGGAGATGATAATTGAATCAATGGAAGCTGATGAGATGAGTACAGAGGGCAGAAGAGAAGAGGACCCAGAATAGTACCTTGGGGCTACCCACAATAAGCTGATATAACCTGGATGAAATTACTCAGTGTGATATGGATGGGGATCTAGCAAAGGAGACTAAGGAGTGTTCAAACAGATAGGAAAACCAGGAGATGGAACAGTGTCAAGAAAACCTAGAGAGAATTGTTTATTAAGGAGAAGAGGATGGTGACAGAGTGATGAGATTGGAAGTCAAACTGTCCAGAGTTAAGAGGAGAGTGAGAGGAAAGGAAGTAGAGACCCTAGATGTAGATGGTCTTCTCAAGAATATTAACCACAAAAGGAAGGAGAGCTATGGAACAGTAGTTAACAGGATGATCAAGTGAGGGTTTTATGAAGGAGACTTGGATATGTTTGTAGGCCACAGGGAGGCAGCCAGTGGACAGGAAGAGATTGAAAGTGAAACATCCAGAGAAAGAACTATGAAGTCTGAATGCAGATCAAAGCCTACTATTTGCTCTCTTTTTTTGTTGTTTTGTTTCTTCTTTCTCATAGTTCCTCCAAATTGGTTCTAATTTTTCTTTACAACATGACTAATGTGAAAATATGTTTAATATGAATGCATATGCAGAGCCTGTATCAGATTGCACACTGTCTTGGGGAAGGGAGAAGAGAAGGAAGGAGGGGGAGAAAATTTAAAATTCAAAATCTTATGGAAGTGAATGTTGAAAACTAAAAGTAAATAACTTAAATTAAAACAGAAAGTGAGAGAGTAGGGATGACAGAGGAGCAATCTGCTGGCAAAGATGGGATGGAATGGGATCACTTGTGCATGTAGAGTGATTGATTGGCCTTTGCCACCTTTTCATGTAACATGGAGTCCAGGGGGTGGGGGACATACCTAATGTTTGAAAGAATTGGAAAAGGGCATATGTAGGAGGTAGCACTTTAGATGAGTGTTGAATGGAGGTAGGGATTCCAAGAGACAGAGAGAAGAAAGGAGGGAGAGCATTCTAGGCACTAGTACAAGCCTATACAGAAGACAGATGGAATTCCAGGTCACTTTGGCTGAACCATGGAGTGCAGGAAGGAGATTGGGAAGTGCTTCAAAAGACTAATGAGAGTTTTAATTTATCCTAGAGGGCCCTGATAGGAGTGACACAATCAATTCTGCACCTTGGGAATATCCATTTGGCAGCCATGTGAAAGGTGAATTGGAAAAGGGATAATAGAGATGCCTGGAGATCAACAAGGGGGCACTTGCAGTAATCCAAAGGAGGGGTGAGGAAGGCTTGAAGTAGGGTGCTGGCTGTGTGAGTGCAGAGAAGGGGACAAATGCAATAGGATCAAAAGGACAATAGCTGACTGGATATGGGATGAGGGAGAGTGAGGATTCAAGACAGATGTCAGTAACCTTGACAGAAACATGCAGGTTAGGAAGGATGGTGGATTTAGGGAGAAGAAGATGAGTTCCCCTTGGGACATTATAGGGGGGTGCTATAGGACATCCAGGAGGACATGTCCAGGAGGCAGCTGATACTGGGTCTCAGAAGAGAGAGGAAGGCTTCATATGGAGACCTGAGAGTCATCTGCACACAGATGACAGTGGCTGATGGGGTTACAGAGAGAGTTGTGTGTAGAGAAAAGGGTTCTGAAGGGTAAGCCCATGTAGAGCTGAGGTAAAAGGGATTACAATTCAAGCCTCCATCCTTGTCTGTTTCTGAGTGTTTGCGTTTTAAATTCTATTTTCCTGGGATCCCTGTCTTTGGGGACGAGTTTCCCTTCTCCTGCCTACCAGACTTGGCCGGTTCGGGACAAAGGCGTGGGGCGCCCTCCCCCAGGACAAGATTGTACAAGGGAACCTGCTGGTCTGAGCTGGTGTCACTGACTGCTGGTGGGACCTGGGGCCTCCGTTTCCTCGTCTATAAAATGAGGGGGTTAGGTTAGATGGCCCCCTTCTCAGGCTCATTCCGATTCCACTTCTAATCTAGAGGAGTTCCGTGACTCTACCACCCGACCCATTCTCGCGCGGCCACCAGAGGGCTCCTGCTGGGTGCCGGGACTCCTGGGCTCAATTCCTCTCTGGATCCTTTCTCCATCGCTCCTGGGTGGAAAGCCCGGACACCTGGGTCCGTCCTCACCGGCCTGCAGAGGGCGCGCCGAGCCCTGCAGCATCTCCCCCCTCACCTCCCTCCTCCGGGGGGGTGGGTAGAGGTGGAGAGGGAGGCAGCCGGGGCCGGGCTCCGCCGGGGGCGGAGGCTACCTGGCTATAAAGCCCAGGAGAGCGCGCGGGCCGACGCCGGCCAGGCAGGCAGCGCAGCGCACCGCGGAGCGCACACCCACAGCCTCTGCGCTTGGAGATCCCCGGCAAAGACCAAGACCTCCGGGGGCCCTGAGGTCCAGGGGGCAGGGGGGTGGGCTTGCCCGGAGCCGCCCCCCCGGGGGATGCTGGGCGCCGCCCCCTCCGTGAAGATGGAGGCGCACGAGCTGAGCGAGTGGAGCTACTTTCCAGAGGCTTCCGAGGTGGGAGCCCGACCCGTGGGGAGGCGGGGACCAGAGCTAGGGGCAGGGACGGAGGAACCAGAGACCGGGACAGATCAGCCACGAGGAGTGGTCAGAGATCACCCGCAGGGAGAGATGCAAGGAAAGAGCAAGCATTTCTGAGCCGCCTACTGTGTGCCAGGCACAGCGCTAAGCACTTTCCAAATGTTCTCTCATTTGATCTTGGACAGCCCGGCTTCGGGTTTTCGAGGGGAAGTGAGTTGGGGTGCCTGGAGAGTTGAGAAATGGGGCTGAGGGAGCAGAAATCAGCAACAGGAAAAAGTCGGGGCTCAGAGATTAGGGATGAAAGACCTGAGGAAAGTAACATCCACAGAGGGGTCTGAGAGGCAGGTAGAGATCAGTGCTGGGGGAGGGAAGAAGCTATAGATAGAGGCAGCCCAGAGCAGATAGGGCCCTGTGTCTTCCATGACATAAGGGGTCTTAGTTCTCTTCCTTCCCCCATCCCTGTCTGTTCTCAAGAACATATTTAGAACATACGATTGGGGGGGATGGGAAGAGAGAAGTGGACAGCCACAGTGGGGAGAGGAATCATCCCAGTCCCACCCAGCCTTCCCCCCACATTCTGGCCTGCACAGATCAGTCTGGTCATCCTTTCTAAAGTCTAACCCCTATCCTGCCTGCTTTCTTCCTAGAAGGGTCTGGTGGTTGGGGCATATTATTGAATCCCTCAACTGGAGGGTATTGAGGGATGGTGAGAACCAGGGGCTTGGGGAGACAGAGACATGGGAATCTATAACTTACTTATGCTGCTGCTGCTGCTGGGTGAACATGAACTCTCGATTCCCTCAGGTTGGGCAATGAGATGTGAGGAGGGGGGGCGTGGGATGGGGCTCTGGGCCTGGATGTTGTTATCCTTGCCCCAGAGGCTGGGGTCTAGACAAGTTTGGGGCCTGGGCTGCTCACCTTGACAACCAGCCTCACGGGCACAAAGCACTTGGAAACTCAAGTTTCTGTTCTAAGGGGCTTTAGTATGAGAAGGACTTACTTCCCTGGAGAGCAGTAGGTTTGGGGTTTGAGACATCTGGATCAAGGGAGACCGACCTCAAAACTTGTTGAAAGGAGGATGTTTATATATATATGAGGAAGGGGACTCCTTGGATATGCCCAGCTTCCCAATTTAGGAGAGTGGCATGGTAGAGGTAAGAGAGCTGGGAGCCAGGATGCTGGGGTCTCCCTTCCCAAGGGAAGAGAAGGGTAAGGTAGTGTATGTGTATATATGTTTGGGGGGGATGATGTTGGAAAAGCTGAGCCAAGCCCCAGTCCTCAGGCAGGGATGGAGGGGGCTGAGCAGGAGGGCGGCTCCCAATGAAAGCCGGCTGTGTTATTGATTTTTTTCTTTCTGGGCGGCCCCTGTGGCTGGAGGGGGCGGTGGGTGCCCAGCCCGAAGGAGGGGGACTCCCCGTTGGCCTTTGGTGGGAATATCCCAGCCTCTGGTCCCACAGCCTGGCTCTCCTTTCCCAGGAATTCTAGGTATTAGGGATCCCCATCAATCTGCTCCCTAAGACTCAGAGTTGGGACGTGGCTGGGAGCCTATGCTTAATTCCACTCTCTCCAACTTGCTGAATATGAGGGAGACAAGCTCCCTGATCCTTCTCCTGCCGCCAGCAGTGGGGGAGGGGAGCCCGGAATGGGACACTGGAGCCTCCCTCCCTGGAGCTCAGGGTGTTCAGGAGACTAGGTCTCTCTCCCTTTTCCCTGGAGTCAAAGTTAGCAAAGGGGAGCAAGAAGCTGAGAAAGGAACTTTCCCCTTCCTCTTTCCTTTCCTTTTTCCCTTCCCTTTCCCCTTCCCATTAAAATGTCAGGAAATAGGCAAGGTGGTTTTGGGAAGGGAGATTGAGGGGGGAGAAGTCTGGGGGTAGCCATTTACATAGAATTGAGAGGATACTTCATGGGGTGGCAAAATTGGCTACATGGAGTATGGGATACAGAGTTCAGTCGGTAGATGCCACACGGAAGGTGTTGTTTAGGGGGACACAGACTGGGGGAGCTACAAGTCCAAAGGGATACTGTTGGGAGTGCAAGGTTTGGGAATGTCCTGTAGAATACTTTCCAAATCTAAATCCTATATCCTCCAAAACAATGATTCTCCAAGGGTGGACCAGGGACTCCTGAGGCTCTTCAAGACCCTTTCAGGAATTCTGGATCCATGAGGTTAAAACAATTTTCATAATGATACTAAGACCTTCTGATTTTTAAATATGATAAATATTGAAAGATAGATATAACCCACATTAACAAAAGCTCTTTTGGGGGAGGAGGTCCTTAATTTTTCAGAGTGTAAAGAGGTCTGGAGACCAAAAAGTTTGAGAACCACCATTCTAAGGAACTTGTTTTTTTGAAGGAAGGCTAATATTCTTGGAAAGATATAATTTAGGGGGACAGAGTTTTGAGGAAGCTATAACTTGGAGAAACAGGGACCTGAGAAGATCCTGCCGAGGGACAGAATTTGAGAAGACATTATCATAGGGGTGTTACCTAGGAGGATATGGTTTGGGGGAATCACAGTTTGGAGGGACAAAATTTAAGGAAGGATATATCTACCTGGATATATCCTTAGTAGCTTGGAAGGATATCTCAACAGAGGACATAGATGAAGAGAAACAGAGAGCTATATGGATCTCAAGGGCTTCTCTTGTTGGGGAGCACAGAATATAGAGAGCTGGTGCTATTTGGGGGACCAAACATGCTTTGGCGGGTGATCTCCATCTGTCCTTCCGGCTCTGATATTCTAAAGCTAGATGGATTTGTTTGGAGGCAGAGACACCATTGAGGGATATAGTTTATGAGAGACAGGTCCCTTCTTTTTTGGAGGGGCCACAGCTGGGAGAGACATGAGAGAACAAGACCAGAGGACTGTTTAGGGAGACAGAGTTTGGGCAGTGAACGTAAACCACTGGGAGAATTTTGGGGGGACAGTTTGGGGATTTAGAGAGTAGCAGAATTCTTCTGGGGGAGACAGTTTGATGGTGACAAACTTTGAAGGGTTACTGTTTGAGGAGCCACAGTTTGGGGGCATACAACCTCAGCAATACCATCCAGAAGATGCAGCTTGGAAGGAAACACAAAGCTTAGAAGATGGTTTGGGGGGGCAGAATTTGAGGTATTACTGTCAGTTTGGGGGACATAGTTTAAGACAGACCATTGGATGGGGTCACATTGAGAAGATACTATCAGACATTGACAGGGAGGAGAGATTTTGGGGGACGGAGCAGATATCTAGGGAGGTGTAATTTTGGATGTCACTTTGGGGAGCTAATTTGGAGTATACCAAGGACATAATGTCCCAGGAGTGGGCGAAGGGTTAGAGGATAGCCATAGAAGGGCAGATTTGGAAAAGAATTCAAAAGCTATCTAGCTAGCCTAAGCCTTATCCAGGGAGGATATAGTATGTAATAAAAGCTTGGGCTCCCATTATGGGGGACCCTAAGGAGACCTGCCCTCGTAGGTGGGTATAGGGAGAAGAAGTGTATCTGGCTCTCAGTTGCCTAGACTTGGCTGGGCTGGGCTCTGGACAGCCAGGCCAGGGCAGGGTAGGCCACACCTGGGCTCCAGCAGTGTGGCTCAGAGGGGGTGGGGATAGGGGCCCTTATCTGGCCCCTTATCGACCCAGGGACCCGCCCGAGCTGGACAAACACCCTCCCACCCCGACTGCCTGCCCAGCACCTGGGCCTCCCATTCTGAGAATAGAGCAGGTCAGAGTTGGGAGGTACCTCAGAACAGAAAACAGAGAATATCACACTAGGGAGAGAGTTTAGAACTTGGAATATCAGATCTGAATGGGACCCTAGAACCGGGAATGGGAGGGATTCTCTAGATTCATAAGAGCATAGATTTTAAAGTTGTAAGGGACCTTTAATAAAGTTGTAAGGGACCTCTCATTTTACAGATGTGGAAGCCTCTCTGGGGCTGAGAGAAAGGTTAGGTGATTTGTATAGGGTTACACAGTTTTTAAATATCTAATGCAGATTTCAAACCAAGTCTTCCTGATTCTAAATCTAACATTCTGTTCCCTTGACACCATGACTAGAATATAGAATGCCAGAGCTGAGAGGACTCAGACCAAATCATATCAGCTAGAATGATCCTTAGAATGTAGAATGTAAGGCAGAACATAAAAGGTCAGAGTTAGAGGGGGACCTGACAACCTGTAATGTCAGGGGACATTTATAGACAGACCACTTAGTCCAATCTACCTTCCCATTTCACAGATGGGAAAACAGGTTGAGAGAGAGGAAAGGAAGTTACAAAGTGAGTCCAGGACAGAACCAGGCCTCCTAAATCCCTGCCCAGGGCTCTTTCTACCATACCAAACTGAGGAGGAAGAGAGCAGGCAGGGAGGTATCTTTCCTGAGTCACCCCAGTTCCAATGACCATGTACTGGCTAGAAATTGGGGCTGGGGGAGCAGATCCCTGAGGAAAGTCTTTGTGTTTCCAACAGTCACTAGTGTGCTTTGCATGGGAGAGGAGTATGGAGCCTGTGGTGAGGGGGGGATACCTAGGGATAACTGTAGCCTCAAGGCTCAACTGTCAGGTCAGGGTATGGGTGGGAGTCTGGCTGAGATGAAAGGCTCATCCTCACCTGCCCAAGAAGCAGGAGCACCCAGTGCTGGTTCTCTAGTCTCCTATAGGATGAGGCTAGGATCCAATGAAACCATTTCTTTGGTTCAGGAGTTGGAAGGTCCTTCACTAAGGCCACTACCCTCATCTTGCAGATGAGGAAAGATCCACTTAGAGCAGAAGGGACTTGCCCAAGATTACAAAGCATGATAGGAGCCAAGCCAATACTCAAACTCAGGGCTTCTGAACTTGACTTATGGCTCTTTTTACTAGGTGGTAGACACATCTCAAAGCAGTGAGCTCTCTGACAATGGAAGGTATGAGATCTTGAGCTAGGAGGGATTTCACAGATGCCTCAGCTCAACTGTATTTTACTGAGTTCAAGAGGAAAGGAGACTTGCTACCATGATAGAACACTTAGAATCATAGACCATTAGCATAGAAAGGATCTTAGGTATCATCTCTACCAGAAATTCTTAACTTGGTGGTCTGTGGAACCCTGAAGGGTTTCATGGATAGATTTCAGAGGGTCTTTGGGTTTGGGTGGTTAAATTAAAAATGTCCATCTTTATTTTCACTCACTCTAACTGAAATTTAGAATTTCCTTTAATTATTTAAATTCCCATAAGACAGGTCTATGTAGAGGTGTGTTGGTAAATGTTTTATAACTAGCTTTCCAAAAAAAAAAACAAACCCTAAAAACTGCAGGACACACATTGAAGCTTAATCTTTCCCTCCCTCCCTCCCTCCCTCCCTCCCTCCCTCCCTTCCTTCCTTCCTTCCTTCCTTCCTTCCTTCCTTCCTTCCTTCCTTCCTTCCTTCCTTCCTTCCTTCCTTCTTCTTTTGGTGAGGCAATTGAGATTAAATGACTTGCCTGGAGTCACACAGTGTCAAGAGCAAGGGTGGAGAATCTGAGGCCTTGACTCCACATGTGACTCTCTAGGTCCTCAAGTGCAGCCTTTTGACTTAATCCAAATATCACAGAACAGATCCCCTTAATAAAAGGATTTCTTCTATAAAACTTAAGCTCAGTGAGTGGCCTTTTGATGCCACACCCAAGGACCAAGAAGCAGTTACAGGTTCCCCACCCCTGGTCAAGTGTCTCAGGGCAGATTTGAACTCAGGTCCTCCTATCTCCAGGGCCAGGGGTCCTATCCACTGCACCACTTAGCTACCCTGAAGCTTCAGCTTCATTATAATTTTCTCCATCACTTTCTTAAGTCTCAAAAATCCAAGAATAAGCCAAATCCTGATTGATAGCACTTTCTGATCCTGGAGTGTAAATGCTCACACTGAAAATCTGACAGCTTTTGTGAGCTTGTTCAAGCTGGTTCCAGCATACTCTTGGGTCTATGACACAAAAACCCCTGATCTAGATCAATCCTTTTATTTTGCAACTTATTTCAGTTCAACCAGCAATGATTAAGTTCCTACTTTGTGGCAGGCACTAGCTGCTAGGCAAACAAAGACAGACAAACCAGTCTCTGCCCTCAAGAAGCTTATATTCCAGTGGGGTGAAATACACACAAGTTTTTTGATAGGAAATCTATACAAGGCAATGCTAATTGATCTAAAGAACATTAACTGCTGAAAGGACCAATTCAACCCACTTCAGCCAACAATAATTAAGCACCTACTGTATACCAATTTGCTAGGAATACAAAGATGGAAAAATTCACAACTGGCCCCTGTCCTCAAGAGCTTCCTGGAAAGGGTCTCTCACCAGAGGCAGGACATTTAGAGTGGTAGAAGAGAGTAGAGAAAGCATTCTGGGCATGAGAAACAGCCTTGCAGGACATGGGATGCCAGTTACTGGGCACAGCTCCCTACTACCAGAACAGAGAATTTGTATAGGAGGAAATTAGATGAGAAGGGCAAGTGGGAGCCAGATGGTGGAGGGCTTTCAATACCAGCCTGAGGAATTTGTGTTTGACCCTGGAGGCCATAGGGAGCCACTGGAAATTTGTGAGGAAGGCAGTAGATAGTGTCTGTGTGACTTGGAGAGAACAGAGGTGTTGTATGGGTAGAATCAATAAGACCTGGCAGCTGATTAGGGGTCAAAGAGAAGTCCAAGGTGGCAAAACTAGGTCACTGAAAATGTACCTCCAGTAGGAATAAGATGGGGAAACTGAGGTCCAGAGAGATGAAATGATTTGCTCAAGGCCACCCAGCTAGCCATTGGCAGAGTCAGGATTTCCCCCCTAAATCCTCTGATTGGGAAGCCCTTCATGGGTGTCATGGGTGGTCCTTCATGGGTGATTCTTGGTATATGTCCACCAGCAGGTCAGGTCCTCTTCCAGGTGCGCACCCATTCTCTGACAGAGAAGATAGAAACATTGCCCTCATCCATGTCCACCATCTGTCATCTCCCAGTGGGGTGAGGAAGGAAATAGGTGTCCCACAGGGGCCTGGGGTCAAGTAGTATCAGCCCTGTCCCTGCCTTGCTGTATTAACCACCTGGTTTGGCTCAAGTCACTACTCAGAGCCTATTTCCTTTTCTGTTAAAAAAAAAAAAAAAAGGGAGGGGGATTGAATAGACCACTAAGGTCTCTCCCACCTCTAAATCCATCACTCTTATGGTCTTTCCCTCTCTGGGCCTCAGTTTCCCCTTCCAAAAACTATAGTCCTGAGGCTATGTGAGTCAACCAGATCCCTCCTAGCTCCCGACTTCTCGAGAACCCCTGCATGACTTATCAGATCACAGGGTTTAGGCTTCTTCCTCCTCCCGGCCCCAGCCCTCAGGGACAGGGGCAGGAAGAAGTTCCGGCCTGGGAGGCGGGTGGGTCCGCTTTCCCAAGTCCCTCCTCCAGGGCCCCACCCTGAGAGAAAGATCCGGTTCAGACCCGGACACTAGGGGTTCATCTCTCAGCCCTGGGGCGTGAGAAAGCCTAGAGGATTAGGGGAACGGGGTGGTTCAGGGTTAGATGGGGCAGGACTACTGGTCCGACCTCACCTGGAATGGGGTGGAGACAGGATGAGCCCTAAAGTTGTTTTAATGTGGAATAGATGGTGAATTGGGGGATCTGGAGGACCAGGGGTCGGGAACTTGGCCCTCTCCTAGCCTTCCAGGAGATCGAAGTTCAATCCCAAAGCACCCAGCATTCCGCCCGCTCTCCCTTCTGTCCCCTTTCCCCCAGTCCGCCTTGGAATCATCGCTACTGCTTCATCCTGAATTGTGGGAATCCAGAAACATCCAACCCCTTGGTTCCTCAGATTCGGGATTTTCCAGGGGGAAAGGGGAGGATGAGAGAAACAGACAGGGGATGACAGACAGGCAGAGGGGAAAGAGACAAAGATGGAGATTGCATGTTGGGGACAGAGACGGAGGCAGAAGGATAGAGAGGGAGGAAAACGAAGGCAGCAGGAGTGGCCCAGGCACAGGTGCAGACAGATATATGGAGTGAGAAAGGCACAGGGAGACCGGGAGAGGCCGGGAAGGTCAGAGGGAGAGCTGGAGAGGGGGAGGTATCAAGGAATCTCTCCCTGAGAATCTTCTGAAATTCCATCTAGTCAGAGACAGTGGGTGAGAAAGAGACAGGAGAGACCTGGGGAGAGACAGAGAGACTCTTCCAATCATTTTTCCAGGTTAGGTGGGTGAGAATGTCCTGCCCACTCTAAGCCTTTCCTTTTATTCCCTTTTCCTCTGCAGGTCTACCCACCGGTGACACCGATGAGCACAATGACCCCACTCAATTCCTACATGACCCTGAGCCCCCTGAGCCCCCCATACCCCGCTCCTGGCCTCCCAGCCTCACCCCTTCCAGCTGGTCCCCTGGCCCCAACAGCTCCCCCAGCGCCTCTGGGACCTCCATTCCCAGCTCTGGGACCCAGTGGGGGCAGCAGTGGGGGCCCAGGGTATGCTGGTCCAGGACCTGTGCTGGGTCGGCCAAAGGAGGCCCCGAAGGGCAGTTACCGCCGTCCTCTGGCTCATGCTAAACCCCCATACTCCTACATCTCCCTCATCACTATGGCTATCCAGCAGGCCCCTGGCAAGATGCTGACCCTGAATGAGATTTATCAGTGGATTATGGACCTGTTTCCGTACTACCGAGAGAACCAACAGCGATGGCAGAACTCCATCCGCCACTCACTTTCCTTCAACGATTGCTTTGTCAAGGTGGCCCGATCCCCGGACAAGCCTGGCAAAGGCTCTTACTGGGCCCTCCACCCAGGTTCTGGCAACATGTTTGAGAATGGTTGCTATCTCCGGCGGCAAAAACGCTTCAAGCTGGAGGAGAAAGTCAAGAAAGCTGATGGTGGGGGTGGAGGTGGGGGACCAGGGAGCCGGGGAGCAGCTGGGGCTGCCTCAGCCGCCTTGTCTTCCTCCCCACCTCCACCACCTGGGCCCCCTCCTCCGGAGGCAGAGGCCCCGGGTGGGGGGGAGGGAACAGCAGGGACCCTGAACTGCAGCTCGCCCCCACCCTCTGGGGGCTCCTATTTTCCTGGCTTGGAACTCCCCAGTGAGCTGAAGTTGGATGTCCCATATAACTTCAACCACCCCTTCTCTATTAGTAACCTGATGTCGGAGCAGGCAGCGCCAAGTCCGATGCCACAGGCAGCTCCCAAGCTGGACGTGGGTTTCCCTGGCTATGGGGCTGAGAGTGGGGGTGGACTTGGTGAGGCTGGGGTCTACTACCAGGGCCTATATACCCGCTCTCTTCTCAACGCTTCCTAGCCACAAGGGAGTAGCCAGTGGAGTGGCAAGAAAGGGGTGGACCTGGGATGTCAAGGTGAGGTGCAGTTGTCATTTGTGGGGTCAGGCAGGGCTCCTGTGTCTGTTGGAATCGATTGCTGTCTTGGTTAGCCGCTCACTGCCATTTCAACTTCTCCCACTGGTCATCATGATGGCTCTCATCCTCCTTTCTTTCTGGCCACCATTTTAGTCAGTGTCTTGGTATATCCCATTGGTCATCATATGGGCTGCCATTTTCCCCTCCATGTTACAATATTTTAAGGTGGGATTGGTTGAAGAGATTGGGGGCGGGGGAGTCAGTTTGAGTCACTTTCTTAACTGGGAGGTCCAGTGCAGTGAGAGGACTGTGGCCAGGAAGGGACAGTACCTTTTCAGTGGCTTTTGGGCTTGGACATTAAAGCTTTTCTCTCCCTTCTCAGTCTGCTTCTGTTCATCTGCGTCAGGATGGGAAGGAACTCTGATGCTTAGGTCCCTTTTTCTCCTAGACCTGTGGCCATTGGTGAGAGGGCAGATACTGGGTACCCTTCTCCTTGGTTTTTTGTCAGTAGAGTTCATCACCCTTCTAATATTGCTGGCCCCGAACAAAGATGATGACAGTGATAGCAATAAGGTAGGATATAGAGGTGGAGGGAACCTCAGAGAGCCTGTAACCCAACCTTCTCATTTTGTGATTCAGGTCCAGAGAGGTAGTGACTTGCCCAGGGCCACACAATTAATAAGTGACTTACCTGGAATTTGAGCTCAGGTCTATGGACTCAGGACACAGTTGAAAGAATTCTGAATTTGGGTCCTAGCATTGCCATTTATATTAGTGTGTAACCTTAAGGAAGTCACTTCCTCTTGCCATCCTACCATGTACCTGAGGACTCCCATTTATAAAATAATGGGAGGTTTGTAAAAGCTTTTCTCTGGGAGCACTAGATGCCTGGGTCTTCTGGTCAGGCCCTCAGTGCTGGAACTGGGTAGGGGGTGGGGAAGACAGACATGGGCCTGACCTTTGCTCTCCACCTTCCCCCACTGGTGTCCCTGACCCCAGAACAGTTTGTTCACCAGAGCTGTCCCCGCCAGTGTGGCCCAGGAAAGAGGGAGGGGGAGGCAATTTCTCCACCTCAGGACCCTCCCCCATCCCAATCCACACTTGGAGGGTCCCCAACCTTGGCCCTGCTGGAGAAGAGCCAAGTCATGGCTGGGGGATGGTGGCTACTTGAGTGTCCCTCTGTCCACCTGCCCTTAGGTGTGGAGTCTCCTCTCTTTCCTCCAGTCCCTCTCCAGCTATCTCTTCTCTGTGTAGATTGTCCCCATCACTGTCTCTGTCTTTTTCCAGATTTTTGCCCCTGTCTCCAGATTTCCATCTTTCTTTTCTGGGTCTGTTGCTGTCTTTTTCCATCTCTGCAACTATAAATGTCTCTTTCCACCTGTTTTAAAAACTACATTTTGTAGATTTCTCTCTGTCCCCCGCTCCTTTGTCTCAGACCCTGTATCTTAGTCCCCTTGTATATCTGTTTCGGGGTGTGTGTGTGTGTATGTATCGGCTTTCCTGTGTGTGTGTGTGCGTGTGTGTACCCGCTTTCCTCCTGTGCTCTCCGGGTGTCTGTTTCTACCTCTGCCTCATTTTCCTCCTCTTAGAGGAAGAGACAGTGAGAAAGGGACAGCCCCATTCTGTCCATTTCTCTTCTCTGACCCTCTGACTCTCTCGGTGTGTTTGTGGTCTCTGCCCCCTTCTGTGGGCTCCTGTTTTCCCAGCCCTGCCTCCGTCCCTCCAGAGCCCTGGATCCTCATTCCTCCCCCACCCCACCCCCCTTCCTTCCCGCCTCCCAGTCCGTGCCTGGCTCCCTGTCTGTCCCTCCGTCCTCCGGAGCCCGCCCGGGGAATTCCTCCGGCTTCCTGGAAAAAACAACTGGGAGCAGCAGCAGACAGGGGCTCAGTCTCTCCCTGGGCTCCCTCCCCCCTCCGCGGACCTCGGGGTCTCTCCCGGAGCGAGCGGGCCGGGGGCCAGGCGGGGCCGGGGCTGAGGCCGGAGGCTGCGGTTTAGCCGCTCCCCAGAGGCCCCCGGATCTGGCCCCCACCCGGCCAACAGCCCAAATATTATTCCACGCGAGCGAGCGAGGGAGCCGCCGCTGCAGCCTCCAGCTGAAAAGAGTCTTTTTCATCCTCCTCCTCAGGGCGGGGGGGAGGAAGAAGCCGGGGCTGGAAGTGGGGGCCCAACCCAGCTCTGGCCCGGAGACCCCCCGGGGATTCAGTGGGGATTCCAAGCCTCCCCGGCCCTGCCTCAGGGTTCGACTCCCGGATCCTGAGGGCTGCGGCCCAGGGGAGTGTTAGCTGGGGTCTCCGTGGCCCAGTGGAGGCTGGCTGGGGGCTGGGTGTCTGGCTGGACTTGGCCGGCCTGGCGTGCCATCCCCCACCCGCCCTGAGGCCCACGCCCAAAGCGGAAAAGTACACTGGCCAGGGACCCAGGGGGACACCGGGACACATGGATGCATGGCCACACAGAGGCAAGGACAAGGAGATGCAGTAGGGATTTCAGGTGTACACGTTCAGTCACAGTCAGACCAGGGTATAAAAGGCGACTGTTACCAGAGAGCACTTCTGGCGTGGAGGCTGGGGAGATTCCCAAGGGAGGATAGGAAGGAACTAAGGCTCAGTGAGAAAACTGAGGCCCAGAGAAAGGAAAGGACTGGGTCAGGGTCTCACATCAACCTTCAGTGGCAGAACTCAGACTTCTGGACTCTAAATCTACATTTTATGTATAAAGAGGTGTGTCTCTGGCAGCGCACCCAATCTTTCTGTCCCCAGTCCCTGCCCCATCCTTTTCTCTCAAGACTGCCCTCCTTGGGACATTGGGTCTCCTGGCCCCGTTTCTTCTCTCCCTTTCATCCCCTTAGCTGGCTCTCTGGGAAAGACTGGGGGGCTTCCACACTAGGATGGGGAGGCTTCATCAGGACCCCTGCCCCTCTCCTTGGCCGTCTTGGACTCTGAGTCTTCCAGTTGTCTTCCCTGTCCAGATTCTCCCTTCAGACCTGAACTTTCCTGCCTTCCTCCTCACCACCCCCAGGGATGGGGTCCCTGGCCCACCTAGCCTCCCCTAGACTCCCCTCCCCTCCACACCCCTCCCGCAAGTTCTGGGCCGGGTATATATATCTGTGGCCGGCGGCAGCAGCCTGGGCAAACACTGGGGCCTTTGTATCCCTCTCTCCTCTTCTGCCCTATCCAGCCTGGCCTCTCCCTCCCTCTCTCTTCGGCCCTCCCTTCTTCCCTTCCAGCACAGAGACGTTCCTGTGGGGGCTGCCAGCTTCCTGTCTTCCCCCCCCCCCACTGCCAGCCAGAGGTGTGAGCCCCTCCGTGTAAGGCCCAGGCGGCCAGAGGCCCCCGGAACAGGCCCAGGCCCAGCCACCAGCAACCCACCAACAGGACAGACTGGGTGGGGGCTGGCAGGGGGTGTGTGTGGAGGCTTTCCAATCCTGATGGAATTTTTTTTTTCCCTGAGGGAGACAGGGACTAGGGCAGGGTCCCCAAGAGTCCTCTACCTGGACCGGGGCCCCTGTCTCTTTGGCACCTCTCTCTGGGCCATCTCCCTGTGTTTTGCCATTTCTCTGCTTCCGTGCCTCTGTCTTGGTGGCCCAGGTATTGGTGCTTCCTTTGAGGCCTGCCAAGCTGGCTCCTGGTGTCTCTGTTCTGAGTTCTCTCCCTATCTCAGCATCTCTGTCTCCTGTACCTGCCTCACTCTGAGTCACTCATTCACTCGACAAACATTCATTTATACCTACTTGGTCAGGATGGCGGGGCAGGCTGAGGGTCAGGCTGGTGGGGACAGGCTGAGGGTCAGGCTGGTGGGGACAGGCTGAGGGTCAGGCTGCTGGGTCAAGATGGGGCAGCAGGGCAGGAATCCTTGTTTAAGGGACTGTGACAGTTGATCTCTCGGTCTCTGCCTTAAAGGAGATATAAGGACTTTTGTTTCTGCCTATCTGTGTTCGTGTCTCTTCCTGACTTTTACTCTCTCTGTCCCTTGGTTTCTTTGAATTTCTGGGTCTCTGACTCTCCCTGTCTCTCCCGGTCTCCCCCTGCCCAAGGTTGGTTAATGGGTAACAAGGCTGGGGGCTCTATCTGAATACACATCAGGTGTGTTCTCTAGAGGGGGAAGGGATAGTGTGACACCCCCCCCTACCAAGCAGGACAGCTGTTCTTAAAGGGGCAGGGTCTGCTTGTCCCCTCCCCCTTCTCTCCAGTTCTGGTATCTCAGGCCTCAGAGCCTTACCACCCTTCTCTAAGCCCAGAAGATTTAGAAACCCAAATCTCCTTTTCAGTCCCCCCCCCACCAGACTACTCTCCCCACTTCTTTTAGCCTTATCAGCTGTACCTGTTTGTCCAGGGGGCGGGTTTCCCAGCCCTGCCCTGGCACCTGGGCTACGTACAGTGCCAGGGACCCAAATGCTTGGGTGTCCCCAGACTGAGGGCCTCAACACCTAGGGACTGGGGATGTGAGTGAGAAGTTGGATGCTTGAGGATGGATTTGGTGGATTGGATGAATTCTGGCAACTAGAGGAATGAGACCCCAGGATTTAATGCCTGAGTGCATTATATTCCTTAGGAATATTTTTTTTTTAAGGAGAAAGAGGTAGAGTGAAGAACAGAAAGGCTATCTCATGCCTGTAAGTCAGAAGGACTAAGTGCTTGGTGACCAGGGAAATTGGACCCTCAGTGGTCCCTGGATGGGGCTTAGATTCCCAGTTTCTCCATGGGAAAGGGACCAAGTCTAGGGCCCTAGAAAGCCAGGAGGCAGGATTTCTAGCAGAGGCCTTAGGGAAGTGAGATCTAACTGCCCTGAGGAATGGAGACCCGGACATTGGGGTGGGGCTGGGGGTTGTACTCTGGTGTGTGGGGTGGGGGCTGGGGTGGTATACTGGGACCCTTCCCGCCTGTAATTTGATTTTTCTCTGTTTCTCTGTGTTCTCTTCCTGGGCTGAAATCTCTCTCTCCTTCCAAATGGGTGCCTAAGACAGCTGGGGGAGAGAGGGGTGGTGTCCCATCTTTAACCCCTTGTCTACCACCAGATTGGATGGCCCCGCCCCACCTGTCCCCCCCCCCCTCTGCCTGCCCGCCTCTGTGACGTCTTAAGCAGGAAGTCCTGGTTAATTATTAGTTCCTTCGGGCAGGTGCGGGACAAGGCCGCTAAGATAAGAAGCCGCTGCTGGGAGCCTGGCCCAGCCCACCCCTGGGTGTCCCCTTCCCCCACTTCGGGAAGTACCCCCTTCTCTTATCTTCTCCCGCCTAAGGGGCATAGAACCCAAGTTCCTAATACCGTAGGAGCCTGCGGGCTTATTGTCCTTCCGACGTGTTAACTTACCTCCTGGCCTCAGTTTCCCCATCTGTGAAATGAGGGGGCTATTTTTGAGGTCTCTGGCTTATGGAGTGCTCTCCCCTCCCCCTTTTCAAACTAACCCTTGCTTGACGTGTTGCGGTGCAGAGGTACTCCCTGAAGGGAGAGTTGCTCCTCTAAGGCAGGAGTCACGCACCAGCCTCCCATCCAGGTCAGGGGCTCAGCGACTACGGGACGGAACGTCTGGGTGTGTCCCACAGTGGCGCTGGCAGACGGAACCTGAAGGTCCACAGCGTTGGCCGTGGCTGAGCTATTCCAAGACATTCCCAGGGGTTGGGGGGCTGGGTGCCTGAAGGGGTTCCTATCTCCATGGAGCTCCTGATCCCCCCACTCCCACAGAATTGCAGCCAGTGTCCTTTGGGGACTAGAGGAGAGGATGCCCGGCTTCCCGGGAGGCTGGAGTCCCCTTGTCCCCCTTTCGGGGTGCCAGCTTGGGGTGCGCGTGGTTCTCGACCGCCACCTGGCGGCCTCAGGCGGAGCTACGGGGGGGGGGGGGACGGAAGGGAGCATACGACCCCGGGATTCAGGCTTGGCACAGTGGCTCATTTGGTGTAACCCAGGGATGGGGAACCTGGGGTCTTGAGGCCTCATGCGGCTCTCTAGTGCGGCCCTTTGACTGAATCCAAGTTTGGATTGTCAAAGGGCCGCCCTCGAGGACCAAAGAGGGCCACATGTGGCCTCGAAGCTGCAGGTTCCCCATCCTTGGTCAAACCCTTTCATTTTATGGGTGTGTGTGTGCGTGTGTGAAACTGATGTCCAATCAATCAACATTTAATTGGTCAAACTCTTTCATTTTATGTGTGTGTGTGTGTGTGTGTGTGTGTGTGTGTATGTGTGAGACAAACTGATGTCCAATCAACATTTAATAATTAGATGATACATGTTAGGCACTGGGGATAACAGTGAGCAAGTCCTGACCTCAAGGAATTTTCAGATAAAATAAATACACAGTGACATAGGTGGGAATATGGAAGGGTCTTTTGAAAGGGTGCATTTAAGCAGAGCCTTAAATAAATAGAAGAGAAGGGGGTGGGGTGGGGGGGTAGCTTATGCAAAAACTGGAAGGCTGGAGACGAAGGGATGACCTGTCCAGAAACAATCAGCCCAGGAGGACAGTTGTAAGCCAGATTGTCAAGGACGCCTTTAGATGCCAAGCAGAGGATTCCACACTTCAGTTATGGGCAGCTGGGAGCCATTGAAGGTTCTTGAAGTCCTTCCTGTTCAGCCTTGTATGTACACACACAGACAGTGAGGCAGACTGGCTGGCTGAAGGGAGGAGAGCTAAATGCAATGACTGCTTTGAAGGCTACTGAAATCAGGAAGAGGTGATAAGGCCCGGAGGAGGATAGTTGTGGTGAGAGTGGAGAAAAGATGTAAGACCCGTTATGGAAAATGAATGGGCAAGACCTGATGACTGGCCTTTAATAAAAGTGATAACATGCAATCAACAGAATGTGATAATAAAAATGAAAGTGCTGATGATGATGTCTTGGTTTGCTAGAAAAATGGTGGAGACCCTCAACAGACTCAGGGAATTTGGGAGTTGTTTTTAGCAAGGGTCAGAGGGCCAAATCCTCCCTAAATCTGTTTAGTGTTTTAAAAAACACAATCTGATTAGAATTTCACAACTCTGGGAGACAGGAGCTATTGTTATAGGGAACATCCCTATTTTACAGTTGAGGAAACTGAGGCAAAAATGTTAAAAGACGTCTAAGTGCCATACAGCTGTGTCTGAATGCTGAGTTTTGTTTTGGACTTGTCTTTAAGACACTTAGGGGACATCATGACCCAAAGTTGATTGTGAATACAGACCCGACAGAGTTGGGGATGGAGATGCTGGGTGAACCCAGAGAGCTGGTGAGAACAGTAAGAGGGAAGGGAGAGAGCCCAGGATGGTATAGCATGCCTACACCAATTAAGTGAGTTATGGGATTACAAGGTGATGACCGTCTAGGCTGAAGTGAAAGGTTTTGCCTGAGGCCACGAAGCAACTCAGGGGCAGAATTCCTTTGAGAGTCCCAGGGCTACTTCCATTACTCTACCACCTACAGCAAATCTAGAGAGGGATGAAATGGAGAAAGGGATGGGGTGGGGTCTAGCGGGAAAGTCAAGAATTATGACTAGGTATGTTGCATACTCTAACCACACATCTCCCTTGATCCCCACAATTATCTCAGAAAAGGGGTATTATTATCATTACCCCCATTTTACAGATGGAGAATCTGAGGCAAACAGAGGTGACGTGACTTACCTTGCAAACTACCTTGAGCAGGAATGCCCAGATATCTTCCAGTTCACCTTGTGAGTGTTGTTTATCTGTGTCCAACCCTTCTAGACCCATGGACCAAATCGTCCATGGAGTTTTCTTGGCTAGTGGCTAGTAAGCATCTGAGGCTTCATTTGAACTTAGGTCTTCTGACTCCAGGCCCAATGCTCTCAAACTGAGTCACCCAGCTGCCTTATTAAATATGAAATGTAAATCTGAGCTTTTCTTGCATATGTATCTAAGAACTTAAGTAATGAATCACTACAGGGCAACACAGCTATTTGCCAAATATTCTCTATAAGCCCCTGCCCAGCTTCTTGTACTGCCGGGAGGTAAGCATGCCCTACCTTGGGAAATCCCTCTGCACGAAAGCAGAGAACAGGAACATAAAGTCCTCAGCCATCAGTGAACCGGGGCACAGCTGGGATTTCAAGCTCTGACCTTCAGTGGCAGATGCCCCTTTTAAGTCTAGCACAGAGCCAGGTCCTTCTTTCAAAGATGAAGAGACCAGGGTTCAGGAAAGTTAGGTGCAGGCTCCTGGGTCACTAAGGGAGTCTGGATGAGGCATTTTAAGGCTGGGATTTCACAGATGGGGAGACTGAATCTCCAAGAGAGGAGGACCCAGTGAACCCGGGCGAAAGGCAGGGTCTGACCCCAACTCCACATCAGGTCTTCTGGAATTCCAGGGACTAAGG
Source organism: Bettongia penicillata ogilbyi (assembly GCA_023548195.1). Classification (NCBI taxonomy): domain Eukaryota; kingdom Metazoa; phylum Chordata; class Mammalia; order Diprotodontia; family Potoroidae; genus Bettongia; species Bettongia penicillata. The sequence continues at coordinate 2,358,766 of JAJHZJ010000310.1, read as the reverse complement.
GATAAGATGACTCAGCCCCTTAGTGAGGGGTCCTGGAATAGGACTGAGAAAGACATTAATAGGGCAGACGCAAAAAGGACTCAGGACAACTGGGAAAAAACCCCCAAACTTTGCTTTATTGAAGGAGGATCCCCTGCCCCCCAAAAAGGAGTTTCTCAATCCAGATGTGTTCTTTCTGAAAGGGCATATTGGGGCCCTTTCTCCCTCCCCCCTGTTACAAGCAGCAAAAAGCCAAGCACTAGAAGTGGGGGAAGGGGACTAACTATGGCCCACTGTGGGGATGGGGGAGTCATAGGCTTGAAGACTACCCCTCTCCCCTCCCCAAAGCATCGAGGGGTCCAGCAAGGGAAGTCTATGGCTCCATCCACATCTTTCTCCCCCCCCCCCCCGCTCAGATCATGAGCTGACTGTTCCTAGGGTGCTGGATTGGGTGGGGACCACCCCAGTGCTCTGCCAGCATCTCCCCTTGGATCTGGGGTAAGTCTCAAGGAAGTATGAGGACTCAGGTGCCTAAGGGGACATTTTCCTTGAATGTGTCCAGTCCCCCCCAGGACCCAGGAACTGAGGGCTTCAACGCTGACCTGAAAACCATAGAATACACACACACACACACACACACACACACCCTCCCAACCCCAGGGGAGAGGGTGCTGGCTGTTCCAGAAAGCTTTGTCCAAAAGCTCGGTGCCCAGTTTTGGAATTCACTCCTGGACCTGTTCTGGGGAAGCCCTGTATAGTCAGGACCCAAGCGTCCAGTGTCCCGGACGCCAGGCTTTGGAGGTGTGCTTGAACTGGTCTCCCCCACAACCAGAGGTGACCATTCCCAGGAAGCGCTACTGAATGGCAAGGCCCCACAGAGTGTCCATGGTCCAAGCTCTAGGGTTTGGGGGCATCTTTAAATCCAGCTCTCCCCTTGGAATTGGAGGCAATGGTTCCAGAGTCTTTTCTTTGTTTTGTCTAAAGTCAGGGTCCCAGACATCTGTGGGCTCAGCTCTGAGCTTTAGGGCCCCGTAAAATCCAGGGGCCAGGTCCCTCAGCTCTGAGCTTCAGGACAGTCCTTGAGCCCATTTCTTCCCCTCAAACAGCAGGCACCCAATGCAAACAAAGCTCAGTGTGAAGGAGATTGGACCTAGGCGTCAAAGGGCCAGTTCTGAGGGCTCTGGAATGTCCTTGGCTCCATCTCCCACTGGAAATGGGGGGGCAGCAGTCCCAGAGAATTTTGTCGGAGGGCAAGAACCCAGATACCTGGGTCCTCAGCTCTGGACTTTGGGGTTGCTCTGGTCCCATCTTCCCCCCCAAATTTGTGATGGCTGTTCTGGAAAGCTCAACTTGGGGGCTGGGAACCAGGAGTTTGGCAGGGCTCAGCTAAGAGCTCTGGGGGTGTCCTCGAGGCTGTTCCCCCCAGAATTAGCTCTAGGAAAGCTCAGTCTGTGAATAAGGGAAGGGTGTGGGGGCAGGGACCGCTCAGAGGGAATAATTTAGCTGCAGGGTCCAGGATCCCAGAAACCCAGGGCCTTGGAAGGGATGTGGGAAGGAGGGAGAGCCAAGCTTAGGGATCCCGCTCCTTCTTCACCTTGATGTCACCTGCCAGAATGGTAGCAATCTCACCCTGCATAAAGGCCCAGGGCACGCTGGAACCCACTAGTGGGCACTTGTCCCCACTGGGGCAGTAGACTTCACCAGCAGGGCCCATGGTCTTGATAAACTCCCTTGAACAGGGGAAGCAAAATTTGTGGCCTGGCACTGAAGGGCACTGGACAAAGTGGGTATCCTCTAGCCTTTCCCGGCACAGAGTGCAGCATAAGGGAGCCCCAGCCCCACTGGTCCCCCCACCTGCCCCAGCCACACCCCCACTCCCAGATTCCCCCTCAGCCTCTCCGTTACGGGCTACCAGCCTCTGAGGAGCAGCTGGGGATGAACCAGCTGGACTGGCTCCTCCAGCCCTCCCAGGGCCTCCGCCACCTCCCTCCTTGGGCGACTGACCTAGCCCCTCAGCCACCGTCTTCAGGGCTGCAATGGGTGAGGGAGCCCCAGCTGCTGCTACAGGGGGCTCACCCGCATAGGGGGCTGCTCCCCAGTGGCGCTGCTGCTGCTGTTGCTGCTGGTGCTCCTCACTGGTCAACTTCCCGGCTGCCTCCCCCTCCGGCTCAGGAGAGGCCTTGCGCCTCCTGGGCACTGGGCCGGGGGTCCGCGCTGGGCGAGCAGAAGCACCGTCGGGGGACTGCAGAGGCAGGGCCTCGGCAGGAGCGGGCTCCCGGAAGGTGCGGACCCCGTCAGTGAGGAGCTCGGCCAGCTGCCGCCACTCGCCAGAGCCATGCCGTTTCTCATACTCCAGGTACTTGAAGCCCGAGGAGGCCAGAGCTTTGCCCGGCTCCCGGAGGGCATCGTGGAACATCTGGCGGGCCACTGCTAGGACTCCAGCATAGACGTTCCCAGAGCCACAGGGGTACTCAGTAAAGAGCTTTAGCTCGAACTCATAGCCTGGGGGGCGGGCAGTAGCATCAAAGGCAAACACTCGTCCCACCAGCCCGTGGTCCTTCTTGAATCGGACATTGAAGGGGGCACAGGCTGAAAGCGCCAGCAGCTGGTCCCGGACAGCCTTGGGCCGCCCGTGCCATTCCTCAGCTCGGCCACGCATGGCCTCGTTCAGCTCTGCCAGGCAGTCTGCTGCCCTCGGAGGTTGGCTGCCCACAACACCCCCAGCACCAACCCCGGCCACTGCCTTCTCCTTCTCAAAATCGGGCCCAAAGCTCGGGCGGGCCCCCAGGGCCATCCCCCGGCCGCCCAGCCCGGACACGGCAGCTGCTAGCAGCCCAGGCGACACCAGGCCAGGCATGGCCCCCAGCAGGGCTCTTCGAGCACCATCTGCTTCCCCGTTGGCCAGCCGGGCCCCTATCCCGAAGTCCAGAGTGGCCTGGGTCAGGGGCATGCGGGAGGTCTGCCCGGAGGAGGCTGCAGCCGTGGCGATGGAAGACGAAGACGAGGAGGACGAGGACGACGATGCCCGGTCGTAGCGGTCCGGGGGCTGGGCCCCCACAGCCTCCTTGCCAGTGGAGGAGGGCGGCTTGAGCGCGGGGGGCCCCGGGGAGCGGCCCTCGGGCAGAGAGTGGCTCCGCTTGAGCTGTCTGGCCGCCTCGATGAGCAGCTCGATGCGGTCGGCGCCCTCGAAGTTCACGCATCCCCGGCACACGGCCTCGCTGAAGTCCCACACCATGGCCCACGGCATCTTGGGCAGGTCGCACAGGTAGCACCACTGGCGCCGCGACGCTTGCACGGACGCCATGGCGCCCGGGGCTCACGCCGATGGCCGGCCGGGCCTGGACGCCGGGGGCTGGGGTCCTCCCTCCCGCGGCCGGCCCCGCGGCCCCGCCTTCCCTCCCTGGCGCACCGCTGCGCAGCTCCGAGGAGGGGGCGCTCCCGGGCTCCACGTCCGGCCGCAGGGCCCGCCCCGCCCCGCGGCGCTCCGCTGCCCTCCGCGGGCAGGCTCGGCGGCTGCGGGCCGCGCTGGCGTGGCTCCCGCGCGCGCAGCTTCCCGTGGCCGGCCCGGGGCTCGCCGCGGCGCCGCCCCTGCCCGCCGCCCCTGCCCGCCGCGGCCGTCGCAGTCCGCTCTCAGCGCTGCCGCGGCCGCCCCGCCTTCCTCTGGCCCAGCAGCCGCCTCGCAGGGAAACTTACATAACGCAGGCGGGCAAAGCCTTCTGGGGGATGTAGTCTCTTCCGAGGGCCAGCCGGGGACGGGCGGAGGGAGCGCGGCGCACAGTGGCGCTGAGCGGCGTAGCGCGGAGAGGGGCAGTGCCGCGCCCAGCAGCCGGGGCACAGCGCAGCCCCAGACCCTGTCCGCCGGACTGCCCGCTAGGCCCGGGGGAGGCGGGAGGGCAGTCCGGGCTGTCGACGAGCGGCCCCACATGGGGCACTGGATGGTAGAATGAGGGACGCAGACCCTGAGAACGAACCGGGGGTGGGAGATGTGGGGGGAGGTCAGCGGTGCTAGGATTATAGCTGGAAGCCCCATGGCCCTCGGGGAAGCCAGCTTCCTTCGTTTTTCGGGAGAGCCCAAACTGAAGAAGGGACATGAATTATCCAAGGTCTCCCTTCTGCCCCTACAGGCACTCACAAGGGCCTGGTGTCCGGGAAATGAGGCCGGACCCTGGGGACGAAGGCTGGGCTGCATCCCGGGAGCAAGTGACCTTCCCCCTCAGTAACAGTGAAGGGGTGGAGTGGACGAGAGGCTGGCCTTAAAAGCGGAGATACGGAGCTAGGCAGGACGTCGGAAGTCATGTGGGCTAACTCCCTCATTCTACAGATGGGGAAACGGAGGCCCAGGGAGGGCCTTAGGTCACGCAGAGGCAGGATTTGAAACCAGAGGTTTAAATGTGCTTTCCAGCCCTGACTTTCTATGATTCTTGGGGTCCGTGGGCTGAGGGAGGACCAGGCCCAAGCATGGTCCCCCTCTCCCTCTCCGCTTCAAGATTATGGGCTCTTGGGGCGAGGGACTCTTTCTAATTCCCTCCAGGCCCTAACGGGTTAACTCTCTTAGCTAGAAACCCTCCCTGCAAGCTCACTACAACTCCCAGAATGCCCCGTGGTTTGGGGAGAAGGTGATGAATTTCCTGTCCCCCCCAATCTCCCTCCTACCCACAATTCTGTTCTCTCCAGTCCTGCTTTGCCCCCTCGAGTGCTGATGAAGCTCTCGGCTCCAGACCGGGGAAGCGAGGTCCTCTCTGTCCTCCAGTTCGTCCCCGGGGGAGGAGGGAGGCCCAGAGCTGGAGTCTGCCTCCCATCTGCGCCCATCCCTGGGGAGAGCCTTGGTGCAGGCCTCGGACTTGAGTCCTGGCTCTTTCTCCCGTGTGCCCTTGGATCAAACGAGCTAGTGTCTGCAAAGCGCTTCGCACGTAGTCTCCCTAAGTTGGCCCGAGCTTCCTCTTCCGCAAGATGCGAGTGAACCAGACGGCCTGTATGATTTGATATCTGACTCCCCTGTCCTTCCAAGGGCAGGAAGAAACACCGACCCCTTCCTCTTCAAGCCCGTTTCCCGATCGATAAGATGAGGCAGTCCCACTAGACAGGGATCCCGAGTGCCCAGCTCTGTAAATAACGGCGTTAGAACTAGGGTGTCCCAGGAACCCTCAGGATGGGATTGATGCCTGGGAGTCAGGAAGACCTGGGCTGAAATACTGCCTATCCCTGCCACTTCTAACCAATAACCAATCCCCTCTAGCCTTCCAGTACCGGTCCGTAAAAGAGAGGAGGGCTCCCCTAGTCCAGTGTTGGATAGCTCAAATGCCGGAAAGGTCGTTTGCAAACGACATTCACTGAAAATCTGGTATAGTCACTACGGGTCCCCTGAGACCAGTCATAGGCTTTGTATTAAAAAATAGTTTATTGACATCTTGTTCTGGTGGGGGGAAGAAGGCGGGCATGGAGTGGTAGCAGGAAGGCCTAAGGCCTGCAGGGCCCTGGGGACTTAGCCCCTCTGGTGTGCTAGGAGGGGCAGGGAGCTCCTGATGTCCCCATGTCTTGCCTGTGGCTTCTGAACCTAGGGTTCAGATGCTGTCTAGGCACAGTGGTGGAACCCTGGCTTCTCCACCAAGAGACAGGAGGCCCCCACGAGCTGGGAGGATTGGGTGGGAGTTCCGCCTGGTGGATAAGAGAGTCACAGCCCCCCTAACCTCACCTCCCACAGAACAATAATAAATAAAAGTGACGGCTTTGTACGTCCAAGATGGGGACACTCCTAAGGCTGTGATACTTGGGGAGGCTGGGCATGTGTCTGACTAGGGGGAAGCAGCATGGAACTGTGGGAAAGAACCCTGCATCTGGAGTCTGAGGGTTTAGGTCTGAATCTGGCCTTGCCACTTCGATGTTATGGAGGACCATGGACAGGTCTCTCCATCTCTCTGGGCTTCACTCCTCTCTAAAATGAGGGAGTTGGGCTATGGGAAAGTCCCCTCCATTTCCAAATTCTATGAAATTTGGGACTAATGCTAAAGAAAATCAGGCACTAGATAGGGATTGTGGGTGGCACAGCCCCAGAGAGGTGGTGGGAACAGAGAGCAACAGGAGGGAGCAGCTAAAGGGGACTGGAGCCCAATGGAATTGGTTACAAGCAGTATTGAGTCTCCCCCTCCTTTCTGAAGTGAGTCAAGCAGGGCAGAGGGTGGTGGGAGACCAGAAGCAGGCAGTCAGATATCCCTGCCAGAACTATCACATGTTCTTCCACCTTCCTCTCCGTTTTCGTGTTGGGAAACCTTTCCTCCTCTTCACTGGAGGTGAATCTCTGGGTAGAGGAGGCCGAGTACCCCCCTCCACCCCTTGCGGGGATCCCACTATGGCTGCTTCCTCTTCTTCCTCAACAGCTAATGCCGAGGGTTCTGGTGAGGTCTCCACCTTGGGGTGGGCCGGGGCCAGCCCGGCAGCAGGTAGGGGCACAGGTGGCTCTGGGCCAGCCAAGAGAGGCAGGAGGGCGCTGAGGACATCGCTCAGTTTAGCCAGTCCCTGGCGCAAAGTGCCTTCCAATTCACGGATTGCCTCCGCTGTCTCCCGCTGGGCGCGGAGGAAGTCCAGTGAAGGATCTAGGCTGGGTGGCAAGGGTGGTGGTGGTGGGAGGCTGGAAGGAGAGGGGCCTGGACATGGGGGATGAGGAGGTGGTGATGGGGCCAGCTGAGGGAGCTGGACAATCTGCAGGGCTGCCTGGTCTGGGGCACGAACAGGAGGAGGGGGTGGGGAATCCCGCTCTTTGGGACGAAGGAGGATGCCATCCAAGGGGTAACAGGGAGGGCGGGCCGATGGCTCGGGGCTGCTGCAGGCCTTGCTCCGGACAGAGGTTTCTGCAGAAAGAGAGTTGTGTGAACCAGCACAGCACAGGAACTGCTAGTCTACCCCCTGGAGAGGGCCCTAGCACCAGGCTCCCACCTTGCAATATCAGCACTCCCCACCAGCCACTGGTGGCGTGGCACCTGAGCTTAGGCTATGACTACATATGCCCTATGGCTCTGTCCAGGACAAAGGACACCTAATTTGACAAAGCCACTTGGCAATCCTGCCTTGACTCAGAGCCCTCAGACCCCAAAGGCCTGCTTGGAGCCCTGAATCAGTGTTACTCTGGGCAAATTTCCTCCCCTCTCTGGGTCTCACTTGGCTCGTGTACAACAGGGGAGACTGACCCTCCAAAGTCCCTTCCTGCTCTGATGAACCAGCACCCTAACATCCCAAGGAGCAACACGTCCCTTCTCTCCTGTGGGGGCTAGGGAACCTTTAAGATGCCTCCCTGGCCTGACAACCTCTGATCTAAAGCTCTTCTGACATTCAGACTGAGGCCTACACCCTGGTTTTAGGAAAATGGAGCCATGGAATGCAGAAGGGATTCATCTCAGTGGTGCTGATGATGTTCAGTCTTGTCGGACTCTTCATGCTGCCTTTTGGGTTTTCTTGGAAAATGTACTGGAGTGGTTTGCCATTTCATTTTACAGATGAGGAAACTGAGGCAAACAGGGGCAAGTGACTGGCCCAGGGTCACACAGCTAGTAAGAGTGTGAATTTGAACTCAGGTCCTGCTCCAGGCCCAGTGCTCTATCCACTGGGTCATCTAGAAGTCCTTCATCTCAGTGACACAAAGAATCACGCAAAAATGAGTAAGTAGCTGATTGAGATTGAACACTGTATCCTATGGTCCATCCCCATGGTCTTTGAAAACCCGAGTTCCAATCCTGTCTCCATGCCTTCCAAGCTGTGTGACCTCTCAGTCTCAGTTTCCTCATTTGTAAAAGCTCACAGGGTCATAGTGAGGCTCACATGAGGAAATCCACATATACCTAACTCTCCCCATTCTAATACAAATGCCAGCCAGCATGGCAGTGATGAAGTCTCAGAGGGTTAGCCTCACCCCTTCCCCATCTCTTCCCCAGCCCCACTCACCAGCCGGCCGCTGCTCTCCCCCAAGCAGGTAGCGATGAGGGAAGGGGCCTGTCGGGGGAGGCGGGTGGAAGGAGGTTGAGGGGCCGGTATGGAGCTCAGGTCCCCCCACCACACCAGGTCCCAGGATGGCAAAGATGGTCTCCTCCTCTGCAGAGAAGGACTCCTCCGAGGCTCCAGGCCCAACCCCACTGCCCTGCGTGGAGTGAGGGACCCTGGCTAGCTTCTCCTTGGTCCTGCGCTTGAAGTCATTCCACCGTTTCTGCACCTCCTGGCCCGTGCGCTTCCAGCTGGTGATGCCATTGATTTTGGCGGCAATGCCCTCCCACACCCGCCTCCGCTCTGCCACCGTGACCCGGCGGCTCTGGGTGCCGTACAGCTGGGAGTAGTTGGCCCGCACCTCCTGGATCAGGATCTGGTTCTCCTCATAGGAGAAGCGTGGCTTTCGAAGGCGGGTGATCTCCTCCACCTCGCCTGCCATGCTGCTGCTGATGCCCGCAATCGGTCCAAGGCGTTTTCCTGCATTGGGGGCTGTGAGGGCAGCAGACACGGGGAGGGAATGACTGGGGAGTAGAGGCCACCTCCATCCCCAAAGACCCAACAGGAGCCTTCCCTTCCTCCCCCAACAGAAGGATGCTCTCCCTTCATCTGACAGCCTCCCCCGCGCCCAATGAGTGCCCTCCCCTTCAGCTTACGGTCAGCCCCCTTCTCATCAGCTCAACATCACCCTTCAGGTGTGTCCACCTCATCTTCCCCTCCTCTTTACACCAGCCATCCAACTCTCGCCTCCTCCCTGCGTATCCCCTTCACATACAATCATCTCCTCTCCCTTGTGTGTCCCATCAGCTCCCTTGACACTGCCCCTAGGTTTCTCCAGTCCCAGCTGGCTCTCTCCTGCTCTCACCAGATCATCACCCACTTCTAGATACTGGGCCATCCCCCCACCCCCCACTGTCCACCATCTTTCTTGTCCAGCCATGCCCACCCCTGAAGCAGATCCTACAATTCCCTCCTCTGCCCATGTGCCAATATCTCCTTTGACTGTTTTCCCTCACTGGGCCCTCTCTCCTTCCTCCAGGAGACTGGGGGAGGAGAGCCTTGAAGAGGATGGGAGGGAGAGGAAGGAAAACTTACTTCTTCACCTCCCCTACTGGGAGAGGACCCACCTACACTGACTGAGCTCTGACCTGTCTGGGGCTTCCCCACCCCAGGTCACCCCTCCTTTTTATCTGGCTGCCTTCCCTCCCTCAGCTGACCTCTCCCCTGTGTCCAGCCACATCCTCAGTCCTCTGGCCACGAGTAGAGGCAGTGGTGTGAAGAGCACCTCACTACATAGGAGCTGGGGACAGGAAGCCCTGGCTCACGGCCAGGCAGGGAGTGGACACTAGATGCAGACAAGGCCAGGATCGGATGCCTAGGGCCTGCCCCTGAATGGCTGAGCAGGGTACAGAGGGGACCCAGGGAGACAGAGAGCAGGTGCAAAAACTGGAGCAGCCTGGGGAGAAGGGTATGAAGGGGACGGAGCGGAGGGAACCTCTGGCAGAGACTGGATCAGCCCTGGGGGGAGATGTGGGAAAATCTAAGAAGGCCTGGGAGGAGAGCCCCAAGAAAGGCTGGTACAGTGCCTCAAATACTGGAGTAGTGATTGTATTGAATAAGACTGAAGGACCAGGGAACAGTGAGGGGGGATCAGAGAATGCTGAGAACCCTGGGGGACCAGGGAACAGTGGGAGGGAGGCTGGAGTAACTACAGAGCAGTTGGGGGGACCAAAGAACACCAGGGGACTGGGCAACAGTGGGGGTAGACTGAGTAACATGAGACTGGCTGGAAAGGATGAAGGGAGATGGAGAACATGGGGGGGGTCTGTCGTGAGGAAGACTTGGGGTGCTGAGGGAACACAGCGGGGCCCGGGCATGATGGGAAGATAAGCCATTGAGGCAATGGGAGTTGGGAGGGGAGGCTGCGTAAGAGAAGATGAGCCAGGAAGAATGGTGGTGTTGTGGGTACCCTAAAGGCAACCTGAGGAGGGAGATGTGTGTGGGGGCAATCTGGGGGGAAGGCAGCTGCATTGGGAGAGGAGCACATGGAACAGGGGGTCTGGAGACCTGGGGAGAGGGATCTAGGGACTAGGGGAGGGATAGTAGAGGAGGCCAGAAGGGGGATCCTTGAAAGGGAAGAGAGATGGGGAGAAGGGGGGTGCACAGTTGGTTACCTGAGAAGGGGGTCCTGGGGACTAAGGGAGTATCTTGGGGATCATAGGGAATAGGTACTAAATGGGGGGTAGAGCAGGTACCCCAGCAAGGGTTCCTGGGATGGAAAGAAGATGGTTACTAACGGGATGTGGGGACCAAAGCTGAGTACCCCAAGAGAGGATCCTGGGGATCAGGGAAGTGGAGTACTACGGGAAGGTCAACTGGGAAGAGTGCTGAGGAGGAAAGGGGGATGGGGCTTGGAGGGGTATAGGGGAGTTTTGGGACTAAAGGGATACATAAGGTAGGGAGTCTTGGAGACCATAGGCTGAGGTTGTACTACTGAGGTCCTGGCATGGAGGTCCTATGGACCATGAATGGGGGTGTAGCAGGGTGGTCCGGACCACTGTGGGGAACAGTGGGGCATGGAGGTCTTGAGGACCACAGATGGGAGTGTGCTCTGGGGGTCTTGGGCACAAGGGGCTACAGGAATGAAGGGATCCTGGAGTCCATGGGTGAGGGTGCAGCAGGGTCCCCCCTTCTGGGCACTAGGGGGGTACATGGGTCAGCCCCCAGGTGGGCACTGGAGAAATGCAAGGGTGTTAGGGGTGTAGAATCCTGAAAATCATAGGTGAGAGTGTACCTCCCAGGGTCTGGGCTCTAGAAGGGTACACAAGATCCTGGGGCCTTGGGTAGGGGTACAGGGGAGCCCCTCCAGTCTTGGGTACTAGGGGATGCAAAGTATAGAGGTCCTAGTGGCTATAGGGGTGTAGAAGGGTTCCCCCAGTTCTGAGTACTAAGAGGTACAGAGAATTGGAGAGGTACAAGGGGTATGGAGTCCTGGGGACCATGGGTTGGACACAGCAGAGCCTCCCAGTCATGGGCACTAGAGTGTGCAAGGCCCATAGGTAAGGGTACAGTGGTCCTGGGCACTATGATATGTGGACCTTTGGGAGAGTGAAGCAGGGTCCTCTCCCTCCATCTTGGGCACCAGGGGGATGCAGGGTGCTTGGGGTCCTGGGAGTCAAAGATAGGGGTTTACCCCCTGAGTTTGGAGCACTAGAAAATAAGGTTTTGGGGGTCATGAAAGCTATGAGCGGGGAATGCAGCAGGGTCCCCAGTCCTAAGTAGAGGGGGTACAGAGTCTGGGGGGTCTGGGTGGAGTGCATTCCTGAGTTTGGGGTGCTAGGATGGAGGGCATGGGATTCATTGGGGGGTAAACCCCCAGTTTGGGGCACTAGGAGTACAGGGCATGGGGCTCCTGGGTGGGATGCACCCCCAGTTTGGGGCACTAGGGATCCGGGATGCACCCCCAGTTTGAGGCACCAGGGGTACGGGGCATGGGGTCCTTGGTGGGGTACACCCCCAGCTGGGGCACTAGGGGTGCGGGGTATGGGGTCCGCGGTAGGGTGTACCCCCAGTTTGGGGCACTAGGGGTGAGGGGCACGGGGTCCGCGGTGGGGTACACCCCCAGGTGGGGCACTAGGGGTGCGGGGCATGGGGTCCGCGGTAGGGTGTACCCCCAGTTTGGGGCACTAGGGGTGCGGGGTATGGGGTCCGCGGTGGGGTGCACCCCCAGTTAGGGGCGCCGGGGGTGACTCACCGGCCCCCGCCCTGGCCGGGGCTCCAGGCTCTCCTGCAGCAGCAGCTCCCTCCCAGGCCGCCCGCTCCGCCGCCGCCTCCGCAGTTGCCCCGCCGGCCCCTCCCCCTCCCCGCCCCGCCCGGCCCCGCCCCGCCCCGCCGGCCTCGTGCCCCGTCGCCCCCTCGCGGTCCCGCACACGCCGCCCTCGACTGGGTCCGCCGCCCTCGCTGCGTCCACGGCGCAGGCGCACGACGGTGCGCTCCACCGGCGCCGTCTCTCTCCGCCAGACCCAGGGCGCAGGCGCAGGCGCAGAAGTTCCTCCTCCACTCTTCCTAGAACTTTGGCCACGACAGACCCGACCCCAGGCGCAGGCGCAGGGCCGCCTTCCTCGGTTCCCTTCCCTACCTCCCTTGGGGCTCCAGCCTCCTCTCTTTGCGCAGGCGCGGGAGTCCCCTGGCTTCTCACGCTACCTTAGCGCTAAGGACACGCTTCCACCCCCGAACTCCGGCGCAGGCGCAAAGCCCTCGGGGAGCGCCCTAACGAAGCTGGTGGGGGTTGTTGATGATGGAAGAAACAGGGCAGGAGACCGCTGGGGTGGAGGGGGGCGCTCTAGCCTGGAGTTCCCGAGGAAAGGGAGGGCGGACGGCGGGACATCGCGCTTGCGCCCGGGTGCAGCGCTCCCTTTCCCCAGGGGAGGGCGCCCCTGCAGTTTCCATGGGAACCACTGGCCAATGAGAGCGCGACATCGGAAAGCGCATCTCCTGCATCTCCTGCATCGCCTCACTCCTTCCCGGATTCCTCCCGGTCTGCCCCCCTCCTCCTCCTCCCGGTCTGTCCCCCTCCTCCTCCCGCTTCTGCCCCCCCTCCTCCTCCCTCCTCCCGGTCTGCCCCCCTCCCCCCCTCCTCCTGCTTCTGCCCCCCCTCCTCCCTCCTCCCGGTCTGCCCCCCGTCCCCCTCCTCCTCCCGCTTCTGCCCTCCCTCCTCCTCCCGCTTCTGCCCCCCCCTCCCGCTTCTGCCCTCCCTCCTCCTCCTCCTCCCGGTCTGCCCCCCTCCTCCCGCTTCTGCCCTCCCTCCTCCTCTTCCTCCTCCCGCTTCTGTCCTCCTCCTCCTCCCTCCTCCCGCCTCTGCCCTCCCTCCTCCTCCTCCCGCTTCTGCCCCCCCTCCTCCCTCCTCCCGCTTCTGCCCTCCCTCCTCCTCCCGCTTCTGCCCCCCCTCCCGCTTCTGCCCTCCCTCCTCCTCTTCCTCCTCCCGCTTCTGTCCTCCTCCTCTCTCTTTCCTCCCCTGTTCCTTCTTGTCCCCAAAGACCCAGAGCCCAGGAGCCCTGGCTGCAGCAGCCCCATCCTGCCCCTCGGGTCCTGACTCCAGCCTGGCCCCGCAGTCACAGTCCAGGAAAGCAGCTCTTGTGGAGCTGCAGGCGGGCGATGGTCTCTGCGGACCTGGAATAGGAGGGGCACACCTCCCAGGCCCTGGCACCGTCCGGCGGCTCCACAGGCAGAAACCCACTGTTAAAGCAAATGTGGTACCATCTGCTTTGTCCCTGCACTCTAAGCGCACCAGGGCCTTTCCAGCTGACTTGGTGCCGAGACCTCCTCTCCCAGCTACCCCCTGTACTAGAATGGGAGCTCAGGAGAAGCAGTGACTGTCCTGCTTTACTATTGGTAACCCCGGTGTGATCCAATGTGCCAGGCTCTGGTGACTCAAAGGAAAAACTGAAATGGTCCCAGGCCAGAGTATAGGTAAAAAGTGGAGGTTGGAGGAGGGGCACAGGCAAAGCCCTAGCAGCTTTGGGTGTAAGATCAGGAAAGTCTCATGCAGGAAAGGATGTATGAATTTCATCTTCCTCTTCCCACTTTCTTCCTCTTTTCCCTTTCTCCATGTTCCGTTTTCCCTCTTCCTTCCCCCTTCTGTGCTAGGTGGCACATTGGATATAGCAACGGACCTGGGATCAGGTAGACCTAAATTCAAACCTGGCTTTACTTATGAGGTGTGTGATCCTAGGCCAGTCACTTAACCTCTGTTTGCCTCAGTTTCCTCATTTATAAAAACAAGGGGAATAGTAGGACCTACTTCCCAGGGTTGTTGGGAGGATTAATGAGATATTTATAAAGTACTTTGCAAGAGCTTAAAATCCTGTATAAACCCTAGATGTTATTATTAGTTTCTGTTTCCTTCTCTCCCTGCTGCTGCCTTCCTCCTTTTTCTCCTCTTTCTTCTCCCTCTTTTCCCTTTCTCCTCTCCTGTCCTCTGGAAGGGAGCAGAAAAGGATGAGAGGTGTGTAGGACCACAGAAATCTCTCATTTTACACATGGAGACACTGAGGCACAGAGAAGTTAAGGAGGTCCCCTTTGCCCAGTTCTATGCTATACATTCCTAAATGGCCACACTCCAATTCCCTAGGTCCCTGTCTGTACCCACCGAGGCTCTAAAAATGGGCTCATGGAGTCAGTTTTTCTCTTGGTCCTCAGATTAGCACACTGAACATACCTCCTGGGCTGTGGTTGAGGGCACTGCCCTTTGGCTTCTACAGCCTGGACTTATCCTCTGAGATAGAGGCCATCTTTGCTGGGTTGGGTAGCAGCCAACTTAAGCTGACACCCTCATCTCCTTTTGCTCTCTGCACTTAGTGGTCTTTCCTCCTGACTCCTTTTCAGGGCCAGGGGCAATGTCTGGGAGGTCCCAGGGGACAGGCCTTGACGATTCCTTTACTGGATGTTCCATTGAGGGCCCTGTTGGAAAATGGGGCAATCTGGGATTGTCTCATCTATCTTCAGTGTTCTGATTTCTTCCTTGGCCCTGAATGCCATGAAGGAGTGGTCTGACCAGTGGGTTTAGTCTACTGCCTGCCTTAGTTGAAGAATATAGAAATGGTGCCTCTGTCAAAGCAGCATTGGTACTGTTGCTGTTCAGTCATGCCTGACTCTGTATGACCCCATTTGAGATTTTCTTGGCAGAGATATTGGAGTGGTTGGCCATTTCCTTCTCCAGCTCATTTTACAGATGAGGAAACTGAGGCAAACAGGGTGAAGTAATTTGCCTAGCTAATAAGTGTCTGAGGCTACATTTGAACTTAGGTCTTCCTGACTCCAGTCCTGGCTTGGCCACTGAGCTACCCAGCCTGAGTATAATCACAAACTCATCACCTCCCACACACCCAACTGCCCCAACCTCTGATGCTATTAAGGGGTAAATATCTAACCTTCTAAGTTCAGCTCCCTTGGTACAGTGGCTCAAGCCCCAAAGTCCACCTTCAGGACAGTTCAAAATTGAACTGCTAACTACAGTGATTTTTTTCCCTTTTAATTTTTTTTATTATTCCTTTTTTTAACATCACTATTCCTTTCCAATGACTCTTGTCTCTCTGCTCTCCCCATCTCCTCCAAGGAAACCTAACCTGTAACAAAAGTACAGTAAAGCAAGTGAATAAACACCTTGGGCTTGTCTTAAAAGTTATTATTTTAATTTTAAACTTTTAATTTTAAGTGTTATTCTGCCTTCATCACTTGGTCACTGTATTGATCAGAGTTCTGAAGTCTTTGGATAGTTTTTCTTTGCATATTTGTGGTCATTGTGAAAATCCCCTGTCCAGTTCAATTTACTTTGCTCTGTGTCAGTTCTGAGAGAATGTCAGTTAGAAGAGCTCTATCTCAGCAGCCACTGAATCCAATTCACACCCCAAGGAATCCCTACTGCAATCCACCCATCTGACGTGGTTATGCAGCTGCTGCTTGAAAACTTCCAAGTTCACATGAATGTTGCCAAATTTCTCTGAATTCTCCCTATTCCACCTTTCTTGTGGTGCAGTGCTATCCCCATTACCTTCATAAGGCACAGGTGACAGGTGTCTTCTTTCCCTCCAGTTCAACTACAAAGTTCTGCTATCAATATTTTTGCATCTGTGGGACCTTTCCCTCTGGTTTGTTTTTTTTTTTTTTAGCCTCCTTGGAGGTATATGCCCAGGAGTGGGAACTTTGTGTCAGTCACAATTAGTTTGTTCCAACAGTTCAGTCAATTCATAATGCCACCAGGAGGACACTAGTGTACCAGCCTTCTCACAGCCCCTCCAGCATTGACCATTTGAGGTTTTTGTCATCTTTGGTCCTCTGATAGTTGTGAGGTGAAATGCTTCAACCCGAATTTCTCTTATTACTAGTGGTTTGGAGCCTTCTTTCATATGGCCACTTACCGCTTGCATTTCTTCTTTTGAAAATTTTAAACATTTACCTACTGGGGAATGGCTCTTAATCTTAATAAACTTGTAGCAATTTCTTACATATCTTGAATAACAGCCAGACTTTTATCAGAGCAAAGATTATAGCAAAACTTCAAATGCAGAGGGTTCTTAATTTTAAGAGAAAGGAGGTCTCAGCCATCAACATAATTATAAATGTGTGCTTGAATGCATTCATTGACTATCAAATAATGTCAATATATCGACATTTACAAGAGCAGCCACAAACTAAACATTACGAAGTGAATTTCAGCAGCTATTACAATCATTATCATTTATATAAGCTTTATTGTGTCAGAAGTCCTTCACATGTATAATCTCACTTGATTCATGAAAACTCTATTAGATGGATTTTATTATAATATTCCTACTTATTTACATTACATATATATTTACATTTATTATAGTAGTTCCTACTTTAGAGATGTGAAAACTGAGGCTTGCCTAAGGTCATATAGATGAGATTTGAACCTCAAGTCTCCCATCTCCAAGGCCAATAATTGATTCACATTTTTGTGCTGCCTCCTAGAAGTGGCTAGATGGCCCTGTGAACACAGTATTGGGCCTGAACTCAGGAAGACTTGAATTCTTAGATGCTTACTGAGACCCTGGGCAATTCACTTAATTTCATTTGCCTCAGTTTCATTAACTGTAAAACGGGGATGATAATAGCACCTACCTCTCAGAATTGTGATGATCAAATGAAGCAGTATTTGTAAAGGGCTTGGTGCTTAATAAATGTTTGTTTCTTCTCTCTCATTAAGGAATTTGGGATGAACTAAACCAGCTATCATGCAACTAGGTGACACAGTAGATAGAGTGCTGGGCTTGGATTCAGAAAGATTCATTTTCCTGAGTTTAAATCTGACCTCAGACACTTATTAGCTGCATGACCCTGACCAAGTCACCTTACCCTGTTTGCCTCACTTTCCCCATCTGTAAAATGAACTGGAGAAGGAAATGTCAAATCCCTCCAGCATGTCTGCCGAGAAAACCTCACATTGGGTCATGAAGAATCAGACACAATTGTACCACGACAACCAGTTACCTGCCCCTGTTCCTCCCATTCTGTGATTCTGGTGGGAGATGGAAGGGACCAAGGGTAGAAATAGGGGCATTAGCCTTAGAAGGGAACACAGGGTAATGAATTTAGATTTGAAAGGGACTTTAGAGGCCATCAAATCCAACCTCCTTGTTTTTCTAGTTAAGGAAAGAGGCTGAGAAGTGGTTCCCAGTATCTGTCAAAGGATATGAACAGTTCTCAAAATAAGAAATGCAAATTGTCAGCCACTCCATGAGAAAAAGCCCTACATCGCTAATAAGAAAAAATGCAAATTACTACTCTGACATTTTACTTTATTCCCTTCATATTGACCATATTTGAAAAAGACCAGAACAGTGTCTGTGGGAGGACCTGGAGGAAGACGAGCACACTCATTCATTATTGGTGGAGCTGCAAATGTGTGTAATCTTTCTGAAAAGCATGGAATTATGTGAGAAAAGCCATGAAATGTTCATACCCCTTGATTCAACCATCCAACCATGAAGCATAGACTTGCTCCAAGAGGTCAAGCACAGAAAAAAATATCCCACATATGATGAAATTCTCTCCCTCTTCTCTGCCTCCTGGCTTTCATGAATCTCCCACCCAACATCCCACCTTCTGTTGTTCAGTTCTTTCAGTCAAGTCCAATGCTTCATGACCCCATATGGGGCTTTCTTGACAAAGATACTGGAATGGTTTGCCATTTCTTTCTCCATCTCGTTTTCCAGATGAGAGAATCGAGGTAAACAGAGTTGAATGACTTGCTCAGGGTCACACAGATAGTGAGTGTCTGAGGTTGGAATTTGACTCAGTTCGTCTTGACTCCAGGCCCAGTTCCCTAACCACTATATTATCCAGCTGCCCATCCACCTCTACAGGAAGCCTTTTCTAAGCCCCCATCATTTTAATGCCTTTCTTATATTGATTATCTCCTGTCCCACCTACATCTTGTTAGTACACAGCTGTTTTCTGTGTCTCTGCCATTAGACAGTGAGCTTTCTGAGGGCAAGAACTAGTTTTTGCCTTTCTCTGTATCCCCAACATTTAGCACAGTCCCTGGCATGTAAGAGGCTTTTAAGAACTAATTCTTGACAGACTGACTGAAATTTTACCAAAGCACTTTTTTCAATGGTGGAAATAAAAAAGAAATAAAAAATAGAGCCTCATTTGGGACTGGTTGAACAACTTGTCTTGCATGGACATAATGGGATACATCTAAAAAGATGAATACAAGACATTTAGAGAAATGGGGGGAAGACATTTGAATCGAAAGATCAAAGTAAGCAGAGACAAGAAAACATTGAAGAAGACAACATGAACGCAAATGAAAACAGCATCAAAAAGCAGCTGAACTGAGAGTCAATACGATGATGATGAATACTGGTTTAGGAAAACTGCTGCTGAAACACACTTCCTGCCTCTTTGTAGAGTGGCGGGGGATGATGGGTAATGGAATGTCACAAATGCTGTCAGATTTGGTTTTTGCTTAACTCTATTTCTTTGTGACAAGTAATGGTCTTAAGGAGGAGTGCTGAAATATGACTGGTATAAAAAAATAAGATGCATGAATAAATCCTAATATGTGTATATATATTAGGATTTATTCATACATTTTGTTTTTTGAAAGAACGAGATTCTCCTTTGTAACATATATGTATTACATGTATTATATATGCATTATATATTATATAATTATATATAATATATATATTATACATACACCCATTGGGTTTTGATTGAGTCCAAGTTTTACAGAATAAATCCTTTTATTAAGGATTTTTATTAATTACTTATTATTAATTATCTTATTAATTTAATTTAATTATTTTTTAAATTATTTATTATTGTTCTGCAAAACCTGGATTCAGTCACATGGCCGCACTTGAGGAACTAGAGGGCCCCATATGTGACCTTGAGGCTGCAGATTCTCCACCCCTGGATATGTCTATATACATATGCACATATATGTTAGAAAGGAGAAGCTCATTCTTTAAACTTTTAGCAGCAACAAAAGGGGAGAATGGTTTTAAAGCTAGGAGCAAGGGAGATGAGGAAACTCCATAAAGAAAGTTCAGCCCATGGAGTTTTGGAAGACCTAAAACTAAATCTCCCTTCAGAGCTTACTAGCTGATATCCTTAAGCAAGTCTTTTTACCCTCTCTTTCAGTTCAAAATCTTTACTCCTATGAGTCTACATTCTTAGCCAAGTAGGGGGTGAGATTAGCTTCCATAAAAAGAGGTGGACATAATGTTTTTGTGATGGGAGTGCTCAAAAAAGAGGATGTCCATGCATTGCGGAGCCCCTAGAAGAGATTAAATAACCTGAATTTGTAGGGGGCTTGGAGCTATATGTAGCAAGCCTGGAGCATGAGCCAAAGGCAAAGATGTGTTCCAGTAAGGGAAAGGCCTTAAGGAGAGACTGTGAACCTAAGGACATAAGGTCCCATTGGGGCATCTGGCTGAACACCGAGAGCATGCTTCCAGGGGAGAGAGCAGAGAAGGACATCCTGGCCGGGAAAGAACACTGAATCATGTTGCAGCCAATTAATCTCAATGATTCTTGCTATTTCATATTTATCCTGTATATAGCTTGCTTTAAGGGCCCACTGCTTAGAGTGCTGGGTCTGGGGTCAGAGAGTCTCCTCTTCCTGAGTTTAAATCCAGCCTCAGACACGTAGCAGTTGTGGGACTCTGGGCAAGTCACTTAACCTTGTTTGCCTTAGTTTCCTCATCTGTAAAATAAGCTGGAGAAGAAAATGGCAAGCCACTTCAATATCTCTTTCAAGAAAACCCCCCAAATGGGGTCAAGAAGGGTCAGACATGACTGAAAGCACGGAGCAACGCTAAAATAGCTTGCTTTGTCTATATTTGTTTTCATGTTGTCTCCAACATTAGACCACAACTCCTTGCTCTCTTTTACCTCTTTTTGCATCCTCAGTGCTTAGCAGAGTGCCTGGCAAATAGTAGGTGCTTAATAAATGTTTATTGATTGATTGATTAAGTAAGCTACTAAGCTTACTGACTGCGCTTGTTTCTACCTATGTCCAAGGACATAGAGGACATATCCTCTAAAGTTCAGTGTACTGTAGCAAAGCCCAGGGCTGGGCCCTTGTTACTCCTCTGAGGGGAATCAGTTTCCACTGTTTTATTTTATTTTCCAAGGTAATTCCGTAGCTTGGAAATTGCGAAATTCTCAGTGTTTAGGCATTGAGAAAATAGATTTCGGGGAAGAACTAGGATTGAAGACTGGTAGAGTGTGAAGGTGGAAGAATCAGAAGGGATTGAAAGGTGGATGACAGTTCCTTGCTGAACTTGTTAATAGGGTGAACACTGTTGAGGGAAGACAATGAAACCAGAATAGACATGATGCGCTGGGGGAGTGGGGAGGTGCCTTAGCTTTGGCTCATCAGGAGCTATGGAAAGCCAGGAGCTGGATGCCAGAGTGGAGAGATGCGCATTTAAGACCACGGGAGCAGGAGAATTTGGGAGCAGATGTTAAGCTCAAAGACAAGACAGTCGACCTCTGTGGAGGCTGCCACAGAGTGGAGACAGAAGGCACATGAGGGCAACTGGTCAAGCAGGTGGGAGGTTTGGATGTTTTGGATGATTTGATGTGAATATCAAAGTCATCAAGGATCAGGGCAGGGGATGGGTCAACAAGAAAATTGTGTCAGTCAACAAGTATTTATGAAGTGCCTACTATATGCCATGGCGGTTAGGTGGTACAGTGGATAGAGCACCACACCTCAAGTCGGGAAGTCTCATCTTTTTGAGTTTAAATCTGACCTTAGACACTTGCTAGTTGTGTGACCATGGGCAAGTCACTTCACGCTGTTTGCCTCAGTTTTCTCATCTGTCAAATGAGCTGGAGAAGGAAATGGCAAAGCCCTCTAGTATCTCTGCCAATAAAAGTCCAAATGGGATCATGAAGAATTGGACACGACTGAAACCAGCTGAACAGCAGTAACTCTATGCCAGGCATCATGCTATGCTCTGGGGATAGAAAGAAAGTTAAAAGACAGTCCCTGTTCTAAGGGGCAGTCTAATGGGAGAAACAACTATGGACAAGCAAACTACACAAGAAAAATTGCTAATAATCAACAAATGCAAGGAACTAGAACTAAAGGGAATTGGGAAAGGCTTCTTGTAGAAGGTGCAATATTAGCTGAGACTTGAAGGAAGCCAAAAAAGTCAGGAGATAGAAATGTGGAAGGAAGAAATTCTAGGCAAGGGGACAACTAGTCTTAATGCCCAGCATAGGGAGATAGAATATTTTGTGGAAGAGTAAGAAGGCTGGTATCGTTGAATCTCAGAGTACAGGGAAAGGAATAAGTCAAGACCTAGAAAGTCAGGAGAAGTCCAGGTTGTGAATACCACATGCAGAATTTTATATTTGTTCCTGGAAGTGGTAAGGACCTACTGGAGTTGACTGAGTACAGAGATGTCCTGGTCATATCGAAGCTTTAGGAAACTCATTTTGACAGCTGAATGAAGGATGGACTGGAGTGGGAAGAGACTTGTGGCAGGCAGATGAAGTAGCAGGTTATTGCAAGTTATACAGCTGTAACCTGTACATGGGTGGTGGTAGTGTCAAAGGACAGAAGGGGACATGTAGGAGCGAGATGTCGTTAAAGCAGAATTGACAGGACTTGATAGAATGGATATGGAGAGCTGAGAGACAGAGAATAAAGAGTCAAAGATGACACTTAAGTTGTGAGACTGGGAGGAAGGATGATGGTGCTCTGGACACTAGTAGGGAAATAGGGAAGGGGTGAGATGGAGGGAGAGAGATAATGAGTTCAGTTTTGGACATGTTGAATTTGACCTGTCTATAGGACATTCAGCTTGAGATGTCCAATAGGTGGGTAAAGATGGGAGACTGGAGGTCAGGAGAGAGATTAGCAATGGACAAGTAGTTCTGAGTATCATCAGCATAGAGAGGATAAATTGACTCTAAAAAGAGTGATGAGATGACTAAGGCAAACCCCATGGAGGAAGGAGAAAAGAGGGCACAGGACTGAGTCCATCCATGGTTAGTATGTTTATGATCTGAAGGAGAATTCAGCAAAAGAGACTGAGGAGGACCATCAGATGGGTAGGAGGAGAGTCTGGAGGGATTAGTGCCACAACCTAATAGTGTCACTAAATCTAGAGAGAAGAGTATCAAGGAGAAAAGAGTGACCAATGATGCCAAAAGGAGTAGAGACATCAAGAAGGAGAATTGAGGAAAGAATGTTGTGTGTGAGATGGGGTCAAGAAGGAAGAAAGTGGCAGAAGGCGTCTGGCCAATATGAGATGAGGAGAGAAGAGGGAGATCTCAGTTGAATGGCCTAATTGTTTCCTGAAACAATGTTCTTACCTGAGAGGGTAGGGGATGGGAAAGACATAGGGGGTTTGAGGAGGGATGAAAACTTTGGGAAGGGCTACTGTGATAAGGATCGTAAGAAAATTAGGGAAATATCAAAAGAATTGCCTTGTAGGAGTGAGTGCCTATTTGAGATTTTGTAACATAAGTTTGTGACCTAAAAGTGGCAGAAACAAACATTTCTCACATCTGTATCTTTGCACTGGAGAGGGAAGGGGGGACCCAGGCCACAACCCTGGGAGGTATTATAATCCCCATTTTACAATTGAGGAAACTGAGGCAGATGGAGGTGACTTGTCCAGGTCACCTAGTTAGGAAGTATCTGAGGCTAGATTTAAACTCAGGTCTTCCCGGCACTGAGTCTAGTGTTCCACCAGCTGCACCTGGTTGTATCCTGTGCCTGAAATGCACTTCCTCTAAACCTCCATTTAGAAGCTCTTACATCATTCAAAATTCAGCTCAAGGGGGCAACTTGTGCAAGAAGTCTTTCAAATTCCTCTCAGCTGCTACTGGAGCCTCCCCCAAATTATCTTATATTCATTGCACATGTATGATTCAGCCCCAAAGCTTAGCATGCCTTCTCATTCTTCTGTCAGCCAATGAGCCACGGTAGTTTCTCAGCTACAGCCTTCAAAACCCTGAGAACAGTTCTATGTAAATGAACTGGTGGACCACAATGCACTGCAGCTATCCTCACCTTCAGTCAGTACTTGTGCCTTGGAGTTGCTCTCAAATAGATCCTTTCCATGAGTGCAGCTTTCTCTCAAGTCCTCAGAATTGTCTGAAACTGCTTTGTTCAAAGGAATGCCTTTATTCTGCTCCTTTTGGCCAACAGAATGTCTGTCTAGGACAGGGACAGCACTATAGGCAGTTCATATGGGGAGAGGGCACTCATATAAGTGCATGTAATATTTTTCATATTTTTCATAGCTTTGAAGGCAGGGATTGTCTGTAGCAATGCTTGACATATATAAGATGCTAAAGAAATGCTTGTTGAGTGATAGATGGGAGATCTGGACAGGTTGATGTGGGCAAATGGAGTGAACCTCAAAGGAGTTACTGAGTGATAATGGTGGGAGGGGTGTGTGTGTGTGTGTGTGTGTGTGTGTGTGTGTGTGTGTGTGTGTGTGTAGCCTGAAAGAAGAAGGCTATTGCGCAGGAGAAGTTGAGGTACACTCAGGAAAAAGGACAGTTTCCATAAGCATATGAATGAATGAGAGAATGAATGGCAGAATGTATCATGTGCTAGGCATTTGGGCAGCTAGGTGGATAGAGCATTGAACCTGACGTCAGGGAGATCTGAGTTCAAAGCCTGCTTTAGACACCCGAGTGACTCTGGACAAGTCACAACCCCATTTGCCTCCATTTCTTATCTATAAATTGGGGACACACCGGAGAAGGAAATGGCCAACCACTCCTGTATCTGTATCTTGGCCATGGAGTAGGACTATGTCCATGGGGTCATATAGAGCTGGACAGACCAAACACAACAAGGCGCTGTGTGAAGAGCTTGGGACATAAATACAAAAGATAATTCTTGCTCTCGAGGTGCTTACTACATTCAAATAAGAGAAAATAACACATATGAAGGAGTGTTGGTGAAGGAGCAGTATTTTGTTCAAAGAAGTCCTAAGGATGGCAGAGTCATAGGATGCTTAATTAATTGACTATCCTTTCCAGGAATGGTAGAGTTGATTTGATTACTGGACATGGTGAATACTTACTGATCTGAAGGGTAAGGGTGTCAGAAGAAAGAAAGAATTTTAAAACAAAGAAAGAGCAAAAGCTAAACTGCTTTTTGTTCAGCCCGGTGTTTCAGATACAATCCTCTTTTCTGTTCTCCTTTGTGATATTCATATTTTTTAAGTGCTTGTTAAATTCAGGGTTAGTTCAGGCTTCCTGGGTCCCCTGACCTACCTCCACTGCCCCCCCCTTCATTCTCCCATTGCCATCCCCCAACCCTCTCCTCAACCCCATCTTTCTGTGTTCCTCCTTTCTATTATGCCTTTTAGAACCCCTCTTCTAATATTAACAAACTTCCATGAATCTTAAAATCTCTTCTTCTCAAACACCTTCTACTTTCTTGCACTCACAGAAACTTGGCTAACTCTCAGAAGACACTTGGGTTCCTGGGCATCCTTTGTAGTGTTATGTACACATGACACCCAACTTACTGGCCCTGAAGGAACTTTCATACTCTTTTCTCTCCACTATTAATGATAGGCACCCTCCCCTCTGCCACCAGCACTCAGCAACCCCTTCTCCTTTGAGGTTCATATGTCTCTCTCTAGATGGCCTGATCCAGATGTTGGCCACTATTATCTACCGCCCTGAAGAAGCTGACGTTCTCTTAGACAGAATGCCACATGGAACACATGAATGCACTGGGGAATCATGATCCCAATACCCAGCCCTGCTAGTGAGAGGCATTTCCTCTTCTTAAGTGAGCTGGAAAACCCGGCTTGCTCCATCTTCTCCAAGCTTGATCATTTAAAGACAAAAACTGGGACATGGCCAGCTATCCCTATTAAATCCTTGGACAATGTGGATACAATTTCAAGAACTTTTCAGAACTTAATCCAAAGCCTGAGTAATCCATGGAAGGTTTTGGTATTTTATTTTATTTTAAGTGAAGTGCTACGTGGCTCAATGGACAGAGCACTGGGTTTGGAATCAGGAAGACTCACCTTCCTGAGTTCAAATCCAGCCTCAGACACTTACTAACTGTGTGACCTTGGGCAAGTCACTTTACCCTGGTTTCCTCACCTGTAAAATGAGCTGGAGAAGGAAATGGCAAACCACTCCAGGATCTCTGCCAAGAAAACCCCAAATGGGGTCACAGAGAGTCAGACACAACTGAACTACAACAACAAAGGGTGTTGGCACTGAATAGAGGGATCCATCCCCCATCTCTGCACACATATAAATGAATACAAAATATATACAAAGTATATTGAAGTTAATTTTCCAGGGAAATAAGTGGCGGTTGGAGGGAACCAGACCAGCTAGCCCTCACCTCAAGGAGGACATGGCCCTTGAGCTGAGCTTTGAAAGAAGTTGGGGATTCTAGGAGGCAGAGGTGAGACAAGACTTACACTAGAGTGCTGGGCACAGAGAAGGTGCTTAATAAATGTTGATCAATTGCCTTCTAGCTAGGAGGAACAGCCTGTGCAAAAACTCAGAGGCAGGAGATGGTAATGGCATGTGAAAGGGACAGCCAGGTGTCTGGACCATAGGATACCAGAAAAGGAGGAATGTGTAGAAAGTCTGGAAGAATAGGCTAGCCCAGGCCTGCACAGACTGCCCTCTGCTCTCTGCCTTCCCGCCAAAGGATTTCCTCTACACACAAAGGATGTTTTCCTCTACATTTTTCACAGGCCACCTGAAATCCTCGTCTTGCTGCAAGCAGCCCTTGGGCGGAAAGCCAGGTTGTGCAGGCCTGGACCAGCCACATCAGATGTGAAGGATTAAAGTGTCAAACAGAGCAGTGGAGATTATCTCCTTAAGGCAATAGGGAGCCACTGGAGCTTTTGGAGTAGGGGAATGAAGGACTTTAAAATATCTCCTTGGCTGCATCGCGTAAAATGAATCAGAAAGCGGAGATATGAAGCTGGGACAACAACTGGGAAGCAAAATCTGCAATGTATATACCCCAAAGGGGTCATTGACAAAAAGAAGGGTTCATACCCAGAGAAATATTCATAGCAATGCTTTTGGCAGTAGCAGAGAAAAAACTGGAAGCAAAGTAGGTGCTCATCGATTGGAGAAGAGCTGAGCAGATTGTGATCCATGAATGGAACGGAAGATGACTGTGCTGTAAGAAATGATGGATGGGCTGAATATAGAGAAGGATGCAAAGACTTGGATGAATTGATGCAGAGGGAAGAGGAGCCAGGAAAATAATATATTCAGTGATTAGAGAAGGGTAAATTCAAAGGACAACCACTAGAAGACAGTGATTGCAAAATTACAAAGACCCCATAAAGAAGAGCTATGAGAAGACTTCTCCCTCTCATTCCTTGAGAAGATGGGAGGTGGAGGCAGCTAGGTAGCATAGTAAATAGAATACTCTAGAGTCAATGGGACCTGAGTTCCAATCCAACCTTGACACTTATTAACTGTGAGACCTTGGACAAGTCACCCAATTACCTTGCCTTCCCATCTCCCCCCCAAAAAAAAAAAGATGGGATGTGGGGTACAACCCAAGCGTATGGAATATTGTCTGTAACATCATCTTTTTTTGGAAAGGGGGGGGATGTAGTGATTGGTTTTGCTGAATTTTTTTTCTCTTTGTTTTCTGTAAAAAAAAAGTCTGTTATAAGAAAGGCTTTTGGGGAGGAGGGAGGAAAATAAAGGAGAATTCAGATGGTGTAAACAAAAAATATCAGTAAGAATCTATTTTTTTTTCAAGTCAAGGTAAGAGATGATGAGGACATGGACTGGAATCAGGAGGCAATGTCAGAATGAAAAGTACAGATGGGAAGAAATTGTACAGAGAGAATCAACAAGATTTTTCAGCCAATTGGATGTTGCAGATCTAGGGAGAGTAAGGAGCTGAGTAGGACTCTAAAGTTAGGAAGCTGAATGTCTAGACCTTTGATCCAGAATCAGCTCCTCAACAGCATTGTTGTTTGCTAAGGACCTACTATGTACCAGGCACTATGCTCAGTGCTGGGGAGACAACTACAGGAAATTAAACAGTCCTTATTCTCCCTCCTCTGTCTACTCAGGTCCTCATGGCTTACTGCAATAGCTTCCTAAGAGCTCTCTCTGCCTTAGCTCTTTAACTTTCCAACTCCATGTAGCTACTAAAGTGACATTCCTAAAGTATGTTACTCTCCTACTCAGAAAGCTTCAATGGCTCCTTATTATCTCGAGGAGCTAATAAAAATGCCTCTGTTTGACTTTTAAAATTTTTCACAACCTGCCTATCTTTCCAGCCTCATTATATATTATTTCTCTCAGACTCAGCCAGACTATTTCTAATACAAAACAGTCCATTTCCCATCTCTGTGCCTGTACACTGGCTGTGACTCATGCCAGGCAGGCATTCCCTCCTCTTCTCCCCTTCTTGGAATCTTTGGTTTCCTTAAAAACTCTGCTTAGGCACTACCACATAAAGATTTCCCTTACCTCCTTGCCTCCTCCTCCCCTCCTCCAGCTGTCAGTAAGTGTCTTCCCCTATAAATTTACATTGTATTTATGTTGTAAACATTTTGTACATAAAAACAGCTATGTTGTAACTAGAAAGAGGGTCTATTAGACAGGAAGACCTTGGTTCATATCCTGCTTTAGACATCCTGGGCAGTTAAGTCATTTAAACCCTTCCTGCTCCAGGACAGTAGTTCTCAAAGTTTTTGGTCTCTGAACCCCTTTACATACACTCTTAAAAATTATTGAGAACTTCCCACAAAGTCCTTATTTATGTAGGTTTTAGTTATAGATATTTACCAAATTAGAAATTAAGACATCTTAGTACTAGGGGCAGCTAGGTGGCACAGTAGATAGAGTGCTGGGCCTGGAGGCATGAAAACTCATCTTCCTGAGTTCAAATCTGACCTCAGTAACACCTAATAGCTGTGTGACCCTGGAAAGTCAC
This sequence comes from Bettongia penicillata ogilbyi, assembly GCA_023548195.1. Taxonomy (NCBI): domain Eukaryota; kingdom Metazoa; phylum Chordata; class Mammalia; order Diprotodontia; family Potoroidae; genus Bettongia; species Bettongia penicillata. The sequence continues at coordinate 2,330,850 of JAJHZJ010000310.1, read as the reverse complement.
TTCATCCTGTTTACCTTAGTTTCCTCATCTGTCCAGTGAGCTGGAGAAGGAAATGGCAAACTACTCCAGTATCTTGGCCAAGAAAACACTAAATGCGGTCACGGAGAATCAGACATGACTGAAATGACTGAACAAAGTCATTTTATGTGAGGAAAAGCAAGCAGACCAATATTGATAGATTACAGGGACCATGCAGGGGAGCGATGTGTACAAGGCCAGAGCAGTGGGAAGGGGCCAAGTCTGAATTTGTATTTGATCCTAGTAGTAATTTGGAGCCCCTCAAGTTTATGGAGGGAGTGGGAGGAAGGGGACAATGTGGTCAGACCTACACCTTGGGAAAATTACTTTAACAACTGAGTATGAATTGAGATATACTCCCACAGAGTACAAGCATGGCTGGGGGTTACAAAGGATAAAAAGGTTGACTTTGGAATTGCGGACTCTGGGTTCAAATCTTGGCTCTGCCCCTTCACACTTGAATGAGAGAGACTTGAGCCAGGAAGAAGAACAATAAGGCTGTTGCAAGAATCTGGACAAGAAGTGATGGGGGCCTGAGCCCAGCTGGTGGCTGTTTAAGTCTGGGGGAGGGGCATGCATAGGTGAGATCTGTTGGCAGTAGGCTGGATAAATGGAGTGAGGAAGAATGTGGAGACCATACCAAGACTGCAAACATGGGGGACCAAAAGAATGCCTTTGACAGGAATGACAAAGTTGGGGAGACGGATGGATGTGGAGGGAAAGATTGTGAGTTCTGCTTTAAACATGCTAAGTCTGAGCTCTCTGAATGGTTCAAGTCAGGATCTGGAGGTTTTACCAGACTTCCAAAGAGGTTCCTGGCACAAAAATGGTAGAGTCCCTGGAAGAGAGGGAAAAAGAGATTCATGGCACAAAAAAAATGGTGGAGTCCCTGGAAGAGGGGGAAAAAAAAGAGTGCCCAGGGCAGAACCTTGGGGGATGGTTAGTGGCTGTGTCATGGAAGGTCAGTAGTATACTGTAGAAAGCAGAAAAGCAGTACTCTGAGTGAGGAAGATCTGAGTTCAAATTTGACTTCCTAGCTGTGTGACTCTGGGCGAGTCACTTTACCTCTGTCTGCCTCAGTCTCCCTAATTGTAAAATGGGGATCATAATAGTACCTGCCTCCCAGGGGTGTTGTGAGAACTAAATGAAACACTTCTTGGCACACAGTAGGCACTTAATAAATGCTAGTTCTTCTCCCTTTCCCTCCTCTCTGTCCTCTATTCTCAAATCCCTTGCCCCTTTTCCCAAGGTTTATAGATTTCAAGTTGGAAGGGACTTCTAGTCCAATCCCTTACCCCCATTCTGCAGATGGGGAAATTGAGACCTAGCCAAGTTGAATGACTAATTGGAGGGAATGCAAGCAATGAGTAATGACAGTCAGGACTGAAGCCCAGGACCTCTTACCTCATGTGCACACACAGTCCCCTCATCATTCATTCTTTGTCAGCTCTCACCTCTTTGTAACACATGTCATTTCCCCTTGCTGTTCCTGGATTCATTCTGGCAGAGATGGTTGATGTGTTGAACAGTTTTGCTTAAATCTTAAAAAAAAATCTTTGTTAAAAGGAAAGACTCAACGAAAAAGAGAAATGAGAGGTATATTCAGTAATGATGGTATGTAGAAAGAAAAGACATCATTAAACTTAAGAAAGAGATGAAAGGGTTCTTAAATTTTAAGCTTCTTTTCTCCACAAAAGTATAAGTCTGGCCGTGGTGCCCTCCTGCGTCAGAACCATCAATGGCTACCTATTCCCGCAGGGTAAACTACACATTCTTCACTTTGGCATTTAAAGACTTACATTCTGCCTCCAACCTCGGCTTCTTGGACATTTTCCCATTATTCCCTATTCACCAACCCAACATTGATGTTTCACAAACCTGGCCTTCTAGCTCCCATATTTGCGTCTTTGCAGAAGCTCTCTCCCATGTCTGGAATATGTGCCTCAGGTTGGCCTCCTAGGGTCTCGTGTGCCACCTCACACTGCAGTGTTTATTGGGCTTTCTCTCTGTCCTTGAATAAATTGGGGGTGGAGGTGGATGGGAGGAGAGTTTGCTGATTAATCTTCTTTACAGATATTCATCTGTTTATGTACCACACCTCTCACAGAGTATAAGCAGCTAGCGGACCTGGGTGGTACAATGGATAAAAAAGTTGAACCATGGAATCTGGGTTCAAACCTTGGCTCTTTATACCTGAGTAAATTTGGGTAAAACATTTAACTTTGCTGGGCCTGTTTCCTTATCTGTAAAATGAGCAGGTTGAATTAGATGGCCTGTGAAGTCCCATACAGCCCTAAATATGTGTGTGTTCATCCTTTGTTGCCGAAGAAGACCATGCCATTAGAGTAGTAACGACATGACTTGCACTTGACTTTGTTTTTTTGAGTGAGGGAGGGCTGTGCAGGTCACCAGCCTCACTTCTCCAGAGCCATCTGAATCCAGTGACCAGATAGATATTCATCAGGATGACTGGAATTGGGGTTAAGTGACTTGCCTAAGGTCACATAGCTTGTGAGTGTCAAGTGTCTGAGGTGAAATTTGTACTCAGGTCCTCCTCACTCCTGCACTGGTATCCACTGCACCACCTAGCTGCCCAACACTAAATATATGATCTTATCAAAAGGTCCTTGAGTTCAAGAAGCTCTTCTCCTTTTGTCTTTGTGTACCAGGGCTGGGACCAGTTAGATGGCCAAGTGGTTAGAGTGCCAGGCCTGGAGTCTGGTAGACTCATCTTTGTGAGTTCAAATCTCACTTCAGACACTTACTGACTGTGACCCTGGGCAAGTCACTTCACCCCATTTGTCTCAGTTTCTTCATCTGTAAAATGAGCAGGAGAAGGAAATGGTAAACTGCTCTAGTATCTCTGCCAAGAAAACCCCACATGGAGTTATGGAGAGTCAGAACTGACTGAAACAACCGAACAACATTAATGAGGTCCTGGCTAACTGGTCCTGTCTCTATGAGCCTGTGCAGAATGAATCCATATGCTCTGCTGATGGAAGGGGCTGAAGACTAGACTTTTAGGGCTTCATGATGATTTATGATGGAAGTACCTTGGAGAGACTTTGGAGCATGGGTAAACATTCTGTAAGTGGTTCTGGCCTGCTGACCACATGAATGGTAGCCTCTTTGGCCACAGCAACAGGGCTAAGCTACAGGAGACTTCAAAAGGCTTAAGTTGGCCTTGGCCCCTTACTGTATCATGATTGGATTTTTACTCCAGGTTTGGTTCTGCTGATGGAAAAAGACCTTGGACCCTCTCCTCCTTAGTCCAAAGTGTAGCCCCCTACATGTGAGCCTCAGTTCTTTCCTACCTTGGTGATTGTGTATGTGCTGGCTTTGGTAAGTAGAGATTCTTCTGGAGGCTATGGTCTTGTGAGTTTTGAAGGGCTAAGAGCGTGAGCTACTTGGGTGTCTGGAAGTTCAGAGACACTGTAAGTTAAATTCATATTAGGCTTTTTTTTAGGCAGTGAGGCCTCAGAAGTAATTGAAAAGAACCTTCATCCTGCAGTAGGCAGCATTTGGACATTCAATCCAATCCAATCCTATCAACACTTATTAACAAAAAGAAAAAAGTTCTTGCCCTCAAGAAGCTTAAAGTCTAAAAGGGGAACAGGACACACAGAAGGAGTGAGATGAGACTTGGAGGGAACCAGTGTTTTGTAGAAACTGACCAAATTTGAACCCACTCTTCCCAGAGACTGGGGTTGTATAGGGGAGATTGTGCTCTCAAGACTTTGAAGGAAGTTTTTGTGTTTTGGTTCTTATATTTTAGAAGTAGATTATTTCTTTGTAAAAACTAATCAATGATTAATGATTAGCTGAAACTAGGACTCTGGTCACTGGGAATAAATTCTGAATGGGGGCTTGAGCCAATGACATTAGAGATGAGATGTTGCAACCTCTTAGGCAAACTAGGTCATTTTTTGCCTAACTTTTTACCTAGCCTTTAATCACTGAATGGGTGTTGCCTCAGACAAACTGAGACCTGGGAAAGGTCTTAGCTTAAAACAGCCACTGCATCTGGGTCCATCACCAGGTGTCCTGCACTATGTCTTGCCACTGGACTCACATGACTTTGGAGGAGAGAGTAAGGCTGATGACTTTGCACAACTCTGACTTACTTAAATCCATTTCTCTTGCAAGTTGACATTACTTTGCTTATGTTATTGGTCTTTTTCCGAGAAGGAAGGACCACCAACAGTGCTCCTAGCAACCTGAGGAGGAGATATTTCCAATTAAACTCTGAAATAGTGAACCCAGAGAGATACTTGCTATGTTTGTATTCCTAGCACAGTGCCTTGAGCTAGGAGCTTAATAAATGCTCTAGGGATTGGATTCCATTGGCCTGAGATTGATTGGGATGAGAGTGTGGAGAGAAGGAGGGGAAAGGATTTTCTCTTGCCCAGATGACAGCGAATCAGAGAGATTAGAGGAGTGAGAGGTTAGAATTTCCCAGTCACAGAACAGAAGGATTAACCAGTTTAAGTGGGGGGTGATCCTGAGTTCCACTATGGATTTTATGAGATTACAGGGAGCTTTCATTTGGAAGCATCGGAAGGGCCCCTCCTCCTGGAGACTGTGGATGTGTTCACTGGCATGTGGTCTCATCAATGACAACTGGAGTCAGCTCCAAGATGATTGGCTTCCTGGGACTCTGGCTGGTCAGAAAAGCTACCCCTCCCTTTGTTCTGTTAAGGTGAGGTGAATGAGCAGTTTGGCTTCTGTGGGTTTTTTTTTTTTTGACCTTTCCCTATTTGGATAAATGACCTATATTTAGAAAAGTAGATATGTTCTAGGCAGTAAGGTCAAACTCAAGTTACAAACAGGTCCCTGCAGCCCACATATTGACTCAGAAAACCACAAATTAACATTATCTATATTGCATTGTATTTTTATTTATTTAGTATTGTATTTTGTTTATTTTGTTAAACATTTTAATCTGGTTTGGGTGGAGTTTTGGGGGACACTTGGGGCAGCAATAAGAGAGCTTGACACCTGCATTCTAGGAGATGGCTAGCCAAGATATCACCCTTCTTAGTTATTAATCCTCTTTAAGAACAAACGAAGAACCACAATGATAAGAGGATGGGAACAGAGTAGGGAGGAGGACTTGTTAAGTCCCATAGGCCAAGTGGTTCCGTGGATAGACCACTGGGTTTGCTTGGAATCAGCAAGACTCATCTTCAGGTTCAAATCCAGCCTCAGACACTTCTGACTGTGTGACCCTGGGCAAGTCACTTAGCCCTGTTTGTCTCAGTTTACTCATCTGTAAAATGAGCTGCAGAAGGAAGGAGCAAATCACTCCAGTATCTTTGCCAAGAAAACCCCAAATGATGTCACAGAGAGTCAGACATAACTGAAAAACAACCAGATTTAACTCAACTGAACTGATGGTCTCCTCTCCTCAAGAGATGGAAATGGCCACTGTGAGTCAGGGTCTCAAGGGAGTTGCATGTCCTTGCAATGTCCTCTCTGCTTGAGCAGAGAGTTCCTAATGGCGGACTCTCCCAACTCAGGGGATGGGAGTAGTAGGCTCACTAAGGAGCATACACCAGAAGTAGGTATGTTCATGCCCACTGTATCCAAGGAGGAAGTCCCAGCTTTGTTGATTATCACATGAGTGACTCCAAGTTTAAGAGTTTGGAGACTGGATATTCTAAAGAGATAAAGGGATTTCTTTGATGCAGTCTATTCCTTGGAGAAAGAAAAAACACCCCTATGTAACTCCTGAGTAGGGGAGTCCTATTTGGAGAATAAAGCCCCTGAGTTATTTGCATGGAATAAGTCCATTGGGAAAGAGATGGCTTGTTCAACAGCCTTAGACTGCGTTTGTCATCTAGAGGAAATTTTAATGACAAGGCAACATTGTGAGTCTAGCAAGAACCCATCAGAGGGTCAGGGATCCACCAAAATATCAGAGGGTTGCTCCAATGGCATTTCCCTTTTCCTTTTGAGTGGAGCAGATGGGTTGAGTGCTTTATCTATTTCTGCATATGTTCACAGGTGCCTCTGAAACATCTTCATCTTCTCTGGAGTAAAACAGAGTCTGTCCTATACCCAATTTGCATGTGCTACCTTGGATGCTTGAATGGGAATGGGGGAGGAGGATGTGGTGGGGATGTCTTTAATTTACACTTGGGCAAATATAGATCCAAGCTACTTGACCTTTATTTTGAAACTGTCATGTAGTAACTCCACATGGGGATAATGAGAGCAGAGGTGGTGATGGGATGGGTTGGGGGTGGGGGGGTCATTCCTTAGGATTGGACCTGGTCCACCTCAGCCTCGAATCTTGAGGAGCTGACCCTAGGCCAGGAGCAGAAGAGGATTTGTAACTCTAGGTTACAGCAACTTTGGAGAGAAGCTCATAGACTATACTTGTTCCAGTGTTCTAGTTGAAATTCTGTTGTCAATAGCATTTCCTAGGTGGAGATCCACTTTAGTTGATCCAACTTGGAGGTGGTTTGGGGTGATGAATGTCAGGTTGGTCATATGGGAAGGAAGCTCTTAGCAGTTATAATTCTCCCACTTGCCATCTCCAAATGGACTTTCTTTCACAGATTGGGAGGGGAGAAGGAATCAGCGGTCACAAGCTCAGCTGGTCAGTCAACAAACATTTATTAAATCACTTCTGTGTGCCAGGCACAATGCCCAAGCCCTGGGATAGTCCTTGTTCTCAAGGAGCTCACTGTCTATTGGGAGGAGGGACATGTATAAATAAAATAGGAACAGGATAGATAGGAAATAGAGAGAAAGTACTAGAATTAAGAGGGGTCAGGTTTTCTGCAGAAGACAGGATTTTAGCCGAGACCCTAAGGTAGCCACAGAAACCAGGAAAGGAATTTTAGGCATGGGAGACACACACTTGAAATGCTAGTTACAAGACGGGACTTTTTTGTTTGAGGAATAGAAGGGAGACCAGTGTCACTGCTTTGAAAGATAAGTGGAAGGAGGGAGAATTAAGGTATAAGAAGAGTGGAAGGATTGGCAGGGCAGGTTAGGAAGGATTTTTATCTCCATGCAGAAGGTTTTATCTTTGATGCTTAGAGATGACAGGGAACCACTGTGGTTTATTGAACAGAAAGGTGTTGTGGTCAGCCTGGGCTTTAGGAAGAGTACTTTCACAGTTAAGTGGAGTATGCACTGGTCAGGTCAGGTTGTGTCAGGTAGACCAACAAGCAGGTTACTGCAATAGCCCAGGTATGGGGCAATGAGGGCCTGGAGCAGAGGGGTGGCAGAGGCAGAGGAGAGAAGGGGGCGTACTGGAGAAATATTATGAAAGTAACATCATCAGGTTTTGGCAAAAGATTAGATATGGGTTGGGATGAGAGAGAGTAAGAAGTATAAGATGACAGGTATGTGTGAGCCAGGGCAACTGGGAAGACAGAGGTGTCCTCAACAGTAATAGGGAAGATTGGGAAGGGAGAGAGTTTTGGAGAAAATATAATAACTTCAACCATGGATATGTTGACTTTAAGATGTCTACAGTTTGAGATGTTCAATAGGCAGTTGGTTATGGGTGACTGGAGCTAAGCAGAGAAGTTAAGGCTGGATAAATTGGTTTGAGAATCATCAGAATAGAGATGAGAATTGAATCCATGGACACCCAATGAGATCACCAAGTGAAGTAGTATAGAGTGACAAGAGAAGAGGACCCAGAAGAAAGATTTGGGGGACACACAGCAGATGTGACCTGGATGGATATCTAGTGAAAGAGACTTAGAAGGAGTGGTTGGATGGGTAGAAGGAGAATCAAGAGACAATGGTGTCCCCCAAACCTAGAGAGACAGGACTGTTAAGGAGAAGAGGGTGATCAATTGTGTCAAAAGCTTCAAAGACACCAGGAAGGATGGAGACTAGGAAAAGGACATTAGATTTGGCAATGAAGAGATCATTAGGAACTTTGAAGAGAGAAGTTTCCATTAAATGATGAGATTGGAAGCCAGACTCTACTGTTGTTCTTAATTTCCAAGAGGAACAATGACATCATAGTGGGATGTTTTGACTCATATGTGGATTGGATTTAAGAGGTAGAGTAGGGTGACTCTTTTTGAGTCATCAAAGTCCAGTGGCCTGCTTCAGTTGCCTTCATGGCTTTGGGAACAAATTGTTCTCAAAACAGGGTGTGGCCACTGCTCATGCTGTAGCTTCTTGGAGCCACAGGTAAGAGTTGGGTGAATCAGGTGGATACCAAAGGTAGATGAGCATCCTTGAAAAGAGCTTGGCAAACCCTCACACCAGAGGAACACCACACACACCTTTAACCAGACTACATAGAGAATTAAGGAGAGAGTCAAAGGAAAAGAAGGGAGGTTATAGATGGCTTTCTCAAGAAGTTTAGCAAACTTTGGATTTGACTGTGAAACATGGGAGACATTGGCACAGGACTGCCCAGCATGGCATGCCCACATCAGAAAGGGTGCTGTGCTCTATGAGCAAAGCAGAATTGAAACAGCACAAAGTAAACATAGGATGCACAAATTTAGAGTATCCACCCCCAAAATTCATATGGACTGTCTGGCCCAACCTGTGGTAGAGCATTCCGAGCTTGCATTGATCTGATCAGTCACAGTTGGACACACCGAAACTTCACTTTATCATGGTGATGTCATTTTGGTCCTCTTCAAAAAGAAAGGACAACAACCAGCCACAGAAGAGAGGAGAAATGGGAAAATAGCCAGAGGGGACGAATGTATTAACTATTAAAAAGATAAATCATATAAGCAGATAATCCTGACACAAAAATTACATGATAAGAGCCTACTAGAGATTTTGAAAGAATAGTTTTCAAAAAGAAAAATGCCATATCAATAATAATATGACAGAAATGTTTTAAATCACTAACGATGAAAGAAATGCAAATTAAAATAACTCTAACGTTCAAACTCATGCTCATCAAATTGGAGAAGACGATAAAAATGGAAAAAAATAATGTTGAAGAAGCTGGAAAATCAGGTACACTGAGTCACTGCTGAGGAAGTTGTGAATTGATCTAATCATTCTGGAAAACAGTTTGGAATTATGTTCGAAAGATGACTAAATACACTTGGTCTCAGAAGTTCTATTAGTGAACATATTCTTTATGAAGGTCAAAGACAGACAGAAAGGTCCCAATATTTCAATAATATTTCAAATTATTTTAGTATTAATGGGATTTAGATGGGGTATGACTGGTTTTTGTCCTTTATTTCAAAAAGGACAAATGACATCATGGGGTGAAGTCATGACTTGCATGTAAATTGGATTGAAGTGAGACAGAACTAATGAAGTCGTTGCCCTCACTCTCTCTTCCAGAGTCATCAAAGTCCAGTGGCAGGACAAAAGTCCGGATTATTGATGATGACCTGGGCTATAGTGGATGACCTTGGCATTTTTAATGTCTGACCAAAACTCTAAACAATCTACAATACCTGCTTTAGCCACCTGCATTGCAACTGGAACAAATTGTTCTCATCCATTCATCCTGCTTTGGGAAGTCTTCACAAGCTTGAGGTAGACAATCCCCTAACTCACTGATGGGTTTGAGGCCAATCAATTACCCTGGTTTAACCTGTGTACTTAGAGAGTTGTACATGCTACAGCTTCTTAAAGTCACAAGTGAGAACTGAGTGCCAGGTAGACACCAAAGGCGGATAAGCAGCCTTGAAAAGGGCTCCAAAAGCCCTCATACCAGAAGTGCTATTTTGAACCATGGAGTTACATAACAGAGAGATCGAACCAAAGGAGAAACTGCAGTTTCTGCAGAGCCTTCTAGTTAGCTGATAATAGCTAAGGCCATTAGCAGTCTACTGGAACTCCAGCCAAGACAAACCCACCGTCACAGTTGTATTGCCTAGATCAGGAGGTTGCAAATCTTAGATCTGGGGAGTAGTGATCAGACTTCATCCCATATCAGAGAGATTTGGGTTAAGTAGATATCACAGGTTTACAGCCTCAAATGACCCTGAGATACTTAAATTATGCGGTACTCAATAGTGGGAGAAAGCAGGAACAGGACTCAAGGAAATACAAATCAGTTCTCCTGTTCCTCTAGAAGGAAAGAATTATCTCTGGCATCACAAGAAACATTAACTTACAGGGCTTAGTGGCTCAAGTAGATTATCACCTTTGGGCCAATTAAGACATTACTCCCCACTAATTAATCTCCTTTACTAGATAAGTAACACAGTGACAAAGTCTTTCGGTAAGTTTAAGGAATGCACACTACTGTCCAAGGGACTCACTATCACACATGTCAGTGGGTACTCATTTTGTTTTTCCTTTTTTTTGTTACCTTGAGTGCTTCTATGAATACATAAAGTATATGGCTGAGCTCTTTAGCTGAAGTAAGAGACAGACAGGCATTCAAATCCATGTCCAGGATGAGACAACTTAGTTTCTACACCTTGATCCAATTAGAGAGTACAGCCATGTTGTTCTTCAGTTGTTTCAGTTGTATCCAACTCCTTGTAACCCAATTTTGGTTTTTCTTGGCAAAGATCCTGGAGGGGTTAGTCATTTCCTTCTCTAGTTCATTTTACAGATGAGAAAACTGAGGTAAACAGGGTTGAATGACTTGCCCAGGGTCACACAGCTAGGAAATGTCCGAGGTCAGATTTGAACTCACAAAGGTTCTATGCAGTCCCCTCCTTGATGGACTCTCTTCCCAGTGCTACAGACTTCTTTCTATCTCCCTATGATAATCTGGACTGGAAGATGATTCCCTATAATTTTCCCCTGGATTTCCAGATCAAGGCTCAGTATGGCATACTTTCTAGGTCTTTGTTAGATTAGCTGGGGAACAGGGCAGCTGAGCTATGCTTCTTCCTCCTATTCTACCATCTAGATGGTCTCTGTTTAGATACTTATTTCCTAAGACATTGTAGTAGTATCCTTTCTGGTCAAAAGTAGGCCTTCAGATTGCAATTTCTTACACTGCTCCCTCCACCCAAATGTGTACTGGTAACTATTTAACCACTGACTCTCTGAAAAAAAAAAAGTACAACACACTTTGAAGTTTAAGGAGTATTATTAACATTTTCATCATCACTTTCTTAAGTCTAGACAACCAACAAAACAATAAATCAAGCTCTGACTTGTGGTGTTTTCCAATTTCTGAGGCATACATGCTTCCACTGAAAATTTAAGTTTTAAATTATTAGCAATGCAATTGCTAGCATTCCAGCTGGCTCCAGTGAGCCCCTGCATAGCTATGATTTCACAACAGTGGCACTAAAGTTGTTTCAATGAACTCCTTTATTTCCTGGTTCAAGTTTCATCTAGGGGACAGAATGGAATATTGCTAAAAAACATTATTAAATTTGTTGTCTCTACTGATACTTAATAAATATTTATTGATTGATAGCTTAGAGCCCCCATTCCATAGTAACTTTCATTCTCTCAGGTGACTTCACAATGTATTCATAGATTCAAAGACTTAGCATGCTACCATGACATAGTTTATTGTACAAAGATTAAAATAATAGAGAAATTAGACCAAATGCTATTTTATGGAGATACCAAGTGTTCCAATAATTTAAGTGCAATTTTGAGCTTTAATAATGTTAAAAGTATAAATGCAAGAAACTTACAGAAACATTATTTGAATGTTTAATTATTTATATTTGTTTTAGACTTAGTTTTGTGAATTTTGAACATATATTTTAAATTTAAATTTCATTTTCTGAATGACACTTTCTCAAACTAGGACCAAGGAAATCCACTTGATTGGCTACCTCAGATAACTGATCTATCTCCATTGGACTTTTTCTCATGGAGTCACATCAAAACTGTCATCCTTTGGTTCATCTTAAGGCTAGAATTTCAAATGCAATCCTCTAAAGTCACTAGAGGAAATGGATGAAAATTTTTTACAAGGTTAAAAAATTCACTAGAAGAAGGTATAGCACAAGATGGGGATTATGTTAAATTTTAATGGTCTAATCTAACAATATTTTTTAAAGTCACACAATTAACCTTTAAATGTCATTCTTTGTACATTTGTAGCATTTACATCTCTGAAGTTATTAAAGTTTAAAGATGCACTAATACTTTTGGGATGCTGTATTTGTTTTTAAATATTTTTCTAATCTTCACCTTGTTTCCCTCCCAGAACTTTGAGCAGCCTGGAGGATTCCTGACTGCATATTCCTGCAGTTCATGGAAAAAGACTAGGTAAAGGGAAATTTGTCTTAGGATCACAGACAAGAAAAAGGAAAGTAGGGGAGAAACAGGAACTTCCAGGCTCACTCAGAGTGTTAGACCAGATCTTATCTCTCTGCTTCCACCAGGTCACTGTCCCTCCTCCCAGTATGGAAACTCTGGTTAGGCCATCTGTACTTTCCTCTTCTTGTTATATGGGCTGCTCCTCTCTTTCCTCTCCCAGACGTCTGAATATTATGGTTAGAATCAAGTTAAGAGATTTTAAAAAACAGAGGGTGCCTCAGCATAAGGATAGCAGCCCTTTACCCTAGAACATGTTTTCCTGGATCACAGAACAGCCTACCATTTCATGAGGGTTCCCCAGCCATACTCACTTGACAACTTTCCCATGTGTCCTTCCTCCCTTTCCACTCTTCAGCTTCTCTTTATGTGTCTTTCCCCTTTAGAATCTAAGCTTTTTGAGGACAAGGATTGGCTTGTTTTCTTGTATTTGTGTCATCAGAGTTTGATACATAGTAAGCACTTAAAAATGCTGTATGTATCCATCCATCCATCTCTCTATTCATTCGTCCATCTGTCTGTTCATCCATTTGTCCATCCATCCATCCATCCATCCATCCATCCATTCATCTATTCATTTGTCCATCTGTCCGTTCATCCATTTGTCCATCCATTCTTCCATCTATCCATCCATCCGTCCATCTATTTATCATCAATTCATCCATTCATCTGTGCTTTATTCGTATCTATCTATCCATCTATCTATCTTTCTATCTATTTATCTCTTTATATCATCTATCTATCTATCTATCTATCTATCTATCTATCTATCTATCTATCTATCTATCTATCTATCTATCTATCTATCTATCTATCTTTCCTGACCATCTATCTATCCAATATTTGCCTTTCCAAATCTGCCCTCCTTCACCTTTCCAGACTCCCCCCACTCTGAGATGCAATGACATTGGCCTCCTTATGTTCCTAGAATATGACATACCCAGCATGCATTTTCCTTGGCTGTCCCCCTATGCCTGAAACTCCCTGCCTCCTCATCTCCACTTTTCAGCTTCCTGCAGGTCTTGGCTAAAATCTCACCTTCTTACCCATTCTTCCATAATGCCAGTGCCTTTCCTTTTTGATTATTTCTAATTCATTCTATCCATAGCTCCTTTGTACCTTTGCTCCTTTGTACCATAGCTCCTTTTGTAGTAGTTTTCATGTTGACTCCTCCATTAGACTGTGAGGTCCTTGAGAACAGCACTTCGTTTTTGTCTTTTTTTGTATCCCTGGTGCTTAGCACAGTGCCTGACACATAATATGATCCTTACTAAATGCTTTTTGACTTTCACTTTATTTTTCTTATTCGTTTGTGGGTGTGTTTTCTGTTGCAACAGAGCTAATATGGAAATATATTTTTATGACTTCATATATATAATCAAATACTGATAGTTTTCTCGAGAGGTGGAGAAGGGCTGAGAGAGAGAGGGACAGACTTTGAAACTCAAATTTCAAAAGATGAATGTTAAAACAAAGTTTTAATGTAATTGGGAAATATCTAATGAAATGAATAAAAATAGATGTTGACTGCCTGCCTCAGTTTTCTTATCTGTAAAATGGACATAAAAATCGTACCTACTTCATAGGGCTATTGGGGGCTTCAAATGAGAATTATATGTGGAAAGTGTTTTGTAAACCTTAAACAATATCCATGTTTATGTTTATTAGGAGAGGGATTTGTTGAGTTATGGGATTGGCCGAGTGCCCTTGGATCCTTTTCAACTGTCAGTTCTGTGAGTCTGTGTGGCCAGTGAAGCAGTATGCCTGTGTTTAGCCATGCCGGTTGGCTAAGTGTGTCAGTGGAATCCCAGGATTCTGGAGAAGAGAGGACCAGGGAATATGAGAGCTGTCTTTGAAGTATCTGAAGGACTGCCTTGTGGAAAAGGGTCTAACTAGCCTGAAAATCACAGAAACTTGGAATTGAAAGGTACACGAGGAGCCTCCTAGTGATGCCCTCCCAAGGTGATGCCCAAAAGCAGTAGATCTCAGAGCGTGGTCTAGGGAACCCTGGAGTTCTGCCGAGATTCCTTTAAGGGATCCATGAGTTCAAAACTAATAATACGAAGACACCTTAGTTTGTAATACAGTCACCATTTGTAGATATAATCTTCAGAATCAAAGTCTCTTCAGGAGGGACTCTAGATAATTTTTAAGAATGTAAAAGGGTGCTAAGTCCCAAAAGTTGGAGAACTTTTCCCCTAGAAGAACTGTACTTTTAACATAACCAACAAAGGCTCACTCTGCCTCATTCCTCCCCAAGAAAGGCAAACTCATTGCAGGGAGGCATATTTTGGTTTAATGGTCATAAATACCTCCCTAATATTCCTATTTAACCAGAGCTAGATGGGCAGTCCCTCCCTGAAGTCCCCAATTAAAAGCTTAGTGACCATCTGATATACTGGAGTGGGAATTCTTTACCAGAGATATACGATCCAGTTACCATGGGGGCCTTTCAAGTCTGATATTCAGGGAGTCAGGGAAGGCCCCTGAGGGATGGCTCCAAGCTGGATTGTAGAGAAAGAAGTCTGGGGCCTGGGAGCCTGTGCTGAGTGTGGACAAATGGAGACCCAAGATGAGGAGACAGGGAGGAGACAGGGATTTGGGGGAGGGGGAAGGCAAAAGTCATTGAGGAGGGAGGACAGATTGATGTGACTTGAGGTGACCCTGGTTCTAGGGGAAAATGGTTTTATTTTCTCCTTAGCCCTTCCAGAAAAACACAATGAGAAGAAATTTCAAGAATTCTGGTCATTTATTCCAGCTCTGAACAAAAGTCAACAACATAAAATCTGCTTATTTTGGCTTCCTCCCTCCATCCCCTAAAAAAATTATTGAAGAACTTCCAATCCTCAGCAGCCCCTCTCATTCCCACCCCAGTTACAATGATCAGGCCTGTGGAGAGCTAGTCCACTCTCCCCTTGGGTAATGAGGGGGCTTTTCAGGGTGGAGGGACAGAACTTCCCACTGAGTGCTCTGGGGCCCAGGTAGAGAGGCAGGTGGGACTTCAGCAGCCAACAACTATATACAGAAAAAGATTCATGAGAACAATATAAGAAAGTCTTTCTCTTTCCCCCTACAATCCCCCAGCCCCAGTCCTATGCGAAGCTATTCCTCTGGAGTTAGACCAGGGTGTGTTTGTGTGTGGGGGGGGGAGATAGGAGTGAGCACACAGAGGCATTTGGGGACCCCCCAGCATCATCACCAGGAGCTGGTCACCTCCTGAGACTCAGAAGTGTTATGCGAGAGGCATCATCTGGTAATCTTCAAAGGCGTGTGCTGAGTGCTGGGGTGTAGAGAGGGTCGTCATTCAAGGCTGAGACAGTAGCCAAAGGAAATGTCGGAGGCAGGCTCTGCAGGCAGGTGGAGACAGAAGCTGGTAGTCTCGGACTCATGGATGCTCCACGCTGGGAGGTCTGTGGCTCCTCGGGATTCCCCAATGTCTAGGGAATTTGGGGGTTAGCAGGGATAGTGGGAAAAGGTTAGGGAGATCCAGAGGGGAGGATTTCCCAGGGCTAAGACAAAGTGGGAGTAGAGGATTCCAGGAGCTGAGAAATCCTGGGTGTGGGATTAATTGGGGGTGATGAGGGGGCCCGTGATCAGGGTCATCCAGGAATGGGGGAGTTCCAGGACTGAAGATTCTCTCGGATAGACTGAACTGGGAGTGGGGTTGGGGTTTCCATAACTCCCTAGACTACGATGAGTCTAAAGGAAGGTAGTGGAGAGAGAAGAGGGGACCAGCCCCCAGGGAATTGGGAATGGCCAGGGGCTCAGAAATCCCTGGGATAAGGTCAACTTGGAGTTGGGATGTGTCAGGGGCTGAGGATTCCCTGAGCCTGGGAGAACCAGCCCCAGGGAGAGAGAAATCTCTGGGATGGGGCAAGGCCCAGGGAAGTCCTGGAGGGGTCCAGAAGAGGAGGCCCAGATCTTTCCTCACCGCTTGACCTTTCTTCCGGCTGAGTTTCGTCCACTCCGTCGGTACAGGGACTGCTGGCCACCATTGAGAGGGCAGTACTTGAGGGTGTGGGCCAGGCCCCCAGTGGCTCCACACAGTGGGCAGACGTAATGGCGAAGGATGGGACAGACAACCACACCCTCTGGAGTCTTCAGCAGGTGAGAGGTGTACACATGTCGGGACTCCCCGTTGTGTTTGCAGAAGTTGCAGAGGGACATAGGAGCCCCTGGCCCCCCAGCTGCCTCCTGCCTCACCTGTCCAGCCTCCACCTCCTGGCTGGACCTCTCCCCACCCCCAGAACCTCCTTGGTCCGAGATTATCTCCCATAGGATCTTGTTCAGATTCAAATAGTCTTTCCACATATCGAAAGGGGCTGGCAGCTGCATGGGTGCCTGATGTGGTCAGCAGGCTGTTGAGGGGGTGGAGGGGTGGGAGCAGGAGGGTCGTTGCTATCTGGAGCAGTGTGGAGTTGAAAGCAGGGTAGGAGGGTGCCTTTTATAGGGTGGCTGGAGACCTCCAAAGGCAAAGGAGGAGCTTTCAATTTAAAGGGCCCAATCTCTTCCTCTGCCCCCACCCCTACCCCCCACTGGGACCCAGCAGGGGGAACACCTGGTGAGGGGCAGAGAGCCTGAGTTTCAGTTCCTGGTGCACAACCAGTTTGCTGTGTGACCTTGGGCAAATCACTTACCCTCTCTGGGCTTGGGATTTCTTTCCTGTGATATAATAGGGTTGTACTAAACTCAGTCTTTTGGAATTCCAGTCTACTGGAATGCCAGTATGATAAGGGTCCTCATAACACTGAATACCAGAGCTGGAGGGAAAGGAGTCCCAGAGGGAGGGAAAGGCTTGTCCAGAGTCACAGAAGGAGTAGCCAGGGCTCTTACTGGGTGGGATTTGCCCATGTAATGAAAGGCAAAACCAGACATCATCTTCCACTCTGACTTATTTTACAAGAAGGGGAAAACAGGGCCAGAGAGGTACAAGTTCTGTCCTAAAGCCACACAGCAATGATTCTGCTAATTATGTTGTGAGATGAGTTCTGTTTTTCTGTCCCCTGAGTCTGATTCTAATCTTTTTGTCTATGATTGTGAGACTTCCTTTCATTATAGGTGGGTGGGAAGTCATGGTGAGAATTGGAAAAAATTGTGTGGCAGGTTTCACTGTCCTGTCCTCCCCTCCCCGCTTTCCTACTAGGGAAGGACGCAGGCACAGGATGAGCCTAGGGACTCCCCCTCCTCATCCCTTTTGCTCCTCACATAAACACACCTTTGGAGAAGAAAACAAGATGAAATTGATGAGAAATTTACCAGCTTTGTTTATTTGAACCTGACTCCCTCCCTAAGCCAATCAGAAGCAGTCATGATAGCAGGGTTGGGGGCGCCTCTCTGGGTTTCCCCCTCCCTTTTGGGCTCTTCCCATCTATGTCAGTTTCAGTCTTCTTTGGTGTCAGGCAAGCATGAGGCTGCCTCTCAGTCTCCCATCTCCAGCTCCTTGCTTTTCTCTTCAGCTCGACAGCCCTAGACCAGTTAATCTCTGCATGGGCAAGCTGGTGAGCCCAGGAGATGGGATCACTATAGGCATAGTGTGCTCCAAGACAGAAATACTGGGTTCCAGTCCATGTTGGGGTTCAGTCTTGGGCTCCAAGTGCCCTGGTTCTGATACTTCAAGCCCTATTACAGGCGATACTGAGCTCTACTCAATGACCCAACTCTGGGTTTTACCTGGAGGAAACGTTCGTCAGTCAGTCCACAAGCACTAAGCTTAGCACCAAGAAAGGGGAAAACACCCCCATCTTCAAAGATCGTTGGTGTGAAGCCCTGAGAGCAAACAGGGAGGAAAGAAAAAGAACAAGTCAGAGAAAAAAAGTCTGGAGAGGAAACAGGTCAGAACAGAAAGGTAGGAGTGGAAATGGAGAGAGAGAGAAAGAAAAAAGATCAAGCCAACACAGAGGAAGAGACAGGAAAACCTAACAGGTTTAGGTTTATATGGCAAAAGGACAAAAGTACAGAAGGTGAGAAATTCAGAGAAAAATGAAGACAGTAAAAAAAAAGACACGAAGACAGAGAAAGGGATGAAAGGTGATAGATACGTAGAAATTAGAAGACAAATCTGGGCTTTTTTTTTTTTTTTGGTAAAAAAGAATTTTGTTGAGACGTATCTAAGGTTCTCTCTAGTTTTAAATCTATGGTCTTAGGGCGAGAAAAGAGACACAGTAGTTTGGTAGATGTTTGTCCTTCATCAAGAGGGCCAGTGACATCACGTGGTGATGTCTTGACTGGTGCATGAATTGGATTTAAGTGACACAGAGCTGCACAAAGTGGTCAACCTCACTGTCTTCCCGAGTCATCAAGTTCAGTGGCAGGACAAAAGTCAGGATGGCAGTGATTCTAGATGCAGTGGACAACCTTGGCGTCTTTGATGCCTGACCTAGTTCTAAGTGCCTGCTTCCTCCTCTTTTGTGGTTGTTGGAACAAATTGTTCTCAGTTCTACCAGGGGAAGTGTTCACCTCCTTGGGGTAGTTCACCAACTTACTGATGGATTTGAGATCCCTAGGTTACCCTCAGTTTGGTTTAGCTCATCTGTTGAGAGGGTTGTATGGGTGTGGTCACTGTATATGCTACAGCTTCTTGAAGTCACAGGGGAGAGTTGGGTGACAAGTGGACACCAAAGGTAGATGGCCAGCCTCAGCAAGTCCTTGAGTTTGAAAGATGAGGTTACAGAGAAAGAGATATAGAAAACGACAGAGCAAAACAAGAGAAATAAGGTTAAAGATGGAAAGAAGTGGATGGAGGAAGACAGAGATGGAAAGGCAGATAACAGTGGAGATGGGAAAAAATGTAAGCTACTTGATAACAAGAACTACTTATTTTGGCTCTCTTCTCATTGCCTTAAACTTAATTCATGATAATTGGATTGAACCAGATGGAGAGAGGTTTAAATTAATGGAAAAAAGATGGATAGACAGAGGGACAGAACTAGAGGTGGAAATAGAGTCCTAGAGGAATTGGACGACCTGATGGTTTAAATCCTATGACCCTCAAATGAGGACAAAGAGGAAAAAAAACACCACACACAGGCGGAGGGGCAGAGAAAGAAGTGAAACTGTGGGAAAATTTTTCTCTGAAAGGGTTAAAGCTGAGGGAGACAAAACCAGATCTAGCTCTATGCTGCCCTTGTACTCTTGAGTTTTTAAGGGAACTTGTCCCCCCCTTTCCTCCTCAGACTACCATACACTGGCATCCCTCCCTCCCCTTCTTCCCCCAGGCACCCCTCTTCTGGATTTCAGTTTGGCCATCGGTAAACTGAAGGGGCAAGTTGAATTCTGACATCCATACCACATTCTCTGACCTAAGCCCCATAACACCGAATCTAACACTGTAATGGTATCTGAACCTGAAAATCTCTGACTTCAGGCCAAAGATCCACATCCAGTTTCTAGGCTCACTTTGCCCCATTTTCCGCCTCCCCTAATCCTCTTCTCAGATAAAAACATTCTATTTGGACAGCGGAAGTTCAGTACTCCTCCCCTCTTCACCCCCGCCCCATACACACACCTGTCCATCTAGTCTCATCAGGCCTCTAAGGGAGTTGAGGCAGGAAGCCCCTCCCCTTGACAAGAGGGGGAAACTCAAGCTGAAAGAGGGAGAGAGAGTGACCCAAGGTTACACAGGGAGACAGAGACAGAACTCCTATTCAGTTCAGAGCTCCTTCCACCTCACCAAGAAACTGAACGACAGGGATGAAGGTTGGAAGGATGGAGAAACAGGAGACTAAAGGTTAGAACCAGAAGAAGGGAAGAAAGTGCAGTAACACTGGCAATTGCTGGCTTCTGTGCTGAGTGCTCTGTGACCGGAGCTGGCAGGATTGAGGCCAGTGGATATTTACTGAAATTGGGGTGGGGGTGGACCTGCTAGTTACATTTGGGATCTTCCTGTCCCAGGCCTGGTAACAGTTACGCTCCCGCCTCCTGCCCCAAGCCGGCCCCCCGCCTCCGTCCCGGCCCCGCCCCCATTTCTTGCTCCTGGCTCAGTCAAACTGGCCCTCGCCCCAGGAGACCTGAGGGACCCGGCTTCTCCCAGTCCGAATCCCATAGCCCCCATCCTTGATCCTCGAATGCCTGGCTGGAGAGGCAAACCTCTACCTCATGGGCCCCGCCCCTACTCCTACTCTTCCAACCTGGGCTTCCCTCTTCTCTAGGGCTAAGTCCTAGCCCCTCCTCTCCCGGACCCGCCTCTTTATCTCCGGACCCGACCCAAGTTAGACGCCTCTCCACCCAGTCTCTCTCCCCCTCCCACTCGAAAACTCTTCACGCCCGAGGAAACAAACATTTGGGAATCAGAGGGGGTCCCAGCCCCGGAGAGAAGTTTATTGAACCCCAGAGGGGGTTTGTTTCCGTGGGGGGACGGGGAGGTGCATCCGGCCTCGGGGACTCACGGGAGCCTCCGCCCTGTGTTCGCAGCCCTGAAGTGGGAGCCCCCAGTGGGAGAGAGGAAAAGGGGAGGGGGAGATATGTCACACTCAGGCTCCCACCTCGTGTCCCGCCGAGGCTCCTCCCCGCCGCCCGCCCCATACCCCCGCCAGCCGCCTGCCCTCTCTCCTTTCCTTGTAGACCGGGGCCAGCGGCCACACCTTTTGCTGTCTTTGTGTTCGTGGTTCGATCGGTTCTCAGGGCAGGTGCAAGAACCTTTTGTTGGGGGAGGGAGGGAAAGGAGGAGTTAACGGGGGGGGCGGAGACACCCCCAATATCCTGCCCTCACGTTCCTCCCTACCAACCACACACACACTCACACAGACGTTCCTCCAGCGTGTAGATATCGTCTTGCTGCGGACAGAGGGAGAAACGGAGGCTTAGGGGCCCAAGTTCCCGCTCCCCTCCCGCTCCACCCTCCTGTCACTTTGCGGGGGTGGGGGGGGTCTCCTTACGCCCCCGCCCACCGGCCCCGGTCCCCGCCTTGCTCGTTTGCATGGCACGCCCCCTCCCTGCCACGCCCCTCCTCTGCTCGGTCCCTCTTCTTTCTCACCAGAGATTCGTGACGTTCCTTAAGCTTCAGTATTTTCTTTTTTATCTTGTCATTGTCCCTGTGGGAGCAGGTGGTAGAGGGGCCTGAGGTCTCAGACACGCCCTTCTGCTCCCTCCCAGCCCCCGAACCTTGTCTCCTTCTCCCTCTCTCCAATTCAGCATCTTCCCCTCCAGGTCGGCCGCCCCCCTCTCCTCGGGCTTCTACTCCTCTGAACCCCCCAGTTCTGCTCTGTCTTCGGGGTGCGGTGGGGAAGGGGGACAGGCCTCAAGGCCTCACTCCTTATGTTCCAATCTTCGCCCCCCTCCCCGCCCTCAAACTCATCACGCCCCTGTCAAGCCCTTGGGAATGGGAGGGAAGAGGTGCCCAAGGCCTTCCCTTTGCACGGCTCCCCCCTCCCCCATTCTGTATCCAAAATCTTCTCCCCGGGAGCGCTTGGGGCTAGGTTGGTGCCTGTGTCTGTGAATTGCTCACCTGAGCAGTACCTCTTCCGTGGATCTCAGGACTGAAATTAGGCGCAGGGGTAGACGAAAAGAGAATCATGTTAGAGCTGGAATCTGCTGTACCTACCTACCCTGCCCCACCCCTCCCCAGACCCTGCAACTCCCTTGCCCCACTCTACTGTACTTTAACTATATAAAAATCCTCGACTCTTAAGGGGTTAATCTTAAAACCTTAGAACCAAAGCCTTTGAACATAAATCAGAATGAAAGTCAGAGCTAGGAATGACTTCAGAGTGTCATAGAACGCTGAATGTCAGAGAACCCTGAGAAGTCTTAACATCCAGTGCTTTGGGGGGAACTGAAAACTTAAGATAGGAAAAAAGGATTATTAGTCCCGGTGGAGTTAGAGGCTAGAAATGAGGTCTGCTGACTAGCTCCTAAGTGTTCTGGGTGTGGGAGCCCTACTAACTTGGAACTTTTCCAAGCAAAAGTGGTTCAAGAAAAGGGGTGGGGCAACACTAGGGTCTCAGAGAGGAGGCAGGTTAGCTCACCATCATTCTCCTCCTGTAACTTCTCATTCTGGGAGGTTTGATGGATCCAGGACAGGGAGGGATAAGAGAGAGGGATGATGAGATCTTGTTTTCACCCTTTTTTAAGGACTAACACCCCATCTCTGCCCAGTGGTTTCCTTAGATGACCTGAACTGGATTCACTCTCCACTCTAACCCTAACTCCAGTTAACCAGCTGTTAATTAAACTCAGTGAAAACCTTAATATGACCATGATCCCAGTAGAGTTAAACACTCATTTCGCTAAACTAGAAAACTGATGCCCACCGTAGTTCTAGCTTTAACCCTAATACCTCTAGACCACCCAAGACCATATCAAGAAAGCTTAAAGGGGGGGTAGTTTCTGAGACTCCACTCCTATTTCTGCACCGATCTTAGGTCCTATGTACCTAAGTCTAGCCCAGACCCTATAAATCTGATCTGAAATCTAATCAAACTAACTCTAACTTCCTCCAGATTACCAGACCTCAAGCAGACTACCAGATACCTCTAGACTTGAGCCCTAAAACCTCTAACCCCAATAAGTCTAGATTTCCAACCTGCTAATCAAGTCTGCCTGATCCAATCCCTTGATTTCCAACTTCAAATCCTAACATTTAGTTAGACCCCTAATTTAGTCCTAATCTTGACCTGAATCTTTAGCCCCCTATACCGAGTCCATTTCCATATAGGAGGAAGGGTTGTTGAGATCCTCTTATTCAGGGGACCCAGTAGGATGTCAACGTATGGGGTGATCAGGAGCCAGGGTATGGTTTCCATATGACTGGATCACTGGTCCCTTTGGGGAAACCCCTGCTATAGTGTTTGAAACTTCCCCCCTTCCCCACCCCTCCCACTATTCCCCAGGGCCAGGCCCATGAACCCACCAGTTTTTTCAGGTTAGCATTGGCTGCCTGTAGACACTTGATCTTCTCCATCTGTGGAGAGAGCAACTGGGAGGCTCGAGGGTTTGGGTCCCTTACCCCTCCTAAATACCTGTCCACCTGGGACCCTGTGCCCCACTCCCACTCCCCTCTTTCTTCCCCTCCCCAGGGCTGGAGTTTCCTCTTGGGTCAAAATATGAATGGGGGAGGGGGAGAGGACAGGGGCTGGGGAGCAGCCTCACCAGTGCACAGTTTCTCCTTTCTAGCGACACGGATTGAGTCCCTCGGGCAGCCATGCGAGCTGGGGAGGGACAAAAATTGCTGGTAAGGCTGCAAAGGATTGGCCCAGCCTCTGGCCCTTACCCCCTTAACCTATGCCCTGTATTCCCTTCCACCCCCCTTGAGCCTCACCAGCCTTGGACTAGGGGTAAGGGGGGGGGTCGCTGATTATCCTCTCCAGGTCTGGACCCCTCCCACGATGCCCCGCCCAGACAGGAGGCCTCCCCACTTTATGTTGTCATGTAATGACTGTGAGGTCATAAGGAGATTTCTTGCTTGTGGGGGAAAGGAGAGGGGAGAGAGGCTGAATTTAAGGCTTCGAGGCCTAGGTAGGGGAGTATCAAAATCCCTGCCATGGTCCCTAAAAAGACAAATAACTATATCTATGAGAGCTAGAGACACACATGTAGACACACACCTAAACAGAAACTCAGAGAGGTGGACAACCGAGGAACAACAGGGAGGGAAATGAGGGACAGAGAGAAGGGACACTGGGGGACAGAGTGGAAGGAGATTGGTGACAGAGACAAGGACACTGAAGAGGAAGACTGATGCGCAGAGAGAAGAGGACATAAAGACAAAAAGAGGGGGCATGGAGGAGGAAGACTGAGGGAAGACAGAGAGAGGAACACTGAGGGATGGGGAGAGGACATTAGGGGACAGTGAGGAGAAAAGAAGAGGCATGTTGAGGGATAGAATAGGGAGACTAAGGGATATGGGGGGAAACTAACAAAGAAAGAAAAGAAGACTGAGGGAGGAACAAGCAATAGAGAAAGGGACCACTGAGGGATTTGATGGGGAGACCTAAGACCAGAAAGAACGTGGGCATCTTCATCCTTCACAGCTGGCACTATGCCAGGTAGATAGAGCATTTTAAAGGTTTGCAAAATGTTTTACGGATATTATCTCATTTGATTATCACCACATCGCTAGGATGTAAGGGTTGTTACCATCCCCATTTTACAGATGAAGTCTGGTCTCATACTCTCCTTGAGTCCCCTGTCTCTGTCTTTATCCCTGCATCTTTCTGCCTTTCTCTGCCAATGATCTTAATTGGGCATGCTTGCCTCTCTGGGTCTCTGTCTCTCCAATGTCCCTGACCGCTGTCTTCTTTCAGTTTTTTATGTCATCATCTCTCTCTCTTTGGTCTTAAGACACTTTCTGTCTCTCTTTGCTCTCCTTCCTCCATTCTCTTTGGTTTCTCTATCCCTTTGGGCCCATGTCTCTCAGGTCTCCTTGTTTTTCTGGGTAGCCTTCTGGATGCTCAGGGTCCCCTTGCCTAGACCATGGTTTCTGGAACCTTCCTTTCACTCCATTTCTGGGAGTTCGATCTTCTTCTTCCCCTCGCCATCCCACCTTCAGCTGTGACAGATTTTGGCTAGTAGCCTCCTACTTCCTATTCAAATCCTGGGTCTTCTTTTTCTCATCCAGGCATGCCCCATGACATCCCTTATAGAAATGTCATAGAGCCCTGAAGTCCAATACCCTCATCTTACAGATGAGGAAACCGAAGCCCGCAGAGGGGAAGGGGCAAGACTGGCATCACACAGTGAGTAGTCAAACTTGAACTGGGGTCGCTGGACTTTCCATCACATCAGGATGCTTTCTCCCTTCTTAGCCAGGGAACATCTTCCTAGGCTGGGGTGTGTGAGGGAGACCACCACATGGAGCCATCTGGTTCTTCTCCCATCCCTGTCCCCTGCCCCAAGCCCAACACCAGTTACCACCCTTCTTTCTTCCCTCCAGTCCCTTCCATTCCAACTCCCAATTCTGTTGAGTCTCTTTCTGGGATTTTTTCTTTTGAGTAAAAAAGCAAACAGACCACCAAAACATCCCTTCCAGAAAATCCTCCTAGCTTGAGTGAACAAAAAGGGAAGAGATTGGCCTTGATTATCTCGCTAAGACTCCCATTTAGGTGTTTGTAGGGCTAGGAGATTTGAGGGGTGGGAAGGGAATTCTGGGGACACCTCCACGAATGGAAGCCGCATCTCTCCTGTGGAGGAAGGGGAGAGAGCGTATGTTTAGATGACGATGATGGAGATGTTGGGAGTTTGTCTTCTGTCTGTTCATTCCTTTTTCTTCTCTCACTTTCAGTCTCTTTTTCTCACCCAGTGTTTGGCCAGGTCTCTCAGGCATCATTCCTTTATCTCTATCTGCATCTCTTTAATTCTATCTTTGTCTCCTTAGTCTCCAACTCTTTCCTGTCTCTTTTCCAATGTCTGACTCTTTGCACCTTGGGCTTTATGGAATCATAGAACTAGACTTGGAAAGGATCCAACAACCTCATTTTTAAGATGAGGAAAGAAAAGCCAAAAGTTGTTGAGATTTCACCTTTCCCGGTCATTCTCTCAATAGATTTTATTATATTATTTTGGAGCCAGGAGGCCCTTTAGAGACTATCTAATTTAACCTCTTCATTTTACAAAATGGGAAACTGAGGCCTAGGGAAGGAGAAGGCCCTTGCCCAATGTTCCACAGCAAATCGGAGGGCTTAGCCAAGGTTAAAACTGATGCTCAGGACTTTCTCCTCCCATAAGGACTCTCCATGTGTCATTCTGTCTTTCA
Organism: Bettongia penicillata ogilbyi; assembly: GCA_023548195.1. Lineage (NCBI taxonomy): Eukaryota > Metazoa > Chordata > Mammalia > Diprotodontia > Potoroidae > Bettongia > Bettongia penicillata. The sequence continues at coordinate 2,304,941 of JAJHZJ010000310.1, read as the reverse complement.
CTCTTTCTTTTGTCTCTTTCCTTCTTGTCACATCTGCCTCAGTATCTTCTGTTTCCCCCTTGGTCCCTTATTTCTTTGCATCTTTTAGCCCCACTGGAATAACCTGATGTATCTTTCCATCTCTCTTTATCTGTGTTTGTATCTGTTTGTTTCTCCATATCTGAATATTTACATGTCTGTGTGTCTGTCTCATTGGGTGTTTGTAATGGGATGCCTCTGGTTTTGTCCAAGGGACAAAGGGAATGTGTGGTTCTGAATGCCTCCTTTAGCTGTACCTTCTCTCTCCCTGCCCCTTCTTGGTCTTTGCCCTCAACCCTTCTTGGAATTAGGTATTCCTCCACCCCAGCCCCTTGCCCAGGGCCCCTGGGGGGGGTCCACTTCCCATCCAGACCCCTTTCCCCTCAGTTCCTCCAAGGCCTCTGGAGGATCTTGCCTCCTTCTGGATCCCTAGGAATCCCCCAGCTCCCCCCCTGGAGTTCTCCCTCCCCTCCTCCCCAGGGTTCAGGGGGTGGTGAGGGGAGTGGGGGGGAATGGGTTAAGAGAGGTGCGCGTGTCGTGGGATGGAAAGCAAAGAACACAGCGTTAGACACGGATGTAGAGATGGACGTTTATAACGGCAAAAAAAGGGTGAGTCACTGGGGTAAGGGAGGCATGTGGGGGGGAAGGGGGACTCAGAGAGGGGAAAGGGTCATGGAGCTAATACACAGAGCGCTATCCACACAACGGACACTGGGCAGTGGGGGGGAGGGAGAGAGGGGCCACGGCCCAGGCATGGCAATGGGGGAGTGTTGAGTGGGGAAGTGGCGGCGAACCAAGGTCCAGACAGCGGGCGGCGGCTTGGGCTAGGAACAAGACCAGTAGAGGAGGGGAGGAAGAGAGAGGAGAGAAGAGATGAGAGGAAATGAGGGAGAGGGAGAGGGAGAGGGAGGGAGGGAGGGAGGGAGAGAGAGAGAGAGAGAGAGAGAGAGAGAGAGAGAGAGAGAGAGATGAGAGAGAGAGAGAGAGAGAGAGGATGGAAGGATTGGAGGCATACCATGGAATGGGGAGATGGGGGTGGGTGGCTGGGCAACTTGGCCCCTGACCTCTGACCCCAGATCCCTCCTCCCCCTAACCAGGGCATCCTCCAGAAAGGTCTCCCAAAACCAACTTGGAGACTGTGAGATGGCATCAGTTGCCATGGGAGGGATATAGTAGACCACCAGCCTCACCCTTCTAGAAGGGGATGGGACACTCCCAAATCTTTCTCAAAGAATCACAGAACCTTAGGGCTATAGATTCTTGGACTCTTTGAAGTTAATATTCTCAGAACCAGAGAACCTTAGAACTTAGAATGGTAGAGCTTGGAAGGCCCTTAGAGACCATTTAGTCAACATGCTCCTTTTATCTATGGGGAAACTGAGACCCTGAAGCCTGAGAACAGGATTTAGAACCCACATGTCAAACTCCTCCACCTTTAATACTGTTGTTTTGGGATCCTATGAAACAGGGACCCAAGTGTGTGTGTGTGTGGGAGGGGGACGGGGGTAACTAGGAGCTGGGGGACCTGCCCCCCCAAAAACAATCAGCATGGTATTGCTGCCTCAAGTTGGCTGAGGTGCCAAACACAGGAGAAAAAAAATGATTACCCATCCCCCTGGCTCATTCCCAGTACAAAAGAGATTATTTACAATGGAGGGATGGGGGAGGGGAGGGAAGGAAAGGCTCAGGGAGTAGGACTGGAGGGGGGTCTTGAAGAGGCACCCCCACCTCCTCCTCCCACTGATGACAAGTCTTCAAACATAGAAATTCAGCCAGTTTTTATATATATTTATATAGAATCTCTTGGGGGGGGGAAGGGGGCTTGCCCTGGGCTGGGAGAGGAGATGAAGGACCAAGTGCTGCCATCCCAGGTTCTCCCCACTCCTCCTTGTCCCTCCTCCCACCCCTAACACACAGCTTTCTGTGGAATGGACACAGAGAGGGTTAAAAAAGTTCAATGAGAGGTCAGAGGAAAAGGATTCGACAGCCTGAAGATGAGCCTGCAGTTCCAAGTGGCCTGGAGGAGAAGGGCAGTGGGTGATGGAGTCCCCGGTGGTGATGGAACCACTTGGAGGAGGGAATGAACGGTTGGTGGTGTGGGGGAGAGGAGGGGAGAGAAGGTGGGAAAGAGAAGGGAGGTTAAGGGGTCCCCCCCAAGGACTCCAAGAAAAGATGCTATCCTGAATGGGGGGGTAGCGTCTAGGAAAGGGTAAAAGCCAGGGATGCCCCCTCCTCCCTAGCACCTCCAAAATCTTATGGTATTATAATAGGCATCTCTCTTCCCACCCCCAGCAAAGTGGGCATAGGTTTCCACAGCAGCCCACCTTGTTGGTGTCACAATAACCAGACATGGGCGCAAAGCAACCCAGCCCCTCTGATGGTGCCCTATAGGTAATAGGTACTTTATGCCTGCCACACTGAATTGTTGAACTCCCTTTTGGTATAGTAGAGTTGTAGCTAGGCTCAGTATCATGCTGGCAGGCACACAGAATATTGCCAACAGTCCTCAGGATTGCCACCACCCTTGTGTACCTCTATGCCAAGGCGCGAGGCTCTCCTCCACCCCACCCTCTCCATGCACATACAGGCACATGCACACGCACATACACACACACACACACTCACACACACATACACACATGAGAGATAGGAGAGAACAGGGAAGAGACATCGAGGGACTTCAGGTGGAAAGAGAACAGCTTCATAGGATTACAGAATGTCAGTGCTGGAAGGGCCTTTGGAGGAGTCAAGTCCAAATCCCTCATTTTACAGTTGAGGAAACTGAGGCTCAGAGAGGAGGGAAGCAATGTGCCCAAGAACACATAGCCAAGTCACTGAATGTCAGCGCTGGAAAGAACTCTAGAGGCCCCCTGAATCCCACCCTCTCATTTGACAGAGAGGGAAACTGAGGCCCAGGATTGAATGGGGATTGCCCAAGATCACATTGAGTTGGCAGCAGAGACACACCACCCCTGTCCCCACCACCTTATAAGCTGATTTTCTCAGTAACCAAGAGGCAAGGGCTCCATTACCCCTAATCCCCCACCTGCTAGTCTAGGGATGGAGAGGTGGAGGATGGGATGGGTGTCTCCTCATCTAATGGGGGGAGATGGCTGGGTGCAGAGAAGCCTGCTACTTCACAACCGCCCCATTATTGCAGTAGCAGCCCCCACCCCTAGCCTGGGGGCTGGGAGCAGGAAGGGGTTGGGAAAGGGGGAAAGAAGGTGCTGGGACAGGCTGGCTCAGAGTCCCACCCCCTAGAGGGGGACAAGGAGATGAATTTGGCACATGTAATTTCTCTCTCTCCTAAGTATTGGAGATATGCATCTGGCCTCTAGCCCATCTACCACGAACAGAGGCCAAACAGAAGTTCCTTATGAACTCAAGGAGAAAGGGTTGGGGCATTCGCTTTAGCCCTTGACTTTTTGGCCACTGGGGGTAGGGTAGTATTATGGGTCAGGGTTTGAGGGGGAAAATTCATTTCTTTTTCTTTTTTCTTTTCTTACAAAGCTCCTAAGAAAAGTCCGGTGGAAGCAACATGGGAATCAAAGTAATGGAACCGTGGGCTAACGATTTGTCTTATAGCTGTCCCACCCCCTATCCCCAGAGGTGGGAGACAGCTCTGCTATCCCCTGCCCCAACCCAGGACTAGCACTCCCTGACAACGGTTCCTTCCCCTTGCTCTCCTAGAAAATTTGGCACTTTATGAAAACCATCAGGGGACCAGGGAGACAGAGAAACAGAGAGGTTCAGGTGAGGGGCGGCCAGAGAACTGGCAGAAAGGAAGACACATATTGTCACATGTCCACACACACAGACAGGTAAACAGGAAAAGAGAGCCAAACCCACAAAAGTGGGACCAGAAGGACACAGAGAAGAAAAAACCCAACAGAGACTAAGAGACTCACAGGACACATGGGGAGATGGACGAGGAGAAGAACGAGACAGACACATGAGAGAAAGGGAGAATGGAACAGGACACGAGAAGAGACACCAATAGAGGGGCCAAGAGATGGCCCAGGAGTCTAAAGAGGGGGTGGATAGGCAGGATAAGAAGTCAAGAGTGCGAGGAAACTGCCAGAGCTGGGATGGCAATAGCCCATCATAGCCCAGGGAAGCTGTGTGTCATCCATTACAGAATCCCAGTAAGGTTACTGCTTCCCTTTTACCCCTATCTGCCAAGAAGGGATATTGTCAGTGCAAAAGGGGTGGGGTACCTTGAGGAATTGGTCTTTAAATGGTGAAGAGATTATACCAAAGGGGTATGGAGAGAAGTGGGGTAAAAGAAGTCTTAAGGTCCAAGTGGACCCCAAATGGAACTGGAATAGGATTCCATAGAGTTTGGGGACGGGTGTATTTTCCCTGGCTTCAGTTAAGTATTGCCTCATACTGGGGCAAGACTCCTGGGGTTGAGGGACAAGGAAGTTGAAGACAGAGAGGGGGAGAATTGGGATTTTTAGAGCTATCAGGAATACACTAAACATCTGTGGCAGAAGTTAAGGGGACCCCGTTTAAATCTTTAGCAATCTTTCAGGATACCTCTACTTATCCCTCCCCACCCCTACCCTGTGCCCCAGAAAACACTGTAGCAAAAGGGACTGAGGTCAGACTGCAGAGGAGACCAGAGGGGTACAGGATGCAGCAGGAAGGGGTGGGGGAGGTTGCACAGTCCACAGGTGTTCCCCCTTCCCATCCTCTTCTCTCCTTCCCCCTTCCCCCCACTTCTACCACCCTGCAGGAAGTGGAAAGGGCAGGTGGGAGAGGGATGGGGATGAGAGGAGGGTGACAAAGTTTTTAGAAGCAGTCAGGACCTTCCAGATCATTTCTACTCCCTGTCTCCCCCCCATCCACCTACACACCAGTTTTACAGAGAAGGAAACTGAGGCCTAGTCAAAAGAAGGGACTTGCCACAAGAAATCAGGCCTGGAACTGGGTACCAAGAAAGGTACTCTATCTCATTCCCCAGAGGGCACCTCAGGGAGGTAGTGGATTAGAGAGGAGAAGAAACCAGGTGTGTTTGAGGAGGAGGAAGTAAAGGGAGCAGGGAAGAAGGCTGTCTCTGAAGAGACACAGCCCCATAAAGGGCTGCCATTGGACCAGCGCATTACAGGGGCAGTGAGCTTGGCCATGCATGCAAATGATATGCAAATCAGCTCGGGCACCCTGGGAGGTCCCATCCTTCCCAAATCCAAAATACAGAATACTGCATTCTCTGGGAATGGGAAACCCTCCCTTCCCCCCTCCCCCCCTCCCACAACCCCCCCCTCCCAAGAGATAAATATATATATATATATATATATCCTTTGTATATAAATATACAAAGATTGGAAGATAATTCTTTTGGCACATCTAGACCACCCTACCTTGGAAGGGTGTGATCAGGGTCCAAGGAGGTGGGGGGTGGTGGTGTGGGTTCAGAAGGAGACAGGGTCTCCCTCCCTTCCCCTACTGGAGTCTGAGGGCAGGATGTAGAAAAAGCCACTTGAATAGCACAGCTCCTGCCAGCCTCTGGTGACCCAGTAGGGACATGAGCAGACAAGGTCAGTGCGAGTTACTGCTATTGCTTCTTCCTTGGGAAGGGATTTTCACATTTTGATTTTTGGGATCTGCCCCCCCCTCCTGGGGCTCCCCCTGAACTGTGGGGAGAGAATAATCCAGAAAAGTAGGTGGTAAGTGTGGAATTTTGAAGGGACAGGAAGCTATCCCCCCCCCACAAAGATGCTGATGCTGGAACCAGGGCATCAGTGGGGAGTCCTGGTTTAAGAGGTGAAGGGGGGAGATAAGTACGGGGTGGGGAGGCAAGGGACCAAGGGAATGGATAGCCAAGGGATGCAGCTGATCTGGTTGCTCTCCTCAGACAAGGCAGTCAGAGTTTGTCCCCCCAGAAAAGACCAATAGGTCTGCACAACCTACTTGACCAAGCAGCTTCTGAAACCCCAAAGATGTATCAGGGTCTGTTGGACCCTAACAAAATATAGCAGTCCAGACCCTATTCATTCATGCTTGTCCAGACCTCTTTGAAACAGGCGAATCAGACTGTATCAAAAGACATCAGTCCAGATTCTATCAAAGCTCCACAGGTCTCTCAAATCCCATCCCAAATTCACCAAATCCAGATGCTATCAACATGCTAAATTAGAGCCCACCAAGACATACCAACTCGGACCCTACCAAAAAAATACATCAATGCAGACACATAGAAGCAAGCACATAGAGGGGACTTGGGGTGGGAAAGGAGAAAGGATCTGCTGAATTTTCTGCAAACCCCTCCCCCAAACAAAAGTGTTTTTTCTTTGAGATGAGCAGACTTTGGAATCTGAATGGAGACAGTCCTTTTTCAGATACAGCTGCTCCCCTCCACCCCCGTCCCTGCACCCCCACGACGGAGCCAAGTCCTGTCTTTTCCCTCATCCTCCATGGCCAAAACTTAACAACTGCTTTTCAGGGGAGGCGTCCTTGTCCTCCTTAGGGTCTCATGGGATCTCTTGGGCCCAGGCAAAAAAAGGAGGGTAAAGTTGGGATTTGTGTTAGGGAGTCAATCCCATTCAGGTACTTTCAAGAAAGTGGGCTTGGAATAGGGACTCCTCACCTCACCATCCTAACAGTTCAGGGAAGACTTTGCCCATGCATGATGTCATAGATAGAAGCCCCACTGGACTTCAGGGAAAAGACCTCCCCATAAGAAGACAAGAAGTCCAAGAAGACAGACTCTGGGGAGGACAAAAAACCTGGGTTGCTCTCGGGAAGTTGCCCCCCCTGCCTCCTTTTTAGGGCTCTGAGTTCCAGAGCTTAAGATCATAGGATTTAAAGCCAAGAGTGACCTAAGAGATTCATCTGAGCCAAACCTCTCATTTTACAGATGAGGAAACTGAGGTCCAGAAAAATTAAGTGACTTTCTCAAGGTCACACAGCTAGTAAGTGGCAGGTCCTTTGACTTAAAATCCTTACTCTTTCCTCAAAACTAGGTAGCTCATCTTGACATATTATACTTGAAGCTTCCCCAGTGCCACAATCCCTTCCCTACTTCCCTATTAAACCAACTTGGCCATGTTATAAAACGAACCCCCAGTGACCCCAGTTGAGTATAGGGGAGTGTGAGGGTCAGGGATGGGGGAGGTGGACAGGAACCTCAACCTCCACTGCCATCCAGGTCATGCCATGCCAACCAGAAGCCTATCCCTTTCCCTCAAAGCTCCCTCATTCCTGATTGGAGATGCAGCTGGGCTGGGGTTGAGTGGATTGAAGTAAAAAGGTGCAACATCTCCCCTCCCATTTTACCTCTGAAAACAAAAACTGACCAACCAACCAAAAGAAAAATCCCTTATTAAAAAAAAAATAAGAAAAATAAAAGGAGGGAAAGAAAGAGAAAAATAATGCCGTGTTTTCTATTAAAATCAACAAAATATATACAGATATCACACAGACTGGGGCCCCCAGTCTCCCAGCTGCCCTGGAGGAGTTGGGGATCCAGCTAAGCACAGGGAAATGTGTGAAACTGGGGGGGAGGAGCATAGGGAGCACCTCCTATCCCCAACTCCAATCCATCCACTCGAAGGTGGGGTGGATTTAAGCGAGCCCCTCGCCCGACACCCGAACCAAACCAGGATGGGGAAAGAGGGACGGCGTCAGGGGGTAGGGGGGAGATGGGTGGGGAGGGTTGGGAGCCATTGCTCCCCGCCCCCTTTTATCCCACTTTTTGGGGGTTCGTAGCGCGGACCCCTTGCTCATAGGTGACCCTCTGGCTTATGAGATACTGTGCGGCCTGCGTGGCTGCAGGGCTGCCTGTAATGGTCACCCGCCGGTTCCGCGTGCCAGGCAAAAACTCCCCCTTCTTAGAGATCTGGATGCGGGCACCTGTCAGCTCCTGGTACTCTACCAGCGTCTTCCCCCCCTTGCCCAGGATGGCACCCACGAGGTTCTCTGGCACCGCAATTTCCACCAGCTCCTTGGCGCTCTCTGCCGCCAGCTTCTCGGCTGCCAGGAACCCCCCGGCTCCTGCCCCGCCACCTCCACCACCTCCACCCCCTGCTGCTCCCAGGTAGCCATTGGCAGCTGCTGCCAAGGCAAAGGAGCCCAGTGCCCCAGGGGGTGGTGGGGGCGGGGGTGGAGCCGCACCAGCAGCTGGCCCAGCAGCAGCCTCACCCGCATAGGAGGCTAATAGGTTGGCGGCAGCAGCAGCAGCTGGGTTTGCCCCAGCTGCCACAGCCGCGAGGACCCCTGAAGCCGCAGCTGAGCCGAGGCCCAGGCCCAGTGAGTTGGCACTGTAGCCGTAACTGGCCAGTGTGTTGAGGGCCGTACTGATGGCCAGCAGGTCAGTCCCTGAAAAGGCTGGCAGGGCAGCAGGAAAGGCACCCACACCCGCCAGGCCAGCTGGGCCAAGGAGGCCAGAGGCAGCGGCGGCGGCAGAGGCTGCAGCAGCGGCTGCTGGGAGGACATCAGCCGGGCTGGCGTAGGGGGAGCCCGTGGGGTTGGAGTTGGCCACAGGCCCCGCCACATTGGCATAGCTGATGTTCAGGCAGCTGCTGCTCTGCGGGTCCTCCTGCACCTTCTGGACGATGGCGGCCACAGCCTTGTGCACCTGCTCGGGCTCCCCGCTCACCGTCACCACGCGCTCCTGTAGGTTGATGCCCTCTGGCTTCTGGGATAGCTGGACCCAAGCGCCTGACTGCTCCATGACCGCCTTCACCGTTGCACCCCCTTTGCCAATGATCAGGCCGGCTGTGCTGTTGGGGACTATCAGCTTAGCCTGGGGGTGGGGGAAGAGGAGCAGACCATGGGGTTAAGGAATCAGTGGGACCATGAGGACATACCTCTTAGACTCAAAAAAATCCCAAGGACTTTAAAACTGTGGAAGAGACTGTTGGAGCTGCAACACTTCTGGGAACATAGGTGGAGGAGCCTTAAAGACCATCTAGTCTTTCCCCTCCACTAGTTTTACAGCTGAGGAAACTGATGCCTAGATGGAGAAAGGACTTGCCTAAGGTCACCTAGAAAGGTAAGGGAAGAACCAAGCCCAGAATCTAGTTCTCCTGACTCCTAGCCAGGGCTTTTCCCACTAGGGGCTAAGCAATGACCATTTTCTTCTCTCCACCAGGTCCTACCAGCTGATCCTTTCGCTCTAAGCATGATCTCAAAGCCCTTACAAATCATTTCTTCTGGGGGAGGAAAAGGACAGCGGGGGAGTGATAAAGAAGGATAAAGGCCTCCTCTCCTGGGGCTGTCTCCCGGGTCCTGACTAATCCGGTAGGAAGGAGGGTTCAGCACCAGGGACAGAGCCCACCAGTCCAGCACTACCTCTCACTTTCTGCTCCTCCTCAGTCTGTGTCTGCACTACTCATTTTGTAGAAAGGAGCAGGCAACTTAACTCTTGGACCTGAGCGTTTAAACACAGATAAACTGAGCCTCAGTGACTGTCTGTAGACACCAGAAACCCTCAGGGGGTGGGGAGAAGTCAGTGTGTGGAGAGGTGACTGTGGGTGCTTCTCTTGCCTCTCTCTTGCTAGCCCTGGCTAGGCAGCCAACATCCCTTCCCTCCTTCCTTCTGTCCCTCCTCCCCTCTCCCCTGGCCCGCCTCCCCGCAGCCGGAGCTAGTTGACAGTTGTTGTGGCAACCAGCTGGGCTCCCGAAGAGGTGGGGCGATGAGGAAAGAGGGAAGAAGGATGCTCTGCCCCTCCCAACAGCTTCCCTTGTTGCCATGGTGATGGGGGCAGGGCGTCTCATTGGCCCCCATCCCTCCCTCCTTCCTTTTCCTCCTCCAATATAATCCTTCCTTCTTCAAGATGGCTGATATTCTCTCCCCTCCTCCTTTCCATGGAAAAAGTGGAAAGGGGTAGAATTATAAAGGGGAAAAACGGGCGGGGTGACAAGAGGGAGGAGGTGAAGGGGAGGTGCCTTGGGGCCCCCCGCTTCCTATGTGGAGAGGAAGTGGGAGGCAGGTGGTCCAGAGGGACAATGGGATGAGGTGGAGGGAAGAGGAAAGGAGATGGGAGAGGGGGGAGGGGTTGAAGGCAGAGGAGCCCAGAGCCTACAAGGACCTGAACAAATCCCCTCTCTGTGGTCCCTCAGTGGCATTTTGCCAGGCTGGTCTTCTCCTGGATGCCTTCCCGGACTGACCACCCAGCCCCACCCCCAGTCCTTCAGGAGAGGAGCCTGACCTGTCTCCTTCCCTTCAGACCCAGAATTTCATGAGTATGGGGCCATATCTTCCCTTCTGTCTCCAGAGGAATCAGTTGTGGGACCCAATTTTTACCTGCTTGGCCCTGTCAGGATTCATAGTGGTCTGTGGCTGCAGGATGCTGGCCACCTCAGGCTTGGCCATTGCCTGTGGGATTTCTCGAACCTTCTCTGCGATGAAGCTGTGGACAGCATTCAGGGCCTCTGCAGTCCCCTGCACCAGGCACACCCTCTCTGTGGTCCCTGAGGCCCAGCAAGTGTTAGGGAGGGAGGAGGAGTAGAGAGAGAAATGTATCAATACCTTTTTCTCCTACCTCCAGGCAATCCTGAGACATCTTGGGTGCTTTGAGATCTTGAGTTAGAACTGCAATGAAGGGGAGATACCTGGTTCTCTATCACCCCCTTCCTCAGTTCACCAAGGTTTTTTATTTTTGTTTTTTTTGAAGTCTCCCTCGCCCTGCACCAATGGATGGGGGAAGGGGACAATGAAAGGTCTAAGTGTTTGGAGATCATGGGAGGAGGGGGCCTCTATGGCTAGCTCCTTCGATGATTCCTGGCTCCCCTGGTTGCCTGGGTAACACTGCCCCCTCCTTCCCTCCTGGTGGCTGAGGCTGGTTGCCCGAGCAACTGGAACCCCCTTATCGCCAGAGCTGGACTGAGGAAGGGGAAGGAGGGCTGTTGCTGTGGCAACCCCTTAAAGCAGCAGCGTACCACCAGACTGAGAAGCTTTGGATTGACTGGGGAAAGGCTAGGCTTTGTTTTGGGAGGGGTGGAGATGGTGAGTTGAGTAGAGGGGGATTTGGCCCCAGAGTACAGGATTTAAACAAGAGACAAGGGAAAAAAGAGAAGATGAGTTAGGGGCAAAGCATGGGGTGTCCTGGGGAGGGGATATGACTTCTCCAGGTTAAGAACAGCCCCCGAGTTCTGCTTTTGGAAGGGACCTAGACAGAGATACTCATATAAAATCTAGAGGGAGACAGTGTCTCTGACCCAGACTAAAGTAGAGACGGAAGGAGACAAGACAATGAGATGGAGAAAAAGCCAGTACAAAGTCCTTGCTGGCTGTCTGTGTCCTGGGGGACAAGGCTGGGCCAGACCCAGTCACTGGCCTGTCTTGGGGAGGCTCTGTTTCTGAGGAAGAAGAGGCAGTGATGGTTCTGTGTACCACGCCACTGGGTGTCTAGGTGTCCCAGCCAGGGTGTTCCTGGATGTGTTTCTCCCCCAACCCCTCCAGAGCTGGGGCCTGTGTCCCTCCCCCAGAACAATAGCAGGGTCTGAGCCAAGCGTGAGTCAGGGCTGAGCCTGCCTGCCCCAGGCCTGGCGGGTTGCAAAGGGCGTAAATAGGAAAGGGTGTGGGGCGGGCCTCAGGCCCTGTGGGAACCAGGGAAGCTTGGGAGGGGTGTGGAGGGGTACAGTGGCTCATCTGGGTGACCTCTGAAGTCCCTTCCAGTTCATACAGTCTTACTAGCCCTAGGTTCAAAGTCAGGAAGACCTAGGGGCAGATAGACCACACACACACACACACACACACACACACACACACACACGAAAACCATGAAAGAGAAATAGACAGGGACAGAGGAAAATAGAGAAAAGTAGCTTGTGTGTTTGAAAATGTCCAAGGTTGAAGGCAGGATACTTGGAGTCTAGTCTCAGCTCTGACCCTAACTCCTTGTGATCTTCGGAAAGCCTTTTTCCTCTCTGGGCTTTGGTTTTCTCAGAGTGAAAAGAGCAGTGGATCCTAGGTCAGAGGCCCACAAATCAAACCCTACTTCTGCTGGCCACTCTCAGTGATCTCAGCCAAGTCCTTTCCCCTCTCTGGGTCTCAATTTCCTCCTCTATAAAATGAGAAGGTTGGGCCAGATGGGCTACGGTCCCTTTGAGCTTGAGGTTTTACTCATTTTATTCATCAATACCTGGGATATGTGTGATTGTGTGGCCCATGAGGTGGGAATGGGGACATTGAAGAGGCATATTCCATGTTCTGGTGGGGGAGGGCAGGAAGAGTAGAGGGAGGTTAGTTCTTTGTGGTGAGTCCAAGTAGGGAGAAGGCTATGGCTTGTGTGTGTTTTAGGGGGATAGAGGATGGATAGGTTACATGTGCTAGGGAGCTCTGGGTACTATGTGCAGGGAATCCCATGTCTCATGATGTAAGGAATTCCTATGTGCATTCAGAGAATTCTGTTTCACTAACATTAATAATGATAGTTGTAAAATAATAACTCCCATTACTCATATTTACATGCTACTATCAGGCTCCTAAGAGTACTATGGTATAAATATATAGGGTGTGTGTGTGCGATACAAATGTGTATATGTATATTTATGTAAATATATACTCACAATATTATATGTATACATATATAATAGTACTAAGGTGTATATATCTATAGATTTATAGCTATGTCTATCCTATCTATCTATCTATCCACCTTCTCTCTCTCTCTCTCTCTCTCTCTGTCTCTGTGATATTGTGGGATGAGGACTTGCCCTAGTGTTTCATCAACATAGAGAACTGCCAGGTGAGGAAACTCTCCCCATTCAGTTACCTCCTCTTCAGTTTAGATAGACTCTGAGAGTTATCTTAAGAACTGGCAGGTTGTGTGATTTGCCCAGGGTCCTGGGCTCAGGATGTAGGTGTCAAAAGCCAGGTCTTCCTGGATCCAAGGCTGGTTCTCTCTATCTGCTGTGACATGCTCCCTTACCAGGTGTAAATACCATTGTCTCCAGTTCAGAGGTAAGGAGAATGAGGCTCAAAGAGAGAAGGTTCTTGCTCCAGTTGAACAGTGTAGAGATCTAGGATCCCTGACTCATTGATAGGGGCCATAGATTTACAGCCATTGGAACTCTTTTTGTCCTCCTTCTCACTTGACCATAAAGGGACAGGATAATACTGTCTATCTTCTTTGAGTTTCAGGGTTTTTTTTGGTATGTTTGTTTTTTGAGGCAATCAAGGATGTGACTTGCTCAGGATCACACAGCTAGTGTGTCTGAGGCTAGATTTGAATTCAGGTCCTCCTGACTACCAGGCCAATGTTCTATCCACTGGGTCACTTAGCTACCCCCTACCTACTCATTTTGGAGCAACCTTGGCAGTTAAGATTGCTGTAACCAGCACATTCCTGCTCTTTAATAGATATTTATCATAATAGCTAATATTTATAATAGCATCTGAAAGCTTGCAAAGCATGTTACATTCACATATACACATACTTATACATACATATATAATATTCTTTATATTATAGTATATGTAGCACATAGCATATATCTATTTAATATATGTATATACAACTTCACAACAACCCTGTGAGGTAAGTTCTGTTATGATCCTCATTTTACTAATGAGGAAAGTAAATTGCCCAGAGTCTTTCAGATTGTAAATGCCTGAGGCAGCTTTTGAACTCAGTAACTAGTGTCCAAGGGAGGACTCAAACCCAAATTCTCTGACTCCCAATCCAATGATCTTTCCAGTATGCTTTGCTGACCTAGGGTAGGGGGTGGCATCTCAGGTCCCTTACAGAACTGGTGGTCTTTCCACCAGCCTTGATTTTTGGAGGCAGGAAGCCATCCCAGTTAGTCTCCTGATGATTCCCAAACCTCCAAGGTATGTGTGTGTGTGTGTGTGTGTGTGTGTGTGAGGGGGGAGAGCTGGTGCTCTGGCTTCTCCCTAGGAAATTGAGTGGTCAGGGATCCTCCTTAATCCCCCTTATTTAATGGGAAAGGAGACAGTCCTGATCCTCTTTAACCCAAATCATTCCCCCTCTGACTCTGGCTAAATAGTTCAGAAAGGTTGGACAGGGTTTGGGTTTATGAGAATGACTACATCCTCACTTCCTACCTCGAGTTCCCCCTTCTGCTATTTGACACACATACACAAAATTATATTTTAGGAATTAGGACTTCTTGGAGGGGATGAAATCAGCCAGGGGAATGTGAAGTAGTGTCTTCTGCTGGGACCCAGAGCTATGGGACTGGAAGATGCAAAAGGTAGCAAGATATTCACTGTACAGCGGTGGGGACAATGAAGAGGCAGCAGTGATGATGGAAGAGTGTGGACAGAGTCAGCTTGAGTATTGTGTGTGTTGGGGGACAGATGAGAGGAAGAGAGAAGTGGGGGGTGGAGGGAGGGCAAAGAATCTGACTTCTAGAGTATGGTGAAAGTGGGAGTATTTGAGAGAGTACAAGAGAAAATAAAGGGAAGAAGAGATCAAGTAAATTATATATATATATATATATACATATATATACACACAAACATATATGGGGGGAGAGAGAGAGATAGAGAGATAGAGAGAGAGAGAGAGAGAGAGAGAGAGAGAGAGAGAGAGAGAGAGAGAGAGAGAGAGAGAAGAGAGAGTGGAGAGAACTAGAGCTTTCAGTGGGGGAAGATAGGAAGAAAATGAGGAGGGGGTGTTGAGAGTAGGAAGAACAAGATGGTTCTTATACTGGGGTCTTCAGACTCCTTGGATAGATTCCAGAGTGGTCCATGAACTTGTTTTAAAAATCTCTTTGTAACTATTTTAATATAATTGGTTATCTTTGTGATCTATGCATTTTATTTTATGCATTTAAGAACATTCTGAAAAGGGGTCCATAGGCTTTACTAGACTGCCCAAGGGGTCCATGGCAGACAAACAGATCCTGGAGAATAGGATCAAGGGATTATGGACCTTGAGCTGGAAGGGACCTCAAAGGCTCTATGGTTCAAACACTTGATTTTAGAGATAAGGAAAATGAGCCCAGGAGGTTAGTTGACTTACCCAAGGTCATATAGTCAGTACATGACAGAGTCAGAATGGAAGGAGAACCACATTGAAAAAGAGATGGAGATGGAAACATGTGAGTATGGGAGAGGGGGGGGAGCAAGACTAAGAGATGGGGGAGTATTTGGAGGCAGAGACAGGGGAGCCCTACACTGGGATGAGTGAGAGGCAGATAAGAGAGAAGGAGAAATAGAGTGAGAAAAATGTGAAAAGAGATAAGGAGAAGGGATCCCTCCAGGGATGGGAGACCTTTCAGCATGACTGGGGAACAGCCTGGCTCCTTCTCTTACTTCTGGGCTCCCCCAGGGGGGCAGGTGCAGGGTCAGGGCCTGACCCAGCTGCTGCCCCCATGCAAATGAACTCATGAATATGCAGCAGCTCCATTGTCCTGGAAGGAGGGAGGAGGGGTCCTCTGGCCCCATCTGCTTTCCTCTCTCCCCCGGGGTGGGGTGGGGGTAGGGGGGTGGAGCAGGAGCACCTGTCCCTTTAAGGAACAACCCACTGGGGCACAGGAGTGGGGGTGGGGTTCTCACCGGGGTAGAAGTCCTTGGATTTTGAGAGCTTGATGGTGGCCCCCGTCTCCTTCTGCAGCTGCACGATGGTTTGGCCGCCTTTGCCAATGATGGAGCCCGCAGCATAGCTGGGGATGAGCACCTTTAGGAAATATTCGCCCTCCTCTGGAGCAGGTGGGTGGGAGTGGGGAGATGGAGTTCAGTCAGGGATTTTCTCAAGTCCCAATTTCCCATCCCTATAGAACATGGCTCCTACAGGGCCCCAAGGACCTGCCTCCCTTAAGTCCCCCATCCCAACCTTGTCCCAGTGGGAAATAACCTCCCTCCTTCACGCCAAGGGACAGGTTTCCCATTGGTCCCCAGTAGGACCCAGTTCTCACAGAGACCCTCAGGATATGTCCCCTGTTCCTCCAGTCCTAACACAGGGCATAGTTCCTCACAGCATTCCCCACTCCAGTCCTCTAAGATCCCATCTCTCCAACCTTTCTTCATGATCTAACCCTCCCACAGCTCCATGAGATATATGCCCCCAATTCCTCTAGGATGCCATTCCCTCAAGGGTCTAGGCCCCACCCCCAACCCAGGATATGATAGTTTCCTCCCTCCAACTCAATGAAACTTGTTCCCTCCCCCTGCCACAAAACCCCATAGACCACAACTCCCAGTATCCCATATATGAGCATATTAACATCGTATATATCTTGAACCTAATATCTGGGAGCAAGGAATTTCTCCACCCCTCCAGAGAACACAAACTCCTTGAAGGCAAGCACTTTTCCTGCTCCTGAGTTTGTATTCCTAGTGCCTGGCACATAGCAGGGATTTATTTCTTAAGTACTTGCTGATTGCTTGATTGCCCTGTGGCTGCCCACTCCTAGAACTCAAACCTCCAAATCCCAACTTGGGCCCCGGAGGAAGCAAATTCGGGGCATAGAGAAGGGCCTGGGCCTTAGATAGAGTAGGGCACTAGTAGGAGCTTCCTGGGGCTGGGGCAAGCGAGGTGCCAGGCTGAGGGCTCCTGCCAAGCCTCTTAAACTCACCAACCTTAGTCAATTAAGCCAATTAAACAATTAGCCCCTGGGGCATCTCCTCCTCTCTTCACTCCTCTGAGGTCCTAAGACTGTCTAAGATTGTCTGAAGATTCCATGATACTTGACTTAGAAAATTCTATTTTCTTCCCTGGCCAACTGTGCCTCGTAAGTCCCCTGTCAATCTATCATCACCTCTTACCTCCCCCAATGGCCAGCCTTGGGATCTTCAAACCCTTATTTCAGATTTGACCAGTTGAAGGTTGAGGGAGGGGAGACGGGCTACTTTGGCCCCCTTGGTAGGTGTGGAAGTGTTAGGAACTGGCATTTTGTTTGTTTCCCACCTATTAGGAAGTTAATCCTGTTCTACTTCTCCTTGCTCTCTGCAGCTTCCTAATGGGGAACTTTCTGTAACTACATGACCATCTTTCTTCTCTCAGCTAAGGGGCTTCCTCTTAGTTTTCCCTCCTTCTCTAGGTGGGTCTCCTTAGTTTCCCCAAAGGCCCATTTCCTCCACTCTTCCTTTCCCCATAGAACTTGAGGAAGCTCAAGAATATCAAGAGATCCTTTGGATTCTAGTTTTGGTTACTGTTTTTCTGTAGGACCTTGATCAAATGCTTATTCCCCTCTTTGATTAATGTTGGGCTTGGTCTCTAAGGTCCATTTCAGCTCTGACATCCTGG